>CM053030.1:134408549-135008549 GCA_028564925.1 Lithobates sylvaticus | reverse complement strand
TGCTGCACAAAACCCCCCAAATGACCCAATTTTAGAAAGTAGACACCCAAAGCTATTTACTGAAAGGCATGTTAAGTTCATGAAATATTTTATATTTTGCCACAAGTTTTTGGAAAATGACAAAAAAAAATATTTATTATTTTTTTTACACAAAGTTGTCACTAAATGATATATTGCTCACACATGCCATAGGTATATGTGGAATTACACCCCAAAATACATTCTGCTGCTTCTCCTGAGTACAGGGATATCACATGTGTGAGACTTTTTGGGAGCCTAGCCACGTACAGGCAGTGTTGGTCATCTTACTTTAAAAAAGTAATTAGTTAAGTTACAAATTACTTCTCCCAAAAAGTAATTGCGTTAGTAACTCAGTTACTACATTGGAAAAGTAATTAGTTACGCAGCAAAGTAACTGGGACTTTTTTTTTTTTAAATATTCTATACGTGTAACTAAAGGGCGGGTCTAGTATTACTGTAACCAAGGGGCGCATTTATTATTATTGTTATATATCGTGTAACCAAGGGGCTGCTCTATTATTTCTCTAACCAAGGGGCAGATCTGTTATAGCGTGTAAGCAAGTGGCGGGTCTATTATTATTATATCGTGTAAGGGGTGGATGGCTACAGAATAGGGCGAATGTTAAATTAATGAGCAGAGCTCGATATATAACAATAATAATAAATAATAATAAATGCGCCCCTTGGTTACAGTAATACTAGACCCGCCCCTTACTTACACGATAGACGCCCCTTGCAGAGTAGCACGAGCATCAGGAGCGTGCGGCATCGCCTCGTACAATTACATGTTGACTGCACCTGCACGGTGTAGAGTTCACTCAGAGCTGTTTAGGTTCGGCAATTTTCGGAAGCTCCGTAGTCCTTCGTACTGCGCAAGCCCTGCGCCTGCGCAGTACAGGGGGTCCTTATCTGGCGGGGGAACTTTTTCAGCAGGACACCGGAATTACACTACTGCCATCTAGTGGCGGTAGATGTAATTGGGGTAACTAAGCCAAAGTAATGGGAACTGAGTTACCATGAGGGGAAAAGTAATCAGTTACTCGTTACCCTGTAAAGTAACTGCGTTAGGTAACTCAGTTTATTTTAACTCAGTTACTTACATCACTGCGTACAGGACCCTGAAAACCAATGACATCCTTCAGGATTTCTAAGGGCGTAAATTTTTGATTTCACTCCTCACTACCTATTACAGTTTTGGAGGCCATGAATTGCCTAGATGCCTAAATGACCCAAGCTATTTGCTGAGAGGTATGATGAGTCCATGGAATATTTTATATTTTGCCACAAGTTTTCGAGACATTTATTTATTTTTTTTTTAACTGTGGTGGTGAAATCACCTCCTACAATGCTGGGGTCATGGATTTACATATTGTTAGAGCAAACCCTCTTGCTGTCAAAATAAATAAATCAGTGCTGCAGCTAAATGGTGTACTTGCAAAGCAAACTATGGTTAACAATAAAACACAGTAACAGTACAGTATAACAGTAGAATTACTTACCTGCGGAGCAAACACAATAAAACACAATAACAATAAAACATTACAGCTAAAGTGATTGTAAACCTTTGTTTGTTTTTTTTTTTTAATAATAAACATATCCTACTTACCTCCATTGTGCAGTTCGTTTTGCACAGAGCGGCCCTGAACTTCATCTTCTGGGGTCCCCCAGCGGCGCTCGCGGCTCCTCTTCGCATCGGTAAACCCCCTAGGAGAAGTACTCTTCCTGGGAGGTTACCTTGCAGGTGCGCTCCCGAGTCCAGCATTTGCGTGCATAGACACAGAATGCCGGACTCGGCCCTCGCCCCCGGTGCCTGCGTCATTGGATTTGATTGACAGCCGTGGGAGCCAATGACTGTGCTGCTATCAATCTACCTAATCAAGAGTCAAGAACCCCGGGCAGCGAGAAAGAGCGTGTCTCCGCCAAGGGAACGAAGGGCTCAGGGGAAAAAAAGGGGGGCTGAGGGGGATGGTCAGTGTCAGAGGTTTTTTCACCTTAATGCATAGGATCCTTTAACCACTTCCCACCCGGCCAATGCATATAAACGGCTGGGTGGTAGCTCTCTCCTTCTGAGTGGAACATTCAGGAATGTCCCTCGGAAGGAGGGGGATTGCGCATGCGCAGTGGCGCGATCCCGATGTGCTCGTGTCGCCCGGACACGGCGCATCTCCGATCGGCAGGAGGGCTCTGTGATTGGCCCTCCTGATCACATAACGGCCGTGTACAATCACAGCCGTCATGTGATGTAAACACAGAGCCGGTTGCTAGGCAATCGGCTCTCCTCTCCTTACACGGAAGTTGTCGGTGAGGTGAGGAGAGGGGATCGCTGCAGCTGGCTGGTGATCAGTGAGTATGTGCTGTTTTTTACAGCTTTTTACTCACTGATCACTAACCTAGTGTAAACACACATGTCCCCACCCAATGTCCCCAAAACACATGTCCCCAAATAATAAAAACACATGTTCCCAAATAATAAAAACACATGCCCCCACATATGTCCCACTAAAATCAAATGTCCCAATGATTATCTGCACACATATGTTAGTGATCACCTGCGCACATCTGTACATGATCATTTGCATACATCTGTCCATGATCACACAAACCAATTATAATACACTTAACAGAATTTTTTTCCCAAAAACATGTAGCACAATACATTTTGGCTTAAATTAATGACAATTCGATTTTATTGGATTTCTTTTCAAATATAAAGAAAATATTGTTTTTTTTTTAATTTTCGCATTTTTTTTGCTTATATCGCAAAAAAATTTAAAACGGAGTTGTGAATAAATACCACCAAAAGAAAGCTCTATTTGTGCGAACAAAATGATAAAAATTTAATTTGGGTACAGTGTAGCATGACTGCACAATTGTCAATGAAAGTGCGAGAGCACTGAAAGCTGAAAAATGGTCTGGGAAGGAAGGGGGCGAAAGTGCCCAGTATTGATGTGGTTGAACATAAAATACAGTAAAACAGAGCAGAACAATAGAGAGAGAAGAAAAATAAAACTCCTATTTTTGGCTTTTTAATTTTATATATTTTTTGTATTTTTTTTTGTTTACACTTTTATTTGTAACTGTAAAGGCTCCAGGTTCAGGTCTCTTAAAATGCAATGGCCATCTCATCTTTCGAGACCCTGTGTGATAGTGTACCCTAGGACTATGCTAATACTCCACTAGTGTGTGGTAGCGATGGAAACAGTCCCAAATGCAGAGACCAGGTTGGTCAGGACAGAAGGGACAATAATAGCGAGTGTCACGCCTATGTCTGCGTTTTCTACAGACATGACATCTTCTTTCAGATGATCTTTTGGCAGGGGTACCAGGGAGGACATCCAGAAAATGCCTCTCATGCAGCCAGCTGACTGCATTTGGATTGGGAAGCTGAGCCACAGCACCATCTGGAAACATAAGGGCTGTGATTATCTCTTGCTGTAATTTTAGGAAGGACCCAGTTCGTCCAGATGCTTTGTATAGCACATAAGCGTGTGTATGTAAGTATGGCGCCATCATCTGGTCGTTGAAGTCCACCCCTCCCATTTTAAGATTGTATTTGTGGAAACATAGGGGCTTCTCAACAACACCAGTCGCTGTTGTAATTTGAAGACAGAACAAAAATGTTCCGTTTGTCTTTCCATCTCACTGCAAGCAATTTTCTGGACCTCAAGCAGGCTCTCTCCCTCGTCAGGCATCTACAAGCTGTTGGGGGTGCCCCTGCGATTAGATCGCATGGTGTCACATGCGCCTATTTGTAATTGAAAGAGTTCTCTAAAAAAGTGGCATGTATAGAAATTGTCCACGTATAAATGGTACTCCTTTCCGAACAAGGGTGACCACAACTCACTCTTGTTAGTAATGCCCATGAAGAGGGATAGCACCAGAAAGGTTTTAAATTCCGGAACCGTTATAGGTTTCCAGGTAAATTCTCTGGCAAGGGTCAAATGGGGATTTGCGGCAATAAATTGACCAGCATATAAATTGCTTTAGTCCACAATAGATCTGTACAGATCTTCCGTGAAAAACAGTGAATAAAAGTCAAGGGAAGTAAAATCCACTGTTTCCACCTGAATTCCGGGTTGGCCAGTGAATGGAGTAAGCACGGGCACTGCAGAAGTGGTGGGCTGCAAATTACTACCTGCAAACATATCAGGGAGGACACTATGGGCTCTATGGGCCTGTGTTCGAGCTCTTGGTGGCTGCAGGACACTACTTGTGCTAGCCACCGCACCAGCTTGAACTGCACTTATGGGTCTCACCACGTCACCAAGTGATACTACAGAGCTAGTTTGTCTACGACCAGAACTTACTAGGCCGCTGGTGCTTTCCAAGTCACCAGAATGTTGAGTGGCACTAGTACTGGATCTCTGCTCCATATGAGAACCATGCGGGATCACTTCAGTTATCCAATCATCTGAAAAGAAAAACCCTGACAAGTTTTACCAACACCACAAAATCTCAGGAGACATCCCTGTCTCCCTCTCCAGCACACGGGAAGTGGTTTACAGCTTTAGCAAGTTTTTCTATTAGACTATGTAGAGGGGGCTGTGTCCTTTTCCTCCACTCTGGTCTCAGATTATACTCTGCTTTCACTCTTCCCCTATAATATGCAGTGTGTGATATCAGATCATTGACCCTTGCCTCCTGGACCTGGGAAAAAGATTTTGATCTCTGGATTTTAGGTGAGTGCTGAAGAGAAACAGGTACAATTTATGTAGGAGGATGTGTTTTATCTCTATGTATCACCTGAGGATAGTCACTTTACTGAGAGTAAGTAAGGGTTTATAACCATTTTAAAGTGGTTCTTAAGCCTTAAAGTGGTGTTGCACCCCCAAAAAAAAAATGCTTAAAATTCCTAAAAAAAAAAAAAAAAAACATTTGGATTTTTTTTTAATTCACCTCTAAATGCCTGTTGCTAGGGTAGTCTGCCTCCTTCAGTGCCCGGGCTGGTGACATCACTTCCCCTCGGCGCAGGAAGGGCTCAGCTCTGCCCCCTCCCTCCTGTCAGTCATCTGGGACACGTGACAGGTCCCAGATGACTGTGTGGCGAAATACGCAGTGGGTGCCCGGCTGTGAAGCCACAGCCGGGTGCCCACATTTGCAATGCTGGTGCCACCGAGCGAATGGGGGGACGAGCGGAGCTTCGACCCCCTGCATCGCTTGACCCTGGAACAGGTAAGTGTCTGTAGCGGCCATAAACCCTTGAGGGGCGGCCTTGACTTTTGGGCTTACCAGTTACCTCCTCGTGGCTTGTCGTTGAATGTCCAGGGGTTCCCAGGGTTAGTACCCAACAACTTTGGATGCTGACACATACAAGTCCTTTTTAAGGTTTTTATCCTGCAGTGGTAACATCCAACATAACACAGTCTCAGATAGAAATAGAGGGCACGGATGAAGAAACTCAGGCACCTTGAACTGCTGACATTCACTGAATGTCTCTAATCAACCCTGAGAGTAGCCACTCGCAGCTGGGCGCTTCAATGCCGGATCGACCTCTAGCCAGAGGTCTAGCAGCCAACAACGTGACCTGGAAAACTTGCAAAAGTCTCTGACACAGAATAAACTTGTAACCAAAGATAGTAGGAACCTTTATCACAGTACCTGGAACTTTCTCTGTCTCTTTGGCAGTACTGTGGAAGTGTGGATTCTTTAGTGTCCATACAACTCAGCTTCCAGGCTCTTACTGAGATGCCAGCTTGTTGGCCCTCCTCCGACGAGTCCTCCCCTGGTCAATTGTATGAGTTGCTGTGTCCCTCCAATACGGAGAACACACCAGAATGCCTTGAATCCTCCTTCAGTTACTGGGCCTCGGGCTCACCGGCTCCGAGACTCGGGAACAGACAGATCCCCACCGCAGACCATGCGGGTCTATGGGGCTGGTCAGACTGACCATGTTGGCGGGACGGCAAGCGCTCCTAGGCCCGGGACCTCTCGCGGGGCTACCCCGGTCCAGAAGACTGCGGCCGAACCCCGGGCCCGGGACCTCTCGCGGGGCTACACCGGTCCAGAAAGTAACCCCATTACTGTTCTGAGGGAAAAAGCTAAATTTACACTTATATCGCACACTCGTTAAAGTGTGACCACTACATGTCCGATTATTAAAAGTCAGCAGCTGCAGTATTTGTAGCTGCTGACCTTTAATTTTTATTTTTTTTAATGGATACTCCTCTTTAAGTTTTTTGTACCTTAACCTCCCTGGCGGTATGATTCTGTCTGGAATTTTGTGCTGAAAGCGGTACAATTATTTTGCATGGAAATTTGGCGTTTTTATATTGTAGGCATGCAATTCTTAACTCACTTAAATCTGTCCGAACCAGAGTCTAGTAGACATCCCGGGTATGATAAAGTTTGAAACACAAAATAATAAATTATAATATAATAAAAAATATATATAAAAATGATTCAATAATGTAATCAAATCAAAAACACTGAAATTTGCTCAGTTGCAGAATAGTCACTGTCATTAAATTTATTGTTTGATGATAAATTGTGATTTTAATTTTTTATCGGTGTTTTCTAGCTGGTCTAAAACCACTTTTGACATAAAGGGACACTTTTTGGTTGCTATGGACAATCTCCAGTTTCCAGGGAGAAAAAAAAATCTTTTTATTATATAAAATGACATGCAGGGCACTGGGCAGACCACTAGGGACAAAGGGTGTGTGTATTTTTTGTATACAGTACTGTAATCTGTAAGATTACAGTACTGTATGTGTTTTGTGTTTTTAAACTTTTTTAAATTTGGCGCCGATCTCCGCTCCTGTGCGTCGTAACGTCGCAGGGAACGGAGACCAGCGGCACTCGGCACTGTGTGAATCGAGCGAGCGGACGGCTCGCACACAGAGGGGAGACATCGCAGGATCCAGGGGAAAAGGTAAGTAACTTCCCCCCTGCATCCTGCACGCAAGCCCGAGCCTGGCTCGGGGTTACCGCTCCCAGCACAAAAAGCTGGACCCGAGCCAGGCTCGGGATTACCGCCAAGGAGGTTAATGCATTCTCTGCATAAGGCCCCTTTCACACTGGGGCGTTTTTCAGGCACTACAGCGCTAAAAATAGCGCCTGTACACCACCTGAAAAAATCCGGTCCCATTCACTCCAGTGTAAGAGCCGGAGGGCTTTCACACTGGAGCGGTGCGCTAGCAGGACGGTCAAAAAAGTCCTGCTAGCAGCATCTTTGGAGCAGTGAAGGAGCGGTGTATTCACATTGAAATCAATGGGACACTGCGGTAATACCGCGGCAATACCGCCACAAAGCGACGCTGTGGCGGCGCTTTTCGGGGGGTTTAACCCTTTTTCGGCCGCTAGCAGGGGTTAAAACCGCACCGCTAGTGGCCGAATACCGCAGCTAAAACGACAGTAAAGCAGTGCTAAATAAAGCCGCTGCTTTACCGTCGCCGCCGCTCCCGCCCCAGTGTGAAAGGGGCCTTAGGGTTTAAAAGCTTCTGTTACCAAGAACCAATCATCTGCAGCTTCTGAGCAGTGTGTTCTGACAGTGGAGAGTCCTGCTGTCAGGATACATAATCCCGGAGAGGGGAGAATTACTCCATCCACCTTTCTATTGTGTGATGGGCTAATCCGTAATTTATTTTAGTTTTTTCCCTTTAGCCAACCGCTTGAAAAAAAAAAAACATCAATATTCAACATTACTTCAGTGGATGCTGTGTACTCCTGATGTTAAACCCAGCCTACAAACTGTTGGCAGAAGAAGCATTAAGAGTCTGTAATGTATTTCAATTGTTTCTAGCCTACTCCTATTAATTTGGGTGATCTTGATGTTTGTAAACTTACTTTGCGAAGATCCCCACACATTTATTTCCTTGAATTCTGTGACACGAATGCAGTATGTCCTGTTAGTAGGTACTGCTGCTTCACACATTTTACAGAGTCTGCCTTCTGAACTACAGATGGGCTGAGAGGAGGAGTTTCAGTAGGCGGAGTCAGCACAGGAATCACAGTTTGCAGGCTGCAAGGTACCATGGGATATGTAGTCCTTAGAATTTGACCGTAAACAGCAGAGGAGAAACTGCAAAGCATGCAGGAAATCCAGGGATATTGTGGAAAGAGAGGGCCAGCAGACAGGCAGAAATCACAACATTAAAGGAAGTTTTTGAAGTAAGCTTAGATTGGATTGTCAAAAATAACTATTATTGGTGTGGCCATATATTTTTTTTAACCAATGTTTAGTAAAATATGCATCCCTTCATAAAAAAAAAAGTGTGTGTGTGTAATAATATAACATATATTTGTTATCTGTACCCCCAACCAAAGTGAAGTGGACAAGGAAGAGTTAATATACAATGCATGAAAATGACACAATGAGGGTTTAATGAGCAGTCAGAAGAGGTTGCATAGTAAAGGCTTATGTGCATTTAATGGAGCTTGCAGAGCATTCAAGTTAAAGGTTAGTTTACATTAAATTAAAAGTATCCAATAAACAGCTAATGTACAGTGACTGGATAGAGTGCAGTAAACAAGAAATGTGGAGTGACTGAGGTTTGAACAGTAAAAACTGTCTGCTTCATGTACCCCTTATCAGGGCATTTTCTTGTTTTTAATTGTTCTTTCTCAGCCTCTGCTGTCTCCATGAATCCTGGATTACAAATGGTGTTTTCAGAACTGTAAACTGTTGGACATGGATCTCCCAGACATGAAGAGGAACAATTCATTTTCTTTTTTTTTTCTTCAATCTTTGGTAAAGCTATACATATTCTTTATAGTAATCTTTTACCATATAAACAAAATAAATATGATATGGCATTCTAAATTGTGTATGCTGTGGTTTTACTTTAGTATTTGTCCCATTACATGTAAGGCCCCTTTCACACCGGGGCGTTTTTCATGCGGTGCAGCGCTAAAAATAGCGCCTGTTCACCGCATGAAAAAATCCTGCCCCTTTAACTCCAGTGTGAAAGCCGGCGGGCTTTCACACTGGAGCGGTGCGCTAGCAGGATGAAAAAAAAAGTCCTGCTAGCAGCATCTTTGGAGCGGGATAGGAGCGGTGTGTTCACCGCTCCTATACCGCTCCTTCCCATTGAAAAGAATGGGAGACCGCGGTAAAACCGCGGCAATACCGCCGCAAAGCGCCGCTACGGCGGCGCTCTGCGGGGGGTGTTTAACCCTTTTTCGGCCACTCGCGGGGGGTAAAAACCGCACCGCGAGCGGCCGAAAACCGCGGTGAAAACGACGGTAAAGCAGCGCTAAATATAGCGCTGCTTTACCGTCACCGCGGCTCACCGCCCCAGTGTGAAAGGGGCCTAATTGTCCCATCTATACTTATCAAAAGAAGAACATTAAACCATAATGATGATGCTGGTAATTATCCGTAAAAAATGTTTTTATTTTATTCGATTTTTGTACAAAGCATAAAAAACATATAAAACAAGGACATTGAACAAGGAAAAATGGAAAAATATGGATGCAATAGGGCTATAACAGATTATACATTACATTTAGGCAAACAAGAAAAATATTTTATTAGAAGCAAAGGGCAACTTTTAGCCAAACCCTAATCTCAATGTAAACATATTAGAATATGAAAAATTTAGGTTTTGGATAATTGCAAATATTTAGTGGTATGGTATGTAAAAGTAAAAAAAGTATAACCAAGCCACTTGAAGATATATGAAGTCTAACATACTTAACGAAAGTTTATTAAAAACCTCCCTTGCACTGTAAACTTGTTATTGTCCAGCTCAACCAAAAACCATCATGTTATATTTAAAGGTATTTTTCAAGAATGAGCCCCCTTTAATACAATTGAAAAATTAGCGTAACCGACCAAACTCGTATTGCTTGTTGGCATTTTAATGGGAACCCATCGTGCCATTTTTAGAGTTCAGTACGAAGCATCTTTGGGATATCCTATCACTGCCCCTATCTGTGTATCTGAGTTTTCCCAATCTCTCTCCTGGAACTGACACTGCACAGGCATAGAGAATCAGAGGGGCAGATAGTTAACTGGAGAATAGGGGTAGCCTAATGGTAAAACAGCATTAAACCAAAAATCAAACATTTATAATATTGCAGATCATCAATTCTTAGATGTGATGGCTGAATTAATTTTTTCTTTTTTTTTTTAACATGTATTATATTGCAGCTTATCAATTCTTAGATGTGATGGCTGGATTTTTTTTTTTTTTTATATTGATGTTCTTTATTTTCACCTAGTGATCCAGCCAGTAATGCCTTGTTTCCACTGACCGGATCGGTTCGGTACAGTTTGGAAGGGTTAGAATGGTCCGGCCTATTCAGGTGAGCGTTTCCACTGCAAGTTGGACCACCAGGGTCCATACAGGGTTTAGAAAAAATGCCTAGCGTGGCCTTACACTGATTGGCAGACGTTTTTCTGTCCTCCAATCAGTGGAATGTATCGTAGCTCCGCCCTAACCGAATCGTTCCATTTTCTATGGCCCCACATCTGAAGAAGGACCCTAAATGGTGCGGTATGGTTCGGTTGTATGGGCCGCTTTCATAATGGAAACACTGAAAATAGCGTACCGTACCGAACCGCACCGAACCTGCTCAGTGGAAACGAGGCATAAGTCTCTTATTTTTCAACAGAACAAGCTGTCATGCAAATGTAGCAGATAGCCTAATTCACACGGGGCATATGCATCCATGCCCCATGTGAAAGCCATGTATACCCACACCAGGATGCACATTTGTTCAGTGCATCCCCATACAAGCAGTTTATAGCTGTCATTTGGGGCACAACAGTGGCATGTACACAGCTGCTGCTCCCAATGTGATCATGTTGGTGAAGGTTAACCGGCCCTGAACAAACCCTTAGAGGGTTGAGACAAACCATTTACCGCAGGGATGCTTACAATGGTCAGCTTTTATTTATTTATGTAACGTTTTTAAAAATGAAAAAAATGAACCCGCGAATGTATAAAAAGTGTTGGCTGGAGTTTCACTTCAATTTTGAGTATATCTAACTGTTTAGTCCATCTAACACTCCCCTCACCCCAGACTACAATGCTGCTGTCCAAAGGCATCTCTCTTCGGCTCCTTCATCCAGAGTGTAGGCACCCTAATAAAACCTAATACAGGAGGTGTGTTACTGGCCAGGTTATCAGGTGGAAACATTGGGAAAAAAGACTAAAAAGATAACTAATGCAGCTACACCCTTTAAGTAATGGTAGGTTGAAATATATTACATTCTAGGTTTTGGGTTTAATATTGCTTTAGCCACAATAACCTAAAGAGGTCTATTTATTTAAAGGTGATCAGTTGTCAATGTTTCTTAAATATAGTTTATGTCAATATGCATTTCAACTTGCATTTTTGTACAAATAGAAGAGAAAGTTAAGCTATATTTGAACAACTCATTGAAGTCAAATCTCAGCTATTGTAAACTTTTAGAAGCAAAGCTCTGCTTTAAAGGATCCACAGGAAACACACTAGAGTAGATTTACTAAAACTGATGCACACAGACTCTGATTTAGCTGTACATAGTAACCAATCAGCCTTATACTTTTAGCTTGTTCAAAACCTGGAAGCTGATTGGTTACTATGTACAGATGCACCAGATTCTGTCTGCACCCGTTTTAGTAAACACCCCACCCCCCTTTATTACCTTTTGTCAGCCAGAAAAGCATTTTCTAACCACCTCTCCTATACTGGTTTCATCTTAATGCTTAATTCATTATTTCCCAACCCATTTCTCTGTCCACTAAGATTGCTTTCTATAGCAGATAAATCATTCCTACTTGTGGTTGGATATTGCATAAATCTAAAAGGTGGTTCTTAGCTCAATTGTTAAAAAAGTTAAGATTCTGGCAAGGAGGTGAAACCAGGACCAGACAGGTTCACCAAAGAAGCTTGTCTAGCTAATAAAGGTAGTGATGGCCACCCTGAGCTATCTATGTCAATGCAAGGGTTTGCTTTAAGACTATACATTATGCTCACCCAGTGAATGTTGTAAAACCAGAAAATAAACTGAGGAACATAAAATGTTTTTCTCATTTTCCCTTGTGAACAACAAAGAGCAAAGTAAATAAGCAGAAGAAGAATGTTAAGTCTCAAAGTGGAAAAAAGAAACCGTTTCATAAAACAAATTCTGAAAGCCGGTACAATTGTTTTCAAGCTTACATAAAAGCATTGTTATTATTTAGTGCTGATTACAGCGGTGGGAACATGGTTGATTATGAAAAATCTGAATCTCTTTGATATGCATATTTGATATGTTGTTCGGTCTGATTAGGCAGAAAAATAATAAAATATTTAGTGTGATTACACAGAGTGATTTAAATAAAAGGATCGGGTTGGCATATTTAGGTGTGAGAAAATATAATTAATTAGCTTGTCAGAATGCAGAGATGAATTTCTTTAGACAGATAGGGTAGGTGGTAACAGTTCCTTGATGTATTTCACCGAGGGAAGCATTAAATGCTGAAATTGTATTGAAATTCATTTCTTTCCATGGAATTGTCAGTCCACGTGTAGAGGGAAGGGTAATCAGCTGCCAAAGAAGAAGAGAGAGCTTCAGTTAGGGTGCAATACTGTGGTCAGTTATGCTAAAACAAGCAAGCAAAGGGGATTTTATACACCTTGTATCCTCCCTCTAACCAGGAACGTTAAAAAAATATGAAAAGCAGCAATAATATTAAATTCTTTATAGGAACCCAGAACTTTATAATGTTACTTTGTTGATCAAGGTGATCGGTAAATGTGTAGGTTTGCAAGGTTTTATGTCTAAGTTATATCATTTCTAAAAAGCCTACATATTAATTATTCATATTGAAAATGAAAGTGAAACTGTATGTAAACCTTGACAACAAACTTCTATTTTTTCTCCCTTTTAACCCTCTTCTGGAGAGGCTGCAAATGGGTGACCTATGAGATTAAGGACATATGTGGCTGTCTAAGCCCCCCTTTTTTGGACTTCCTACTATAAGAGGGCATTGGCATGGTCATTACCTTTCTAGGATATGTGTTAATGGGCATCTACTGGCTTTGATTGGCAGTGTTTCAGCCTTGAGCTCCTGCATATGTAGTATGGAAATTTGACAAGAACCCCCCTGTCTGTGGTTGCTTTAAAAAATCTATTACCAAATTGCTTTGCATTGGCCTACTTTCTTTCCCTCGCTGTAATATGGCCTTCTGCTATACCTCTCCACAGCCTGGGATGATTTGATGGGTCCTTCTTCTAGTTACCCTTTTATTGTTGTTTTTAATTACGAGAGTATTATGCATAACTGTCAAAAGTGAATACGATAATCTGAAGAAGCGTAGTGTAATCGCGAAATGCATAATCATATCCACACACTATTGACATTATCTTGTTTGTATTGTACAAGCTCATTGATGTATTCAATGCTATACATGCTTTTAATAATATTTAACTTTGTATAATAAAGCTTTCATTGTTTTATATAAATGTTTGGTGTACTTGTTTGAGAGTATAAAAATACCAGCAGGTCACTCTTGAAAGCCCAGACTACTGTTCCTTTTTCATTTTCTTTTCACTTTTTTGGGGTGGTCACTCTTAAAAGGCCCCACTGCTGTTCCTTTTTCTTTTTTCTTTTTTTTTATTTTTTGGGGTGGTGACCCCCTGGTATTAATTACTCTTTGTTTCAAATCAAATATTTGCATTAACCCAATAAATTATAAAGTGACAAGTTGGTGCTGCAAGTTAAGATAGCCTGAATATTCAGCTAATAGCAATATGTTATAAAAGAATAAGTGCGCATCCACAAGATACAAACACCTTATATAAAGGGAAGTTAAATGATGATTAAAACAGTGACATTCAACAATGACGATACTATCTAAATTAATGTCCATATAGTGCTCCATAAGGTGCAAATATGTGGATAAATACTCTATGTTTCCCCCGGTGCTTCTGTTCATAAAATCAATCCATCTAAGCCGCTTACTAGATTTGTTGGATCTCAAAATATAGAGATCAAATGCACTCAGACAGGGATCAACTACCGAGGGAATTCCTCTCCTCAAGCTTATCCAGTGAAGGGATCCACTCTCCTGCAGTGGGCTATCCGATAATGATATATTCCTCACAAATACAGAGGCAGCCTTCTCCAGGTGATCTCCAACAGTGGGGTATGTCATAAGATGAAAGGAAGAGGCTTCATGGTGCAGTATGCCAATAACATTTATTATAAAAATAAGTAGGCACTTACATCCACTAGTGCTCCACCCAATGCGTTTCCTCATACAAGGCATTGACTGGGAATGGAGACTCTGAGTCGGGTGGAGCACTAGTCCTTGACGTCACCACACTTTTGATCTCTATAATTTGAGATCCAACAAATCTGGTAAGCGGTGCAAACTGATTGATTTTATGAACAGAAGCTCCGGGTGAACATGTGTTTGTCCACATATGTGCACCTTGTGGAGCAGTATATGGACATTTATTTAGATGTTATCACCATTGTTGAATATCACTGTTTTATCGTCATTTAACTTCCTTGTATATAAGGTGTTTGTATCTTGTGGATGCGCACTTTTTCTTTTATACATTAATTACTCTTTGACTCCCACAGCTATCCTTTAACAGCTCCACATTATACATTTTGCTGCTAAACCCTGGCAACAAACTTCAATTTTTTTCTTTTTTTAGTTAGCATTGTTCTCAGCACTCTCTTTGGACTACAGAACATCACCTCCTTAGTGTATGTTATTGAGAGGAGGAGAAGGGGAAGAGGTGTTTTGTAGTCCCAACGCACTTTCTATTCAAGTTTGGCAATGATTTTAAGGTAACTGTTCACAATGTAATATTATACAAGTATACAATTTGATGAATTTGATGAATTAATGGACTTACACTTTACACTTAAAAAGACAACAACATTGGGTCGATTTGCTAAAACTGGAGAGTGTAAAATCTGGTGCAGCTGCGCATGGTAGCCAATCAGCTTCTAACTCCTGCTTGTTCAGTTAACCCCCTGGCGGTATTCCCGAGTCTGGCGAAGTGGGGAAGTTACTTACCTTGTCCCCTGGATCCTGCGATGTCTCCCCACTGTGTGTGCGAGCTGTCTCCTCGCTTGATTCACACAGTGCCCGAGTGCCTCTGAGCTCCGTTCCCTGCGACATTGCGACGCACGGGAGCGGAGATCAGCGCCAAATTTAAAAAAGTAAAAACACACAAAACACATACAGTACTGTAATCTTACAGATTACAATACTGTATAAAAAAAAATACACATCCCCTTTGTCCCTAGTGGTCTGTCCAGTGCCCTGCATGCACTTTTATATTATAAATACTGTTTTTTCTGCCTGGAATTTGGAGATTGTCCATAGCAACCAAAAAGTGTCCCTTTATGTCAAAAGTGGTTTTAGACCAGCTAGAAAACAGCGATAATAAATTAGAATCAGTTGCAAAATTGAGCGATAGCGATTTGTGGGGAAATTCGTCATCAAACACTAAATCTAATGACAGCAACAATTTCAGTGTTTTAGATTTTATTACATTATTGAATAATTTTTATAGTTATTTATTATATAATAATTTATGATTTTGTGTTTCAAACTTTATCATACCCGGGATATCTACTAGACTCTGGTTTGGACAAATTTAAGTGAGTCATTTAAGAATTGCAGGCCTACAATATAAAACGCCAAATTCCCATGCTGTACCGGTCACTCATGTCACATGCATCCCTGAGGGAGACTATTGCACACATTGCGCAGGCATGGTCTATCACCAAGTAACTGATCCAAAGCATGAAAGTTCAGCTAATGCTGGAATACATTTTCATAGACAGGGCATGGCTAAAAGAGACTAGAGAGAAGATCAGCAGCACTGACACACAAAAAAGATGAAAAAAGTTGAAAAATAATTATTATATGGCAAGTCTGTATGATAAAACAAGCTTCAACAAACTAAATATTATTAGGATTGCCATTTTCAAGCCTATGAACAATATGATAAAATACCTGACAAAGATCCATTTTGTACATAGTCAACACTATAGGAAAGCAAAGTGTTCAGTTTGCTGAAATATTAACTTTTCTGCTCTATAGTTCTCTTATTCCACATTCATAACTGCAATATGAATGGACAAGCACTTTTTCTTACAGATGCATTTCACTAATTTATAAAGGGTTATAAAGTCAAGTGATTATGCATCAGCTTAGGGAAGAAAATGTATCTGTGCAATAAAACCTTGGTACTGTTGAAGAGCTGAGCAACGAACTTTATAAACTAGAAGTGCTGAGCAATAAAACTCTGTGTACGTTAAGTGGATTAGATGACAACCAAAAAAATCCCATTGTCTCCGATGCTACTGTTAACCAAAGTGTTAGAAGGTTTTAACTCACCATAAAATGAAATATTCATTTTGGGCAGACTGAGCCTATAAAAGAAGACTTATTCAGGGCTCAGTGCAGCATATTGATTTTTATTCAACCCTCCCCTATTGACCATTGGCATCACCTCCACTAACTATTTACAACACTCTTCAATGTCAGTAAAGTACGCAAGCTTTTCTAAGTTCACATCTGCTCAGTAACACCTCTTTGCTAAGACTAGGTGCCATGTAAATAATTTGTGGGTTTAAATCTAAAGACACTCTTAACACTGGCATTAGAAGCTCAAGATTTGATATTGATATGATAACATTCCTGTGTGGGAATACCCAAATCTATCAAAGTGTCTGGATCCTGTCTTGTATTCTGTAGAAAGACCAGATTTTGGGTGTTGCAGATTGAAGAACAATTAGATATTGTACAGTGAAACTATTGCTGACTTATGTTTGGTATTAAATACTCTGGGGATATCCTTCTCATTTTGCATAAACTCTAGTGTGACACTCCCCTAGTCAAAATAAGTCAAAAGCCAGAACTTCCAACTTATATATATATATATTATATATTATATATAAGTGTAAATCTCTAGGCAAAATCTTTAATACATTTTGGACACAGTGGGAAAGGGTTAGGCTCTTGGAAAGGTTTTTATTACTGTGTTCTCATTGTTAAGATTCATCCATCCATTTGCATTTGTGACTCTTGCCATCAAGAAAGAAAGTGAGGGGACATCCAACATTTTAGGGTAGAGATACGAGGAAACCGGAAATCTTTCAATGAGGGCAAATGCTCTGGAGACAACTCCAGATGGCAATTCCCCTCACTTTGCAAGATTTTCTCCAACTTCCTGTGGTGTCTTTGGGAAGTAATGCAAGCAAAGGGAAATTTCCCCAGTGGTACATAGATTACAAAAAAGTTATCAGTTAAAGTGTCTCTATTGTGCCCAATAGAGGGTGAATATTGCTATTTGCTGTCTGTTGGACACCTTTGTGTTAGTCCACATCATAGCGTGCATTTTATATTTCCTTCATTAAATTTAGGCTGGTGTGTTGAGCCTCCAAGTTCCTTTGGAGCTCTCTCCACTTCACAACCACCTATCTTGGAAAATATGTTGTTATTTTGACGTTTATTCCTAGGGTTATGGCTGCAGCTAGGTGTCATAACCCCAGCATTATTTTTTCCCCTTAGGCGCCGGTCTTTCTCATAAAAGTGGTCCAAGCAGTGGGTTCACCACTGGTTTACTTTAAAAAAAAAAATCTAATCCTTTTTATTATTTTATATGAAAACAATATTGACACGATACAGACAAAACCACAAAAATAGAAATCACACCAAACCAAAACCCAACCCCCTTCAACAAACCCTGCCATCCCACCACCCCCCGCTCACTCAGAGTATACAGTGGTGTGAAAAAGTGTTTGCCCCCTTCCTCATTTCCTGTTCCTTTGCATGTTTGTCACACTTAAGTGTTTCGGAACATCAAACCAATTTAAACAATAGTCAAGGACAACACAAGTAAACACAAAATGCAATTTGTAAATGAAGGTGTTTATTATTAAAGGTGAAAAAAAATCCAAACCATCATGGCCCTGTGTGAAAAAGTGATTGCCCCCTAAACCTAATAACTGGTTGGGCCACCCTTAGCAGCAACAACTGCAACCTAGCGTTTGCGATAACGTGCAATGAGGCTTTTACAGCGTCCTGGAGGAATTTTGGCCCACTCATCTTTGCAGAATTGTCCTAATTCAGTTACATTAGAGGGTTTTCGAGCATGAACGGCCTTTTTAAGGTCATACCACAACATCTCAATAGGATTCAGGTCTGGACTTTGGCTAGGCCACTCCAAAGTCTTCATTTTGTTTTTCTTCAGCCATTCGGTGGTGGACTTGCTGGTGTGTTTAGGATCATTGTCCTGCTGCAGAACCCAAGTTCGTTTCAGCTTGAGTACACGAACAGATGGTCGGACATTCTCCTTCAGGATCTCTTGGTAGACAGCAGAATTCATAGTTCCTTTTATCACGGCAAGTCTTCCAGGTCCTGAAGCAGCAAAACAGCCCCAGACCATCACACTACCACCACCATATTTTACTGTTGGTATAATGTTCTTTTTCTGAAATGCAGTGTTCCTTCTACGCCAGATATACTTGGACACACACCTTCCAAAGAGTTCCACTTTTGTCTCATCGGTCCACAGAATGTTGTCCCAAAAGTCTTGGGGACCATCAAGATGTGTTGTGGAGAAATTGAGACGAGCTTTGATGTTCTTTTTGCTCAGCAGTGGTTTTCTCCTTGGAACTCTGCCATGCAGGCAATTTTTGCCCAGTCTTTTCCTGATGGTGGAGGCATGAACGCTGACCTTAACTGAGGCAAGTGAGGCCTGCAGTTCCTTGGACGTTGTTGTGGGGTCTTTTGTGACCTCTTGGATGAGTCGTCGCTGCGCTCTTGGGGTAATTTTGGGCGGCCGGCCACTCCTGGGAAGGTTCACCACTGTTCCATGTCTTCGCCATTTGTGGATAATGGCTCTCACTGTGGTTCGCTGGATTCCCAAAGCTTTGGAAATTGCTTTATAACCCTTTCCAGACTGATAGATCTCAATTACTTTCTTTCTCAATTGTTCCTGAATTTCTTTGGGTCTCGGCATGATGTGTAGCTTTTAAGGATCTTCTGGTGGACCTTACTGTGTCAAGCAGCTCCTATTTAAGTGATGCCTTGATTGTGAACAGGTGTGTCAATAATCAGGCCTGGGTGTGGCTAGAGAAATTGAACTCAGGTGTGGACAACCACAGTTATAGTATGTTTTAACAAGGGGGGCAATCACTTTTTCACACAGGGCCCTGATGGTTTGGATTTTTTTTCACCTTTAATAATAAACACCTTCATTTACAAATTGCATTTTGTGTTTACTTGTGTTGTCCTTGACTATTGTTTAAATTGGTTTGATGTTCCGAAACACTTAAGTGTGACAAACATGCAAAGGAACAGGAAATGAGGAAGGGGGCAAACACTTTTTCACACCACTGTATATGACACACGAAAAAAAAAGAATAACAATATCCAGTGTTACCAAGTACACAGAACCCATTGGTTGACATGATACCTAAGTCATAGATTGAAGCCATCTAGACCAGATAACATCAAACTTATTCAGGGAGTTCCTTAGGGAATATGTATGCTTTTCAAAGAGAATAATCCTATTTAGATCTAGAATCCAATCGGACACAGTCCGTGGATGTGGAGAGGTCCACTTAGGAGCAATCTTTCTACAGGCAACAAAAAGTGCGCACCTTATAGTATTACCAGTAGGGGAGGTGTAGATAGAGGTATCACAGTAACCCAATACTGGTACTGGTTTACTTTTAGAAGTGGCGGGAGGGAGTGCCCCCCTCCCTCCCACCGCTTTCCGGTGGTTTTTGGGCTTACCTGACAGATCGGGAAGCCTGAAAACCGATCCGGCGCTGGCGGCGACTGGGCACAGAGATGAGCGAAGGAAATATGGTCTCCACTCATCTCTATGCCCTAGGAGGACTGGAGCGACATCATGACGACACTTCCAGTTCTGGCCCCATATGAACAAGGACATTTTTCTTTTCTTTTTTTTATCTTTTGCTTTTAAGGATAGAGGATATATTTGGGGTTTTAGACCGCAGATCTCTCCATAAAGAGGATCTGTCATGCTGTATTGTTATCACAAGGGATGTTTACATCCCTAGTGATAGCAATAAAAGTGATCAAAAAAATGTTTTAAACGGACAGTGTAAAAAAATTAAAATAAAAAAAATGAAAACACCCCCATCCCCGCATGCTTGCACACAGTGGTGAACGCATATGTAGGTCATGCCCAACGGTGTTTTCACCACACTTGTGAAGTATCGATGTGAACATCTGAGCGAGAGCAATAATTCTATAACTAGACCTCCTCTGTATACCTAAACTGTTAACCTGTATACATTTTTAAAGTGTCGCCTATGGAGATTTTTAAGTACAGTAGTTTGGCGCCATTCCACGGACACGTGCAATTTTAAAGCATGACATGTTATGTATCTATTTACTTGGCATAACATCATCTTTCATATTTTACACAATATTGGGGTATATATTGTGTTTTGTTTTTTTAATTCATTAAAGTGTATTTTTTCCCCCAAAAATTGTGCTTGAAAAAATGCTGCGCAAAACTGCGTGACATAAAAAATTGCAACAACTGCCATTTTATTCACTAGGGTCTCTGCTAAAAAAATATATATACTATTTGGGGGTTCTAAGTAATTTTCTAGCACAAAATACAGATTTTATTACTTGTAAACAAGCAGAAAAAGGCCTAGTCAGAAGCAGAGAGAACTCCGTAATGGGAGGATAAGCCAGTCATGTGATTTGGAAGATTACCCGACCAGGCTCTCCTACTAGTTTTTTTTTTTTCTGCTTCTATTCATTTTAGTGGAGCTCAATTACTGGGCTATATGAATTGTAAATGTTTTTTTTCAACTTAAGGTATGGTCTTGGCAAGACCCTACCACAACTTGGTTCATGAAGCTTACTAAATAGTGATACAAAAAGGAAGGTGCACGACATTTTAAAATTAGAATATTCTCCCTTCTGGTCTGTTAAATAATTAATATTGTTAAAGCTGCCAGATAAGTGCAAAAAACAAAACATTGATACTGCCAGAAATCCATTGAGCTTGTAACTTACTCCCTCCATGTAATGCCCCGTACACACGAGCGGATTTTCCGTTGGAAAATTCTTGGATGTTTTTTCCGATGGAATTCCGCTCAAGCTTCGCTTGCCTACACACAGTCACACAAAAGTTTGCTGAACTTTCGACCGCCAAGAACGCGGTGACGTACAACACTACGACGAGCCAAGAAAATGAAGTTCAATGCTTCCGAGCATGCGTCAAATTGCTTAAGAGCATGTGTAGGAATTTTGTGCGTCGGAATTGGTACAGACGATCGGAATTTCCGATCAAAACTTTTTCCAACCGAAAAATTGAGAACCTGCTCTCAATCTTTTGCTGGCGGGAATTCGGCCAGCAAAAGTCTGATGGAGCATACACACGGTCACATTTTCCGACCAAAAGCTCTCATCTGTCTTTTCCGATCATGTGTATGCGGCATTATGGAGATGATTAGAAGTTCTGTAGTCCTAACACACTTTCTGTACTAGGGTGCTGCTTCTTCAGCGTGGTACCAACAACCTCTACACTCTCAGCCTTAGGGCTGGTTTATTCCACAAAACGCACTCCAGATTAGGGATGGGCCCGGTGTTCGATTCAAACCCATGTTCGAATCGAACATCGGCCGTTCGTCCGCTCGTCGAGCCCAGAACTATGTGGGCCGTTCGCATCAAATTCGTGTGATGCGAACGGTCCACAATGCACTGCGCCAGTCGCAGTGCATTGCTGGCTGATGATTGGCCAAGCATGCACTGTGACCCCGCATGCTTGGCCAATCATAGAGCCAGCGGCGAGGAGAGCAATAATTGGCCACAGGCAGGATGCCTGTGGCCAATTATAGCTCAGGGGGTTTAGTACACGCCCCACACTATATAAGGCCGCCGCGCCAGCGGCCTCATGTAGTGTGTTCCGGCGTTAGGATTAGGAACAGTGAGAGACTGTACTGTTCTGTACAGTGTCTGCTTGTGCATTATCTGCTGTTTTGATTCATCTGCATTATCTGCTTGTGATTCATCTACATTATCTGCTTGTGGATTCTGGGGATTAGTGTAGGGAAAGAAAAAGGGTAGGGATAGATCAATCTCTACCAATCCAGCCACCTGCAGGAGTAGTTAGTGTGTGTGCGTGCTGTGCTGTGCACCCTTCTGGCCTGTTGTGTCATCTAAGGCAGCCATCTGCGGCTAATGAATTGCCGGCTCCCGTAACACAGAGATCAGTCATTCATTGAAAGTCATTGATAAAAAAAAAAGTCATTGATAAAAAAAAAAAAAAGCGTGGGGTTTCCCCCAAATTCAAATACCAGGCCCTTCAGGTCTGCTATGGATATTAAGGGAACCCCGCTTCAAATTTTTTAAAAAAAATGACGTAGGGGTCCCCCTAAATATCCATACCAGAGCCTTCAGGTCTGGGATGGATTTTAAAGGGAACCCCGGCAAAAAAAAAAAAAAATGGTGTGGGGTCCCCCTCAAAATTCACACCAGACCCTTATCCGAGCATGCAACCTGGCAGGCCGCAGGAAAAGAGGGGGACGAGAGCGCCCCCCCTCCCTCCTGAACCGTGTTGATGGGGACAAGGGCCTGGCCATTGGTTGTGGGGGTCTGCGGGCGGGGGGCTTATCAGAATCTGGAAGCCCCCTTTAACAAGGGGACCCCCAGATCACGGCCCCCCTGTGTGAAATGGTGCCTACCATTTCACCAAAAAAGTGACAAAATTGTTAAAAATTACAGGAGACGGTCTTTGACAATTCCTTTATTAAAATCTTCTTTCTTCTTTTTTAAATTTGAAGCGGGGTTCCCCTTAATATCCATAGCAGACCTGAAGGGCCTGGTAATTGAATTTGGGGGAAACCCCACGGTTTTTTTTTTATCAATGACTTTTTTTTTATCAATGACTTTCAATGAATGACTGTTCTCTGTGTTACGGGAGCCGGCAATTCATTAGCCGCGAGTGATTTTAAATAGCTTTTTTTCCTGCAAAAATGACACTTTGTGCAGGGACAGTTCTGCATGCGCCCCTTCACAGGCATACTATACACACCCCCCAGGTACGAAATTTAAAGGAATATTACACTTTTATTGTTTCACATTAAGCATTATTAAAATCACTGCTCCTGAAAAAACGTCCGTTTTAAAAAAAAAAATTGCATTGATACATGTCCCCTGGGGCAGGACCCAGGTCCCCAAACACTTTTTATGACAATAACATGCATATTAGCCTTTAAAATTAGCACTTTTGATTTCAAACGTTCGCGTCCATTGTAATTAATAGGGTTCGAATGTTCGCGCAAACTTTCGGTCCGTTCGCAGGTTCTGGTGCGAACCGAACCCGGGGTGTTCGGCTCATCCCTACTCCAGATTAGTTTGGGACGAGTTTCTGCATGTGCATTTTTAACGTGTTTTTTATATGTTCCGGTGCAATTTTGTTGGATTTTTGATGCATTCCAGATGCTTTTTTGCTTCATATTCCCTGTGTTCTACTTTTTTTTTTGGAACTGAACTGAAACATACAGGAACTGACCGCACTGGTATGAACTATATGATTGGGAACTATATAACCTACTTTCCATGTGTTTTTGATGCAGAAAAAAAAATGCATTAGACTGCATGTGGTTTTGTTAACTGGCCCCTATTGTGGCCTTGGCCCTTCCTCTTCTGCCGTAACCAGAATATCTTCAGAACAGGAGTTCTTTTATGGTGTTTAGAGAGTCATCAATGTCCCCAAAACTGTAAAATTACTTTTGTTACTTTCTTTACTGTGACATTATTTTATTCTGTGCAGAATAAACAATAGTAGTTCATTTAAAGAAAAAAAAAAAATAATGGTTCAAGAATTAGTCTACATTATGAACAAAAATTCCACAGAAATACCTTCGTTGGAGTCTCTTACTAGGCACAGAGAACCATCGCCTTGCTCTTCTCAACTTAACACCACAGTTGCAACATGCATTGATGACCCCTAGGGGGAGGAAAGGTAATGGCGTTGTGTTACCTTGAGTTTGGGGAATCTGGAATCCGACTAGAGCAATGCCATTCAAAAATGTAGCCATTGAAAATAAAATGACAATTTTATGTTCATTTCAGAATCAGCAAACCTTATTTTAATATTTTTTTGTGTTATGCCAACATTTAAAGCCTAAGAAATAAAGGGTGTATTATAAAAAATATATGCTATACAGCGAAAAACTGACACATCTTTGTAGAAAAAGTTTTTTGACTTAATGTTGGAAAGCGGAAAAGGGGCTATGAAACTGTGGTTAAACAAATGGTGTGTGGCTTCTGTGGTAGTAGGAGCTCAGATCTAAATACCGTGAGGTTAAACCACTGATTAATATCAACTTATCAGCCAAACTACTATTATAACTAATAGAATATAATATTAGTGATGTCAAGTCTCTTGGAAAACTCAGGAGTTACCTGATATTAGGAGGTTCTCTCCTGGTCTTGCATAAATAAAACAAAATCTTCTGTGATTTTTGAGAGGCTCCCAAGCAGGAGTGGCTCGTCCATTAAGCGTGCCATCACCCGCTATTCATGCGTTGGGCGCATGAATTACAGCAGTGTTTTTTTTAAGCACCTGATTAGAGCCTGAGGCTCTGATAGGCTTCAAAATAGGGTGGGCTCCGGATGCAGAGCATTGCGCTCAGAGCCCATCCAGGAATGTTAGAATAGTAAATGAATATTCGCTCCTGATGCCTGCGTAGGAGAGACAGGAAAGCCGCCCGTGGTTGAGGTAAGTGTTCTGGCTTTGATTCTGAGTTACAAGCTTAAGGCCTGGCTACCACATTAAGGTGAACAACTGATCGTGAGGCCGGCATCAGCATTTTCATTAAGAATGTTTGCATGTCTTTGTTTTTGTTTTGTTTTGACCATATTTCAGGTATTACAATACATGGTCTTAGCAGTGAACTTGGTGGTTGACAGGGCTTCAGAATGTTTTGATAATGTAACCTGATTAGGATTTAGGCCATACCAGCAGATTTTGTTGGCCGGCCAGTATATAGTATTTCAATAATTTTTAAAGGATAAGTGTATTGCAGTATAATTATTCCTTTCCTGACTTACCACCTTATACTGTCTAGTCCTCACTTCTGCCAGATCATTACAAAACAAACCATGCCTTTTAATTAAAAAAAACACAACCCTTACTTAAATTAGACACGCCTGCTATTTGGCGCACTTTGTATGTTAGTATCACCCTGTAGAGTCTCTGCCTTTCACTCATTTACTGGCTGATTAGCATACTTGGTATTTGGTAACATTTTCACTGAAGAGGTTAAAAATATTCATAATTATGATGTTTTCGTATAGTACAATTGTAGCTGGTCCTGAAAAAGTGCATTTAAAGGATCACTAAACTCAAAAATTAAAACCTTCACATATGAACTATGAAGGTTAATTTCATTGTTCAATCTTCCTGATTTCACTTAACTTCTAAGTAAAAGAAAAAATATTAAATTCTCTTTTCATAACAGACAACTGAAGTTAAAATATCGTCTTAATGCTGTCTCTGAAAATGATCAAAATGCAGAGCCTTAAGTCATTGCAAAAAAAGATGTGACCTTTCTGCTTCCCTCCTGCATACTACTATTCCAAAAAGTGAGGCCGATTTAATACTTTAGCAGTTAAAAATTGACAGATATTCTTGGTTTCCAGGGCAGCTTGAGGGTTTAAAGAGTAAAATTTAACTTGTATCTTAGTGCAGACTTATGGGAAAATATGTATATACCGGTATGTACTGTGTGTAACACACCGAGAGCGGCGCACAATGCACAAAATACAAGGGTCAGGGGTATGCAAAGCAATGTTTTCCCCCATTTTCCCACTCAGCAATATTCTCTCTCCCAAAAAAATGCCATTATCAATCTGCACACTTACCTCCCTCAAACATAAATTCCAGCTGCAAGTCAGAATTCACCCTGAACGAAAATGTAAAAATGACCAAAACCCCTAGTACAAATCTCCACCTGCCTGCTGAACTCCTCTCTCCCAGCTCAAATCTTCATTTCCCCCTAAATCTCCCTTCCCTGCACAAATATTCTCTCCCCTCATCTCTCCTTCCAGAACAAATTATTTTCCCCTCAAATCCCAGTGGCCAATTATAGCTCAGGGGGTTTAGTACACGCCCCACACTATATAAGGCCGCCGCGCCAGCGGCCTCATGTAGTGTGTTCCGGCGTTAGGATTAGGAACAGTGAGAGACTGTACTGTTCTGTACAGTGTCTGCTTGTGCATTATCTGCTGTTTTGATTCATCTGCATTATCTGCTTGTGATTCATCTACATTATCTGCTTGTGGATTCTGGGGATTAGTGTAGGGAAAGAAAAAGGGTAGGGATAGATCAATCTCTACCAATCCAGCCACCTGCAGGAGTAGTTAGTGTGTGTGCGTGCTGTGCTGTGCACCCTTCTGGCCTGTTGTGTCATCTAAGGCAGCCATCTGCGGCTAATGAATTGCCGCCTCCCGTAACACAGAGATCAGTCATTCATTGAAAGTCATTGATAAAAAAAAAAGTCATTGATAAAAAAAAAAAAAAAAGCGTGGGGTTTCCCCCAAATTCAAATACCAGGCCCTTCAGGTCTGCTATGGATATTAAGGGGAACCCCGCTTCAATTTTTTTAAAAAAATGACGTAGGGGTCCCCCTAAATATCCATACCAAACCCTTCAGGTCTGGGATGGATTTTAAAGGGAACCCCGGCAAAAAAAAAAATGGCGTGGGGTCCCCCTCAAAATTCACACCAGACCCTTATCCGAGCATGCAACCTGGCAGGCCGCAGGAAAAGAGGGGGGACGAGAGCGCCCCCCCTCCCTCCTGAACTGTGTTTATGGGGACAAGGGCCTGGCCATTGGTTGTGGGGGTCTGCGGGCGGGGGGCTTATCAGAATCTGGAAGCCCCCTTTAACAAGGGGACCCCCAGATCACGGCCCCCCTGTGTGAAATGGTGCCTACCATTTCACCAAAAAAGTGACAAAATTGTTAAAAATGACAGGAGACGGTCTTTGACAATTCCTTTATTAAAATCTTCTTTCTTCTTTTTTAAATTTGAAGCAGGGTTCCCCTTAATATCCATAGCAGACCTGAAGGGCCTGGTAATTGAATTTGGGGGAAACCCCATGTTTTTTTTTTTATCAATGACTTTTTTTTTTATCAATGACTTTCAATGAATGACTGTTCTCTGTGTTACGGGAGTCGGCAATTCATTAGCCGCAATTTTAAATAGCTTTTTTTCCTGCAAAAAATGACACTTTGTGCAGGGACAGTTCTACATGCGCCCCTTCACAGGCATACTATACACACACCCCAGGTACGAAATTTAAAGGAATATTACACTTTATTGTTTCACATTAAGCATTATTAAAATCACTGCTCCTGAAAAAAACAGCCGTTTTAAAAAAAAAAAAAATTTGCATTGATACATGTCCCCTGGGGCAGGACCCAGGTCCCCAAACACTTTTTATGACAATAACATGCATATTAGCCTTTAAAATTAGCACTTTTGATTTCAAACGTTCGCGTCCATTGTAATAAATAGGGTTCGAATGTTCGCGCAAACTTTCGGTCCGTTCGCAGGTTCTGGTGCGAACCAAACCCGGGGTGTTCGGCTCATCCCTACTCCAGATTAGTTTGGGACGAGTTTCTGCATGTGCGTTTTTAACGTGTTTTTTATATGTTCCGGTGCAATTTTGTTGGATTTTTGATGCATTCCAGATGCTTTTTTGCTTCATATTCCCTGTGTTCTACTTTTTTTTCTGGAACTGAACTGAAACACACAGGAACTGACCGCACTGGTATGAACTATATGATTGGAAACTATATAACCTACTTTCCATGTGTTTTTGATGCAGAAAAAAAAAATGCATTAGACTGCATGTGGTTTTGTTAACTGGCCCCTATTGTGGCCTTGGCCCTTCCTCTTCTGCCGTAACCAAAATATCTTCAGAACAGGAGTTCTTTTATGGTGTTTAGAGAGTCATCAATGTCCCCAAAACTGTAAAATTACTTTTGTTACTTTCTTTACTGTGACATTATTTTATTCTGTGCAGAATAAACAATAGTAGTTCATTTAAAGAAAAAAAAAAATAATGGTTCAAGAATTAGTCTACATTATGAACAAAAATTCCACAGAAATACCTTCGTTGGAGTCTCTTACTAGGCACAGAGAACCATCGCCTTGCTCTTCTCAACTTAACACCACAGTTGCAACATGCATTGATGACCCCTAGGGGGAGGAAAGGTAATGGCGTTGTGTTACCTTGAGTTTGGGGAATCTGGAATCCGACTAGAGCAATGCCATTCAAAAATGTAGCCATTGAAAATAAAATGACAATTTTATGTTCATTTCAGAATCAGCAAACCTTATTTTAATATTTTTTTGTGTTATGCCAACATTTAAAGCCTAAGAAATAAAGGGTGTATTATAAAAAATATATGCTATACAGCGAAAAACTGACACATCTTTGTAGAAAAAGTTTTTTGACTTAATGTTGGAAAGCGGAAAAGGGGCTATGAAACTGTGGTTAAACAAATGGTGTGTGGCTTCTGTGGTAGTAGGAGCTCAGATCTAAATACCTTGAGGTTAAACCACTGATTAATATCAACTTATCAGCCAAACTACTATTATAACTAATAGAATATAATATTAGTGATGTCAAGTCTCTTGGAAAACTCAGGAGTTACCTGATATTAGGAGGTTCTCTCCTGGTCTTGCATAAATAAAACAAAATCTTCTGTGATTTTTGAGAGGCTCCCAAGCAGGAGTGGCTCGTCCATTAAGCGTGCCATCACCCGCTATTCATGCGTTGGGCGCATGAATTACAGCAGTGTTTTTTTTTAAGCACCTGATTAGAGCCTGAGGCTCTGATAGGCTTCAAAATAGGGTGGGCTCCGGATGCAGAGCATTGCGCTCAGAGCCCATCCAGGAATGTTAGAATAGTAAATGAATATTCGCTCCTGATGCCTGCGTAGGAGAGACAGGAAAGCCGCCCGTGGTTGAGGTAAGTGCACCGACCGACCGGACCAACCTGACCTGGGGGGGTGTGGCTGGTGCACTGTTTGCCGACCGCCCCCAAAAAATATCCACCAGCTGCCACTGCTCCCAAGACTTCATTGCCCAGCCCTGCAACAGCGGACTTGACACATGCGTATTACACTGATTTTTCAAGTATCATAATAGGATGAACTAGGCCAATGCAAAAAGTCCATCAAAAGAGGTCCATCTCCACCTTCTTCTGAATACCTTTTTGAGGTGGAGGAAGAATTCCCCCCACTTTAATTTTCTGCAAAGTATCATGGTAAGGGGTGGAGTTCTGGCTTGGATTCTGAGTTACAAGCTTAAGGCCTGGCTACCACATTAAGGTGAACAACTGATCGTGAGGCCGGCATCAGCATTTTCATTAAGAATGTTTGCATGTCTTTGTTTTTGTTTTGTTTTGACCATATTTCAGGTATTACAATACATGGTCTTAGCAGTGAACTTGGTGGTTGACAGGGCTTCAGAATGTTTTGATAATGTAACCTGATTAGGATTTAGGCCATACCAGCAGATTTTGTTGGCCGGCCAGTATATAGTATTTCAATAATTTTTAAAGGATAAGTGTATTGCAGTATAATTATTCCTTTCCTGACTTACCACCTTATACTGTCCAGTCCTCACTTCTGCCAGATCATTACAAAACAAACCACGCCTTTTAATTAAAAAAAAGACAACCCTTACTTAAATTAGACACGCCTGCTATTTGGCGCACTTTGTCTGTTAGTATCACCCTGTAGAGTCTCTGCCTTTCACTCATTTACTGGCTGATTAGCATACTTGGTACTTGGTAACATTTTCACTAAAGAGGTTAAAAATATTCATAATTATGATGTTTTCGTATAGTAAAATTGTAGCTGGTCCTGAAAAAGTGCATTTAAAGGATCACTAAACTCAAAAATTAAAACCTTCACATACGAACTATGAAGGTTAATTTCATTGTTCAATCTTCCTGATTTCACTTAACTTCTAAGTAAAAGAAAAATTATGAAATTCTCTTTTCATAACAGACAACTGAAGTTAAAATATCATCTTAATGCTGTCTATGAAAATGATCAAAATGCAGAGCCTTAAGTCATTGCAAAAAAAGATGTGACCTTTCTGCTTCCCTCCTGCATACTACTATTCCAAAAAGTGAGGCCGATTTAATACTTTAGCAGTTAAAAATTGACAGATATTCTTGGTTTCCAGGGCAGCTTGAGGGTTTAAAGAGTAAAATTTAACTTGTATCTTAGTGCAGACTTATGGGAAAATATGTATATACCGGTATGTACTGTGTGTAACACACAGAGAGCAGTGCACAATGCACAAAATACAAGGGTCAGGGGTATGCAAAGCAATGTTTTCCCCCATTTTCCCACTCAGCAATATTCTCTCTCCCAAAAAAATGCCATTATCAATCTGCACACTCACCTCCCTCAAACACAAATTCCAGCTGCAAGTCAGAATTCACCCTGAATGAAAATGTCAAAATGACCCCAATCCCTAGTACAAATCTCCACCTGCCTGCTGAACTCCTCTCTCCCAGCTCAAAACTTTGTTTCCCCCTAAATCTCCCCTCCCTGCACAAATATTCTCTCCCCTCATCTCTCCTTCCAGAACAAATTATTTTACCCTCCCTTCAAATCCCTCCTCCTACCACAAATCTTCTCCCTGCAACAAATCCCCCTACCAAAAAAAATGCCACCAGCACAAATTATCTTCCCCTAAATCTTCTGTCTCAGGACAAATGTCTCCCCCAGGATCCCCCCCCCCCCCAAAAAAAAAAGCACAAATCCCCCCCTCCCTGAACAAATCCTCTACCCTTCCCAACTTTCCATTCTCCCAGCAAAAAAAAAATCCCCCCCAAAATCCTTCCCCCAGAACAAACCCTTCTCCGCCACAAATACCCCTCAGCTGCTCTCCTAGCACAAATCATAGCAAAACAAAAAGGACATTAGGAAGAGGTCTTTTTATGTGGCTTCAGTGACTACATTGAAAAATATACAAATGCTTTAAATAACATGCTTGGAAGATGCCTTAAAGCTGTACATGGTGTTATGGCACAGTACAATTTTCCCGGACAGTCAGCTGCTGGCTGGTTCTTTAGCTGAAATCTTCCATACTTCCATAAAGGCATGATATGTTATTTGATGCTGGGATTTTCTCAAGGCAAAGTGAGACATTTTTAGTTCTGACAATATAGTTAGATATTTTGCGATTTTCAGCTCTTTATTTTATCTGTTTTTTCCTTGAACCCTTTACAGCCTCATTTGTAAACTGTGTTGAGTACTGTCCAATATTGTCTCACAGACAAAAATCTGGTTTTAGAAGTACACTTCAGAAATGTACATGCAATAGAACTAGAGTATTTATAGCATATCAATGAAGTACGTGGGATCATTAGCTAAGAGTTATTGTTCTGCCTCCCTCTGTCACACTGCTGACATCACAGGAGTTGATGGTCCTCTATACCAGAGAGTCGAGTAACATGGTGGTGCATGACAAGACTAGGTAAATCACATCACTGGGACATGGGGTACCAATTATAAATAGGTGGTATCAAAATGTTTTGAGACTAGTTCTGTTACACAAAAACAGATGGCAGCACAATGCTGCACACACAGTCACAGGGAGCACCAACCTTCATAAGTCAGTTTTCCAAAAAACATTGTTCTGTGTACATTAGGAGCTGTGCAACTAGTGCTATTCAGACCAAGTGCGTTACCACTTCTGCTATTTTATCATGGACAGCAAGTTAGAACAAGGAGTAAATGTGAAATTCTGTTCCGTATGACACACCAACAATGACAGCAATGTTCTGGATTGTTCTTTGACAATCATCATGCACAAATTGCCAAATGGTTTAGACATTTTTGGTGGTTGAGCTTCTTAATGGTCTTCCCGATCTCTTGTCATCTTCCAGTGATGTTCTAGTGCTCTTGAAATGCGCGTGCCACTCAAAACAATTTGAACGACTCATTGCTAGAGATGAGCCGAACACCCCCCTGTTTGGTTGGCACCAGAACTCCCGAACAGAGAAAAAGTTCTGACCCGAATGGCAAACCCAACTAAATCAATGGGACCCAAGCTTGAAAAATTAAAGGTCCCCATTTTGAAGACTTATATGCAAGTTATTGGCCATAAAAAGGGTAACAATAAAAATGGAAAATTCCTATAAATATAGTGCCTGGGGGATCCCCTTAGTCTGTCTTATACCCATTCACATGGGGGGGACCAGGATCTTGGGGCCTCCTTGTTAAAGGGGGCTTCCAGATTTCGATAAGCCCCCTGCCCGTAGACCCCCACAGCCCAGGGTTGTGGGGATGCAGCCCTTGTCCCTGTCAATGTGGGGACAAGGTGCTTTGAGGTGGGGGCAGATCCCCCCCGCCCCAAAGCACCCACCCCCCCCATTTTGAGGGCATGTGGCCTGGTATGGTTCATGAGGGGGGACCCTTTCCGGGCCTGCCAGGCATGGCTTTTGCGGGAACCCCACATCGTTTTATTTTTATTTTGGCATGGGGTTCCCCTTAAAATCCATACCAGACCTGAAGGGACTGGTATGGAATGGGGGAGGGCGGACCCCCAGGCCATATTTTTTTCACCTTTTTTATTGCCATCAATGATTTTTATTTAGCTGTCAGCGGGGAAGCCCATTGAGAGCTGATGACTCATCGTTTGTTATGGATGCCGCGGCCGGCTTCCCGGCCCTGCTCCTTAACAACTAGCTATTCACTGCACCCTGATTGGGCAAAGTTATGCCCAATCAGGGCTTAGAATGTAGCGTGCAGTGCATTGCAGGGCATTCGGCAGGCCAACCTGTGCTCGGCCCCGAATTGTTCGCTCAACTGTACTCATTGCAGCATCGCAGTAAATTTGCCAAATCATGTGAAACGGCACTGTGGCAGATTGGCCCAGTTTCATGCAGAATTCATATTTGCTCTTTGTTCTCACCAAGCGGTACCACACGTGGTGAGAATAGCACCCGGTTGCACAGCTCCCAATGTACACAGGACAATGTCTTTTGGCACACTGACTAAAGGGCCGTGCTCCCTGTGACTGCGTGAGCATCTTGTGCTGCCATCTGTTTTGGTGTGTTATAAAATGAGTCTCAAAACCTTTTTAAACCACCTCTTAATTATTAATTTATTTGTCATATATGGTTCCCTAACATGCAAATTTGTGACACATTTTCTTTTAGCTAGCTCTGTAAATAGGGCGTTGTAGAGTAAACGTTTGAATTTGATCAATGGCTGTGGGATAACAAAGACAAGAGTGGTTGCATTAGAATTGTTGATTGTATTACATGCTGCTTTGGTCTGGGTGATTATACATTTTTATGTGGTCTCATTGTCCAGCCTCCCACTGGAAGTTGCATCTATTAGAAACAAAGATTATGTTACACATTAGTTAAAAGCAAAAATGAAGACGACGATGAGGACATGATGCTAAAAGCATGTCTCTGTTGTTGCTGATAGTTGAAAATCACAGCATCTAATGATCGATGATCGGTTGTAATATAAATCATTCTGCCTTTCACAAATGAGTGGAGAACAGCAATACTCTCCAAAAAAAAAGAAAACTGCACATAGCATTGTAAAAGTAGATCGCTTTACCAGTGATAAATGTCAGGCAATTTAGACCATTCCAGCTGTCTGAAATAAAAATAATGTTATTATATTAGGATAGACTTGAGACTTGAAAAACAGTTGGAGATTATACACATTCTACAATCTAATCTAGCCCATTAATATACTATATCTGAGGGTTTTCTCACTACATAAACTGAGCTGTAATGGGCTTTGTAAACACAAATGTAAAATAGGATATTGTATCAAGACAGATATATCATAGCTAATAATGTCACAAAAAATATGTACAGTACATGCACTACCCCCCCCCCCCCCCCCCCCATTATTCTTTAGCTCTCTTCTCTTTGCCTTTAAGTTCAAGTGTATAGTGCAGGGCTAGTGAATTAAAATTCAAGGAGATCCAGTAACTTCCGGTCGAGGTCTGAATCACAAGTCTGTGCCATGAAAGATTGTACGCGTCTGCTTTCCTTTTTTTTATGCGCAAGCCACACTCTTTTATGCTTTTCTTACTGTTTCCTCCACACACTCCGGTAATACTCTGTAAGTGTAAATGTCCCCAATAGTGTGCCCCCTTACATCAGGTGCCCCTACCAGAGTAATTCATTACATTGGGTGCCCCCATCAGACTACCCCCATAAACCAGTTGCCACCATCAGTGTATCTCCTTATATCAGTTGTCCCCATAAGAGTGCCCCTTTACATCATATATTCCCATCAGAGTGCCCACTTACATCAGGTATTCCCATCAGAGTGCCCACTTACATCAGGTGTTTCCATCAGAGTGCCCCCTTACATTAGGTGTCCCCCTCACAGTGCCACCTTACCTCAGGAATCCCCATCACAGTGCCACCTTACATCAGGTGTTCCCATCAGAGTGCCCCTTTACATCAGGTGTCCCCATCAGAGTCCCCCCTTAACATAATATGTGCCCATCAACCTGCCCCCACTAACATATGTGCCCATCAGTGTTTCCCTTAACATAAAATGTGCCCATCAGCGTGGCCCTTAACATAAAATAAGGGTCATGCTGATGGGCACATTTTATGTTAAGGGACACCCTGATGGGCACATTTTATGTTAAAGTGCACTCTGATGGGCACAACAAAACATACCAATCTGCATGCTCCTTAACATAAAATGTGCCCATCAGCATGACCCTTATTTTATGTTAAGGGCCACGCTGATGGGCACATTTTATGTTAAGGGGCACTCTGATGGGCACAACAAAACATACCCATCTGCGTGCTCCTTAACATAAAATGTGCCCATTAGTGTTGCTCCTAAAATAAAATATGCCCATCAGCATGCCCCATTAAGATAAAATAAGTAGCATGCTGATGGGCACATTTTATGTTATGGGGCAACCTGATGGGGACAACAAAATATGCCAATCAGTGTGCCCCTTAACAAAATACGCCCATCAGTGTGCCTAAGAAAAGCCCATCAGCAAACACCTTAGGAAGAAATGTGCCCCACATACCTTGAGGGCAAGAGTCGGCACAATTGTCATGCTGCAGGGGGCAGAAGCTGCAAGATATACCTCGCAAGGAATGAGAGCCAGGAGCCGCGAACAGCAGGAGGTGGGGCGTGCACGTGACGTCACGCTCCAACTCGTGGCCCGGACAGGAGTGAGAGCCAGGAGCGAGAGCCATGGTCAGGAGCAGGGGGCAGGGTGCACACATGTGACATCACCGCGGTAACAGCAAACCAATGAACGCTGACATCCGGCACTACACTGGTGGTCCGGGCAGGATCGTTGTTCTGTCCGTGCTCGGACTGCGGGTGCCGCCATTTACTCATGGCTGGTATAGAGCATAAACACAGGCATGTGTACACAATGTACTAGGCAAGGGATCAATGCTTTATAGAAAAAGAGTCCATGAGAAAAAAGGAAGAGGTCTTGCTTAAATAATTTTCTCAGCTATGACAGACACACTCTATTAAAACAAGGGCTTCTTTCCTGTACCCTATTTGTTTAAAGGAGATGCTAGAGTAGCACTGGATACATTTGGTCAGGGACAGATTTACATCTTGGGAGGTTATAGGTATAAATATCGGGGCACTGCAAAACATCCAGAAGACACTTGTATTACAGAGCACCACATCGCAAAATGAAGCAGGACCTACATTTTGTGCCTTAAAGCGCATTACTGCCCATTCAAACATTACACTATGGCACATTGAAATCAAGTGTGACTGGGCCCTAAATTACATATAAAAATCTTTAATTTAAAATAACTGTTACTGCTTTGAAAATAAAGATCTCTATCCTGGTGTGTTAGCTTTGTAAATTGAGCCTATTATGTGCACATGACCATTGATTTGTACATAAATTAAAAACTACATTATACTCATCATAATATTTATACCATTTACTTCTATCATAAAGGAACGACTGCCAGTGCTTTATTATACAGAGTCATAGGCTTATTTATACAAGAGCATTGTTAATATTACAGCTTTCCCCAGCAACTTTATATAGCCATGAGCCTACCATACGAGCATAGTTACATAGTTTATAATCTGTAATAAGACACAGGTCCATCCAGTTCAATCTATTTGTGTGTACAGTATGTGTACAGCTAGAACCTCTACCTTCCCCATGTTAAACCTTATTTTAAAAGGTGAGGCCAAACCAGTGTTTTGTAAAGTGGTAGAATTATTGGTTTGTTATTTGCCTTTGTTTGCTAAGGCTTGACATTGCATGCTATTGCTCTGTGATCCACAAGCACCTCCAGATCTTTTTCCGTCAGTGCATAACCTTACATTTCTTAAAAATGAATCTCATCTGCCATGTGGCTGCCCAACCCCCTATTTTATCAAGGTTTTCCTTTAAAGTGCTTGTAAACACTCCCCCACAACTTTGTCCCATGTAAATCAGCATATAAAACCCTAATGAACACTGCTTGTAGATATCTCCTTACTTGCTTAGTATTGTTGTAATCCTTTTTGTTCTTTAGAATGACGTCACTGAGCATGCCCATATCTCCCCTGATTTACGGCACACTCTGTGTGCTTGCCTGTCTATTATTAGGACTTCCTACGGCACAACACTGAAATCCCACGAGACTGCATAATCACTCAGAGCTTCCTACTACACCCCATGTGACCATGTGACATCACATGGAGTGTAAACCTGGCCATCGGACAGCATTACTGCAGTCTTATCAGCTGAAGCTGATAAAACTGACATAGGCAAACACTATATAATCGGCACAAGTAAATACTATGAAATAAAACAAGTCAGCTATGAGCAGGGAAGCAGGGTTGCCATAGAAACATTGGATTGAGAAGGAGGCTTGGTTAACAGTACAGGAAGTGCTTAATGTAAGGGCGGAAATACACTCTACTGTGGACTGTTTTTTAAAGTTTCTTTAAACAGTAAGTAATATGCGATTTGAGCTGGATTACAGTGGCTAGAGTTTGATAATTATTTATTATAATGAACTAAATGAAAAGAAGCATCAGAGTGGGAGAGTTTACTTCCTCTTTAACTACTACATACTGTGCCATACTGTGCCAAATGTTTTCCCCTGCTTAATTTGGTACCATCAGCAAATATTTAAATTGACCTCCTCATTCCAACCTTAGTATTATCAATAAACATGTTGAACAACACTGACCTCAAGAAAAACCCTGGTGAACACCACTCACAATTTAAAGAGGAACTGCAGTCTGCTCACATAATTTGTAATAAAAACATCTTTGCCATTCTGAAGCTTCCCTCCAACCACTTTGCATATTATTTTATATATTCTGTGACTCTGTACTTGCCAAATATGAGGCAGAAATCTCCCTCCACTGAGTCTGGCTGCAACCATTTTAACTGTGGGCAGCTGAAGCTGCTGCCTATTCACTTCCTGGATTTGCACAGAATCACAGAGGCATGCCTTTAGCTCTGCAGCCCTGCAGCTCTCATTGGCCCTATTATGACTCACCCCCCATCCCTTCCTGGCAAACTCTCACAGGAGTGAGAGAGAGCTGTGCATGATGTCATAAGCCTAGGCTAATGACCAGACAAGAAAGAGGAAGTGGACTGTATAAGGTATTCCCTGGCCGTGGCGCGCAGTGCAGGGGGCGTGCAGGCGGCACACTCACAGGAGGACGTACATGAACGCCCTCCTAGCTATTAAGGATTTAGCCATTATGGCTGTAGCCATCGTTCGGCTATAGCGTGGGCAGGAGGTGGTTAGTAAACCAATACCTTGCCACCCCGCCAAAAGATGTGGAGGCTGGACAAGGCCGCAGCTTTATATCTTTCCTTTATATATTTTCAAATGTACCAAATAACAATGGCAGTCATAGTTATACTGCGAGCACCTATACATAAAACATAAACTCACATAGTCTAAAAGGCCTGCCCTTAGCATTGGTGCCAGACAGGCATTAGACTGACTAACTTGAGGGCATAGCCCATAAAGCAACATCTATTGCTGGCAAGGTCAAAACTGCCAATAAAGCTGTGACAAAACATCACAATGGGCGGGGCGGGCAGGTGGACAACTCTTGTGACAACAGAATCTTTTCAGAGCAGTGGGACGTGCTCCAACATAGCCTTTTCTTGAATTCGGGCTCCATCCAGTCACCTCAGGTCTTTCTAGCCAATCCCAATGAAGCTACTTAACCTCCCAGTGTTTCATTAACACTGACAGTGATGCCACGCTTCCAGCAGTCAAGGCTCCCTTTCGCTAAAGGAGAGGGGGGAGGTTCAAGGGGCCTTCATCGCCATTTGTACTCTTCTCCAAAAGTACAAACCATGCTGGAGTATTTATTCTAGTAAGAAATAACAATCAACATATGAAAGCCTTGAACTACTACTCAATCAATAATTCAAGACGTTGTCAGCTGTTGCAAAAGTATATCTACGTTCAGAAAAACTTAAGATGATAAGTTGCTGTGGCAACATGTGACGAACATATTAAAAGGTCTTCACTTATGATAAGCGTTGTTCTGTTAATGTACACTGCAAGTACCATCTATGTATAATATATAGAGATTCATAGAACACTACACTTGAGTACAATACAGATTTGCTATGTTTTTGTTGTATAGCTGTGATGTTGTTATTGCTTTATTGCCTATACATGCATATATGACATGTAATGAAACTTGTTCTGGTCCTCAGAATAAAATACTCGAAATGTGTTTATCTATGTTGAAATCTGCAGAGTTTAAGGGCTAGTTTACACTTGCGTAAAAACAAGGACACAAAACTTTGGACACGCTTTGTTAAAGCTCTCTGAACGCTCCGTTCACTAAATAAAATGGTTAGTTTATGCCTCGTTTCCACTGAGCGAATCGGTTCGGGTCGTTACAGTTTTGAAGGGTTAGAATGGTCCGGCCTATTCAGGTCAGCATTTCCACTGCAAGTCGGACCGCCAGGGGCTATATGAATGTTTACAAAAAATGCCTAGGGTGGCATCACACTGATTGAGGGACGTTTTCCTGTCTGCCAATCAGTGGAATATATGGTGTGACGCCAGTAGCTCAGCCCTAACCATACCATACCATTTTTTATGGCCCCACATCTGAAGCAGGACCCTGAATGGTGCAGTATGGTTCAGTTGTATGGGCCGCTTTTATAATGGAAACACTCAAAATAGGGTACTGTACCGAACCAAACCGAACCGATCCGCTCAGTGGAAACGAGGCATTTCAGTCCTGTTCACATCTGCTTTTGCTTGGTGCTTCGATGAGGCATTGATGAGGCTTCGGTGGGGCTTCAGTGGGGCTTCGGTGGGGCTTCAGTGGGGCTTCCAGCAAGCTTTGCCATAGACTTCTATGGAGGCTTTGAAGACGCTTTGAAGCACCACTGAAGCTACATGGGGTATAATTTTTGAAGCAAAGCCGAAGCAAAGCAAAAGCAGGTGTAGACAGGACTTTAAGCTAGCCATTTTATTTAGTGACAGGAGCTTTGACTAGTGTTAAGAGAGCTTTAACAAAGCCTGTCCGAAGCCTTGTTGAAGCCGAAGCAAGTGTAAATGAGTCCTGATGCCGCGTACACACGGTCGGACTTTACGGCACAAAAAGTCTGATGGGAGCTTTTCATCGGATATTCCGACCGTGTGTATGCCCCATCTGACTTTTTCTGTCTGCATTTCCGACGGACTTAGATATAGAGTCTGTTTTAAATGTTTCCATCGGAAATGCCGACAGAGTTTTGCCCGATACAAAGTCCAGCCGTGTGTACGCGGCATTAGAGTAATGCTGTAACTATACCCAAGGCTGATACAATTGGGAAATTCCTTTATAGCTCAACTAGCCCAGTTAATGTGAAAGTGGCTCTGTTGTTGATTTGTTTGATATGCCAAACTCACACCTTAAACACTGACATTAACTGACGTGTGCATGTAGATGTTGTGCAGGACAGTAATTAGCAATTGCATCCGAAAAATATATTATCATTAGCACTGCAATAACAAGGCTTTCAGTGCATTTTGGAATATTCAACATAAATTATAAATGCAATATACAGTTTGTTAGTGTGTTAAAGTTTAATAAAGACATAATTACTTAAATACTATGGCATCATTATAGCTCAACTGCAGCTTGCTGCTGTAATGCATTATTCACGACTGGTGGGTAAAGGACTGATATGACACAGTATTAATTAAACATTACATAACATTAGGTTAGGCACACTTGGTTTTGCATTTTAGATTCCGAGTTGCAGCAGTTCAATTTGTAAAGCACATCAACACTTTGTAATTTATCATTCCAAATGGTCATGGCCTATTTACTGAGTGCCCTATATATTGCCTTGAATACAGAAGACTCAAGGTTTGATCTATAGTTTTTCATATGAAAGTCACATGCAGTAATGTGGGTACAATCATTCATTTTGTGCTGGCTGTGAACATGTGTTAATTAATCATAACACCTGTACAATGTAACAGTAAGAAAAAGGACTAAGGCTGATCTTGAACACAGCAGCAGATGGTTTTGTGAATATGTCCAAGGCTGTTGTTTTTGCACTATTCCCAATGACATTAACATTCATTCCTTGGAGCAAAGCAGCATTACAACCTTTATGGCAATATAAAACAATTGTGAAAAACATACTTGAAGATTATAGCCTGTGTTTGGTTCAGGAACAGTTTTACAAATCTTACTCGAAGTTTGCAAACTTTACGGTGAACCTTATTGAAGTCTATGGGGGGATTTGGGTTATTTAATTTAAATTCTAGTCCCTTTTAGGGCTTATAAGCATGCTATTGTCCACAAAAAGGCATAGGAAGCCAGGTACTGGCATGGTGGACATGTACCAAAGCCAAAAACTTAAATAATTAAAAGAAAAAAAAAACAGTCAGGGAAATTCAATAAAGTTTTAACAAATGCACAGGGTTCTATCCCCAGCCCCATTCAGATGTCATCTGGGGGGTTCTGTGACAAAAAGCTAAATGTAGGCAAAGGGGCCAGGAATTGCTGTGATGTCATTACCCAAACATGGCAATGCCCAAATTTGGGGAAATAACTTGAGTCACTGGATGGGCAGGGTCTAATGGGTAAATGGGTGGCTAGTTCTCCATTAAGTCCACCTTATTTTATATTGAAAGCAGATGGCAGTGGGTAGATTTGAAATCCGCTATTGGACTGAATATTATCTATGGCTCCACCCGCTGCATTGCACTGTTAATCAACAGTAAGGTGGACCTCACAGGAAATGCATCCAATGTGCCACCATGCCAATACCAATGGGGTGGGGACAGATTGGATGCCTTTAGCTGCCACTAGGCTCTTGCTGGGCTTCTAATATGTCCCTGCACCTTTAAGGAAGAATGGGCTCTCTCCAAGCATATCTGGCCTAATTTATCCACTGCTATATATGCTCCAATATGGAGACTTTAAAAGATAGGAATTCAAATTGCACTTTATAGAGGGACCTTGATGACATGGTGCAGCTTCCACATATATTAGCAAATGTAAATTGTTTGACAGTGCCATTTTTTTTTCTGGCTAGCTGTCAAGTGTGCTGGGAAACACATTGCCATGATATTTCATATTTTTTTTTCATATAAATAGGAAACCATTACTTTAATCAAACAAACCTTCATGTGCAGCAATTACAGCTTTTCAGCTTCTTGGCATTACACTGTTCATTTTTAAAGATGTTCAGATGGAATTTCAACCTGTGTCTTCAGTAGCTCTTCCCAGAGATGTGACTGATTGTAAGGTATGCCCTGACCTTATAGTGAAGTACTTATTAAGTTTCCTTCATCATGCTTGACTGCATTAGGTAAGAAAGTCTACCATTAGTACAATGGGCTAATGACTGCAGAAATCAGGGTTTGTATTCATATGTGAATAATAATCAGCCAATCATTTCAAGCACTAATAGAGATTTGCTACATTAGTTATGTTATCTAGCTATTTATGGCTTTGTTATATATTTAAAATGGTAAGAATTCTTCTCAATAACAGAGAAGACAGAGGGGCGTGTGTACCCATCAACTCATCTTAAGTGCAGCTGAGCTCAGCGATCTGAAGCTGTTATCCCAGAAAAAAAGCCAAAGTTCAACAGCAGGAAAGGGCAGCCCAGTAGTAGCTTGCACAATGTGGGACATACTTCATTACAGGAAAGTAATGGGACTAAAGCTCTAGCCAAAAACATTTTTTTTTATCTGAAAATCATCTTTAATAATGCTTTAGGGCTAGGTCACATATTGTAGTGGCTGGTGTTTTTCCACTCTGGAGGAACTACAGCCATTGCTAGGACACATAGAAAACAATTGTTTTCTTTGTGTCAAGTTCACAGTGAACTGCAATAAAGTGCAAACATGCTGTATTTTATTACATTTTACAAAACAGAATTGCATGTCAATGCACAGCAGTGCAGCACACCAAGCTGCTATACATTGACATGAATGAAGTGTCACTTTGTATACTTCAAATAAAGCTGAGTCAGAAAAGGATACTGTGTGATGCGCTTAAATGTGCTTCACACTACCCTCTACCACTGGCTCACTGGTTTAGTGTGCAGCAGCTGCCAGGGCAGTGTGAACGGACCCTTAAGGTCAACAATAACAATGCAAAATACTATGCCTTGGGGGTACCCTTACTTGCCTCTGAAGTGATGATCAGTAAGATGTATACAACCAAAGGATAACTGAGGTTACAAAGAAAAAATTACATTTATATTGCCAGCACATTACAGCTCCCGCTGCTTTTCATCTGTCTGTAAACAAATGGTCAGGTATTCTCTTCATCTATGCCAGATCCTTAATCTAGATAAAGATCTAATACAGATGTTAATGGGGAATCTCCACACACAAAAAAAGATGTGAGGTTCCCCCTTAAAGATACAAACTTGACCCTTATTATTGAAGAGTGACTGGTATGGATGTAAAGTGGAACCCTATGCAGAAAAAAAATGCATGGGGTCCCCTTTTACATGAGAGGTACATGAGGACTGTTTGGGTCTGATATGAATTTTAAGGGGGAACCCTATGCAAGCATCAAGCGAAAAAAAGCATGTGGTACCCACCAAAAATCCCTACCAGACCTTTATCTGAGCATGCAGCGTGGCCTTGACAAAGGAATGCACCCAGGCCGCATCGTTGGTGTGATGACGTCACCAAAACAAGCAACATGTTTCCTAGCATGCGCAATGTGGCTGTGAGGCATGCTTGCTCCTTTGTCAAGCTTGCTTGTGCCCAAAAGCGGCATTGAGCATGCTCAGAAACACGTTGCTTGTTCCGGTGACGTCATCACACCAACGATGCGGTCCAGGTGCATTCCAGCCCTCTTCTCAAATGGTGGATAGTTTCCAGCCAGTGTCCTCCCCCTGACAGCTGGACTTAAGGATCTCCTGCGGCGTTGACGTGCAATCAAGTACTGGTGTTTACCATGATGAGCCTTTTATTATATTCCACAATGTAAGTGGCCAATTGTGTGTTTTAATAAAACTTTCTATATACGTCTACACTTAAAGGCACTTTTCCTTTTCTGTTGCTTTTTGTAGGACACCAACGAGTATTTGTGTAAATATAGTATGAGGAAGAGTGCTTTTTTTCATTGCAGGACATGTAAAGCACACCTTTTGAGGAGGTGACCAGGATGGTGAGCCAAGACAAGACAGGGATTATTGTCACAATCCCTATTGTGTTCCTCCTGGAGCACACACTACCTGGTGTTATAGACCAGACACTGAAGGCTCAGCAACAGGAAGAAGGGCCCTGGCTGCAGGCAGCACTGACAGTGTCTCAACCACATGATTGCATGGCTAATACTGACACTTTTAGAAGTGTGGACCCCTCCCCGTGGACTATTGGGTGCTCAGGCTGGACAAAGGGGGAGATTGCACAGTATGCACAAAGCTTCTGCAGCCAATGTGCTGTCTGAGAATGCCTTCAGTGCCTCAGGAGGTTATGTTACTGAGAGATGAATCTACGTGTCCCCTGACACTATGGACAACTCACTTTAATAAAAATCAGTCCAGTAAATCAGAACCAATCCTGGATTACCAGTGAGTACAATGATGATGCTACCGACTACCAACCAGCTTCTGCCACCTGTCCTCCCGCTACACTGAGTCCTGGCCTGTCACTATTACCAGCTGCTTCTGCCACCTGACCTGGCCTGCCACAATTACCACCCTTTGCTACTTCCTAAGGTCTGCCATCTTTACCAACTACTGCCACTCTACCTGAGCAAAATTTGTAATGTTTACTGCATGGTACATTTTGCATTGCACCTCCAAGTTTTTGGTCTATTTAGGTGCTCTGGCATTGGAAAGGTGCCACACAAACAGTTTCCACAGCTGGATCTTGGCTACAAAATTTTTATTGTTTTCTGCAGGGTAAATCCTACATTGTCTCTTTCTATTTGTTGCCTATTCTACTGCTCATGTACTGTCTTGATGCAAGCTAATATCTACCAAACACATACCTCAAGTCTATATTTGGACTTTTTTTGTAAATAATTGCTGATAATAGGATGGGAGGGGGTTCTGGGAAATTTGGGTTGTAGTTTTGATCTGCTTTTGTGCACTCTGTTTGATTTGTTATTCAACCTTTTTTGACATTGCAGTGTGGTACTGCAAAAAAGAGTCTTATTGAAAGAAGGACACTGTTCCCTATATATGGTATTTTTATTTATTTTTCAATTTCTTTTGCATTGGCATATGTCCCTCATAGCAGTGTCCAGCTCCCCAAGCCCTTCCCTTTTAGACTTACAAATGTCCAAAATTGATTATCCAGAATCTGTCCCCATGCCCTTTTTTAGTTTTTCAGACTTCACATAGGATTTGATGAACTGTCAGTGAGCTGAACCCATCGCACATGTTCCTGGATTAGAGGTTCATCTGTGGGTGCTGCAGGGATCACCAGCTGGACACTGGATATATCACAAATAAATACAGATGTTTGCAAGCACACCATGGATCTTGCATTGTAGTCCAAAACATTTATTGCAGAAATACCACATCACCTATCCTGTTGTGATGTGATCTTTCTGCAATAAAAGTTTTGAACTGCAATCCAAGATCCATGATGTGCTGGCGAACATGTGTATTTATCTATAATATAGAAGTAGTCAGCTACTCTAGACCAGACCTACTGCTGCATAAATATATATGTTTGTCTGGAGAAATACAGGTTTAGTTTAACTTTGACTCCTAGCTTTAGTCTTAGCCCTAATGCCCTGTACACACGATGGGATTATCCGACAACAAATGTTGGATGTGAGCTTGTTGTCGGAAAGTCCGACCGTGTGTAGGCTCCATAGAAAATTTGTTGTCGGAATTTCCGCCAACAAATGTTTGAGAGCCGGTTCTCAAATTTTCCGACAACAAAATTTGTTGTCGGAAATTCCGAGCGTGTGTACATAAGTCCGACGCACAAAAGTCCATGCATGCTCGCAATCAAGCAGAAGAGCAGCACTGGCTATTGAACTTAATTTTTCTCGGCTCGTCGTACGTGTTGTACGTTACCGTGTTATTGACGTTCGGAATTCCCGACAACATTTGTGTGACCGTGTGTGACAAGTTTGAGCCAACATCCTTCGGAAAAAAATCCACGGTTTTGTTGTTGGAAAATCCTATCGTGTGTACAGGGCATTAGACTGAGCTAACCCCTCCCTATCAATACTCACAAGAACTGACCCATTATGCTCCAGAATTACTGTGGAAACTTGGCATTGGGTTGTTGGCACTGAACCAAACTCATTTGAAGTTCCTCAAGGTGGTGTGATTTATTTTTTTCTAAAACAAATTCCCCTTTTATTTTCATCATTTTGTCACAATTTTTTCGCTCCACCTCAGTATTGCAGTTTTAATAAGCTGGATAAAAAATGTAATAAGCCAAATGAAGTAATGTAAGGCAAAGTACAATGAAACAAAACACAATTATTTTGCCAGTCTTTAAAAATATGGCCCCAGATGTATAACAACCTGTGAAATCTCTGAATGGCACTGTTTAACAAGATCCTGTTATTGAGCCAGATTTTAAATGGGCATCAGCACTATTTCTGATGTAATGAGGATATTCATTTCATCTCTTATAGTTAACATTAACAATAGGACATGGCTGGTGCTCATGCCGACTAATACCATATGGAAGATTTATAGGACTACATTGGTAATTCTTCATCTCTGTGACTATCCCTGTCTTATTTTATCACAGACACAGCCACAGCTAGTATGCTTCACACATTTTGCTTGTATTAATGCAGTACAAGCAATCACACAAGGACACTCCAAGAAAACTGATAACAATCTCTGGCTTTCCACAAAGAAGGTTATTTTTATTTTCTTTCTTTCCAGCCTAGAAGATGAGAATAAAAAGACAGATGTATTGTACCTAGTAATTTTCTTTTGTAAGCAGAATAACAATTTAAATTCATGTTGGGGGGCTGTGTATGATGTAATGAAGCTATTCTATGGACTAAACCTTAAAGCCCAACTCCAGCAAAACTTTTTGTGTTAGTTCTTGATGGCATGAGGGAGGGTTGCAACCTCTGTCAGGTTTTTAGGTTTTTATTGCTATCTGTGTCCCTACTGGGGAGATTCCTTCTCACTTACTATCCTAGTGACTCACTCTTACAGCCTGAGATATGGGGATTATTGGTACAGAAAACAAAGAAAATTCACAAGCAGAGAAAAAGGATATGACCCTTCTTCAGATAAAAGAAAATAAACCTGTTACTGTTGTCAGTTGGAAGAAGCATCTTACCAGATCCACTACATTTGCCACAATGAAAACTTTACTGAGTTTCCAGATTGAGAGAGTTGGGGAACCTGACAGCGAAGCTTGGATTCAGAAATGCTTGGATTTTTTATTTCTTTTTTCCTGCCAAAGGACTTTACAGTGGAAGTACCACCTCTAGCAGAACCTTGCCCAGGTTTAGTTTGCTCTTGGAATCCTGCGTGAAATTAACAAAACCCAAAGTTAACCGTGAACAATACTAAAGTCTATGATGGGCAAATCTAAATTGTGACCATTTTCAAGGCTAATGGGAAGCAAATAGAATGATACAAGGCAGGTTTTATCTTGGAATAAAATTTAGAGTGTACTATATGACAGACAATAGCTATGAATAATGTTCATTGGCTGGCAGTATGTAAGCAGCTGGGTTAAGCTGGTTAAGCTGCAATATAAGAGGAAGAGATGAGGCTGTTTTATCTTGAAATAAAGATTAGCATGTATTATTTGATAGACACCAGCCACAGATTTACTTCTGCAATTTCTAGAGTTACCATACACAATTTAAGTTTTTCATATTTATTAATTTTATTTTAGTCAGTGCACCAAAGGCTGTGGGGGAAAACCTAAGGCTATATGCTGCCTGCCCTTCCACAATTCAGTGGTGGAAGGGCAGGCAGCAGCAAATGGAGGGAGGTAATTCTATAGTGAGGAGGAAGGGAATAAGTCTTAGGCAGGAAGACAGTCTTAGGCCTCAATACTACCTTGTCCCTGATGACTACAAAAATACTTTGGTAAGAGTTTTAGAAGCTTGTCTCGAACTTCTTTGCTTGTTGCAGCCGTACACAGTGGTGTATTTAGGTTTTGTGCTGCCCTAGGCCTGACTAAACTCGTGCACCCCCTAATTTAAATATGATCTGCCCCTTCCTATCAAGACCTCACCCCTTTCTGTTTACGACCCACCCGGTCATCTGTAAACCACACCCCTTCCTCTTTAGGCTCCACCTCTTCCTCTCTGTACATTAAAAGTGAGTACCAAGTGCCTACTTGTAAGCTCCTTGAGGGCAGGGACCGATGTGACTGTACAATGCCGGCCTCAAAATGTCAAGTCCTGAGCCACTAGCCAGACCTTAAGAGTTAATATAGTGTTAATTACTGCGCTGTCCAAAAATAATGTGACAAATTATGAATAGTGTCAAGAAAGATGATATATAAATGAAAAAAAAACTAAAAGCTGCTGCAATCATATATGTGAGATACCCACACTACAACGATAAATAAAGAAAAATGACTGCGCTGCAAAAAATAATCTAACACAATGGTGATAAAATACTGTGAAGGTGAGCATACATGTACCTACTAAAATATTGGAATACCGGTACATAAATGAATAAAATATGCAAAAAAGTGTCTTAAAATAATAAGCATACACAATAATAAGATTTGTGAAAAAATTAGTTAACCACTTGCCGACCGCCGCACGACGATATACGTCGACAGAATGGCACGTACAGGCAGGAGGGCGTATATATACGTCCCTACCTGTCTGCAGGTGGGGGGCCCGATCGGGCCCCCCCCCGGTGCCTGCGGCGGTCGGCATCGTTGGGGGAGCGATCGGAGATGAGGGGGAGGCCACTCATTCGTGGCCCCCCCCTCGCGATCGCTCCCAGCCAATGAAACACTTCCTCTAGCCCCGTCATGTAAACAGGGCTAGAGGAAGTGATGTCATCCCTAACAGACGCGGGTGGGGGGCCGATCGGGCCCGCCCCCGTGTCTGTAAATTGTCCGGGACATTGGGGGAGGGATCGGAGATGAGGGGGGGGCACTCATTCGTGCCCCCCCCCCTCGCGATCGCTCCCAGCCAATGGAATGCTTCCCCTGGCTCTGTATTGTGTACAGAGCCAGGGGAAGTGAGGTCATCTCTCCTCGTGGCGGTCTTTTCGAACCGACGCCGAGGAGAGAAGACACGTGAGTTGCACAACACCTACACTACACTACACTACACTAACAGTAGAACATTCTAGGCACACTTTACACACCCCAGCCCCCCCCCCCCGATTGCCCCCCTGCACCCCCTGTCACAGTGACACCAAAGCAGTTTTTTTTTTTTTTTTTTTTTTTTTACTGTTAACTGCATTGGTGCATTGTGACCCTAATAACTGTTAGGGCAGTTAGATTTAGCCCCCTTTAGGTCTAGAAACCCCCCCTAATAAAGGTTTAACCCCGTGATCACCCCCCGTCACCAGTGTCACTAAGCGATCGTTTTTTTGATCGCTGTATTAGTGTCACAGTTGACGCTAGTTAGGGAGGTAGGTATTTAGGTTTGCCGCAGCGTTTTATAGGGTCAGGGACCCCCCATATACTACCTACTAAAGGTTTTAACCCCCTGAGTGCCCCCTAGTTAACCCTTTTACCAGTGATCACCATATAACTGTTACGGGTGACGCTGGTCAGTTAGTTTATTTTTTATAGTTTCAGGGCACCCGCCGTTTATTACCTAATAAAGGTTTAACCCCCTGATCGCCCGGCGGGTGATATAAGTAAGGTTTTAGAGTCAAATAGGGTCTGCGTCGCCCCAGGCAGCGTCGGGTTAGTGCCAGTACCGCAAACACCCACGCACGCAGCATACACCTCCCTTAGTGGTATAGAATCTGAACAGATCGATATCTGATCTGATCAGATCTATACTAGCGTCCCCAGCTGTTTAGGGTTCCCAAAAACGCATTGTTAGTGGGATCAGCCCAGATACCTGCTAGCACCTGCGTTTTCCCCCTCCGCCCAGCCCACCCAAGTGCAGTATCGATCGATCACTGTCACTTACAAAACACTAAGCACACATAACTGCAGCGTTCGCAGAGTCAGGCCTGATCCCTGCGATCGCTTACAGTTTTTTGGTAGCGTTTTGATTCAGTCGCTAACAGTCAGGAGCTTTTTTTTTTCCTGTGAGTCTCACTAGTGTACTACTAAATTTAGAGCCCAAAATGGCAAGTCAAACGTACACTAGTGAACAGGCCTACTTGTTTCTGAGCATGACAGATAGTGAAGAGGAGGTCACTCATCTGTCAGAATCAGGCTCAGAATACGACCCAGTAGACGACAGCGGCTCCATGACAGATAGCTCTGACGGCGGAGTTGTGGTCCCTGCTAAGGTCAGGCGTACCAGACCCCAAACTCCTTCTTCTGTTGTTGAGGTGCAGGAACCGCAGGTCGCTCGTAGGAGGCAGAGACGTACTAGAGCCGCTATTCCTTCTGGTGAACAGGCAAGCACCAGCGGCCTAGTACACCCTGGACGTAGTCAAACCAGCACTGCAGTATCACGTGGTGACGTGGCGAGTCCCATAAGTGCAGTTTCAGCTGGCGAGGTGGCAAGCACAAGTAGTGTCCCGCTGCCACCAAGAAGACGACAAAGACAGGCCCGTCGTGCCCATAGTGCCCTTCCTGCAGAATTTGCCAATCCTGATTGGGTGCCCACCACTTCTGCAGAACCCGTACTTCCCCCATTCACTGGCCAACCCGGTATTCAGGTGGAAACAGCTGATTTTACGTCACTTGATTTTTTTTCGCTGTTTTTCACCGAAGATCTCTATAGATCTATTGTGGACCAAACCAATTTGTACGCTGGTCAACACATCGCTGCTAATCCCCAGTTGTCCACCCTTGCCAGAGATTGGAGACCAATTACGGTCCCCGAATTTAAGATCTTTCTGGGCCTTTCCCTCATCATGGGCATAGTTAAAATGGGTACGTTGCGTTCATATTGGTCCACTGAGCCAATGTACCATATGCCCGTGTTCTCTGCCTCCATGTCCAGGGCACGATACGAACAGATTTTGCGGTTCATGCACTTCAACGACAATGAACTCTGTCGTCCTCGTGGAGACCCTGCATACGATCGGCTCTATAAAATTCGGCCCCTCATAAACCATTTCAACCAACGTTTTGCAGACTTGTTTACTCCCCATCAAGTTGTCTGCGTTGACGAGTCCCTGATTAAGTTTACTGGCCGCTTGTCATTCAAACAATACCTTCCCAGCAAGCGTGCCAGATACGGGGTCAAGATGTATAAGCTCTGTGACAGGGCCACAGGCTATACATGTAAATTTATGGTTTATGAGGGCAAAGATAGCCACATAGAGCCGACAAACTGCCCTGACTACATAGGGAGCGCTGGCAAGATTGTGTGGGACTTGGTGTCACCCTTATTCGGAAAGGGGTACCACTTGTACGTGGATAATTATTACACGAGCGTGCCACTGTTTAGTCATTTGTTTGATCATCAGATTGGAGCATGTGGCACCGTGCGACCTAATCGCCGGGGCTTTCCCCAGCGGCTTGTAGAGTCCCGTCTTAGGCTGGGGGAGAGAGCCTGCTTGAAGTGTAATAACTTGCTCGCTATGAAGTGGAGGGATAATAAGAATGTTTTCGTTCTTACCTCCCTTCATGCAGACACGACGGTCCAAATTACTACGGCGGCTGGTGTTGTGACGAAACCCCTCTGTGTCCACGAGTACAACCAAAACATGGGAGGGGTGGACCTCAACGACCAGTTGTTGGCGCCGTACCTAGTTGCCCGTAAGGCTAGACGCTGGTACAAAAAAGTGTCTATTTACCTTTTCCAATTGGCTTTGCTGAATGCTCATGTGCTATACGGAGCTTCAGGACGTACTGGATCCTTCCTTAAATTCCAGGAAGAGATCATCGGAGCCCTTCTGTTTCCAGACGGTGCTCCGCCTCACATTCCCCAACCAAATGCAGTTAGCCGGCTGCATGAGCGGCATTTTATTTATGTCCTCCCGAGTACCCCTACCCAACAAGCCCCCCAAAGAAAATGTCGTGTCTGCAGAAAGCGCGGATTTAGGCGTGACACCCGCTATTATTGTCCCCGCTGTCCTGACAATCCTGGTCTTTGCATCGGTGAATGTTTCGAACGCTACCATACACTAGTTGAGTATTAGCGTAGGGTACAGCATTGCACAGACTAGGCACACGTTCTCAAGAATGCCATCGCATTTTGAGACCAAAACCGATGGAACCGTTACAACAGTTCCGTTAGAACTGTTACAGTTACAAACAAAAGTTTAAAAAAAAAAAAGTAAAAAATAAAACAAAAAAAATATAAAATAAAAAAAACAAAAATAGTTGTTTTATTGTTCTCTTTCTCTCTATTCTCTCTCTATTGTTCTCCTTTTTACTGTATTCTATTCTGCAATGTTTTATTGTTAACCATTTTTTTTGTTTTCAGGTACGCCATTCAGTTGCAGCGCGGATTTATCTATCTTGACAGCAACAGCGTTTGCTCCCACGATACATAAAGCCGTGACTCCAACGCTGTAGGAGGTGATTTCACCACCACAGTTAAAAAAAAAAAGAGCATATATGCCGAAGCATGGGGGCAGCAGAGGGCGGAGGAGCGATTTGCTCCTAATGCCGCCTACATACGGTTGAAATTCCGACGGAGGCTTGCCCGTGGAAAATTCCGACCGTGTGTACGCGGCATAACTTTTTTGCGGGAGGATGCCCCCATGCTTCGGCATATATATATTTTAGGCACAGGTTGCATTAAAAAATGTTTTATTTTTTACTATGTTTTTTTTGGTATTTGCTTTGCAGGTATGGTAAATCTTACTGTTATACTATAATGTTACTTTGTTTTATTGTTAACCATAATTTGCTTAGCAGGTACGCCATTCAGCTGCAGCGCGGATTTATTTATCTTGACAGCAACAGCGCTTGCTCCCACGATACATAAATCCGTGACTCCAGCGCTGTTGGAGGTGATTTCACCACCACAGTTAAAAACAAAATGGTGCATGTATGCCCATCATTAGAAGTGGGTGGATGAAGGGAGGTTCTAATGGTGGGCATACCCACCGATCAATCTTTTTTTTTCGTTCAGCCCACAGGCTGCATGAAAAAAAAGATTACAATATATGCCAAACAAGGGCCAGCAACGTACTGGTATGTTGCTGGACTTTGAGTGGTTATACCAGAATGATGCCGGCAGGATTAGGCATTATCTTGGTATCATTCTTTTCAGCCAGCGGTCGGCTTTCATGTAAAAGCAATCCTAGTGGCTAATTAGTCTCTAGACTGCTTTTACAAGCAGTGGGAGGGAATGCCCCCCCCTCCCACCGTCTTCCATGGTTTTCTCTGGCTCTCCTGTCCCAACAGGGAACCTGAGAATGCAGCCGGTGGTTCCGCCAGCTGACCATAGAGCTGATCAGAGACCAGAATGGCTCCAATCATCTCTATGGCCTAAGAAACCGGAAGCTACGAGCATTTCATGACTTATATTTCGCCGGATATAATCAGCGCCATTGGGAAATTGGGAAAGTATTTTATCACACCGATCTTGGTGTGGTCAGATGCTTTGAGGGCAGACGACAGATCTAGGGTCTAATGGACCCCAATTTTTTCAAAAAAGAGTACCTGTCACTACCTATTGCTATCATAGGGGATATTTACATTCCCTGAGATAGCAATAAAAATGATAAAAAAATATATATAAATGAAAGGAACAGTTGAAAAATAAAATAAAAAAGCAAAATCAATAATAATAAAAAAAAAAAAAAAAAAAAAAAAAAGCACCCCTGTCCCCCCCTGCTCTCGCGCAAAGGCGAACGCAAGCGTCGGTCTGGCGTCATATGTAAACAGCAATTGCACCATGCATGTGAGGTATCACTGCGAAGGTCAGATCGAGGGCAGTAATTTTAGCAGTAGACCTCCTCCGTAAATCTAAAGTGGTAACCTGTAAAGGCGTTTAAATGCTTTTAAAAATGTATGTAGTTTGTCACCGCTGCACGTTTCTGCGCAATTTTAAAGCATATCATGTTTGGTATCTATGTACTCGGCCTAAGATCTAATTTTTTATTTCATCAAATATTTGGGCAAGATAGTGTGTTTTAGTGCATTAAAATTTAAAAAAGTGTGTTTTTTCCCAAAAAAATGCGTTTGAAAAATCGCTGCGCAAATACTGAGTGAAAAAAAAAAATGAAACACCCACCATTTTAATCTGTAGGGCCTTTGCTTTAAAAAAAAATATATTGTTTGGGGGTTCAACGTAATTTTCTTGCAAAAAAAAAATTATTTTCTCATGTAAACAAAAAGTGTCAGAAAGGGCTTTGTCTTCAAGTGGTTAGAAGAGTGGGTAATGTGTGACATAAGCGTCTAAATGTTGTGCATAAAATTCCAGGACAGTTCAAAACCCCCCCAAATGACCCCATTTCGGAAAGTAGACACCCCAAGCTTTTTGCTGAGAGGCATGTCGAGTCCATGGAATATTTTATATTTTGACACAAGTTGCGGGAAAAATAATAATTATTATTATTTTTTTTTTTTTTTTTTGCACAAAGTTGTCACTAAATGATATATTGCTCAAACATGTCATGGGCATATGTGGAATTACACCCCAAAATACATTCTGCTGCTTCTCCTGAGTACGGGGATACCACATGTGTGGGACTTTTTGGGAGCCTAGCCACGTACGGGGCCCCAAAAACCAAGCACCACCTTCAGGATTTCTAAGGGTGTGAATTTGTGAATTCACTCCTCACTGCCTATCACAGTTTCAGAGGCCATGGAATGCCCAGATGGCACAAAATACCCCCAAATGACCCCATTTTGGAAAGTAGACACCCCAAGCTATTTGCTGAGAGGTATGGTGAGTATTTTGCAGATCTCGCTTTTTGTCACAAAGTTTTGAAAATTGAAAAAAAAAAAAAAAAAATTTTTTTCCTTTTCTTTCTTCATTTTCAAAAAAAAATGAGAGCTGCAAAATACTCACCATGCCTCTCATAAAATAGCTTGGGGTGTCTACTTTCCAAAATGGGGTCATTTGGGGGGGGTTTGTGCCATCTGGGCATTTTATGGCCTTCAAAACTGTGATAGGTAGTGAGGAGTGAAATCAAAAATTTACGCCCTTAGAAATCCTGAAGGCGGTGCTTGGTTTTCGGGGTCCCGTACACGGATAGGCTCCCAAAAATTCCCACACATGTAGTATCCCCATACTCAGGAGAAGCAGCAGAATATATTTTGGGGTGTAATTCCACATATGCCCATGGCATGTGTGAGCAATATATAATTTAGTGACAACTTTGGGCAAAAAAAAAAAAAAAAAAAAAAGTTTGTAATTTTTCCCGCTACTTGTGGCAAAATATAAAATATTCCATGGACTCAACATGCCTCTCAGCAAATAGCTTGGGGTGTCTACTTTCCAAAATGGGGTCATTTGGGGGGGTTTTGTGCCATCTTGGCATTTTATGGCCTTCAAAACTGTGATAGGTAGTGATAGGTAGTGAGGAGTGAAATCAAAAATTTACGCCCTTGGAAATCCTGAAGGCGGTGCTTGGTTTTCGGGGTCCCGTACACAGATAGGCTCCCAAAAAGTCCCACACATGTGGTATCCCCGTACTCAGAAGTAGCAGCAGAATTTATTTTGGGGTGTAATTCCACATATGCCCATGGCATGTGTGAGAAATATATCATTTAGTGACAACTTTGGGCAAAAAAAAAAAAAAAAAAAAGTTTGTCATTTTTCCCGCTACTTGTGGCAAAATATAAAATATTCCATGGACTCAACATGCCACTCAGCAAATAGCTTGGGGTGTCTACTTTCCAAAATGGGGTCATTTGGGGGGGTTTTGTGCCATCTTGGCATTTTATGGCCTTCAAAACTGTGATAGGTAGTGATAGGTAGTGAGGAGTGAAATCAAAAATTTACACCCTTAGAAATCCTGAAGGCGGTGCTTGGTTTTCGGGGTCCCGTACACGGATAGGCTCCCAAAAAGTCCCACACATGTGGTATCCCCGTACTCAGAAGAAGCAGCAGAATTTATTTTGGGGTGTAATTCCACATATGCCCATGGCATGTGTGAGAAATATATCATTTAGTGACAACTTTGGGCAAAAAAAAAAAAAAAAAAAAAAAGTTTGTCATTTTTCCCGCTACTTGTGGCAAAATATAAAATATTCCATGGACTCAACATGCCACTCAGCAAATAGCTTGGGGTGTCTACTTTCCAAAATGGGGTCATTTGGGGGGGTTTTGTGCCATCTTGGCATTTTATGGCCTTCAAAACTGTGATAGGTAGTGATAGGTAGTGAGGAGTGAAATCAAAAATTTACACCCTTGGAAATCCTGAAGGCGGTGCTTGGCTTTCGGGGTCCCGTACACGGATAGGCTCCCAAAAAGTCCCACACATGTGGTATCCCCGTACTCAGAAGAAGCAGCAGAATATATTTTGGGGTGTAATTCCACATATGCCCATGGCATGTGTGAGAAATATATCATTTAGTGACAACTTTTTGTAAACATTTTTTTTTTTTTTTTTTTTTGTCATTATTCAATCACTTGGGACAAAAAAATAAAATATTCAATGGGCTCAAAATGCCTCTTAGCAATTTCCTTAGGGTGTCTACTTTCCAAAATGGGGTCATTTGGGGGGGGTTTGTACTTCCCTGCCATTTTAGCACCTCAGGAAATGAGATAGGCAGTCGTAAACTAAAAGCTGCGTAAATTCCAGAAAATGTACCCTAGTTTGTAGACGCTATAACTTTTGCGCAAACCAATAAATATACGCTTATTGACATTTTTTTTACAAAATACATGTGGCTGAATACATTTTGGCTTAAAAGTATGACTAAAATTTAGTTTATTGGATTTTTCTTATAACAAAAAGTAGAAAATATCATTTTTTTTTTCAAAATTTTTCGGTCTTTTTCCGTTTATAGCGCAAAAAATAAAAATCGCAGAGGCAATCAAATACCATCAAAAGAAAGCTCTATTTGTGGGAAGAAAAGGACGCAAATTTCGTTTGGGTACAACATTGCATGACCGCGTAATTACCAGTTAAACCAGTGCAGTGCGAAATTGTAAAAAGTCCTCTGGTCTTTAGGCTGCATAATGGTCCGGTCTGAAAGTGGTTAACAAATAATTTAGAACAATCCGATGTGAGAAAATGGTTATTCAACAATGAAGTCCATATAGAGGTGCCAATTTCAAACCGGCTGCATACATGAACAGTTGTGCGCAAGCAGGAACTCCAAATTCAAAAGGTGACACCACTCAGATAGCACCAAAGAAGGAAGTGGCCTGACAAGAAGAAAACACCTCCACCATCGAGAAATACTGACTCTTACCAGAACGCAAGATCTCCTGTCAGAGAGATCTTACAGGCTTGCGGCTTGTTTCCCAGCCACGGGTCTCAGTAGGCTGTGGAATGGTTTACTCTAGATGCTGGACGTGGTTTCTCAAAACAATCGAGCGGGTACCAGGCAGGGATAAGAACATAAAAACTCCATAGTGTATCACTTGAGAAGGATTTATTAAAAAGTAAAAGGTTGCACTTACAGAATTGTGGTTGGTTAAAAGCGTGTAAAAATAATTAGCCGGCCGGCTCACATTAGCTGCCCATTGCTTCCGGGTTTCGCGTGGTATTGTGGTGACGTCAGCACGCCGCTCCTCCCTACGCCGTTTCGTCACAAATGATGTCTTCCAGGGGCACTAAGACCTTAAGAGTTACTTACCACCACTTGCCCCACCCAACCCCTACCCTGCCTGCCCCTAAACACGCTCCCGCAAATGATCTCATGAGATGACACTGTAAGGCCCCTTGCACATGGGGTCGATCTGTTTTGACGGACACAGCTAGCTCAGCGGGGACCGCTCCGTTGATCCCTGGCCAACAGGCCATCTTACCAGACCCAGCGAAACAGCAGCAGTGATCCCTCTGGCTGGATGTTCGCTCACCCTGTGTTGTGTAGCGCTCTCTCTGGTGGTGCTGGGCAGCGTGGCGCTCTTTATGTTGGTGCTGGGCAGCGTGGCACTCTCTCTTGTGGTGCTGGGCAGTGAGGCACTCTCTCTGGTGCTGCTGGGCAGCAAGGTGCTCTCTCTGGTGGTGCTGGACAGCGTGGTTCTCTCTGGTGGTGCTGGACTGCGAGGTGCTCTCTCTGGTGGTGCTGGACAGCGTGGTTCTCTCTGGTGGTGCTGGGCAGCGTGGCTCTCTCTGGTGGTGCTGAGCAGCGTGGCTCTCTCTGGTGGTACTGGGCAGTGTGACCTGTACCAGTACCTTCAGTCTTCAGCTGAGAAGCAGCACGCTGTCATCGCTTCACAGCTGGGGGGCTCGACAGCACCCACTTCCTGGAGGGTGTCACTGGGTGGGTTAACCCCCACCCCCATAGTGACGCCACTGCCTGGGGGTTCCCCACTTCCTCCTCACTCTTCTCCTCTGGGCACAGACAGACTTCGCCCCAGGGAGGGGTTGCAATGTGTAAGGATGCCAGTAAAGGAGGGTAGGTGGAGCATTAAGCTCCGCATCCACCAGTTGCATGGCCAGTCGCCGGCCGCTCTATGGGGGGGCGCTAGTCCCTACCCCCAACCTGGCCAAGTATGCTCCATACTGCCCATAACAAGTGCCACGCTACAGCAAGCCGCCGGCCGCCGGGGAGGCGGTCATGCGAGGCGGGACTCAGGAGGACGAGTCAGGGGGCTTTTTTTGTGCTGGCGGCTTTTTTTCTGCCCCCCACAAACTGCCGGCCTAGGCCAAGAGACAGCACTGGTCATACATATGCCTGCTGCTCAGATGCTGTCACACCTACCCATTTCTGCCTCCTCTGTTTGTGTCCTGGGCAACAGGGTGCAGCCTCTTAGCTCCTCCTGATGGGTATTTACTGCCTCTACACCTTTCCCAAACTTCTTTGTCAACTTCAGGCTATTGCGCCAGCCACACACCCTAGAGCACCTTTAACAGACCTCCTTGTCAGCTGTTGGCTAATTTGCATGGCCACACACACCTTTGTCTTTGAGATTAGCTGGTGGTGCTGTGGTGCTTTGTTTAATCATCTGAAGTCCAAGGCTTTGGACTTGTTATAGCATTGACTCATGCTCACCTTGACTGTGTCTGTGCTTTTTCATCTCTCCTTTTTCTGTTTGATACCTGCCCTGACCGCAGTTGACTGCAGCCGTTCCCTGGAATACACCATGCTTGCCACCAGCCCTGACCTTAGCCATTCCTGGAATGCTCTCTGCTTCAAGCCCTGAACTCAATCTGTCCCTGGAATACTCTATGTCTGTTGCCATCCTTGACCTCAACCTGTCTATGAAACACGCTCCATCTGCAGTAATTTCTGGCCTCATTCTGTCCTTGGAATACTCTTTCTGCTGCCAGCCTAGGGGAAGCTACATAGTAGACTCCCTGCAAAAAGATCTTATGTAAGGAATCATAGGCGAACAGTCTCTGAAACAAGATAGAAAGCTAACCTTTGATAGTGGTGAGAGCCAAGCTTGGGTCCAGAAGCATCCATCAACATTTTTTGGGTTTTGTAAACATTATTAACAGACTTTTTTAAAATATTTTTTACTATAGTTTTAAAAAACGTTTGATAGTGATATTTCTGATAAATCTATTCAGATCTAGGAAAAGAGTGAATGGATTAGGAGATACTGTTGGGGCAAAGGTGAGGCCACGTGCCAACAGAGACTACTCGGGTATAGACAGAACATGATCAGAAAGATTAAAGATCTTTATAGTCTGCGTACTTTCTCTCTCATTTCTGTGTCTACGTTTTCCCCCTCTCCTGCCTCTACAGTGAGTTTTCTTTTGGTGCAGGCTAGGGGGGTGACCATTAAAAAAAAGGAGGTGGAATGTATTGGTTCATCTGTTGGGATGGGATTGAAATGAACAATGGGAGGAGGTGACAAATCTACTACAACAGAATTATTGCTAGGATGGGCACTTGTATTTTTGTTGTTGTTGCTGTACCTCTGTGGAGGTCATGGGTATGATATTTAGAGTTGAAATGCCAAAATCAAGCGCTGGTAACAAGGAACCAGGTTCAGCATTCACTCCTAATGGGATAATATTGGAATCTGGAATGGACAGAAGGGTGATCAATTTTATGAATATTCTTTTTAACAATATTCTTTTTAACTGGGGCTTTTAATTTGGTAGACGAATGGCCCTGTATTGGGGAACGGGGACGGTTGATATGGTTATTGGGTAAAGGAGATGGCACTTTGGGTCTGGGGTGCGGTAGTGGTTTATGGAGTCTATACTTATACTGAAGAATGGGGCAACATGTGAGAGAGAAGAGGAGTGGGTCTAGGTTCGCAGTCCATCAGAGGAGTGGGGCCCTCATGCCTAGATGTACCATAATCCTCTTCATATGAACTAGAATGCTGTGTACTGTGTCTCGGTTTTTTCCAACAGAAAACCCTATTGGTATTATAGTCATCAAAATCTCTACAGATTTTCAGTAATTTTGTCATAATAAGGCAGTCCTCTTGAAATTTGGTATTGAGTTTTCTGAACCAAGATGTGGGTAGGGATGTGATCTGTGATTTAAGAGTATGTATCAGATCAGTGACTCTAGCCAAAATAAAATTATACTGGATATCCCTTTGCTTAATTATAATTTCCATCCATTTTTGGATACAGTACAGAACTCAAAATAAGGTGGACCACTCCTGGGCTAGTTCTACACCCAAAAATGTGCTTGTTTTTTGGTTTCTGAAATTTTATAAGTCAAGTATAAGTCCAGAAAAAACATATCCCACCATTGGTGATTAACTGCATTAATCGCGTCTTCTATTTTACGAAACTTAGCACATATATATCTATGTAAATCTGGGGACTGGTGTAGACAGATGAAAAATGCTATCAGGAAAATATGCATATAATTCATCTAAAATAGTATATTTAGCCAATTCAATATTCTGTATTATTTCCATGGTTACTGTGCAAGCAGTAAATTAAAGGTGATACATAATGACCATTAAAAACAGGATTATATGTTAAATGAATATAGCAGTAGAATACAATGATAAAGTGAAAAATACTGGTAAACACCAATTATAGGTCATGAATAGGGATGAGCCGAACACCCCCGGGTTCGGTTCGAACCAGAACCTTCGAACGGACCGAAAGTTCGCGCGAATTTTCGAACCCTATACGTTATAATGGACGCGAACGTTCGAAATCAAAAGTGCTAATTACAACGGCCAATATGCATGTTAATGTCATAAAACAGGTTTGGGGACCCGGGTCCTGCCCCAGGGGACATATATCAATGCAAAAAGAACTTTTAAAAACTAACGTTTTTTCGGGAGCAGTCATTTTAATGATGCATAAAGTGAAAAAAAAAAGTGACATTTTCCTTTAAATATGGTACCTGGGGGGTGTCCAAAGTATGCCTGTGAAGTGGCATGTGTTTCCCGTGTTTAGAACTGTCCTTGCACAAAATGACATTTGTAAAGGAAAAAAAGAAGCCATTTAAAACCACTTGCGGCTTTAGGTTTGATCTTAAGTAGAATCTGACCAGGTACATTATGAAGTGTAGCTCCATCCCAAAAAAATCTATTTTTAAGCTTTTTGGAGAACATAGGGAGGGGTTATCACCCCTGTAACATTTGCTGTCTTTGCACATCTGTTCAGAACATGTCACCTCACTTTCCGTCCCAATGACAAATGTTTTTGGAAAAGTGGGTTTTAATTGAAACAAGGATTGGTGATAAAGTATCAGTAGAGAGGAGATACCTTTTTCCCAAATTAAATCTAACAGGATAGAATTTCCCTTCCTAGGGGTAGATTTCCTCTCACTTCCTGTTTTCTCTTTCCATTTGCAAGTAGGAGTCGTTTGTAAGTTGGATGTTTGAAAGTAGGGGCCTGGCGTATATACTCTGCAGAAATTTGCCCTATTAGATGTTGGTGTAGCCACAAGACTGGTGGGCACAGGAATGGGCCCTGCTGTGAGTTAATAGATCAAGATTTGTAATTGCATGCACCTGTTGAACAGGGCAGAAAAATTGGGGGTGGTGGTGGTGGTGGTGGTGGACGGTTTTGCCACAAGACTGTAAGCTCTCACAGTTACTCTTGGTGGGCGCAGGAATGGGCCCTGCTGTGAGTTATTAGATCAAGATTTGTAATTGCAAGCACCTGATGAACAGGGCAGAAAAATTGGGCCTTTGGCGGTGGTGGTGGACGGTGTTGCCACAAGACTGTAGGCCCTCATAGTTACTCTTGGTGGGCGCAGGAATGGGCCCTGCTGTGAGTTATTAGATCAAGATTTGTAATTGCAAGCACCTGATGAACAGGGCAGAAAAATTGGGCCTTTGGCGGTGGTGGTGGACGGTGTTGCCACAAGACTGCAGGCCCTCATAGTTACTCTTGGTGGGCGCAGGAATGGGCCCTGCTGTGAACTATTAGATCAAGATTTGTAATTACCCGCCCCTGTTAAACAGGGGCTGAAAAATTGTGCCTTAGGCACTGGTGCTGGTGCCACAACACTGCAACCCCTCACAGAGACTGTACTTGGAGCACAGCAGTCACACGTGTTGCGAAGCATTTTTTTAAAAAATTGTAAGTACACGCCCCTGTTAAACAGGGGCTGAAAAATTGTGCCTTAGGCACTGGTGCTGGTGCCACAACACTGCAACCCGGCCCTCACAGATACTGTACTTGGAGCACAGCAGTCACACGTGTTGCGAAGCATTTTTTTAAAAAATTGTAAGTACACGCCCCTGTTAAACAGGGGCTGAAAAATTGTGCCTTAGGCACTGGTGCTGGTGCCACAACACTGCAACACGGCCCTCACAGAGACTGTACTTGGAGCACAGCAGTCACACGTGTTGCGAAGCATTTTTTTAAAAAATTGTAAGTACACGCCCCTGTTAAACAGGGGCTGAAAAATTGTGCCTTAGGCACTGGTGCTGGTGCCACAACACTGCAACACGGCCCTCACAGAGACTGTACTTGGAGCACAGCAGTCACACGTGTTGCGAAGCATTTTTTTAAAAAATTGTAAGTACACGCCCCTGTTAAACAGGGGCTGAAAAATTGTGCCTTAGGCACTGGTGCTGGTGCCACAACACTGCAACACGGCCCTCACAGAGACTGTACTTGGAGCACAGCAGTCACACGTGTTGCGAAGCATTTTTTTAAAAAATTGTAAGTACACGCCCCTGTTAAACAGGGGCTGAAAAATTGTGCCTTAGGCACTGGTGCTGTGGCATGGATCATTGAGGAGGAGGAAGAGGATAGTCAGTGAACATAAGAGGACAGTCACTCAGCATCAGCATAGGCAGTCTTGAAGGGATGTGACATTAAAAATTATTCGGTTATATCCGCCTCAGGTGCCTGGTAGCTGGTGGTGATCCAAGACTGATTCATTTTGATGAATGTCAGTCGATCAACCGAGGCGGTGGACAGGCGCACCCTATGATCAGTCACAAATCCTCCAGCAGCACTGAATGTGCGTTCGGAAAGAACGCTGGAGGCAGGACAGGCCAGTAGCTCAATTGCATACTGTGCAAGCTCTGGCCAGTGATCCATCCTCAGGACCCAGTAAGCCAGAGGATTTTCGGTGGGAAAGGTGTCCAAGTCTGACCTTGCCCCAAGGTATTCCTGCACCATGTATATCAGACGCTGGCGATGGTTGCTGGAACCGATCATACCTTGGGGCTGCGGACTAAAAAATTGTCTGAACGCATCGGTCAGACGTCCACCTTCCCCACCGCTCCTTCTGCCACTGACCGAAGCCTCAGCAACTCGTCGCCCAGGACCAGGAGTTTGTAGCCTCCCAGTTTCTGGGAACGCGTTGCACAGACCTTTCTGCAAGGCCTCCCTGAGATGTCTCATCCTCTGCTCCCTCTGCGACGGCAAGATAAGGTCCGCAACCTTACCCTTGTACCGCGGATCAAGGAGAGTGGCCAGCCAGTAATGGTCCCTCTCCTTGATCCGAAGAACACGAGGATCCTTCCGCAGGCTTTGCAGGATCAGGGAGGCCATGCAGCGTAGGTTAGCTGAGGCATTCGGTCCGGAGTCTTCTGGGTCACTGAGGATGACATGATCGCCAGCCACCTCCTCCCAGCCACGTACAAGTCCACTGGCTTGTTGGGACTGTACATCATCCCTAAAAGACTGCTGCTGCTGATGCTGAGTGCCAGGCTCCACCTCCATGCTCACACAATCCTCCTCCTCCTCCTCCTCCTCCTCCTCCTCATCCTCTTCCTGTGTGATGGGTGGGACAGAAGGAACACTGTCCGGATAAAGGGGGCCTTGAGAGGCAAGGAAGTCCTCCTCTTCCTGCCTCTGTTCTGCCTCAAGTGCCCTGTCCATTATCCCACGCAGCGTATGCTCCAACAGGTGGACAAGAGGGACAGTGTCACTGATGCATGCACTGTCACTGCTCACCATCCTCGTGGCCTCCTCAAATGGTGAGAGGACAGTGCATGCATCCCTGATCATGCTCCACTGACGTGGGGAAAAAAAACCAAGCTCCCCTGACCCTGTCCTGGTGCCGTAGTCGCAAAGGTACTCATTGATGGCCCTCTGCTGCGTGTGCAGTCGCTGCAGCATGGCCAACGTTGAGTTCCACCTGGTGGGCATGTCAGATATTAGGCGGTTCTTGGGCAGGTTCAGCTCCTTTTGCAGCTCAGTCAGCCGAGCACTGGCATTATAAGATCGGCGGAAATGCACACAGACTTTCCTGGCCTGCCTCAGGACATCCTGTAAGCCTGGGAACCTGCCCAAGAACCGCTGCACCACCAGGTTGAGGACGTGAGCCATGCAGGGCACATGGGTGAGCTGCCCCTGTCGCAGGGCGGAGAGGAGGTTGGTGCCATTGTCAGAAACGACCATTCCTGGCTTAAGCTGACGTGGCGTCAACCACCTCTCGGCCTGCCCCTGCAGAGCTGCCAGAACCTCTGGCCCAGTGTGGCTCCTGTCCCCCAAACACACCAGCGCAAGCACGGCATGGCATCTTTTTGCCTGCGTACTTGCGTAGCCCCTTGTACGCCTACGGAGCACCGCTGGTTCCAAGGACAGAGCACTGGAGGAAGAAGAAGAGGAGGGGGTGGAGGAGAGAGGTGTGTCACAACCAGTAGCAGTAGTCGCGTTTTGGAGGCGTGGTGGCGGAACAACCTCCAACACTACTGCACCTTGTCCTGCATCCCTCCCAGCTGCCAATAGAGTGACCCAATGGGCCGTGAAAGAAAGGTACCGTCCCTGTCCATGCCTGCTGGACCATGAGTCAGCGGTAATATGCACCTTACCGCTGACCGCCCTGTCCAGCGAGGCATGGATATTGCCCTCCACATGCCGGTAGAGAGACGGAATCGCCTTCCGCGAGAAAAAGTGGCGTTTGGGAACTGCCACTGAGGAACCGCACATTGAACAAACTCACGGAAGGGGGCCGAGTCTACCAACTGAAAAGGCAGCAGTTGAAGTGCTAGCAATTTAGCAAGGCTAGCATTCAACCGCTGGGCATGTGGATGGCTGGGAGTGTACTTCTTTCTACGGTCCAGCAGCTGGGGCAGGGAAATTTGCCTGCTGCATTCGGACGTCGGTGTACTGCAAGTACTTGGTTGTGACACACCGAATTCTACACCTTCAGTCCTCTCAGAGCAGCTTTCAGAGAGGACTGAAGGTGTAGTGGGGATGGAGATCCCAGCTGAGGAGGAGCAAGGAGAGGTCCGCTTAGTTCTTTGGTGTGGGTCTTTTATGTGTGCCTGCCAACGAGCTGCATGGCAGGTCGCCATATGTCTGGTCATGCTTGTCGTGCCCAAGCGGCTGATGTTTTGGCCACGCGAGATACGCTTGAGACAAATATTGCAAATAGCAGTGGTGCGATCTGCTGCACTCGTCTCAAAAAAGGCCCACACCAAAGAACTTTTCTGATAACGTGCAGAGGCAGCGCCCTGCACAGGCGGAGCTCTGCGGTGTTGTACAGTTGCTGTGCTGGCCTCTACCTGGCCTCCAGGGGGCATCCTGCCTCGTTGGACATGTGACGCCGCATCCTCCTCCTCCTCGTCCTCCTCCTCATCCTCTCTCCCTTGAGGCACCCACGTGGAGTCAGTGACCTCATCATCCCCTCCCTCTTCACCACTAGAGCAAACCTGGCAGTAAGCTGCAGCTGGTGGAACTGTACTGCCAGATTCCTCAAGCTGGGTATCGTCATCCGAGCCTTCGAATCGTTGGGCATCCTCCTGGAGCATGTACCCAACACTGTGCTCAAAGAGTTCGGGGGACTCCTCAGGAGGACATGGTGGGTCTAGGGAAGGGGTGGCTGATGATGCTCTGTCAGTACCCTGAGCCTGGGTGAGAGAGGATGAGGAGGATGAGGAGGGCTTGGTCATCCATTCTACCAAGCCTTCAGCATGATGCGGCTCCACATGTCCAGCTGCCGAAAACAAAGACGCGCGTGTCCCATGGCCACGTGCTGATGACGATGCACGACCACGTCCACGTCCACGGCCACGTCCACTAGAAACAGAGCCTGCCTGCCCTGTGTTCTTGGCTCTGCACGCTCTGCCTCCCCTTGGCGGTCTTCCAGCCATTGTAGTCGGTAGTCCTGTGGGTGCTGCTGAGAAGAAAATATAGGAGCTCTGTGTGATGCCACTAACACACTAGAAGTCCTATGGGTGCTTCTGCAAAGAAAATAGAGGAGCTCTGTGTGATGCCACTAACACACTAGAAGTCCTATGGGTGCTTCTGCAAAGAAAATAGAGGAGCTCTGTGTGATGCCACTAACACACTAGAAGTCCTGTGGGTGCTTATGCAAAGAAAATAGAGGAGCTCTGTGTGATGCCACTAACACACTAGAAGTCCTGTGGGTGCTTATGCAAAGAAAATAGAGGAGCTCTGTGTGATGCCACTAACACACTAGAAGTCCTGTGGGTGCTGCTGAGAAGAATATATAGGAGCTCTGTGTGATGCCACTAACACACTAGAAGTCCTATGGGTGCTTCTGCAAAGAAAATAGAGGAGCTCTGTGTGATGCCACTAACACACTAGAAGTCCTGTGGGTGCTGCTGAGAAGAATATATAGGAGCTCTGTGTGATGCCACTAACACACTAGAAGTCCTATGGGTGCTTCTGCAAAGAAAATAGAGGAGCTCTGTGTGATGCCACTAACACACTAGAAGTCCTGTGGGTGCTTCTGCAAAGAAAATAGAGGAGCTCTGTGTGATGCCACTAACACACTAGAAGTCCTGTGGGTGCTTATGCAAAGAAAATAGAGGAGCTCTGTGTGATGCCACTAACACACTAGAAGTCCTGTGGGTGCTTATGCAAAGAAAATAGAGGAGCTCTGTGTGATGCCACTAACACACTAGAAGTCCTGTGGGTGCTGCTGAGAAGAATATATAGGAGCTCTGTGTGATGCCACTAACACACTAGAAGTCCTATGGGTGCTTCTGCAAAGAAAATAGAGGAGCTCTGTGTGATGCCACTAACACACTAGAAGTCCTGTGGGTGCTTATGCAAAGAAAATAGAGGAGCTCTGTGTGATGCCACTAACACACTAGAAGTCCTGTGGGTGCTTATGCAAAGAAAATAGAGGAGCTCTGTGTGATGCCACTAACACACTAGAAGTCCTGTGGGTGCTTATGCAAAGAAAATAGAGGAGCTCTGTGTGATGCCACTAACACACTAGAAGTCCTGTGGGTGCTGCTGAGAAGAATATATAGGAGCTCTGTGTGATGCCACTAACACACTAGAAGTCCTGTGGGTGCTTCTGCAAAGAAAATAGAGGAGCTCTGTGTGATGCCACTAACACACTAGAAGTCCTGTGGGTGCTTCTGCAAAGAAAAATAGAGGAGCTCTGTGTGATGCCACTAACACACTAGAAGTCCTGTGGGTGCTTATGCAAAGAAAATAGAGGAGCTCTGTGTGATGCCACTAACACACTAGAAGTCCTGTGGGTGCTGCTGAGAAGAATATATAGGAGCTCTGTGTGATGCCACTAACACACTAGAAGTCCTGTGGGTGCTTCTGCAAAGAAAATAGAGGAGCTCTGTGTGATGCCACTAACACACTAGAAGTCCTGTGGGTGCTGCTGAGAAGAATATATAGGAGCTCTGTGTGATGCCACTAACACACTAGAAGTCCTATGGGTGCTTCTGCAAAGAAAATAGAGGAGCTCTGTGTGATGCCACTAACACACTAGAAGTCCTGTGGGTGCTGCTGAGAAGAATATATAGGAGCTCTGTGTGATGCCACTAACACACTAGAAGTCCTGTGGGTGCTTATGCAAAGAAAATAGAGGAGCTCTGTGTGATGGGACTAACACACTTCAAGTCCTATAGGTGCTTCTGGGAAGAAAATATAGCTCTGTGTGTGTGATGGGACTAACACACTTCAAGTCCTATAGGTGCTTCTGGGAAGAAAATATAGCTCTGTGTGTGTAATGGGACTAACACACTTCAAGTCCTATAGGTGCTTCTGGGAACAAAATATAGCTCTGTGTGTGTAATGGGACTAACACACTTCAAGTCCTATAGGTGCTTCTGGGAACAAAATATAGCTCTGTGTGTGTGATGGGACTAACACACTTCAAGTCCTATAGGTGCTTCTGGGAAGAAAATATAGCTCTGTGTGTGTAATGGGACTAACACACTTCAAGTCCTATAGGTGCTTCTGGGAAGAAAATATAGCTCTGTGTGTGTGATGGGACTAACACACTTCAAGTCCTATAGGTGCTTCTGGGAAGAAAATATAGCTCTGTGTGTGTAATGGGACTAACACACTTCAAGTCCTATAGGTGCTTCTGGGAACAAAATATAGCTCTGTGTGTGTGATGGGACTAACACACTTCAAGTCCTATAGGTGCTTCTGGGAACAAAATATAGCTCTGTGTGTGTAATGGGACTAACACACTTCAAGTCCTATAGGTGTTTCTGGGAACAAAATATAGCTCTGTGTGTGTGATGGGACTAACACACTTCAAGTCCTATAGGTGCTTCTGGGAAGAAAATATAGCTCTGTGTGTGTGATGGGACTAACACACTTCAAGTCCTATAGGTGCTTCTGGGAACAAAATATAGCTCTGTGTGTGTGATGGGACTAACACACTTCAAGTCCTATAGGTGCTTCTGGGAACAAAGTATAGCTCTTTGTGTGTGATGGGACTAACACACTTCAAGTCCTATAGGTGCTTCTGGGAAGAAAATATAGCTCTGTGTGTGTAATGGGACTAACACACTTCAAGTCCTATAGGTGCTTCTGGGAACAAAATATAGCTCTGTGTGTGTAATGGGACTAACACACTTCAAGTCCTATAGGTGCTTCTGGGAACAAAATATAGCTCTGTGTGTGTGATGGGACTAACACACTTCAAGTCCTATAGGTGCTTCTGGGAAGAAAATATAGCTCTGTGTGTGTAATGGGACTAACACACTTCAAGTCCTATAGGTGCTTCTGGGAACAAAATATAGCTCTGTGTGTGTGATGGGACTAACACACTTCAAGTCCTATAGGTGCTTCTGGGAACAAAATATAGCTCTGTGTGTGTAATGGGACTAACACACTTCAAGTCCTATAGGTGCTTCTGGGAACAAAATATAGCTCTGTGTGTGTGATGGGACTAACACACTTCAAGTCCTATAGGTGCTTCTGGGAAGAAAATATAGCTCTGTGTGTGTGATGGGACTAACACACTTCAAGTCCTATAGGTGCTTCTGGGAACAAAATATAGCTCTGTGTGTGTGATGGGACTAACACACTTCAAGTCCTATAGGTGCTTCTGGGAACAAAGTATAGCTCTTTGTGTGTGATGGGACTAACACACTTCAAGTCCTATAGGTGCTTCTGGGAAGAAAATATAGCTCTGTGTGTGTAATGGGACTAACACACTTCAAGTCCTATAGGTGCTTCTGGGAACAAAATATAGCTCTGTGTGTGTAATGGGACTAACACACTTCAAGTCCTATAGGTGCTTCTGGGAACAAAATATAGCTCTGTGTGTGTGATGGGACTAACACACTTCAAGTCCTATAGGTGCTTCTGGGAAGAAAATATAGCTCTGTGTGTGTAATGGGACTAACACACTTCAAGTCCTATAGGTGCTTCTGGGAACAAAATATAGCTCTGTGTGTGTGATGGGACTAACACACTTCAAGTCCTATAGGTGCTTCTGGGAAGAAAATATAGCTCTGTGTGTGTAATGGGACTAACACACTTCAAGTCCTATAGGTGCTTCTGGGAACAAAATATAGCTCTGTGTGTGTAATGGGACTAACACACTTCAAGTCCTATAGGTGCTTCTGGGAAGAAAATATAGCTCTGTGTGTGTGATGGGACTAACACACTTCAAGTCCTATAGGTGCTTCTGGGAACAAAATATAGCTCTGTGTGTGTAATGGGACTAACACACTTCAAGTCCTATAGGTGCTTCTGGGAACAAAATATAGCTCTGTGTGTGTGATGGGACTAACACACTTCAAGTCCTATAGGTGCTTCTGGGAAGAAAATATAGCTCTGTGTGTGTAATGGGACTAACACACTTCAAGTCCTATAGGTGCTTCTGGAACAAAATATAGCTCTGTGTGTGTGATGGGACTAACACACTTCAAGTCCTATAGGTGCTTCTGGGAAGAAAATATAGCTCTGTGTGTGTAATGGGACTAACACACTTCAAGTCCTATAGGTGCTTCTGGGAAGAAAATATAGCTCTGTGTGTGTAATGGGACTAACACACTTCAAGTCCTATAGGTGCTTCTGGGAAGAAAATATAGCTCTGTGTGTGTAATGGGACTAACACACTTCAAGTCCTATAGGTGCCTCTGGGAACAAAATATAGGAGCTCTGCCTGCCTGCCACGAACACACTACAAGTCCTATAGGTGCTTCTGGTAACAAAATATAGGAGCTCTGCCTGCCTGCCACGAACACACTACAAGTCCTATAGGTGCTTCTGGTAACAAAATATAGGAGCTCTGCCTGCCTGCCACTAACACACTACAAGTCCTATAGGTGCTTCTGGTAACAAAATATAGGAGCTCTGCCTGCCTGCCACGAACACACTACAAGTCCTATAGGTGCTTCTGGTAACAAAATATAGGAGCTCTGCCTGCCTGCCACGAACACACTACAAGTTCTATAGGTGCTTCTGGTAACAAAATATAGGAGCTCTGCCTGCCTGCCACGAACACACTACAAGTCCTATAGGTGCTTCTGGTAACAAAATATAGGAGCTCTGCCTGCCTGCCACGAGCACACTACAAGCCCCTCTTTGTCAATCAATCTTTGTAACTGAATCTATCTAACTCAATCTCTGCAAATGAATCTCTCTATCTATCTAAATGCAGCAGAGTGTCACAGAAACAGCCTGCTCAATCTGCGCCGGAACAGCATGTGACCGGCGCAGACGGCGTGGCGGCGTTTTATAGGGGGGGGCGTGTACTACAGCCCCTGAGCTGTAATTGGCTACAGGCGTCCTGCCTGTAGCCAATTATGGCTCTTCGAGTTTCCGGGGCTGTGATTGGCCAAGCATGCGGGGTCACAGTGCATGCTTGGCCAATCATCAGCCAGCAATGCACTGCGTCGGCCGCGCCGGCCGCAATGCATTGCGGGGCGCTCGCATCACACGAACGTGATGCGAGCGGCCAAAATAGTTCTGGGCTCGCCGAGCGAGCGAACGCCGGTGCTCGATGCGAACGTGGGTTCGCATCGAGCACCGGGCCCATCCTTAGTCATGAACATATATCCACAGTTAACAAGAAGATAATAATTATTAGTCTGTATCCAATGGCAGCACATATAAATGTACTTCTATAGCAAAATGACATACAAACAACTGGGTAATATGGCACGCTCTGGCTACAGCTGTGTATTACTAGCAAGATGGAATGGGCTGGGCAATAAAACAGGGCAATTAAACAAGTCCACATAAATCAGTATTTCCATATGGGGAGAATAATATGCTGTCTTTAGAAGGCTGCCGGTTCAAAAGTTAGAAGAGGCTCTGAAACATAGGAAAGACAAAGAACAGCGCCCTCTAAGTGCAGCAAGTTGATTATTTTAATAGTTAAAAATAAGCATGGGAACACTCACAAACGAGCAACATTTTCCAGCATGGGTGTATCATATGTGTGTTCATCCGCGCTGTCCCAGGGTAAAACCTGGCATCACTTGTTGACGATGGTGGTGAATGTTGTCCGGCCATGATTCGGCTGCACTGTTGGCTCACAGCGCTTCCGGATAGCTGGAGCGAGGATCGGTGGTGCTCTGTGATGACGTCACTTCCAGGTACAGGGTCAGCCAAATGGTCAGCCAAATGGTCTACATATAGGGATGGGACCACCACACTGCTACTGCTGACACAGTGGGAGCCCTTTCTTTCTTGTCCAGGGTCAGCCAATTGTGCTTCTCGTTCGGAGCATGCGTGCTCCTTTCTCAGGCTTTGCTAGTGGCCATCTTTGAGTGGGTTTAATATACCATACAGGGAGGGGTACTAAGCGGCTTGCACGGCCAGTAAACATAGCGACTTTAAACAACATACAATGACACAGCAAAGTACCATGATGTCTAATCCACATATAAGGCTAATTTAAAACTGTTATAGAAATTCTACACAAACTATAATACTTACACCAGACCACCAGTAGAACCATGATTGTCTGACATTCATGTCTAAAAGATAATAATAATAATAATAGTCTCAAATTAAAAGTCTCAAAAATATTTGTATTATAAACTAGCATTTACTCTGGCGCATGTGTATACACACACACACACATATATATATATATATATATATATATATATATATATATATATATACATGGACAAGACTATCAATTTCTAGTTATTAATTATAGGATAAAGATCAACTGGACTTAAACTATTTTACAGTACTGAAAATTCTAAAGGCGCGTATACAATTAAGATAAATTAAATTAAATATAAGAGAAAAATCTAGTAACCGCATACTGGTCGCAGGGGAGTATATGGTATTATAGTTATAATTCAAGAAATAATGGTATCATAATAGATTTATAATAAAATTAAACTTATAATAAAATTATATTACAATAAAATATTGATCTCAATGCCCCTGTTGAGGTCTCCAGGTGATAAAAAGTGTAAATCCAATAATTTTCTCTCTCACATAACCTTTTATAGCGTTCAGCGGTGGGAAATGTGTTGGGAATAGCTTCTATAACCCAAACCCGTAGTCCTAAAGATGACTATTTATGGAATTCTTTGCCATTTCTCTCAATCCTAACGTCTTTATGAAGATAATGTTTAAACACTTCTTCAACAATATTTTCAGGATAACCTTTTTCTTTAAATTGAGTTTTAAGTAGGTGACCATGAGTGTTGTAGTCCTGTAGGCTGGTCATCTGGTGTAAGTATTATAGTTTGTGTAGAATTTTTATAACAGTTTTAAATTAGCCTTATATGTTAGGTGATTAGACATCACGGTACTTTGCTGTGTCATTGTATGTTGTTTAAAGTTGCTATGATTACTGGCTGAGTGGCCGTGCAAGCCGCTTAGTACCCCTCCCTGTATGGTGTATTAAACCAACTCAAAGATGGCCACCAGCAAAGCCTGAGGAAGGAGCACGCAGGCTCCGAATGCGAAGCACCGCCCGCTGACCCTGTACCCGGAAGTGACGTCATCACAGAGCACTGCCGATCCTCGCTCCAGCTATCCGGAAGCGCTGTAAGCCAACAGTGCAGCCGGATTGTGCCTGGACAACAGATCACCACCATCGACAGCCAGTGACACCAGGTTTCACCCCAGGACAGCGTGGATGAACACACATATGATACACCCATGCTGGAAAATGTTGCTCGTTTGTGAGTGTTCCCATGCTTATTTTTAACTATTAAATAATCAACTTGCTGCACTTAGAGGGCACTGTTCTTTGTCTTTCCTACTCACTGTCCACCTGGCCAAAATCAGGCAGACCCCTTTCTTTCCGAGGATTTTTGAAGCAAGGCCAACCCAAGTACTAGTGGGGCTCCCTCTAAGGGAGACCCCATGGTAGGGGGATAACCCAACTAAAGGCCATGTGTCCTCCCCAAAGACTTTCAGGGTAAGTCCAAGGACCTACACCCTACTAGTCAGGGAGTGAGAAAGTGCCTACGTGCTGTGCAAAAAGTGCAAGTGACAAACAACAAATAAAAAGGGGAAGGGGAGGTGGATTCATGCTTTCTAAGTGCCAGTGTGATATACAATAGCTGGCCTTTTGGCCAGAATAAAAAATTCCTCCAGTCCAAGCCAAAAGCCCCAGCCCTGAAGGCAGGTGAGAATAGAGCATGCAATGGTGCAGTGACCTTGGTGGCGAAAAACTCATAGTCAGCCCCCCACAGTGAGAATTTATGGCACCCTTGGACTGCCACTCCAGGGCACATACACCAGGGGCTTCTCTCAGCCGAGCCCCTGGCCAGACCAGCGCAGCACCATCCCTACCAGGAAGGCATTGGAACTTAGCTTAGGGAGAGCCTTGCCTTCAACCAGGGGCGTTTTTTAATAGAGTTTGTGGGTGGTACCCAGGCAGGGAGTAGGAGGAGTGCATACTCATGCCTTCATTGGCTAACAGAGGCAGGTACCTATACATGGCTATGGCATTAAGGTAGCTCTCCCTGTAGAAGCATCACTTCTCCACACAGACGTTGGTTAACTCTGTAACCTGAGACAACGTTCTATAACTCCTTAAACCGTACACTATGGACACAGTCTCTCAAAACTTCTCTCTCTCTCTCTGCATCATTTCTGAGTCGGTGCTGTGTGGCGTGAACCAGACTTTACCAGCCCAGTTACCTGTCACCTCATCCCAGTGACACTGTTCCATATTTTTTTTTTCCTAAAATGTTTAACTTTTGGCTTTCTTCGAGTTTTTCTCAGTTAAGCAAACTTTGAAAGGTTTGCGTAAACTATTCTATAAAACAGATATATTTGTACTTTATCGCCCTTAATTTTAACATGATTGTGTTTAGCTACATTTGAAGTTGGCATTCTTTCATATAAAGCCTTACATTTACGTGTGACTTCACCCTTTTGTTTTCAAATGTTTTCCCCAACATTACAGGTTTTGGAACTGTTTTTTTTTTTTGCTTGAATGGAATATTTTGCTGGCTGCGGCTGGTGACATCCTTTTATGAAAGGACTCACCAAATTTCACTTTGGAGCTGATTTACCAAAGGCAAATAGATAGCTTGCTTTGCAAGTGTAGTTGTACTTTGAAAGTGAATTTATCCCAGAGCTTAGTGAATGAGGTGAAGCTCTACTGACTTTAATTATCCAATCATGAGCAAACAAAATGTTTTATTTTTTTATTTTTCTTACACTATTCTTTTCAAAGTGAAACCTCACCACATTCACTAAGCACTGGGGAAAATTGCATAGGAAAGTAAATAGTCTTTTTGCCTTTAGTAAATCAACTCCTTTGTCTCTTATATAAATGTGTTAATCATATTGGTTTACCAGCTGGTCATATATATCTTCCCACACTTTCAGAATGGGGCAGCCATGGAGGCAACTGGGTTGGGAATCCCTGAAGGTTTTATTTGCAGGGTCCATGGAAGTTTTATATTTGTCCTAATTTATGTGTGTGATTATTATTAATCTGGTGCCAAAATTGTTGTGTGGATTTTGATCCACTGTTATTGGGGAAAAAAAATAACACAAGGGCGTATTTGGAGCGTTCCGGCATTGAGCATTAAAGAGGAAAAAGTGTGATGAATTGGTGGGAGTTATTACCTATTAAATATTTAGCTGGTCAATCTCAATTTATTTAGTAGGCAATGATTTGAGCAAGCATACAACTTTAGATATTTTACTTAGTATTAAAGTGGTTGTAAACCCTTACAAACCACTTTGACCTACAGGTAAGCCTAGATTAAGGCTTACCTGTAGGACCAAGAGATATCTCCTAAACCTACACGGTTTAGGAGATATTTGCCAAAAGACAGGCACCGCTGTCTATGGCGCATGCGCAAAAGCCTATGTGTTAATGTACACATAGGCTTTTAGCAGAGTTTAGGAGCTGCTGTGTTTAGGTGGACTTCAACCTCCCTCTCCTAAATGCAGAATAATTGAGTCCAGATTGAAATGCTTCGACCGCCGGCCGCAGCAAAATTGCAGCACATTTTTGCCGCAATTTTGATGCATTTTGCCTTTTCCCTTGGCCGTGGCCACATTCTATGCATTGAGATAAAAAAAACTTTCTACATTGTGTGCAGCAGCCCCCTCAGCCCCCTAATATTTACCTGAGCCCCATCTAGTACCAGCGATGTTGCATGAGAGTCTCAGCTGTCCTGGACTCTCCCTCCTCATTGGCTGAGACAGCAGCGGGCGCTATTGGCTCCCGCTGCTGTCAAAGTCAGTGAGCCAATGAGGAGACAGAGGGGGCGGGGCTGAGCCATGGCTCCATGTGGGAATGGACACACAGAGCAGTGGCTTGGCTCAGGTGCCCCCATATCAAGCTGCTTGCTGTGGGGGCAATCGGCAGGAGGGAGGTGCCAGAAGCAACAGTTAGGGACCTGAGAAGAGGAAGATCTGGGTTGCTCTGTGCAAAACCATTGCACAGAGCAGGTAAGTATAACATGTTTGTTTTTTTCTAAACAAAAAAAAAACAAGACTTTAATTTACACTTTAACATTGGAAGCTGAAAAATCAGAAGGCAATTAAATTAATCTCTCTCAGAATTTAAAAAGTTTAAACTTTGTCACATAGATTTGGAAGGGGGTTTACCATGTCTGTATAGGTCTATAGGTATAGGTCTGTTTTTTTTCACCTTCCTGATATTGGATTGGACATTTTAATCTCAGCATCCAGTCTTTGATTGAACTAGCCACAGCTCAATCAATTTATTAACGATACTGGCTGGTGGACTTATTTATGTTAACCCCTTTGAGCCTAAGGGTAAAACAAATCTAAATGCCTAAGCCTAATTTTTGCAATTTTGACATGTGTTATTAAAACCGTACATTTCATCACAACTACTTTGTGCATCCAGGTGGATTATACTGCGTTTTTCTCAGGACAAATTGGGCTTTTTTTTTGTAGTAAATGGTAATGATATCTCCAGATATTTTGTTATTATCAAAGAAAAACTGTCCCAAAATAGTGTGTAAATGTAACTGTATATTTCTTGCCAATACCACAACCTATCACCAAAGAACAGCCCAAAATATATTATACTGCTCTTGACGATTACAGCAAAACCACATATGTGTATGTTAGTTGTTGTTTGTACCCCTAGTACAGCCCAGAATAGTACACATTTTGCTTTTTTTAATCCTAACTAAAACTGACACTGATACTAATAAAAAAAGAGAGAGATAAGGCTGCTGAATTTTTAGGTGTGAAAATCGATACATTAGCTATGAAATTTAGACTGCCTCTAGATAAAACAGATAAAATTACCCAGTTATTACTTAACCTCCCTGGCGGTATGATTCTGGCTGGAATTTTGTGCTGAAAGCGGTACAATTATTTTGCATGGAAATTTGGCGTTTTTATATTGTAGGCATGCAATTCTTATGAATAACTCACTTAAATCTGTCCGAACCAGAGTCTAGTAGACATCCCGGGTATGATAAAGTTTGAAACACAAAATAATAAATTATAATATAATAAAAATATATATAAAAATGATTCAATAATGTAATCAAATCAAAAACACTGAAATTTGCTCAGTTGCAGAATAGTCGCTGTCATTAAATTTATTGTTTGATGATAAATTGTGATTCTAATTTATTATTGCTGTTTTCTAGCTGGTCTAAAACCACTTTTGACATAAAGGGAAACTTTTTGGTTGTTATGGACAATCTCCAGTTTCCAGGCAGAAAAAAAAAATTTATTATATAAAATGACATGCAGGGCACTGGGCAGACCACTAGGGACAAAGGGGGTGTGTATTTTTTGTATACAGTACTGTAATCTTACAGATTACAGTACTGTATGTGTTGTGTGTTTTTAAACTTTTTTAAATTTGGCGCCGATCTCCGCTCCCGTGCGTCGGAACGTCGCAGGGAACAGAGATCGGCGGCACTCGGCACTGTGTGAATCGAGCGAGCGGAAGGCTCGCTCACACAGCGGGGAGACATCGCAGGATCCAAGGGAAAAGGTAAGTAACTTCCCCCCTGTATCCTGCACGCAGCCCGAGTCTGGCTCGGGGTTACCGCTCCGAGCAGAAAAAAATGGACCCGAGCCAGACTCGGGATTACCGCTAGGAAGGTTAAATTTATTAGAAGAAAAAATCTTTTTTCTTCTAATAAATTTAAGTAATAACTGGGTAAAAAATAACCTAAAAATTCCAAACACAGTACTGGACCAACAGTTTTTTCTTCAGCTAAAGGAATAATAAATATCAAAAAATGTATTTAATAAATGACCACATTCAGCAGAATCTCTGTTACCCATAAATAAGAAAGTTAAAAGAAATGCAGTCTTTACTTGGACTGTTAGCTTTTGCACAATTTGCAATGGAACTGTTGGCTTGCCCCTCATCCAATGTCCTGTCTGAAAGGACGTTCAGCGCAGCAGGTGGGATCGTGACCGATAAGCGCACTCGCCTAGCTCACGACAGTGTTGACTACCTCACATTTCTAAAAATGAATGAGGCATGGATCTCTGACTAATTCAACACATGTGACCAGTAGACCATGTATATGCATAACTCTATAAACGATTTATATAATCTAGCACACGGACCTTTTTTCTACCTTTGGCTCACTTGTACAAAAAAAGCACACTGTACTATATGCCCATACCCTCCTGTTTGAAGAGGTTGAGCGGTGTCATATTTTTGGGTCCCGCAGTGAGTTGCTGGTATCAGTGCTCTCTATCTCGGTGCTGGTGTCAGTTCTCTCTATCTTGGTGCTGGTGTCAGTGCTCGCTATCTCGGTGCTGGTGTCAGTGCTCTCTATCTCGGTGCTGGTGCCAGTGCTCTCTATCGCGGTGCTGGTGTCAGTGCTCTCTATCGCGGTGCTGGTGTCTGTGCTCAGTCTCTATCGCGGTGCTGGTTTCAGTATTCTATCTCAGTGCTGGTGTCAGTGAGGGAGATAGCAGTGGAGAAGCCAATCAGCAGGCAGTGCCAGCACCATGGCTGAGGATCAGCACTGGGCTGGCACCTCCAGACCACCGCAGGAGCCCTGCATAGGTGGGGGTAAGGGCCGGGCAGAGGGAGGGGTCAGGGGCTCAAGCACAGGTTGGCACACTGGGACACTAGCACAGGACTGCGCTGCCCTCACTGTGGTACTGATCATCTCCTGCACCCCCTTCATAGCCTGGCCTGACCTTGCCTTTCCTCCATGGCCTTCAATTGACAAAATTTCACAGATTAAAAAAGAATGCTTGTCGTTGTCCATCCCAGATTCACTTAATACTTCTGGTATGTCAGTGTCCATGTTGTGGGACTATGTGTGCACAGCTAGTAAGTATTTTGTGGCTGAAAATATGACCTGGAGGTTTTTAAGGTTCGACTGCCATTAGAGTCAATGGGGCCCGCCGCGAACCTGTGGTTCGCAAACATTTGGGCATGTTCGCGGATGGCGTTCGCGAAACGTCCCGTCAAAAGTTCGTCCATCACTAATGCATGCTGCCTAGTATCCCATGTAAGGATAAAGGGGGGAAAGCCTGTTTAAGGCCCCCCTTTTCTCGTGGGATCTGAGGCAGTGGCAGTTATTAGCATCACCCTTTAAAAGTTTTGAAATAGAGTATTTAAATTTGCCAACAAGTCATTCAATTAAAAAGGGCAAAAAATAGGATCAGATCAGGATAGGTCAATAAGGTCAAAAATACACCTACGGAAATTTAGGGTATCCTATAAAAAGGGGCTCCAGATAATGGATATTTGCCAGTTGGCAGAAGAAACTTGAAGAAGAAACAGCTCCCCTGCCCCCCCCCCCCCCCTCCCTTTGTCGTGGCTTTTTATGTGGTAAGATCCTTTCATATAAGGGATATAAAATATGGCTTAATCGGAAAATAATATATCATTCAACCCGAGCCGTAGTGGCTGGGTTGTACTATTAAGATAAGTTACCTGAAGTATTTTAATATTGAATTAATAGATGTTTTTATAAATTATTAACATATTAAAAAATTGTTATTAAACCAATAAAACAGCCGCGACCACTATTTATCCAATACAATTTATTTAAATGAGATTTCTTGTATGGTTTTAATTCATTTAGTTGGGAATGCCTGCTGCCTTCTATCCCATTAGATATATATAAAAAAACATAGCAAATGACCAATCAGAGCTTAGAACTATCAAGCTATGAATTGCTTTAGTCCTTTATACTATAACCAATTTACAGTGAAGCTGAATTGTTTAGGAAAGTTCCAAAGTGTCAGTACCATACCATAGAAGCCACTTTCAGATGCCTCACTATATTTCAGAGTTAACTTTATTTTTCCCATTGAGCAGCCCAATAGCCTTGCATCTACAAGCACTCTGGTAGGCAAATTTCAAATCTTCTATTCCAAATATAGGATCCATCCCTTCATTTCAATTGGCTTCATTTAAATGCAGTACTAACATTCTTAGCTATTATATTTAAAATTAAACCTCAGATGCAAAACAGTTTTTCTGTGCACTGCATAAAGCTCCACTTTGAAAGACAGTGTTTATATTCAGATTTCTCCGGGTGCCTTTGTTTCAGTGCGCAGGCATGACTACAGGCTCTAAAATTATTAATAAACACATTGAATCCTTCTGTTCATCTCTATAAAGCTTGCAGTCCCACCTGGGCACTGGAGCAAAGACACTGGAGAGTTGTGCAGTGTAGAGCAGGACTTAGTTGCAACTCAGGTTTGATTTTCAGTACATTAGGTAAGGGTGGGGAGAACTCTTACATGGTTTTTCATAAAACCTACACCTGTACTTTCAACCATAGTCCCATAATGCACTAATCTAAAATATCCTCAATCAAACACCACAATATATCCTGCCAGGGAGTTTAACCTTTGAGGGTGTCTATAAATATTTTCAGATTGATGCAAATTGGGAAATTATCTAACACGCTCTGGAAAAACAGAAAGGAATGGAATAGAAACTTTCAGATTGGTGGACTAATTCTTTAAAGGTAACAAATAATAAAAAAATAAATAAAATGACAAATTTATGTATCTATATAGACGATGATGTAGTAAACCTGTGCGTATAGGACTGCGAATAGGAAGGGTTTCTATTTGTTTTTCTTTGTTTTTTTTTCCTATTGGTTGCACTAGATAGACTTGTGCATTATATATACTGTACATTTATAGACTTTCATTGTAATGTACCCCATGCTTTTTCCAGCCAAACAGAAGAGAGGGAATTTGTTTTACAATAATGAGTAAAGTTTTCACTGTATTTTTGCTGAGTGTTAACATCTGTTCTAACTGATCAAGTAAACTTATAGAAGAAAATAGAGGGCATGTAAGTTAAATGTGAGATACTGATATACTGCTAGACTTTCTGACAGAAGTGATAAATAATTTTTTGGATTAAAACTGCACCACTGAAGCACCTGAACTAAGGTTCAAGGAGACCTCCAGACTAATATTTAAGTAAAAAAAAAAAAAAAAAAATTGAGAAATACAGAATACTCTGATGGTACCGTTTTATAAATTATGGTTGCATCAAGCAGTTACTTTTTTGCATTTATATTGTAACTGATAATATAACGTGCTGCATGTCAAAAAATGAAAAATGTCGGCCAATATCAACTTTGCTTGTTTTTCTCAAGTGCAAAACTATAAAATGTAAGGAAACATATTATTTTTCTCTTGACATTGAAGGCATGGCAATTCAATGGCCGTTGCAAACAAGCATATAATCTTTGCCAAGTTGTTTACTAGAAGTTTATGCTGAGCCATGAAAGCTCTTTTTCTTAAAATAAACAGTGACAGTACCTAACTTTGTCCATTGTAAGCAGACAGCATTTAGCAGCTAGAAACAGGTTGCTAAACGTAAAGTATGCAGGGCAGTGTATATAGACTAAGTTGCTCTAGGCACATATGAATAATGCCTGTCTGCCACACAGGTTCCACCCCGTTAGAAAGGCTCCACTTCTTTTCTCCTAAATATATTTCAATATTATTTTAGTAAAAGTTGAGCCAGAAAGAAATAATGTTGGCATTATGCTTTATGTGCAGAGAAGTCATTTGATGATAGCAATCCATCAACCAGCTTTCTGGGAATGCATATCTCCCAGCTCTGGAACTTGTGAAAAAGGGGCACCTTGCAGCGCAGAAGACATGTGGCACACACAGCGCAGTATGGAAAAAATGTGCATAGCTACATTGCCTTAAATTTTTACCATGGCATAAAGGGCACAGTCCATGTAGGAGTAATAATCCTTAATTACAGTGCTGGGAGTGACATTCTCAAACACACATACACAAGTGGTTGTATACCCGCAGAAAAAAAAAAAAGTAAAAAAAAAATAAAAACATGTAAGGCAAAGGCATAATGAGCTAGTATGCACCACATACTAGCTCATTATGAAATACTTACCTTAAAACTAGGTCCCCGTATCGCAGGCCGGTCCACACCGAGGGAGCTGACATTTTGCCCTTGGGGTGTCTTCTGTGCTTCTGGGTTTGCGCCTCCGACGCTGTGAGTGGCCGGACCTTCAGCCGGGCATTCACAGCGCATGCACCGCTGACGTCAGCGGCTGCATGCAAAGTGAATATCTCCTAAACCGTACAGAAACCTTCAGGTGTTACAATTTTGCATCTGATTTCCTATCTACCTTTCACATTTTTTGAGGCCCTGGAGTGCTAGGACAGGAAAGAACACCCACAAAATTACCCCATTTAACAATACAGAGTCGCCACCATAAGAGGGATTCAGAATCTTTTGAAAATCAGATTTTTTGCCACACATTTTGGAAAAAGGAAAAATGAAACTGTATTTTGTTAACACAAAGTTGTCAGATAAAAAGATATTTTAACACACAGCATACTTAGAATTACACCCCAAAATACATTCTGCTGTAGCTCTTGTGCATAGTAACACCACATATGTTAGACTTTTTTGCAGCCTAGGCACATATAAGGGCCCAAGAGCCAAGGAGCACATTCAGGCATAAATTATGCATTTATTTTCCTGACTGCTTATTATATTTTGAGGCCCTGGAGTTCCAAGAAAGTAGAAGCACCCACACAATGGCAACATTTTCAAAAGAAGGCACTCAACGTTTTATTTAAAATGCACAGTGAATCTGAATTTTTTTTAATTTATTTTTTGTCACAGGTTTTTTTGGGAAAATTAAGAAAACAATGATTTTTTTTACACAAAGTTGTCCCAACACACAGTATGGGCATACTTAGAATTACACCCCAAAACACATTCTACTACTTCTCCTTAGTATGAGGAAACAATATGTGTAAGACTTTTTTTAGTCAAGGTCCAAAATCCAAGGTGCCTTGATGGCTTTTAAAGGACATTAATTTTTTTTCTCTTCTTCTCAGTTCTATAGGCCCCTTATAGGGTTTGGGGCCCTGGAGTGAAGGGTTGTTGTGGGGAATTAATATTGTTAATTGTTTATAAAAAATGCCAGGAATACATCATGTTTTGTTTTCTAAAAGAATAAGCTTTGTTTTGAAAGTGGACTCAATAAGTTGTCTCATGTAATTACCATTAATGATCTATGTTATGTATTCGTGCAAAAATATAAAGAATTAAAAAAAAAAGGGGGCATTCATTTCCTAATAACATATCATTATAATTTTTGGAGACCTTCGAGTGCTAGGACAGTGGAAAAACCCACAAAATTACCACATTTCGGAAAGCAAAAACCCCAAGGTATTTTATAAGAGGCATATTGGTCTTTTGAAAATGTAGTTTTCCTGTCACAAGTTTTTAGTAAATGCAGAAAGAAAATTAAAATGTATTTTAATTTTTTTACAAAAAATTGTCAGTTTATTTAGATATTTGTCACACAAAGCAAACCAACGTGTGGTTGTTTTTGCGATCCATGTTATGATAACGTTATCATTCAACATAACTATGTGGTGGAGGTATCTATTTTATTTTTTATAAAATCTTTTCTAGACGGTGGAATTATTTATAATAAAGTCATTTTTTATTTTTTTCCCTTAAAAACTGTTTCGTTCCTTTGTTCCTCTTTGAAGAATACTGTCCGGGCTGTTGCCCTCTTTCTCTCTCCATGTGTTTTTTCTATAATTATTATTAGGCCGTTTTTTTTTTTTTGACAGGGTCTATTCAAAATAATTTCAGAGTAATGATAGAAACTGTTGGTGGTGGTTTGCACCCATCTGGGCATGAAACACATTAAGCAATTCTCACACTGTTGTTATTACTGTATGTTATACTTTCATAATAATTCCCCTGGTTCTTTGGACACCTGTTGTGGCCACATGATTGAGAAATTGCTTGCCATTATCTTTGCCGGTATTGGGATCAAAGACCAGCTGGAATCGGTTGAGACTGCCTTAAAATTTTCATGTATATGGGCCAGCATTCTCTGAGCTTGTCTCATGGTAGAGGCCATATTTATCATTGTATTGCAGATGATTTTTCAGCATGGGAAAAAGTAAAAATGTGACATTCATTAAAAGCTATACAGATCTTTGCAATTATTAAGCATTTCAGTAAAATATTTAGTTGAATATGTTGTGCTTTCCAATGTAATCTAATAATGCTGTATATTATTATTATTATTTAATGTACTTATATAGCGCTGTCAATTTACGCAGGGCTTTACATATACATTTACATCAGTCCCTACCCTCAAGGAGCTTACAAACTAAGGTCCCTAACTCACATCTATATACTAGGGCCAATTTAGACAGAAGCCAATTAACCTACCAGCATGTCTTTGGAGTGTGGGAGGAAACCGGAGGAAACCCACACAGGCACAGAGAGAACATGCAAACTCCAGGCAGGTAGTGTCGTGGTTGGGATTCAAACCAGCGACCCTTTTTACTGCTAGGTGAGAGTGCTACCCACTACACCACTGTATATGTGAGGTTATCTCTTTTTAATCATGCTTGCAGGTAATATGTGAGAAAACGTTGCTATTTCTGAAATCTGTTTATTGCAGCAACATGCTTAGCACAAGAGATAACTAAATTGCCCATAGAATCTCCAGGCAATTTCAATATAATACAATGGTGTACATGCAAAAGTGGCATTTCAATCATGGAAGTGCTGTGTCAGTAGTAATTTGACATTTAAGAGCATACTTGATTGCTCTTCTAAAATGGGATTGTGTCCACTGTGATATCAGCTAACATTGATCCCGCAAGGTTTTATTTCTATGGTAGGATGGTAAAACACATGAATCATAAAGGAAAACTAATATAAACCAAAGTAAATTGATTAATTTTAAAGGTTTAGTCCATCCAAAAGTGATATCTTAGCTATAAAGATAGATAGATAGAATATTTTAGCATTTTTTTTTACAGAGGTTGCTTTAGCATGATGACATATCAGTGTTAATAAAAATATATTAGAGGTATATGTATCCTATTGGTTCACAGAATACACTGTTTAATTCCCAAACTAAGTTAAAATATTTTGTAGTCCTAATTAAATTCCATTTTTTTCTTCCTTTTTTATCTGTATTTTCTATGTGCATAGTTTAAACAATAGTCATGTAAACCAGTTTACACTATACAAGCTTACAGATTACCAGGAGCATCATCAATGGTCTGATTGGAGTGATGTTCCTGTCTTTGGCCATTTTGGTTTGACTATTCTATTGCATAAACTCACCTCTTTTATGTTACGAGGTTCCAATTTCTGGTGAGTTGCAAGTTATACTACCGTATATACTCGAGTATAGGCCGACCCGAATATAAGCCGAGGCACCTAATTTTACCACAAACAACTGGGAAAACCTATTGACTCGAGTATAAGCCTAGGGTGAGAAATGCGCAGCTACTGTAAGTGGAAAAGAGGGTCAACGATGCCCATTTGCAGCCTCACTGTGCCCATGCAGATGGACACAGTTGACCGATTTGGGGCCCTGTATCTCAGGGTCACTTAGTGCTAGGAACCCCATCTTTAGATATGTTGTAGTGCTAATTCCACTGGGTTGGAATACAACATTTGGGGTTCCTAGCACCAAGTGTCCCCGAGATATGGGGCCCCAAATTCGGGTCAGAAAATCTCAAGCACTTTTCTGCAGCAGAGAATGACATTTTCTGAACCGACTTTGGGGCCCTGTATCTCGGGGCCACTTAGTGCTAGGAACCCCATCTTTGGATATGTTGTAGTGCTAGTTCAACTGGTTTTGAATCCCAAATTTGGGGTTCCTAGCTCCAAGTGTCCCCGAGATATGGGGCCCCAAATTCGGGTCAGAAAATGTCAAGCACTTTTCTGCAGCAGAGAATTACATTTTCCGAACCGACTTTGGGGCCCGTATCTCGGGGCCACTTAGTGCTAGGAACCCCATATTTGGATATGTTATAGTGCTAGGTCCACTGAGTTTGCACACCAAAGTTGGGACTCCTAGACCCAAGTGGCCCCGAGATACGGGGCCCCAAAGTCGGGTCGGAAATTTTTTTTTTTGCTGCAGAAAAAGTGCTTGACTCGAGTATAAGCCGAGGGGGGCACTTTCAGCACAAAAAAATGTGCTGAAAAACTCGGCTTATACTCGAGTATATACGGTATTTATTAATTCAGAACTATCACTTTATTCAGTTCCTGATAGGACAAATTACACTTAGTTCTTTGTTCCATCTTCCTAGGTAATGCTAGCTGTAAAGTCAGACAGAGTACTAAATGTAGGGCAGGCGGGTGACACTCCCTCCATGTTCCCCACCTCGTTGGGTGCCAAGTGTGGGTCAGTGGAAGGCCTACCCCGAGGTGGGTTCTTCTGGGCTATGCTAGGCACCTTGGAAAGGATCACTACCTTGCACATGGTGTACCTTTACCTGTGCCATGCACTGTGTACAGTTGTGAAATAAACTGTCCTCCAGTGAACTCTAATGCCCCGTACACACGGTTGGAAATTCCGACCACAAAATCCGTCAGATTTTTTCCGACGGATTTTGTCGGACACTGGTGTTGCATACACACGGTCGGACAAAGTTGTCGGAAAATCCAATCATTCTGAACGTGGTGACGTTCGTTGCGTACAACGGAACTACGTAGAGGCTAGTAGCCAATAGCTTTGGTCTCGTAATTTGATCTGAGCATGCGTGGCACTTTGTCCATCGGAATTCTCTACACACGATCGGAAAAAGTCCAATCGGACTTTGTTGTCAGAAAATTTGAGAGCAGGATCTTAAATTTTTTCCGTTGGAAATTCCGACGGAAAAAGTCAGATGGAGCCCACACACGGTCGCATTTTCCGACAACATGGTCCGATAGGACATTTTCCGTTGGAAATTCCGACCGTGTGTACGGGGCATTACTCTGTCAATGTACACCGTACTGTCTCTGTTGCATTTAGGATAAACACACTGAGCCTATGCCCTCTCCACCTCTGCAGCATATTTTCGTTACCTCACTACCAGTAATGGAATAGGGTCCCGCAAAAACACCTGGTGCATATGTGTTCTGCATTAACTCTTATTCTTCTGTACCTGTGCACTGGCCAAGAACCTCTGCAGCACTGATCTGCTCCCGTTGCTATAGAGCTCACAGAGAGAATGCAGACAACATTTCCCTCACTGCAAGAGTCACAGGCTTGACAGGCTGCTTGGTAAACCTCCATTATCCTTGGTAACCAGTTACTTTACTTCGCACCACGTTACTCCTGCAATGCGGTCTTCATGCTCCAGTGTGCTTTACTGACCCATGCTGTAGACTATGTGTGCAGGTTACTTACATACCCTCCTTTAGTAACTTCAGACAGGGTAAGGACAAAGTTTCAAAAGCTTTACTGAAAACTCTTAACATAACAGAACAAATTGCAAAGTCCCTAATCCTTAACTCAAGTTTGTGGCTGCCCCAGCATATCTGCACAATCAAGAGTCCATCTATAGAAGAGTTCATGGTGGCAATATCCAAGGGATATCCCATCCTAGGATAGATTGGTAATTTGGGGGTTTCAGTATAAAAATATTACTCACAGAGCCAGGTACAAACTATTACTCACAGAGCCAGGTACAAATTATTACTCACAGAGCCAGTAATAAATGATTACTCACAGAGCCAGGTTCAAATGATTACTCACAGAGCCAGGTACAGATTATTACTCACAGAGCCAGTAATCAATTATTACTCACAGAGCCAGGTATACATTATTACTCACAGAGCCAGTAATAAATTATTACCCGCAGAGCCAGAAATAAATTATTACTCACAGAGCCAGTAATAAATTATTACTCGCAGAGCCAGAAATAAATTATTACTCGCAGAGCCCGTAATAAATTATTACCCGCAGAGCCAGTAATAAATTATTACTCGCAGAGCCAGAAATAAATTATTATTTGCAGAGCCAGTAATAAATTATTACTCGCAGAGCCAGTAATAAATTATTACTCGCAGAGCCAGTAATAAATTATTACCCGCAGAGCCAGTAATAAATTACTACTCGCAGAGCCAGTAATAAATTATTACTCGCAGAGCCAGTAATAAATTATTACTCGCAGAGCCAGTAATAAATTATTACTCGCAGAGCCAGTAATAAATTATTACCCGCAGAGCCAGTAATAAATTATTACCCGCAGAGCCAGTAATAAATTATTACTCGCAGAGCCAGTAATAAATTATTACCCGCAGAGCCAGATATAAAATGATCATAGTTACCATTAGGGAAAGGAGCACTCTCTTGCCCTGGAGCATCAGATCGAACCCCTTCACAGGCTGGAAGAGGAGTGGGCGTGTACTGCTTTCCCTTTCCCCTGCAGCACTTCGTCGGCTTTCATGTGCAGCCCCCGGTCACCTGGCAACCAGGACGCAAGAAGAGGAGGAGGGACAGAGAAGCCGAGGCCACCACCTCCCCTATATGCGGCCGCAGCACCTTGCTGGCTTTCAAGTGCGGGAGGCGGGTCTCTTACCTGCCTCCCGCACTTAAAAGCCAGCAAGGTGCTGCGGCCACATATAGGGGAGGTGGTGGCCTCAGCTTCTCTGTCCCGCCTCCTCTCAGTGCGTCCTGGTTGCCAGGTGAACGGGGGAGGCGGGGCACATGCACCGCAAACTGCGGCTTTCAGCCATACATATCGCCCCGCGGCCGGCCCTGCAAGCTTCCACATGCAGCCTGGCAGCCCATCGGCCCTCGGCCCACCGGGCAAACACCCTATGGCCAGTCCGGGCCTGCATGCAACTAACAAGGAGACACACTTCATCTCTCTATTATACTCCTCCTGCCAGTGTTTGCCTTGGGCAAGTGCTTGTAGCTGGAGACAGGTGCTCACAAGCAGAGTATCCATCTCCTTTCTAGCTGAAGTGTCAGGCATCCATACGTATGAAAAATCCGACAGGCTGGTTGCACCCAAGTTGAACAATCAATCAACTTGGGTACAATCAGCCTGCCCCTACATGGTTCGAATCTCGGCCGGTCCCTGCTGAAGATTTGAAATGTCTATGGCCAGCTTTAATCAAAAAGTAGTACCTTTTAAAAGAAGAATCATGAGGAAAATAAAGAAGGACAAATAGTTTGCAGTCTGTAACCAGCATCATCAGAGTAGTTTTTCTGTTTCTGAGTTCCACCTGTAACCTTTTATTACCTGTTGATCCTGCCAATAAATCTGTTATTTTAAATGCATCCACAACTACATATCCAGCCAGTCTACCAGATCCACAGGATGACAATGCTGTGGTGTGATTTTAGTGCAGAACAAAGAGCAACAAATGCTTGCTAGCAGGATAAACATGTAAGAAAATTATGTTACATAGTTAATCTGGTTGAAAAAAAGACTCAAGTCCATCCAGTTCAACCAACAGAGGAAAAAAACACACACACACAAATAGAAAATCTGCATAAACACTATCTTATACCCGCAGTTGATCCAGAGGAATACAAAAAAGCCCCAATAAAGCATGATCCAATTTGCTGCAGCTAGGGAAAAAAAAAACAACGGGCAATCGGATATTCCCTGGATCAACTTTACCTATAAATATTAGTAAAACAGTATTTTAGTATGTTACAGAGGTTACAAAAACTGCCATTTAATGCTACTGACAGACAGCATTTTATAGGTTTCTTTTTTATTTGCCCATAGTTCCATTTTACACAAAACAATACAAAAAGAAAAAAGAAAAAAAAAAGTGAAATTTCAAAGGTCTGAGGCTGATCTCTTTCTTTATATTAAAAAAAGTGCTCATATAACTGAAGACACAATTGTGATTTTATTATGGCTTGATATCATCCCATGCTGCTGGTGATATATTAATGTATATCTTCTTTCAGGATCCAGTATCTGCTCATTGTTCAATTACACACCTCATTCATCACTTGATTAGGTATAGTACAAGGGCAAGGATCCGAGCTGTTTCCTCCATTGTGAGATTCATAAAACCAACCCATAACATGCAGCCATGAATGAGAATATTACTACTTAGGTTTAACATTTTATTGCAGGAAGTTCGTACACTTCAAATCTAGCAAATTGGGACTATTGTGACCACCAATAAAATATCAGCTGTAAGTTGAATTGTGATATTAATAGCAATTTTCTAAAGTCAGTTTAAGAAGTAAATCTTGCTGCAAGTCACACATATATACTATATATAGCTATGTTGTCATATACCGTATCATATAAAACATAAAACTGGCATCAGCTGTGAGTAAAAACCAGCCATGCAATATAAAGAAAATGACCCTATGTTTAATCAGAATTGTCAAGTCTGATAAAGTCATTCAGCCGAGATGAAAAAAAGCACAAAAACTCTCAAACTGAAATCTGACTATTATGGCTTTAATATTCACTAAAGAGTTGTTTTGCTTTCTGAATCCCAACTTAGATTAGAAAGCAGACACGCTTATTATGTACCACAGTCAAGTGAAAAAGTAAGCTCTCCCCATGTTAATGGTTGACTTTTTCAACATATTTGAACAGACAAACATTACATTTTTATTTCAACAGTGCATGCAGAAGAAGGTGACATGGCCAAACATAGTACATATAAAATTGATATGGTATATTCATTCTCATAATTAACAAAAATGCACATTTTCTACATTGAAAAAAGTACATCCCTACATTTACTACCACGTCAAACCCCACATATTTTGTTCCAGGTTAGATGCCAATGATTAGAACTAGTGATGAAAGAACTGATCAAAGTTCAATTTGCTGGATGTTCACTGGTTCGATGAACACTTGAAAAAAGCTGCAAAACCCCTAACATAGTGTGCAAACACCATGGAAGTCTATGAGAGCCAAATCTAGTATTTTTTCCTGTCCTTTTCAAGGCCAGTTTGCTAAATTTTTAAAAAAGCCATTGAAACATGTACATTTTTGATGTGGCAAATATGTGGCAAAATTTAAAACACGTTATTCCTTTAAAAACGTGTTTGGGGGATGCCTTAAACCTACATGTAGAATGTACTCCTGCAAATGTGGCATAAAAGAAAAAACAAAACAAAAACTACCATGGCTAAATGACAGTTTGAGAATGAGGGCCTGGTCTGCTGTTGCAGAGGCCACATACTGTTTTTCTCTGGGTGGGGGGGGGGGGGTTGCCTGGGGTCCCCCTCTAGGATAAGGGTGCGATGTGGATTTTCTTCTAAAAATCAATACCAGACAGTTATCTGGGCATACAGCCTGGCAAGCCAGGAAAAGGATGGGCAGCAAGTACCTCCACCCTATACTCACTCATTAGTTATCATTTGATTGGATTGGCCATGGATGTTACATAACTGTGCTTTCTATACCCTTAAAGACTATGGCAGTTAGCCACAGATCATTTAAAAAGGCTCAGAGCTGTGGCACAGCCTTTGGTTTGACCTGGTCTATGCAGTCTCATTCTGTATGGAACTTTCTCTTTGTGGTTAACATATCTCGATATGTAAACCTTACTCTGGGCTTTGCTTCATTTCACATTTTAGTCCTTTATGTATTGTATTAGTAACATGCAAAGTACTATCCAGTTTTAGAGCCATGGCACAGTGAGATGGTGGGACTCAGTCTTTCACAATGTATTCAAGAAATATGGTCATTTGGGTGACGGCATCGGGAACTAAATGTATATAAAGTGATCAGCGATATTGCAAAAAATGAATATGTATATATAAACATTCAATATTGAAAAGTGACAAAATCAAAAATGTCACCACTGATAAAGTGCAAAGTGGTTAAAATAAAAAGTCCAAAAACGTTCATCCAAAATTGAGTGAGCAAAATAAATAGTCCTTCAAAACCGATCCACCAAAAACAAGTGATGCTAAAACTTCACAGACTTCATACTTATACAGACCCTGTATAGCAGAGTTGTAGATGCAGAGTAGCTGTGATTGGTATCTCTGTGCAGCCAGCACCTGGGCTCCTGATATCACTGGGACAGCATGCTGAGGGAAATATCGAGAGCAGATAGCCAGAAGTCTGGAAGTGGGGGATCACCATCACCAGGGTTATCCTTAATGCTGATTCATCATTTTATGAAGGTGAGAGTTCTGTGAGCACTGAGCAGTTGTGTGAAGTTTTAGCATCACTTGTTTTTGGTGGATTGGTTTTGAAGGATTATTTATTTACTCACTCAACTTTGGATGAACGTTTTTGGACTTTTTATTTTAACCACTTTGCACTTTATCATTGGTGACATTTTTGAGTTTGTCACTTTTCAATATCGAATGTTTATATATACATATTCATTTTTTCAATATTCACTTGTTTTTCATGTTGAGAAATTGTGCTGATCACTTTATATACATTTATCACATGTGGTAGTTTTAATGATTTTTTACTCAATTAGTAGCACAGAGGACCATATCACTTAGCATTGGCGACTACCTCAATATTTTAACAATTTGGTGTCATTTATTCTTTAAAAAATTGCATCCTTTTTATTGAAGTAAGAGTTACATCTGATAGAACTCAGTGCTGACATCATCTGCCAAGGAGAGTGTTGAGTGCATGTACTCTATCCTTTCCCGCCTTTTGGCTCTAAAGGGAAATACTGTTCCCAATACTATTGCTACTTGAGTGCATTGTGAATCTTCTCGTCTTCAGCCTTGCTCCATTGGTGGCTTTCAGTGACTTAATAACCTTCAGCCACCTACAACCCTCACCAGCACCAATTGCCTTGATTTGTGAGTAGGCTAGGCCTTGTTGCATGTTGTGTTTAGTTGTTTACTGTTATTCAGAGCAAAACAACTGTTACAACGGTGGCCTCATTCCATACTCCCCTACTATTTTGGGGAGTGGTTCACCGGTATCCCCAGAAGAAACCTTTACCTGTACTGTTTCTCAAAGTCATTCAATACACATCCGGACAACATCTATGACATTACTGGACTCTTATTGCTCAAACCTTATGTCACAGGTACTCACCCGGGCCGAGATGCTGAGAGCTGCTCCCCTTGCGACTAGGTGCACGGTGCCCCTGAAATGGGTACAGGAGGCACCGGGCACAAAGATGCACGGGTTGCCTGCAGGTGGGTTGCAGGTGGTGTGCAGTAAGGCTGTTGACCGTGTGGAGATGAAGCTGCACTGGAAGTAGACACCTGGCAGGACCAACACTAGGCAGAGGCTGTAGAGGGACCAGGTTACACACTGGGAGATAGTCCGGAGGTGCATAGGTGGATGAACCACATAATAAGAAGTCCAGGAAGCCAGGCCGAGGGTCAAACACAGGTAAGCAGGCAGAAGGATCTCCAAGAGGCAGGCCAGGGGGTCAGACACTGGTGAGTAGCAGAAGAAGGTCCAGGAGGCAAGCCGAGGGTCAAACACAGGTAAGCAGGTAGAAGGATATCCAAGAGGCAAGCTAAGGGGTCAAACACTGGTAAGTAACAGAGGAATGTCCAGGAGGCAGGCCGAGGGTCAAACACAGGTAAGCAGGCAGAAGAGTATCCAAGAGACAAGCCAAGGGGTCAAACACTGATAAGTAGCAGAAGAATGTCCAGGAGGCAAGCCAAGGGTCAAACACCGGTAAGCAGGCAGAAGGATATCCAAGAGGCAAGCCAAGGGGTCAAACACTGGTAAGTAACAGAGGAATGTCCAGGAGGCAGGCCGAGGGTCAAACACAGGTAAGCAGGCAGAAGGATATCCAAGAGACAAGCCAAGGGGTCAAACACTGGTAAGTAACAGAGGAATGTTCAGGAGGCAGGCCGAGGGTCAAACACAGGTAAGCAGGCAGAAGAGTATCCAAGAGACAAGCCAAGGGATCAAACACTGGAGAGTAGCAGAGGTGGTCAGAAGAGGTCCGGGTCAAGCACAGGTAATCAGGCAGGTAATAAGGAACAGGATACAGGAGCCAGGTACTCAGGAAGTAGAGACAACAAACCAGCAATTTCAGAAGGGAAGGAGAGGGCCTTTTATAGGCCAGGTAAGTGGTCAGGTGGGGTAACTGGGCGAGTGTGCATGCGCACCCGCTTTCTGACAGAGCCGCGCACAGACGTGCGCCGCGTTGGGTGAGCCAGGACACATACCTGAGCACCGTGAACCCACGCATGCGCACCTGCCGTCCCGCGTACCTGTGTGCGCTGCTGAACCGCTCTGCTGCGCATGCGTACTCTAGGGAACCGGCGCTGAAGCACGATATTTCTCTGACACCTTACCTAAGGGCACTAACATTATCTTTGATTCAGAATCAAAATCTTCACAGGCTACCTGTGTAGCATCTGTATTTGACTTTGTTCCTATGACCCAAATCTGCAAACGATTTATTTCAATGATATTGAAGTTGTATACTATTTGTCTAGAGGATCAACCCGCTGTACAAGGTATAGAGTCTTTTAGCGCTCATACGAGGACTGTGAATTTCCAATGCAATCCTGGATTTCTTCTGATAATATTAAGAACGGTTTCCCTTTTGATAGGGAATTTCTTGACAAATGGTCCTTACCTGTGGCTATCCACCTGTGTGGATTTTTTCAGTTCTTCACCTTGACAGACATCTCATCACACTTGTTGATGGAGTCTTGACTTTTAAGGCTGGTCACTGACAGACAGTTATACTCCATACTTAAATCATAGTTTGACTTATCTGGAACTACTCTCTGTCCTTTCATGGGGGTGACTTTGTGAAATCATGTCGCAATAGATCGCATCCTTTAAAAAGGACTCTGTTGCCTGTAGCTTGTTCGGTTAGTAGGCTTGGGCTAGACTGACCCTCTCCTTTATTTATTTCTTCCCCCTTTTTCTTTCCTCTTATGATGACTAATCTCATCCCTTCCCTCCATTATTCATTCCCCAGACTATTATCTAGACTGAGACTTTGTTTATCGAGTCACCACTTATCAAGTCAGCAGTTTCTTTATACTTTGATCTCGATCACTGAAGAGCAATCTGATGCTGGATAATAACATAATTTATACAATGTAGTCACTTTACTATCTTTGTTTTTTGTACAAATATTTATGTGATATATTCTTCACTATCACATAGTTTATTTGAATCTGGAGATCTGTAGATGAGACAGAACTATGACAGTCCCCACCTAATGCTGATCTACCCTTAAAAGCATTCAGAGTCTGCCCCCCGCTTGTACCACAAATCTCAGAGCCACAAGCCTTCTATTCAGAAAATCACTCCTTCTATAATAAGTGGACTTTTTATTGCTGTCTCTATTGGATCCAGAAGATACCTTCTCCTTATAGTGAGGTTGCACAGGCTCCCCCTTGTTGCTTCCAATCTAGACCTGCATCCTGTTTTTTTTCACTCATTTGAATTTTTCTACCTTAACCACTTGAGCTCCAGAAGGTTTTACCCCCTTGATCATCACTGGGTTTTTTATTTTTTTATTATATAAACGATAAACACTATTTTTTTACTTTCTGCTATAAAACATATCCAATAAAAAAAATAGAATTTCTTCATAAATGTAGGGCAAAATGTATCCTGCTACATGTCTTTGATTAAAAAATAAATAAATCCCATTAAGGTATATTGGTTGGTTTGTGTGAAAGTTATAGTGTCTTCAAACTGTGGTATATATAATGGCATTTTTATTTATTTAGTTTATACTTATAATGGTGGACTTATAGTGAGATTGTAATAGTGCGGCGGGCAATATAAATCTAACTGATGCTGGGTGGGAACTGACTAACTGACACTGACATCACTATTGACACTAATACAGTGATCAGTAATATACAAGGGGTCTTCAAAAAGTTTCTACAATTTTTGTTGAAAATGCTGAGGGTGGGAGGAGTGGTAGTTGGTCGCGTCTGAGCGTGCCATGTGACTAGTCTGTCTGGCAAGCTGGATGACCTTGCAGTTTAGTATAAGAGTTGTCATGCTGTGGTCAAAAGGGCTACAAAGCTTTTTGAAGAACCCTTGCACTATACACTGTCACTGTACTGGGAAGAGATTAACATCTTGGAGTAATCAAGAGGTTAAGTGTGTGCCTAATAAGTATTAATGTGTGTATTATGTGCTGTCCATAGTACAATATGGGCTGATGGTCCTGAAGTGGTTAATGTGTATAATCCCAAATTTTTTTAAGATTAATCGTGCCCTTTTTTCTCTTTTTTCTATAATGGTATCCAAGTTGCGAAATACTGTAATGCTTTTACTTCCACTCCTTCTTACAACCTTGTACAAAGGAGCCTATAAGATCCTGAATGATTACACCCATCCCGGTGTTTTTCTCAAACTTGTCTTCTTCTGATGGAATTTGCAACAGGTTATGCTGTGCCCTCAACTATTTATGACTTTTATTCCCCTTTTAGTTCCCGGTTTAAAAAGGTGGAATGCTGAATAAACTCTTTCCAGGGTCAGTCAGTTTACAGGATTTTTTTGCACTTCAGACATATGGTGGATCCTTTTTATTGTGATCCTTGTAAGCAATCCAAAATCCGAACTTTGGTTTTCCTGGCTAGGAGCTAAATGTACCTGGGTTTAGCTCAAGGCAGGTTCAGGGTTCTGAATCCAAACCCCATTGAAGTTAATAATAATAATCAAATGTTAAAAAATAGCAATGGCCATTTTCTAGGAAAATAGGCAAGATATTGTCAAACAAAGGGCATGGGGAGGCTGGGCACTACTCTGGTGGATATGTACCAAAGCAAAACATTTTTTTTAACTACATTTAGCAAAGAAAGGTAATTTTAATAATGCTTTAAGGTCTGGTCAATATCCTTGCACAGAGCAGGTAAGTATAACATATGTTTTTCTTTAACCGGTTCCCGACTGGCGCACGACGATGTACGTCGGCAGAATGGCACGGACAGGCATAAGGGCGTACAGGTACGTTCCTTTAAGAAGTGCAACGTTTTAGAGCCACACAGGACCCCTTAGTTAGGCATGCGATAAGTGCATACAATTGTGTATTTAAATAAACATCCACCAATAAGGAACAAAGAAGAAGGAAATCTCCTCCCACCTTCTGCACAATTGTATGCACTTATCACATGCCTGTTTTGTGATGTGATTTTTCTTAAAAAGTTTTTACTCAATCTGAAGATCCATGGTGTTCTGGTGAGTATTTACACTGTACTGTGTATGTTCCATTTCCCACCTGGCGGTTGCTGCAGCACCCATTATTTTACAGCCAATTCCAGAAACATGTGCTATGGGAATATGCAGGGCTGTCTTTAATATTTATTGGACCCTGGGCAAAACTTTTCTTGGGGCCCCCCCATGCAGTTTCGCTCTCCACCTGCTCTGAGACATAATAAATAGCAGCTAGACTCAAAATCAGTTTACTGAATCGGATCTGGCAGCGATTGCGATTGGTTGCCAGAGGTTACAGTGTATCATTACCGTTCACTGACTGGTTGCTAGAGGTTACAGCACACTTTACGGCTCACTGATTAGTTTCTAGAAGTTACAGCACATGATTTCTGCTTGTTTATTAGTTGCTAGAGATTACTGTGGATATCACCTCAGGGGGTCATGATACACATATGAATGCCCCCGGCCACCACTATTTACATATGAATGCCACTGCTATTTACATATGAATGCCGGTAATGTACATGTAAACACAGGGTCTGCAGTTGAGAGTCATCTGTACACAACAATAGGGCAGAGCTGGGCAGCATTAGTAGCAGCACTTCACACTGAGATATTGGGACACAGCATGGGACTAAAACATCAAGGGAAGAGGGAATTTAAACCAGGATAGTTGGCAAGTATGAGGCAGTTGCTTTGGGCCTCACAACAATGACAGGGCCCAGGGCAGCTGCCCCTTTTGCCCTGCCTTAAAAACGGCCCTGGGAATATGGACTATTATCTTTGTCTATTCCAGGCCCTTATCCTAGATTAGGGACTGATATAGTTGTAAATGGGGTACTCCAACCAAAAATAAATAAATAAATAAGGCGTGGGATCCCCTCCAACTTCATATCCTACCAGCTCCCCCCCAACGATGCCAGGTCACAAGCCCTCAGCATGGGGGGAATACCTTTCCAGGAGTCCTCCCTGGCAAAGCACATTGTGCCTATTTTGTTGAGATCAAGGATCTCTTTCCCCTAACCCTGGCCTGGTGATGGGGGGTTCATTAGAATCTGGAAGCCCCCTTTAACAATAAGTGGACATCCAGAAAAATACCCCTCCCTATGTCATTGAGTGAGGAGTACATAGTGCCCCTACTCAGTCACATAAAAAATATAAACAACAAATAAAGGTACCTACACAGTTTTTGACAAGTACTTTATTAAAGAAAAGCCCAACATTATCCCATGATGTATGGGATCGTGTCAGCCAGTGATGCAGATCCTTGTCAACCACAATGAATGACTCTTGCACTGAATGACATCTCCTGGAGCCCCATTGCTAAAAGTAAACCAAGGGGTAGGGACTCCCAAATGAGTTCAACATCATTGCTAAGATCTTACCATTAGCCATATCTGGTCAGTGATGACACAATATCCCAGCTCTTTTATTTACATAGCCAAGTATTCCTGATTAGTAAATAAATGGGGCTAGGTAACAATACTGGCTGCTAAGGACAAGTTGGTAGCAGCACCCAATGCTTTCTTAGCAACCATTGGCAGATACACAGACAGTAGCAGTAGAAATATGTTAAAGAATGAAATGTTTGGTTCCAGTCAAATGTTTGGTTCCATTCTGGCATCCAGTCAAACACCTGAACAGCCAAAGTTTAGTCCAAACTTGTGTCAAGAATTAATCTTGAGCTCATTCCTATTCCTATTCCTGACATATATATATATATATATATATATTATATCACAACATAATCACATTTTCAGACAGTGTTATGCCCAGTACACATGGTCGGATTTTCCGACGGAAAATGTTCGATGAGAGCTTGTTGTCGGAGATTCCAATTGTGTGTAGCCTCCATCGGACATTTTCCATTGGAATTTACAACACACAAAATTTGAGATCTGGATCTCAAATTTTCCGACAACAAAATCCGTAGTCGTAAATTCTGATCGTGTATACACAATTCCGACACACAAAGTTCCACGCATGCTTGAAATCAAGCAGAAGAGCCGCACTGGCTATTGAAATTAATTTTTCTTGGCTTGTCGTACGCGTTGTACGTCACCGCATTCTTGGCAATCAGAATTTCCGACAAGATTTGTGTGACCGTGTGTATGCAAGACAAGTTTGAGCCAACATCCGTCGGAAAAAATCCATGGATTTTGTTGTCGGAATGTAACTTCTATTGACCATGCTGCTATTTTTTCCAATTCTCCTGCTATCCTCAATTATTACCCAATTGAATCTGTATTTTGATGAACAGTTTCTGGTCCATTGTTTCCTCTATTAAGACCCATAGTTCTTAGGTACAGAACTCACTTTAGATTGTCCCTTCCTATGCAAAAAAAGAAAAGAGAGGAAAGCATAAGAATCCTACTCAATAAATCACTTTAATAAGACAGAAAGTAGCAATAAAAGTTGACATTCGCATGAAACTTTGGAAGATATTGACAAAGATTATCATCTGCTTGTCTGATGAAAACTGACACTGTAGATTCTTGCCCGCATGGGTCTTTGGGAAATCTGTATCTAGGGTTGCCACCTGTCCAGGATTCACCCGGACAGTTCGGGTTTGGAATCATGTGTTTGGGTTTCAGTCTGCCTGAAACCCGGACACATTATTCAGACTAGGCTGAGGCTCTCCATGTAGCCAAGATAGTCACACACACACACATCTGTTGCTGTCCGGTAGCTGCGGGCATCTGTCTGGGGGCAGGTTTGGCATCACTGGAGGGCGGGGTGATAATGTCTGCAAGAGCAATTTGGTCAAACCCACTGTTCGCCGCAGCGATCATAGTTACTACTGTACGTGGGGCACCCAAAGATTTCACAGGTATTTTATAATTCTGTAGTGTATACAACAGGACAAATGTGCCCTAAAGTTTTTGGGTTTGGTTTGAAGAAAAGGTGGCAACCCTATCTGTATCAAGATTTGTGCTATATTGAGAGGACTGTTTTCATACCAATCCCATTGTGGTGTCACAAACATAATGTGATTGTAGTGCAAAGTTATAGATGGTTTAAAGTGTAATTCTCAATGTAGCTAAATGCTATATAAAAAAGACTTAAATGAAAGCAATGAAATATGAAAAAAAAAATCCAGGAATAATGTCACTTGGGAGAGTATCTCTAAAATCACGTAAGCATGTAGTGTGATAAATTGTTTAATCATAAAAATGTCAAAACAAACATTACGTTTCGGTACTAAGATGAATATGTCTGTTGTGTATGATGTGAATGAGTTTACTCATGCTGCTGTTAAGTAATTGGCTTTAAAAACAAAACAGTTTCAGCTAGATGTATTAGGCTAGCCACAAACAGGTGGAGAGACATCTGCCAATGCTGGAACTCATCTCTGTATTGCAACAGTTACATGGACTTGGCCGATGAGGTTTAGTTCTGTTAATGCATGGAATAGGTATTTCTCTATCTTTTCAGTAGTTGGAAAATTTCTATGTGCAATGCAGAATTCTTACAGTGGTCATAAGTGCTTATTATCACCCACTTAGGAAAATCTAAATGATCTGATCATTGCGAGGGCTGATGAACTAAAGCCTATTGCTTGCAAGAACTGGGCTATAAATGGCGGGGGAATCTAAGTATATTTGCCCTACCTAAATTAGCATGAATTCATTCACCAGCCTTACCCGATAGATTTCCCCAATGATAGAGTTAGGTGGTGAATGCCAGTGGACGCTACTGAGACTTTTAAGGTTTCAGCATGTGACTATGCAGAGAATGTTGGCAACAGTAAATGTTCTATCTGCAGTTGGTTAACTTAAAAAGGGAAATTGTGGAAATATTTCCTCAGCATCTAAACCCCAGATACTAATTTACAACTTTTATTTAATATCATTAAAACTTATTTCACATTTTTATTATGTTAATATTTTCCCCATCTGTCTTCCAAACTCACCTGAGTCCTGTATTCCCCTGCCAGAGACGCGCTCTTCTTCTCTGCTGGGGGTTCTCGTCTGGTGATTGGATAGATTGATAGCAGCCAGCCATTGGCTCCCGCTGCTGTCAATCAAATCCAATGACGTGGGTGACAGGGGGCGGGCTGAGTCCTACATTCAGTGTCTATGTACGCCGAATTCTAGACTCGGAAGCGTGCCCGCAAAGTAACCCCCCTGGGAGAGCGCTTCTCCTAGCGGGTTATACGATGCAGGGAGGAGCTACCAGCGTGGCCGGAGGACCCCGGAATTCGAGGATCGGGGCCACTCTGTGAACTGCACAGTGGAGGTAAGTATGACATGTTTGTTATTTAAAAAAAAATTAAAATTAACTTTTACAATCACTTTAGGAGTGCTGACTATTAGCTATTATGCTTTCCATTAAGTCTTCACTATTCAACTGACAGTTTCTATATGTATGCCCCTTTTTACATAGTTACATAATTACTGTATTTATCAGCATATAACACGCACATGCGTATAACATGCACCTTCATTTTAGGTGGGAAGTTTCAGGAAAAAAACTCAAATTTTAAATTAAGAACTTTGAAGCAAAATAAAGGTCAGTGCCCATCAATGCAGCCTCACCATTGCCCATCTGCAGCCTCACCATTGCCCATTTGCAGCCTCACAATTGCCATGAATGCAGCCTGATCAATGCCCATCTGCAGCCTCACCTTAGATTACTGCTGCCTCAGAGGGGAAAGGCTACTCTACAGCCTCTTTAATACAAAGTCCCGCCTCCTAGATCAGCTTCTATGATAGACAGAACACTGGTCCAATGCCGGCCCAGGAGAAGGAACTTCCTATTCAAGAGGCCGCTGAGTAAACAGGAGATTCTTGCTGTATGTAATCTGACGGCGCTCGTCCCTCCCCCCCCCCTCCCCGTTCCCTCCTAGGCAGCCCAAATTGCAGTATCTGCGTATAACATGCACACACTATTTGCGCCCGATTTTCAGGGTGAAAAAGTGCATGTTATACGCCAATAAATACAGTACATAGTTAGTCTGTTTGAAAAAAAGACACGGAGGACTGTTCAATCCATCATCCAAAAATGGAAAGAGTATGGCACAACTGCAAACCTACCAAGACATAGCCGTCTACATAAACTGACAGGCCGGGCAAGGGGAGCATTAATATAAATGAGTGAAAAATAAAAATAAAAATAAAAATGCATGGGTGTGAGACTAGAATACCCCAATAAAGTTAATGTGATAGTCCGATGAAAAATAAATTAGATAAAGGTAGAAGTAAGACTAACAATCCAGTCCACAGTGAATTCCTAAAAAATGGAAAAATGAAAAAATGAAGTAAAAGAGAGGTTTCCACAGTGTGTGACTGACACCTCTACATCAAACAATCTTCTTCACGACAGTTTCAATGGTGATTCATACGGGTGATTCAAAGACGTGACTTTTGTCCTTCAAAAGAATGACGGTGACTTTGTGCTGTCCCCCTTTGCTCCCTCACTCACCAGATGTAGATACCCCTGCAGGGGTAAACAGCCTCCAAATAATCGATGCCAGGTGCTCCTCAGGGTCCCCACTGGACGGTGTCCATCGATTTTTTTCCAGCCAATCCGCCCAGATCTCATAGGGTTAGGAAAGAAATCCAGCAGCGTTCCCCAAGGGGGGTATACCTCACAGGGAAGCAAGGAAAAATGGAGGTCCCATGTGCATTACCAGATGTAAAGAATCGATGTTTATTAAAAAAGGTTTAAAATTAAAAACAAGCAGAGTTTAAAAAAACAGGGTATCTTACAAAGTACACCTGTTTCCACCATCCAGGTTAAAAAGTAACACCATTAACGGAGGGGTATAGGGCGGCTTGCACTCCAAATGCGCTCCACGCCTCTATGTCCCGCACCGGAAGTGACGTCAGCACGCCTTACGCGTTTCGTCGTCAGACGTTATCAAAGGTAGCCTTTGATAACGTCTGACGACGAAACGCGTAAGGCGTGCTGACGTCACTTCCGGTGCGGGACATAGAGGCGTGGAGCGCATTTGGAGTGCAAGCCGCCCTATACCCCTCCGTTAATGGTGTTACTTTTTAACCTGGATGGTGGAAACAGGTGTACTTTGTAAGATACCCTGTTTTTTTAAACTCTGCTTGTTTTTAATTTTAAACCTTTTTTAATAAACATCGATTCTTTACATCTGGTAATGCACATGGGACCTCCATTTTTCCTTGCTTCCCTGTGAGGTATACCCCCCTTGGGGAACGCTGCTGGATTTCTTTCCTAACCCTATGAGATCTGGGCGGATTGGCTGGAAAAAAATCGATGGACACCGTCCAGTGGGGACCCTGAGGAGCACCTGGCATCGATTATTTGGAGGCTGTTTACCCCTGCAGGGGTATCTACATCTGGTGAGTGAGGGAGCAAAGGGGGACAGCACAAAGTCACCGTCATTCTTTTGAAGCACAAAAGTCACGTCTTTGAATCACCCGTATGAATCACCATTGAAACTGTCGTGAAGAAGATTGTTTGATGTAGAGGTGTCTGTGGACAGTCACACACTGTGGAAACCTCTCTTTTACTTCATTTTTTAATTTTTCCATTTTTTAGGAATTCACTGTGGACTGGATTGTTAGTCTTACTTCTACCTTTATCTAATTTATTTTACACATATATATTTTCTTTCAATTCACTTAAAACAGTGCGAATTACAGTATTCTTATAAGTACAAAGGGGAGCATTAAGCAGAGAAGCAGCCAAGAGCCCCATGGTAACTCTGGAGGAGCTGCAAAGATCCACAGCTCAGGTGGAATAATCTGTCCACAGGACAACTATTAGTTGTGCACTCCACAAATATGGCCTTTATAGAAGAGTGGCAAGAAGAAAGCCATTGTTGAAAGGAAGCTATAAGAAGTCTCGTCTGCAGTTTGCTAGAAGCCATGTGGGGGACACAGCAAACATGTGGAAGAAGGTATTCTGGTCAGATGAGAATTTTTGGCCTAAAAGCAAAACACTATGTGTGGCAGAAAACTAACACTGCACATCACCCTGAACACACTATCCCCACAGTGAAACATGGTGTTGGCAGCATCATATTGTGGTAATGCTTTTCTTCAGCAGGGATAGGGAAGCTGGTCAAAGTTGACGGGAAGATGGATGGAGCCAAATACAGGGCAATCTTAGAAGAAAGCCTGTTAGAGTCTGCAAAATACAGCAGGACAACAACCCTAAACATACAGCCAGAGCTACAATGGAATGGTTAGATCAAAGCATATTCATGTGTTAGAATTGGCCCAGTCAAGTACAAACCAAAATCCAATTGAGAATTTGTGACAAGACTTGAAAATTGCTGTTCACAGACACTCTCCATCCAATTTGACAGAGCTTGAGCTATTTTGCAAAGAAGAATGGGCAAAAATATCACTCTCTAGATGTGCAAAGCTTGTAGAGACATATCCAAAAAGACTTGCAGCTGTAATTGCAGCGAAAGGTGGTACTACAAAGTATTGACCCAAGAGGGCTGAATACAAATACACACCACACTTTTCAAATATTTACTTTAAAAAAAATGTGAAAACCATTTATCATTTTCCTTCCACTTCACAATTTTGTGCCACTTTGTGTTTGTCTATCACATAAAATTCCAATAAAATACATTTACTTTTTTGCTTGACAAAATATGGAAAATTTCAAGGGGTATGAATACTTTTTCAAGGCACTGTATTTCACATTTTCACAGCTCTTACTGTGAAGAAGCCTTTTTGTATTTGGAGATTGAATTTCTTTTCCTCCAGACATAAAGAGGACCCCCTTGTCCTCTCTGATGACCTTACAGTGAATAATTCAACACCAAATCCACTATATAGACCATTTATGTATTTATACATGTTGATCATATCCCCCATAATCTCCTCTTCTCAAAAGAGAATACATACAGTTCCTCTAATCGTTCCTTATAGCTAAGCTCCCCCATGCCTCTTATTAGGGATGAGCCTCATGTTCTACTCAAACATTGCCTGTTCGCCTGTTCACCGAACAGCAAACAATTTGGGGTGTTCTTGGCAAATTCGAAAAGCTGCGAGCACCCTGTAAAAGTCTATGGTAGAAATCTAAAGTGCTATTTTTTAAAGCCTATATGCAAGTTATTGTCATAAAAAGTGTTTGGGGACCTGGGTCCTGCCCCAGGGGACATGTATCAATGCAAAAAAAAGTTTTAAAAACGGCCGTTTTTTCAGGAGCAGTGATTTTAATAATGCTTAAAGTGAAACAATAAAAGTGTAATATTCCTTTAAATTTCGTACCTGGGGTGTGTGTATAGTATGCCTGTAAAGGGGCGCATGTTTCCCATGCTTAGAACTGTCCCTGCACAAAGTGTACTTCAGGTCTGGTATGGATTTTAAGGGGCACTCCACGCCAAATAAAAAAAAAATGGCATGGGGGTTCCCCTCAAAATCCATACCAGACCCTTATCCGAGCATGCAACCTGGCAGGCCGCAGGAAAAGAGGGGGGGACGAGAGAGCGCCCCTCCTGAACAGTACCAGGCCACATGCCCTCAACATTGGGAGGATGCTTTGGGGTCTGTGACCCCTTAAAGCACCATGTCCCCATGTTGATGAGGAGAAGGGCCTCATCCCCACAACCCTGGCCGGTGGTTTTGGGGGTCTGCGGGTGGGGGGCTTAGACCCCCAGATCCCGGCCCCCCCTGTTTGAAATGGTAGGGGGTACAAAAGTACCACTACCATGTCACAAAGAAAGTGTAAATAATTGTTAAAAAACACACAGACACCTTTGGGAAAAGTCCTTTATTAAAAATAAAAAAATGAAAAAAAGATTCCAGCGGTGGTAATCCACTCTTGCTATCCAGCAATGGGTGATCTCTTCTCCGGGGTCCAGCGATGGCTGATCTCTTCCGACGACGTCCAGCGCAGCGCATCCTGTCTCCATGGAGACACTGAGGGAATCCCGTCTTAGCCGAGGAGGACCGGGGCTGGGCTTCCCCAGTGACGTACGGGTAACCCTGCCCCCCTCTGATGTAACGGAAACCTGCGTTACATCAGAGGGGGGCGGGGTCACCCGTAAGTCACTGGGGAAACCCAGGCTTCCCCAGTGATGTAAGGGTGACCCCGCCCCCTCTGACGCAAGGGAAATGCTGGGCTTCCCCAGTGATGTATGGGTGACCCCGCCCCCCTCTGATGTAACACAGGTTTCGTTACATCAGAGGGGGGCAGGGTCACCCGTACGTCACTGGGGAAGCCCAGCCCCGGTCCTCCTCGGCTAAGACGGGATTCCCTCAGTGTCTCCATGGAGACAGGATGCGCTGCGCTGGACGTCGTCGGAAGAGATCAGCCATCGCTGGATACCAAGAGTGGATTACCACCGCTGGAAACTTTTTTTTATTTTTTTTATTTTTAATAAAGGACTTTTCCCAACGGTGTCTGTGTGTGTTTTAACAATTTTTTACACTTTCTTTGTGAAATGGTAGGGGTACTTTTGAACCCCCTTACCATTTCAAACAGGGGGCCGGGATCTGGGAGTCCCCTTGTTAAAGGGGGCTTCCAGATTCTGATAAGCCCCCGCCCGCAGACCCCCACAACCACCGGCCAGAGTTGTGGGGATGAGACCCTTCTCCTAATCAACATGGGGACAAGGTGCTTTGACCCCCAAAGCATCCTCCCAATGTTGAAGGCATGTGGCCTGGTACGGTTCAGGAGGGGGGGCTGTTCTCTCGTCCCCCCTCTTTTCCTGCGGCCTGCCAGGTTGTGTGCTCAGATAAGGGTCTGGTATGGATTTTGAGGGGGACCCCCACGCCATTTTTTTTTAAAATTAGGAGTGGAGTTCCCTTTAAAATCCAAACCAGACCTGAAGGGTCTGGTATGGATATTTAGGGGGAAACCCACGTAATTTTTTTTTTTTTAATTTGACCCGGAGTTCCCCTTAATATCCATACCAGACCTGAAGGGCCTGGTAATTGAATTTGGGGGGAACCCCACGCTTTTTTTTTTCTTTTTCAATGACTTTAAATGACTGTTCTCTGTATTACGGAAGCCGACAATTCATTATAGCCGCGAGTGATTTTAAAAAGCTTTTGTTCCTGCAAAAATTACACTTTGTGCAGGGACAGTTCTAAGCATGGGAAACATGCGCCCCTTTACAGGTATACTATAGACACCCCCCAGGTACGAAATTTAAAGGAATATTACACTTTTATTGTTTCACTTTAAGCATTATTAAAATCACTGTTCCTTGAAAAACGGCCTTTTTTAAACTTTTTTTGCATTGATACATGTCCCCTGGGGCAGGACCCAGGTCCCCAAACACTTTTTATGACAATAACTTCCATATTAGCCTTTAAAATTAGCACTTTTGATTTTGAACGTTCGAGTCCCATAGACTTTAATAGGGTTCTAAAGTTCACACGAACTTTAGGTCTGTTTGCAGGTTCTGGTGCGAACCGAACAGGGGGGTGTTCGGCTCATCCCTACCTCTTATCAGTTTGGTTGCTCTTCTCTGCACTTACTCCAGTTTCCCAATATCGGTTTTGTGAACTTGTGCCAAAAACTAAACTGCAGATTCCAGATGAGGTCTTACTAATGATTTGTACAGGGGCAAAATTATACCTCTCTCTCTGCCCATACCTCTCTTAATACAAGAAAGAACTTTGCTCGAATTGGAAACTGCAGCTTGGCAGTTGGCAGTTAGAGGGGCTTATAACTAGGCAATGGGGGGACTGTCCAGAGGTAGAAAGTCGGCGTGGAACAAATTCCAGAGGGTAGTATTGGGGCATTAGTGATAGGTTGACTAAACCACCTAAACTCAAGGTAAGTACAGTAACAAGTCCTATTTTCAACCTCAGAACCCCCAGTAAGGACATAGTATGTGACCAGCCTAAACTACGTGGCATGTTCGCCAATGCCAGGAGTCTGGCGGACAAGATGGGAGCTGCTATTGTACAAGGAGGATTTAGATTTTGTAGGAATTTCAGAGACCTGGTTCAATAGCTCTCATGATTGGCTGGCAACCATTTAAGGGTATTCCCTATATCGCAGGGATAGAGAGGGTAAAAAGGGGGGAGGGGTATGCCTGTAAATGAGAAATGATGTACAAGTGAATGTGAGAGACAACATCACTAAGGGAGCAGGGGAGGAGGTGGAATCCCTATGGGTGGAGCTACAAAGGGGGGAAACTAAGGGGAAAGTATTACTGGGAGTATCCTTTAGGCCCCCTAACCAGAGTGAGGAGGGGGACCTCCTATCACAATTTGGATTACCGGCAAGGATGGGAAGTGTTATAATGGGGGATTTTAATTATCCAGACATAGACTGTGCAGGAGGAACCACACATTCATCTAAAGATAGCCATTTCCTAAATGTCTTGCAGGACAATTTCATGGGTCAGATGGTAAATGCACCAACTAGAAACAAAGCGTTACTAGACCTACCGAGTACCAACAATACAGACCTGATCATGGATGTGGAAATACGGGGCAATTTAGGAAACAGCAATCACAGGTCAATTACTTTCAGTATAAATCACACAAATAGGAAACATAAGGGGAATACAAAGACACTGAATTTCAAAAGAGCCAACTTCCCTAAACTACGATTATTGCTAGAAGGTAACAAATGGGATACAAGCTTAGGAACAAAAAACACAAAGGAAAAATGGGTATGCTTTAAGAGCATATCAAATATGGACATTCGCCAGTGCATCCTAATGGGAAATACATTTAAAAGAGCTAATACCTGGGTGGCTTAACTCCAACATAAAAATGCATATAAAAGCAAAGGAGGAGGCCTTCAAAAAATACAAGGCTGAAGGATCATCATAAGCTTTCCAACATTACAAAGAATGCAAAAAGAAATGTAAGGGTGCAATCAGGGTTCTAAGATAGAACACAAAATGCACATAGCTGAGGAAAGTAAAAAAAAAATCCAAGAAATAAGTATATAAATAGTAAGTAGTAGGGAGGTCAGATAATATTGGTCCCATAAAAAATGATGAAGGGAAACTGGTTATTAAGGATGGAGAGATGGCAAAGGTATTGCATTTATTCAGTCTTTGCAAGGGAAACAGGGGGCTTCAGTAACCAAAACTGCAATGTTTATCCTCATGACACGTCACAGGAAGCACCCTCATGGCTAACAGAGGATAGAATTAGAAATAGAACTTGAAAAACGTAACATTAATAAGTCATAGAGACCAGATGGCTTGCACCCGAATAAGAATAGTATGATTGTTTTGGGATATAGTGTTTCTCTTGTAGTTCGTCGAAGGGCAGAAGAGTGTGAGTGCGTGGGTGTAACAAGTTTCGGAATTGAAAAATTCCGGCTTGGGACCAAGGGAGAATTTGAGCGTGGAATAGGCTGTCTGGGATGTCCGGGTTGAACAGCACATTTAATAAAGGCGGGCAAGGGGAGGTTAATGAGTATCAGCTGGAACACTGCCTCCAAATTGAAAGGGTGAATAGCATCGGGTGTAAGCATAGACTCCTTAATTGGTTTATAGAGGATTCTAATTTCGCCCAGATCATAGAGCTGGGGTGTACCAGATTGGTAATGTTTATCTCAATTTCAGACCAGATACTAGAGGGTTGTTTAGAGGACCAAGCAATGACCGGTTTGAGATGGGTGGCAAGGTAATACTTGGTGAGGTCAGGTGCTCCCAAACCTCCCCTATCTCTAAGGGATAACATTACTGTGTTAGCTATCCAATGCGCTTTGTTATGCCAGATAAAATTAAGGAATGCTCTTTGGGTGGCTTTAAGTTGAGACATGGGGATGGGAATCTGTAGGGTTTCAAAAAGGTATAAGAGTCTTGGGAGGATGGACATCTTCAGGACATTGATACGACCCAAGAGAGAGATGGGATAGGTGTCCCATTGTCTCAGGAGTCGGTCAATGTCACGGAAGTTGGCATGATAGAGTGTAGAGTAAGTGGAGGTTAAGTTTATCCCCAAATATTTGAGAGCGTTTGGACACCAATGATAAGGGTAGTTTTGTTTAAGGGCGGCGAGTTCTGACGGTGGGATTAGTATTGGGAGGGCTTCTGTCTTACTAGTATTAATTTTATAACCTGAAATTAAACGAAATTCTTTCAATAATACTGTAAGGTTCGGGAGTGATATGTGGGGTCTAGTTAGAGTCAGCAAGACATCATCTGCGAAAAGAGATAGTTTGTATTCTCTCTGGCGTAGGGAAACCCCACGTATGTCAGGGTGGTCGCGTATGGCTGTGGCTAGAGGTTCTAAGCATAGGATGAATAGGAGGGGTGATAACGAACACCCCTGTCTTCTGCGGGTGTTCAAGAAACAGGAAGAAAGGAAATCTCCCAGTCAGAAATAAATCTGGTATTATGGTAGTTGGCTGTGTATATATTGTATATATCATATGTATAGTTCCACAGGCAGCTCTCTGATCTGTGGGAGCCTTAAGTAACTTTCTGTAACCTAATGTAGAAGAAAAAAGAAAAAAAAAGAGATGGAATATCCTCCCTTGTGTTGGGGGGAAATGGCACCATAGAAGTGGATGGATGAAAGCAGCCCTCCGTGTGTGATTTCCCCACAGTTACAGTGATTTAAGTTCATCCCAGTGGGGTAATCATGCACGGAGGGCTGCTTTCATCCATCCACTTCTATGGTGCCATTTTTCCTGACACAGGACTCGTCTATTGTAAACAAAGTGTATCTGACCGCTCTTAAGCCCCATACACACGGTCGGACTTTTTCATGGATTCTGTCCGATCGGACAAGGTTGTTGAAAAATCAGACCGTGTGTATGCACCATCGGACAGTGTTCGTCGGTTTGACCGACGGACAAAGTCTTATCTCCTGCTGGAAATCTTGGCCGTCAACACGGTCCGATCACACCAAATCCGATCGTGTGTACGGTTGTCCGACCGGACAAAGTGCTACGCATGCTCAGATCACATTACAAGACCAAAGCTATTGGCTACTAGCCTCTACGTAGTCCCGTCGTAGGCAACAAACGTCACCACGTTCAGAATGATCGGATTTTCCGACAACTTTGTCCGACCGTGTGTACGCAAAACCAACATCGGACAAAGTATGATGGACATGGTCCGACGGACCTGGTCCGCGGATTGTCCGACCGTGTGTATGGGGCTTTAGTAGGGGACCACACTTCCTATGGTAAGCGCGCTGTGAAATCACTGGCTGGTGACACCTCTGCTATTTTTTAACCACTTTCACGGCATGTGGGACTTCTCAACTTGATTGCTTTGAAGCACCTATATGGGACTGTGTCTATATGGACTTTATTATGTTTAAACAACACTTTTTGTTTATCATTTAGCTCTGCACTTTTTTTTTATATTCAAAAGACTTGGAAAGCTATGTCGGTGTCTATGATAGTTTCTCTAATTTTCTAATTCAAATCTTTTGAAATTTTGAATTACCCCCTCATTATGTAAATACAGATCTGAAATAACTCTTTAGCCACTTGGAGTATCTTTATGCATGGTGGAAGCTTTAGGTGATAGTGGTGGGTCCCCAGGTCAACAATTGCATTGGGGTCCACAAACTTCAAGCTACACCTCTGCATTATAACATTTAAAAAACACCAACATTTCACCTTCCCTTTTGACTCCAATGAATTTCACCAAAATGGTTAAATATTACCAAAATCCACTGTTTCCCTGCAAACCTTCAGGGATATGAAAACCTCTTTATTTTCCTTATTCCTAATTAATTATTCAGCACAGTTATGGTCTAGAGCCCTACGGACGACATGAGTAACGATGACACATAGGAACAACACAAAACTCACCAACATGAAATAGACCTGAAAGTGTGCCTTGGTCTACCGTATGGTACGCCAAAATAAGGGGGCATACCCTAGATAAAGAATGATAAGAAGTAGTTATGGAATAATGTGGAATGAGTATTCAGTCTGGGGTAAGAATACTTAGAAGAGGCTTTTAAAAGGGGAGGGTGGGCGGGTATCACGCACAGGAAACCGACAAAGACCGGCGGCCTTTGGGCTGCTTAAATACCCTCCGGGCTCCTCCCATAACTTCAGGCCGGTACCCGGCCTTCCAATTTATGGTCTAGAGCCCTACGGACGACATGAGTAACGATGACACATAGGAACAACACAAAACTCACCAACATGAAATAGACCTGAAAGTGTGCCTTGGTCTACCGTATGGTACGCCAAAATAAGGGGGCAAAACCTTCAGGTAGGGGATAATTATTTATTAGAGGTAATGTCACTGAGTGAGTCGAGCAAAGGCCTGAGCCATCTCTAACTGTGGGTTAGGAATGTAGCGAGAGAAGCAGGCCGACTTCCACCGACCCAGTTTCTTGATTACGTGGTCCGGAACCCCTGTCTTGAGGCCGTCGTGGCCGCCCCGATCCGGAACGAATGCCCGGAGTACTGGCTGGGGTCCAACTGAAGATGGCCGAGAAGGACCCGGACATGTTCCACGAACTGCGAAGAGTTAAGGGCTTTCACCGGAAAAGGTAGCAGTGGACTGGCCCCTGGGCAGTCGGACAGCAGTGCCGTCAGGCGGTCCAACACGGCAACTGGGCACCAGTTGTTGTGAGTCCTGTACAGGTGAATATCTACTCCGGAACATCGCTGTTGGGTTTTGGATGTCGTCAAGTGAAGGACGTAGTGATCCTGGTGGCGATAGAGATTATTTCTACGCAAGACTGGACCGGCTGGGTGGCTGCGAGTGAACTCGCTGGGCCGCAGAAACCCGTAAAACGCCATGTGTATCGCAGCCTGCAGGACGGTACTGAGGAGGAGACCGAAAGGGGACCTATCCAGGATGTCAGACATCCCCTTGAAGATCTCCCCCGTGATAGGCAGCCGCTTTGAGCTGACTGGCGGCTGGTGTTTCTGAACTCCACGTAGTAGAGCCCTCACGGCGTGGCAGGAGAACACCGAAGGCCTTGCGGGGTCTTGAAGTGACAAATAATGCTGCACCCCGGCCACGTACTGGCGTATCGTGCTGTGTGACAGTGCTAGGTGTGAATGGCAGTAGGCGATGAACGCCAAGACCTGCTTGAGGCTGGAAGACTCGCGAGGCCGCTGGGGCAGGAACTTGTTAAACGCCCTCCAGGCCGTCTGGTAGGCCCGACGGGTGTTGCGGGCGAGTGAGGCGTTGATGATATCGGTAGCTGAGTGTAGATGTGGGGCTAGTCCAAGGTCAGTTGTGACCAATCCGGGATAGTGGCTGAATGACGGCAGGCTCCTGGCACCTGTTCAAATAAAGAAATAAAGTTAAAACGGGAGAGTGCGTCCGCTGCTGCGTTGAACTTCCCTGGAATGAAGGAGCAGTACACATTGAACTGATGCTGTAGGGATAGCTGGACCAGTCTGCGGAGGAAGGACATGACGGGCCTGGACTTAGACCTGCCCTTGCTGATGATCTCGGCTGTGGCTTGATTGTCTGTCGAGAAAGCCACCGTCTGTCCAGACCAATGGTGACCCCATAGGTGGGCGGCTGCTACAATAGGGAAGAGCTCAAAGAGGGCTGACGTAGTAGTAAAGCCCGGTGTGGCTAGTGCTTGAGGAGGCCACGGAGCGGCGAACCACAAATGGCCAAAAATGGCGGCGCATCCTGTGGATGCCGCCGCGTCGGTCACCACCTGTGGTGACTGCGTGGACACGACTGGGATAAACAGGGACACACCGTTCCAATCACTAAGAAAGTGCTCCCACATGGCCAGATCTGCCCTGGCTGCAGAATCCAGCCTGATGACCTGGTCTGGGTCCTGCGTGTAGGACAGGAAGACCAGCAACCGGGACACAAAGGAGCGGCCCTGGGGGATGATCCTCACGGCAAAGTTCAGCATCCCGAGGAGAGACTGAAGTTGCTTCTGAGTACATCCCCCCCCCCGGGTGAACTCTCGCAGAACCGTCCTGATACGGTCCAACTTATCTGCTGGAAGGCTGGCCTGCATGGCCAACGTGTCAAGGTCGACGCCCAGGAACGTGATCTTGTGTGCCGGGCCGTCAACCTTGTGCTCCGCTATGGGGACGTTCAGATTGTCGAAAACCGTCCTCAACTTTCCAAGGTCCCCTGGGGGAGCCCCGGGCGGCTCTATCAGAAGGAAGTCATCCAAATAATGGATGACCTCGTGGCACTGTGCCTCATGGAGAAGGATCCACGCCAGGGTCTCGGCGAACTTGTCAAATAGCCAAGGACTACTTTTAGACCCGAAGGTCAATTTGGTCGCGAAATAATATCGCTCCCTCCACTTGATGCCGTGCCAGCACCACAAGGAAGGATGGATGGGCAGCAGCTTGAAGGTGTCGGATATGTCCGCCTTCGAGAGCCACGCACCCACCCCTGCCCTGAGAATGGCCTGGATAGCCATGTCTACCGAAGCTTACTTCAGCGAGAACTCCTCGGAGGGGATGAGCGAGTTGAGACTGGGAACGACGGAAGAATGAGGCGCTGACAGATCATACACCAGACGTTTTTTATTTGAAAACTTTCCCTGCACAAGCCCGATAGGGCTAACCCTCCAGATGCTGAAGGGGGATTGACAGAACGGGCCTATCATGAAGTCCCGATCCAACTCCGTCTGCAAAAGGACATCAATCGCTGGCTCGTCTGTTGCTGCTGAGCGTAAATTCGGACATTCGTGGGTGGAGTGGGGCAGGGTGATGAGCCCGGTATGGAACCCCTCAGTGAAGCCTCGGATGAGGTAGCTGGCGAGTGACGGAGTGGGGTGTGAGGTCAGGTAAACGCCGAGCCAAAGGACATTGACCCGGCTTAGTCATGGTCTCTTCTGTTTGACCTCACACAGGATCCTGGGGTGCGCCCTCTGGCACAGGGTGCAAACGTGCAAGAGCCGGCACTGGCTGAAATTGCAGGAGCCGTAATTAAAATTGTTGCAAATGGCGGCTCCCCCAACCATCCGCACCGGACGTCCCAATTTGTCCACCTTTCGCCCTTGCACCGGGGCCTGCTGAGCCTGGCTCGTGCTGGCAGAGGCCGTGCTAGCTATCGGATGGACAGAGGCTACGTTGGCACACCAGACCGTGGTGTGAGACGCTGACTGACAGACAGCACATAGCGGGGAGCGAAGGCCTGCAAAGTGGCGGCAGAACAATTCCGTGTCCACTACGTTCCAGTCTGTTGGCAAATGGAACTGTATGAATCTGGCTGCGGCTTTGGCCGAGAAGGACCGATGGTAGTCGTAGAACGCTGAGCCACCGTATTTGTGGCCCAGGTCTACGACCAAATGGAGGTAGAGGTCCAGCTCTTCCCGTCTGCCGGGGGAGGCTGAGCACAGCACGTCTCTAAACATGCCGAAAGCGAGCGTGAATTCGGGCACCGTGAGCTTCCTGTTGAGCCTCGGATCCTTCGCTTTCAACACCACCGAGACATCCCCCCAGGTGTAGGCCTTGTTCTCGGCCAAGTCATGGACCGAGATCAAGAGTGAGGCCAGATTGACGTCTTTGCCCTCTAGAATGTCCTTCCTTACGCTGGGTGGCACCAGGTGGGAAGGGTGAACGGTAGGCGTGGCAAGCTCACTACCTGCGGCCGGTGCACTGATGGCTGGGACCACCGCGTGGTCCGGAACCGTGGCAGCCGGGCTGGCCTCTAGCCGAGACACCCTGTCCTGGACCTCCACGATTGAGGAAGACAGGGAAGACACGAGGGTGTGTAGCTGGGCAACGGCGGCTGAAATCGATTCCAGAGACGCCTGCTGGCTGCTGGGGCTTGCTGCGGCCGGTGGTGGGAAGAGAAGCCTGAATAGCTCCGCCTTCCTGGCCGTGGACGAGAAGGGTATCCCTCTGCGTCTCAGCTCGGCGGACAGCCTGGGAATTGTCCATGCCCTAAGAGACTGGACACTGCCAGCCTCGGAGGCTGACGCCGGAGATAGTGGGGTGGTGAGGTCATCGCTGCCAACTGACGACATGGCGGCTGCCAAGACCTGTAACTTGGTAGACTGGTCACGTGTCTGCAGGCTGGGCCTAAAAGGTGACAAGAAATGAGTTTGGACGTGTCACCTATGATATACGTACCTGCCACAAGAAAGCAGGAGCCCCCCCGTGCCCCTGTGTTTTTTTTTTTTACCTGCTGGAACCCTGATCAAGTTGGCGCAGGTGGACCTACTGAATCCGACTGACCTGAGAGAGTGTGAGAAAAAATACCTATTTAAGAGCCTAAAACTGCTGCCGTCCAGAGCGACGGAACCCAACGCAGATGATAACAACAGGCGATAGTGACTTGAGTCGACTGCCGAGATCGCTGTGGGATCAACTGACAGATGACAACACGACCGACTGACTTGACACGTTGCCTTACTGAATGAACTTCCCGTGACAGGGCCCGGCCCGTTCGTACCGTATGGGGGTGACTGTGGGCCGGACTCTGGAGCACGTACAGAATGAGGCCACCATGAAACAAGGCCGACTGCCTAGGTATGCTGAGGCCGAACTGTGACATCCAGCTGCCACCGAGTCCGACTCCAAGCTCCCCCTTTTTTTTTTTTTTTTTTTTTTTTTGAAATGCGGCCGGCCTAGGGCACGCCGGCGTGAATTCGTACAAGCGGGTGACCAATTAACACCGGGCGTGGTAAGGTGACACAGAAATGATATAACATGACAAGGGCAAGAATCAAAGTTTTTTTTTTTTTTTTTTTTTTTTTGCGACTCCGCCCCTGGCGCATGTATTGAAATGAGGCCGAGCCTAGGGCACGCCGACACGAATTTAGTGCGAAGAAGTGACTCCATTCATGCCGGGCGTGGTAGGGTGACAGAAATGAGATACCATGACAGGGGCAAGAATCAGGAATGTACGTAAACCAGTGATGCGATTCTGCCCTTGGCGCATGTATTGAAATGAGGCCGTGCCTGGGGCACGCCGACATGAATTCAGTGCGAAGAAGTGACTCCATTCATGCCGGGCGTGGTAGGGTGACAGAAATGAGATACCATGACAGGGGCAGGAATCAGGAATGTACGCAAACCAGTGATGCGATTCCGCCCTTGGCGCATGTATTGAAATGAGGCCGTGCCTAGGGCACGCCGACACGAATTTAGTGCGAAGAGGTGACTATATTCACGCCGGGCGTGGTAAGGTGACAGAAATGAGATACCATGACAGGGGCAAGAATCAGGAATGTACGCAACCAGTGATGCGATTCCGCCCTTGGCGCATGTATTGAAATGAGGCCGTGCCTAGGGCACGCCGACACGAATTTAGTGCGAAGAAGTGACTACATTCACACCGGGCGTGGTAAGGTGACAGAAATGAGATACCATGACAGGGGCAAGAATCTGGAATGTACGCAACCAGTGATGCGATTCTGCCCTTGGCGCATGTATAGAAATGAGGCCGTGCCTAGGGCACGCCGACACGAATTAGTGCGGGGAAGTGACTGCATTCATGCCGGGCGTGGTAAAGTGACAGAAATGATATGCCATGACAGGGGCAAGAATCAGGAATGCCCGCAGCCAGTAAAGTGATTCCGCCCTTGGCGCATGTATCGAAATGAGGCTGGGTAGTTGTGCATCTGGATCGCCCCGATCGGAGCATGCGTGGATGCGACCGGACCAGGATCGAAGCGATGGCATGAACGCCCTGATTAACTGATGCGAAATGATTTAGCATGACCGAATGGCCTGGTACGTTAGCCACGTTTGAAATGATGAAATGATTGTCATGCTAATTCGTGAAATGTTTCGACACGGTCGAAGTGATTCGTACAACTAGAATGCCAACAGTGCTTCGGAATATAATAGCGATTCGGCACGCTCGCTAGCGCCACCAATTCGGATAATGGCAGGACATGAACGATACGTGTGAGTGCGAACGGCACCCGTGCGTGAGTTATGTTGAATGATTCGGAGACTGTGTAGCCCGCTCGTGTAAGGGAACCCTAAGTGCCGGATGCGACATCGGTCGGAGTGTCTGTGGCGGGCGGCCCTGAATGTGCGTGCCGTTAGATGGCTCCCGATCGGGTACAACAAAACGTGCGAGTAAGTGTTTAGGTTTTCGAGACAAGCAGCGCGTGGCTCGTGAGCTACACAGATCACAGTTTAGTGACATGATAAGCAGTGCATGAGAACGTAAAACATGGGAGCCGAAGCCCTACCTGCGACAGCCGAACCAGACTCTTTGTACGAACTGCGACTCGACGACACGAGTGCGACACGAAGGGACGACACAACTTACGAACACGGAACACGGGACTGCAACAAGAGAAGACGGATAGACGAAAAAACGGAGCTCACGAGCCGGCACCTAGAGCGCTTGTCACGAACGAGTCGGTCCTAGATGTCTGACGTATCAGATATCACGCACAGGAAACCGACAAAGACCGGCGGCCTTTGGGCTGCTTAAATACCCTCCGGGCTCCTCCCATAACTTCAGGCCGGTACCCGGCCTTCCAATTTATATGGGGTGCTGTATGTTGCTGTGTATATGTGTATTTACTTATCTGTGCTGCAACATGTTCTAAAACCACCCCCAATATTTTATTTTGTCTTTGGAGAACTATATATACTATATACAGTATATCCTAATGCCTCACTGCTGGTCTCCAAGGCTAAATTAAAAGGAACAACATGCCCCAGAGCTTATCTCTATTTAACTATGAGGTGTGGCAATTTAAATCCTGGAATGGGCTGTAAAAATGTTTGTATAGTAGCATTGTCTTGATAGAGAATCCACTTGTAAGGCCAGAGTCCCAGTCTTTTCCTCAGAACATTTTTAGAATTTCCAAGTACAATGTTGGTTGAATGTTGTACTACTGAGCTTGTAGTGAACTATCCGCTTGTGATAAAAAAAAAAAAAAACACACCAGCATGAGCGTACCAGAGTGTTTGCATCTGTTCTTTGTGTTTTTGACTGTCAACTTCTTGCATATTTCTGGATTTCTTCCCACCCCTCCCTAAAGCGCCTATGTTATTCAAAAACACTTGATTTATTCATGGAATGTTCACCATAAGCCTGTGGTAACAGAATCTAAAGTTTGATTTGCACTTTGGCCAAATATTATGCAAAATTTGATTGTAAGCCATTGCTCCAGATTCCTGTCACTTATTTTCCACCAACAGCGCAACACACACACATGTTATTTCTTCTACTACTCCGTAAAGACTAAAGTAAGTAAGTAAACTGGTCTGTGATACAGGCAAGTGCAATGTAGAACATAACAGAACATGCTCGATTGTGAAGGGCTGTGTGACTCATTACCATATTGCTAAGCCGCAGGCATTCCGGGAATTAAATTGTCAGACCTTACCTTTTACGTTTATATTTCTTGTGTAAATAAATAGAAATTCTTTTACTTTTTATAGGCTAAATTAAAGCCAAGATTCAGCCGAAACTTTTTTTTTTTTTATGTTTTGAAAAAAGGAAGGGAAATATTAATTTTGCAGAGAAGTTTTTGTTGTTGATTTTGATCCCATTAGAACGATTTCTTCTCACTTCCTGAATGATAATCAGGGCAGGCAGTAAGAAAAATTTATTTAACAGAGAAATATTATAAACAGTGATCACATTTCATTTTAAAATGGAAAAGCCCTAATGCTGAACAGAGTTGGTTTATCAAAACAAAATTGATGTTGTTGCAACTAGTCCGGGTTTAGATATTATAGCAATAATTACACAAGAATTGTTTGCTTGTGATGGACAACAATGCCAAATTTACTTTTTTCTTCAGTTTCGATGGAGAAAACCCTATGGGGTTGATTTGCTAAAGGCAAATTGGCTGTTCACTTTGCATGGGCAATTTGTTCCAGAGCTTAGTCAGTGTGGTGAAACTTTTTTTCTTTAAATTGTTTATTTATGTAATTTTTATAGAACAGACAATATAGTAAGAAATAAGTAGGACATTTCAACATATAGGGAGTATCACATGCACACAGGAATGTGAACTCTCAAATGCATGGCATAGTCTAACAAATAAACTTTCTAGGGGGGAGCCATATAGTGTAGTAGTGACGTGACGCCACGGAGAGGCATTCATACAGACAGAGGAATCGAGCTCGGCGGTCGTCTAAGATAAGCACCACTTTCTATTTGTTTGTGGGTAATATTGCTATTAACTCTTTAATAAACTGTTTACAAAGATTTTTAAAAACATACTACACTATATGGCTCCCCCCTCATTTTTTACATATTACTCCGGCATCTGCCGGGAGAAACAAGGCTATATACACCTGGAACCAGAAACAAGGCTATATACACCTGGAACCAGGGACAAGGATACCCACCCACCCAGGCAGACGATCGAGATTGAGGGAGAAGGAAGCAGATCCTACCTTATTATTTCATATGCTGTTAACCCTTTATCGCAAGGTAAGGGTCCATTGCTTACTGTAGTGTATCCCACGCGAAGAGGACTGACCCCCACCGTTTAGGACACTTCACTGCACGGATACCATTTTTTGCCCAGGGATCACATTATTGTGCCCACTTTTCTCACCAGGAGAAATAAGCACATCATAAACTGCTGAAGTTTTTTAGATACCACGGACTTATATTAGATACCACGGACGTTTATGCATGCAGCATAGTCTTTTATGACTATATATATATTTTTCACGTCATTTTGTTTACTACCTTATATACCTCATATACTGTGCACTTTGCATTTGCACTTTGCTACTGTATGGTAGTTTTATTTTGCCATTATTATTTTGTTTATTTTTTCTAGTCACGCAGACTAGTCCCAGCTGGCTCTGCATTACTTGCACTATCGTTTATGTTTGCATATTTTGCACTGCACACCTACTGTTCAGTCGTTCACTCCTTTTGCACGTATCTCTGTTCACAATGGTTTAGTCTTGCACCGGATCACCTAGTCGTTTTATGCAGGATATTATTATTAATATATATATTTTTAACACTTACTATGCACTTTGGATTTTTATTCATATTGTTTTAACCATATGTTCACCCATACGATTTTATATATGTATATCTGATTTTATCTATGTACTTACTTATGGTGTTTTATAAGTCATTTATCTAGGTGCTATTAGTTAATCTAACACTCTTGCACCTTAGTATATATCCAATTTCTATCTACTAGTGCCTTATATGTGTTGCGATATACCTCTCACCACATACAGTAAGGGAAATACTTCACTCTGGTTGCAGATTTTTGATCTACCAGATTAACTGTTCATTATCACTGTCTTTGCTATTGCTCAACTTAAGGGGTTTACGTCTTTACCCTGATACTGCCACCTTGTGGTAGATTTAGTCGGTTTCCTGGGGAACAGCGCAGCACCACCCCCACTTTTACAAACTCACTCAATACCTTCAGCAACTCTTCTCAAAATTGCTCCCGCACTTAAAGCCATGTGATCTCACTATTAATCGGGCCCACAGAATTACTACGCCCAACCACCTTCCCACCAAGGTGCCAAGGGATGTCCTGGCACGGATACATTATTATCATGTAAAAGAACAAATACTCTTTACTGCCAAAAACACTAAACCTCTACCAGCGCCCTACTCCAAAATACTAATGTTCACTGACCTCTCTCCTGCCACAATGGAGATGCGCAGAGCCTTCACCCCAGTCACATCAATACTTCAAGAGCATAAAATCATATATAGATGGGGTTTCCCGGCTAAATTGTTGGTCACCTACCAACAACAATTAATTCCCATCTTCAACCCCAAAGACGGGTACAAAAAATTAACCAACTGCAGGTTGCTACCTCTGCACACCAGTACACCAGGAAACAGATGTTCAAAACCAGCACCTCCCACCTCCCATCCCCTAGCACCTGACAAGGACTGAGGCTAAATGCTACTAACGCTACCTGTTCCAGCACAAGTCGGATCCAACGTGGGCGACATTATTCTCTTGTTCCACCCCCTCAGGTTACTGTGTGCTAAGCATAGTACTGTGTTCTATTTTGTTGGTTTCTAGTTTAGAAATACTCTGTATTACCTTGGATAAGCAATATTTGTTATTCTTTACTGCATAAGTGTCAATTTGCACAATTTGTGCATCGTTTTATATTTTTATAGGCTGGCTTGATACCCTTATTGCACCCGACTGACAAATATCTCAAGTGTAACCTCGTTCCTCTCCCTCACGCCTCTTGGGTAATTTTGATCAGTATGGCCATCACTCTTACATCAATTAATGTTAAAGGCTTAAACTCTCCATTCAAACAAAATCTGTTATGGAAAGAAGCTCTGACCCAACATGCAGATATACTCTGTGTTCAAGAGACACATTTCTCTAAAACTATACCCCCTTCCTGCTCACACAAACAATATCCACGCTGCTTCTTTGCTAACGTACCCGAAAGGAAAAAAAGGCGTTATGATCGCAATAAGCTCATTTGTCTCACTCACACCTCATCACTGCGAGGTAGATGAGGAGGGTAGGTATCTGATTCTATCAGCAACAATTGAGAATCATCGTCTCACCATAGTCAATCTGTATGCGCCTAATAAGGGTCAAATAATTTTTTATACAAAGCTACTTTCTAAAATAGCACCATATAGATGGAGCCCAGTAATACTATGTGGGGACTTCAATTACATAATTGACACAACCCTCGACACATCTAACTCAATGAAATGCAGACCATCTGCTCTATCCTCTCTGCTTAAGAAAGAAGACCTATATGACCCATAGAGGTGCTTATATGATGAGGAACGAGATTACACTTTTTATTCTCACTCCCAAAATTCATACTCCTTTCCGCCAAATACCTGCTGCAATCAGTCACATAAGCGCAAATATGTACGCTCACATGGCCTGACCATGTGCCAGTCTCGATCAAACTTTTCACCAGCAAACAATCCCCGAGACATACCGTCTGGTGACTAAACTCCTCCTTGCTCACCAACCCCTTATTCGAAAAACAAATTAGATCCCAGATTGAGAATTATTTCCAACGCAATTCCCACTCGATCGATGATCGTTCCATAATCTGGAATGCGCATAAAGCTTCTCAATGCGGTCTATTTATAAAATTAGGCACTCAGGCGAAAAAATCACACTCACTTACTACAGAAACCTTACTAAAAAAGATATGTGACCTTGAACAGACAAACAAACAATGCCAGAGTTCCACAATCTCTACAGAATTAAGAAGCAAAACACTCTTGACAATTTCAGTTCAATCTCCCTATATAAAATCAACCATAGCAAATCCATCATGCTAAACTTAGGCATCGACAACCATGCAATATATTACAGCGATAACCCCTTTTGCATGGTCCACCAACTCCTCTCTACCCTACCTTGGAATCCATTTAACATGCCCAAGCCCAAACCTAATAAGAGTAAACTATAATGACCTCATGGAGAAGCTTCTGCGCTTATCCAAGGAATTGAGCAATTTCCCCGTCTCATGGGTCGGTAGAATTGCTCAATCAAAGATGTTACTCCTCCCTCATATACTCTATTGCCCCGTACACACGGTCGGAAGTTCCGACCACAAAATCCATCAGATTTTTTCCAACAGATTTTGTCCAACACTGGTGTTGCAAACACACGGTCGGACAAAGTTGTCGGAAAATCCGATCATTCTGAACGTGGTGACGTTCGTTGCGTACGGCGGAACTACGTAGAGGCTAGTAGCCAATAGGTTTGGTCTCCTAATTTGATCTGAGCATGCGTGGCACTTTGTCCATCAAAATTCTCTACACATGATCGGAAAAAGTGCGATCGGATTTTGTTGTCAGAAAATTTGAGAGCAGGATTTTCCAACAACATGGTCCAATCGGACATTTTCCGTCTGAATTTCTGACCGTGTGTACGGGGCATATGTGTTTCACACTATTCCCTTACCCTTTCTTCCATCTCAGTTAAGAAAACTGCAAGGACTAATCAATGCATTTATATGGCAACATAAGTGGCCAAGATTGAAAAGATACATTCTCCTGACCCCTGTTCAGCATGGGGGCATGGGAGCTCCCAACATTCAAGCATATAACAGAGCAGTACTCTTGGACCAACTCCCAAAAAAACTTTGACACAAACATTCTACTTACTGCCATCCTACTTAACTTCCAACCAAAACATCAGTTTCTAAGCTCAATAACGGCAGCAATACGAGTATGGTCAGCTATCACACAACTTAGCAAAGGACTACCACTCTCTATCATTTCTCGGCTACCCATGAAAGCCATAGAGCTTTTGTCACCAGATCTAAACCTCACACAGTGGATTAGCAAAGGAATCACTAACCTGGGTCTATTATATTCCACTGCTGGCCTACATACATTCTCATACCTGCAGCAGACATACGGAGTCGCCTCGCAATCCTTTTTTTTATATCTCAGGATTAGATCAACACTATCCAAAATTCAATGGACACAGAAAGACTCTCTCTCAAATGCTATACTAAAATTCTATGATACACCTAAACCAGCAGTCAAAGGAATCTCCTTGGCATATAGTCTGCTCACCACACCACCTGATGATCACTCATCCTCTTCAACCAACTACTGGTCCTCTCTTGCGGACAACCCACCTCTGACTAATCTATGGCACCGAGCCCTAACTCTACCTCTGCGCCTGTCCCACTGCATCTCCCACTGGGAAGCCGTACAAAAACTCTATCATAAGTGGTACCTCACTCCAGCCAGGATTGCTGCCATTTACCCTACAACATCGAAGTGCTGGAGAGGATGTGATGAGATAGGAACTTTACTCCACATCTGGTGGGACTGCCCCAGTATCAAAAAGTTCTTGCAAGAGGTATCTATCCTCATCTCCCCCACATGCCCTGCATCTCCCCCCCTGACATCACTAGATCTCCTGTTGGGATTATCAATCCCCACGTGGCCTGGACAATCCAAAGTACTGGCAACTCATATTTTGAAAACTGCCCGCTTAGCGCTGGCAAAACAATGAAAATCAGTAAATCCACCTACAATAACACACACACTAGCCGTATACCAAATGAACATTTCAAACTGGAGTACACATTCGCTAAATCTAAACTGACCACCACAGTCTTTTACAAAAATTGTGCTACGTGGATTGATGACCAAAGAAGCAAATACCTTAAATGACCAGGCTCTAACAAATAGTCCCTTCTCCCTTTCCCTCAGTTCTTCATATACCCAGACATGTCTACTTAACAACTGTTTGATCCAGTACCAGACATTGTTATCTCTCACTAAACTTCTCAAAATCAGTCTGGCTAGCTCACATTTTTAGGACAAGTCATTATCCAGCTCACCTAGCTCACAGTTAATGATACTATACTCACTTCACATGTTGACACCCAATGTTATGCTAAATATCATTGATAATAATTGCAGTTATGTTCCTTACATTCCTAACTTCAGTCCAGTCCCTACTTACAGTTAGTACCCACTTGGGTGAATACTTTGTATTGTTCTACCTTATACTCTATTTACATGTTAGTAAAATATGTACTAAGCAATGTTTCAACTGTTTCAACTGTTTGCAGAAAAACTCTTAATGATAACTCTTTGTAGGTCTTATTAATTTAAAAAAAAACTTTAAGTTTAAAAAAAAAAAAATTGTGGGAAGGTAGGGGAGATGTGGACATCCATCATCTAGGTATGACCCGCTTTGCAGCCAATAAAATAAAGGACATGAGTCTCCCTGAAGTGTTAGGTATACCTGATAGAGGATAATGTAAATTACCAATAGGTAATGTATAGGGTTGAGAGGTATGGGGGTGTTCAGTAGGTTTTGCAGAAAATCCTGAATCTGGTCCCAAAAGAAACTAATAACGGGCATTCCCAGAATATATGAAAGTGGGTGCCTGTGGACACTTGGCATCTCCAGCATAGACTTGAGGCTTCTGGATTTCGAGCATGCAAGATGTCAGGAGTTCTATACCAGAAAAGAAGAATCTTAAATGCTGTTTCTTTTTGCACAACATAACGTGAGGTTCTAGATGTGAATTCCCACGGCGGGCCTCCCGGGCGGTAGATGTAATTGCGGTATCGCCGCCCAAGTAATGGGAACTGCGTTACCATGAGGGGAAGAGTAATCAGTTAGATTACTAATTACCCTCTAAAGTAACTCCGTTTATTTTAACTGAGTTACTTACATCACTGATTATGGGTGGCTATAGTAAGAGCTTCTTTGTATTTGTAGTAGTGAAAGCGAACAATAATGTCCCTTGGGTTGGAGCCCTGAGGTGGTTTGCGAGCCAATGACCTGTGGGCTCTATCCAAGCGCCAAATCTATATCTGGGATATGAGGTGCCAGGGTGACAAATAGAGCCAAAAGATACTGACAAAGCTCTTTATCGGTAATGAATTCTGGAACCCCACGGATCCTGAGATTTTGGTGGCGTTCCCTGTCTTCCAAATCTTCCTGCTGCAGTTGGAGTTGAGAAACTGTGTGTTTAAGGGCAGCGCTATCTTCTTCAAGGATATGTACATATTGAACAAGTTCATCAAATTTGCTTTTCAGGGTATCAGTAAGTTCACCAAGTTGATCAATCTCACTTCTAAGTTCATGTGCAATTTTTCAAGTCAAATCCTAAAGCAGTGTTTGTAGCTTTATATCCAGCACAGCAACAGTCACCATCACTGTAGAGTCTGTGGGCTGGGATTGCTGGGGCATGTGGTCCATCTGCGACATACCTTTATGCATTAGAGGAAATTTGACGGGATACTCGAGGCCGACAGATTCAACGGGATACTCAAGGCTGGGGATTGCGGCTAAAGGAGCTATCGCTCCATGTGTTGAATAACCCAGAACGGAGGCGGCAGAATAAAACCATGATAATTGTTTTTCTGGTCAACGATTTTGCCCATGGAGTGCCCGGGCACGTCTGGCTGCGATTGGTGCTGCTCCTGAGGTGGTGGGTAGCTGTGTAGTGGAGCAAGAGCCACAGACAAGGAAACGAGGACCGAAGCTCAGCTCTCACATGTCCGCCATCTTGGTCAAACTTTACCTTAAAAAATACCCAATCACATTCAAGAAAATAAAAAGTAGCATACAACATGACTGTATCGTGGAAATCTGCAGAGCTTCACCTCTTCACTAAGTTCTGGGGAAAATTCTCTTGGAAAGTGCACCTTCCCTGGAAAAGTGAACAGTCTTTGGTAAATACCCTTATATCTTTTAACTGCTCGCTATCTGCAACAAAATGTTTGAAAACTAGAAAAGTATTTCCCTATAGATGAAGAAAATATATATACAGAAACAATTGGTGAAGTGTGTACAATGGTTATTATGGAAATGTTTAAAATATACATCAATTAATGTCAAAGTATTATGCATGACTAGGAAAATCCATACATATCTGCTCTGAATATATGCAAGGGGTTGTCCTTCAAAGGAAGGAAATGCGTAAACCTACTGCTGCAGAGCCTAGGTGATTGTTTCGCCCCCAACAAGCAGAATGTCAGTGGAAGTGCGAGCCTGGATTCCAGATTTTAATTCAAACTAATAAGATAAGTGGGAAAGAGGAGAAGAAGGGACAGAAATACAATGAGCGGCAGAGGGAAGAAAGAAGGGAAGAAGAAACAAAAAAAAGGGGGGGAAGGGTGGGCCGTTGAGCGAGGGGGGGATTGGGTAAGGGGGAGTGGGGAGAAGGGGGCTGAGATAACGGGAAGGGGAAATTAGAGCAGATAAAATATACAACATGTGTGGCTGTTTGCTTACACTAGCTGACGCATATATGTTTGGAGTTCTGGAGACTCCTTGTAATCAATCCAGCAATGCCAAGTCTTTGTAAATTTAGACCTCTTATCTTGAGAAATGTGGATCAGCTCTTCCATCTCTTCCATGTGAATAATCCTGTGGAACCATTCACGAATTGATGGAACAGTTGCCGAACGCCAATGGCACGGAATACATAGCTTAGCAGCGTTTACCATGCACATCGCCAGTGATTTATTATAAACGGGTTTTGATAGGGAGGTGTGGTGCAGTAGGAATTGCGCCGAGGTGCAATCCAAGCTATAAGATGTTACTTTGCAAATAATATTGTGTACTTGTTTCCAAAAGGGCTGAAGAATGGGACAAGACCACCACACGTGGAGCATGGTGCCAACTTCCACTCCACATCTCCAACAGAGATTGGAAACAGTAGGATAAAATTAGAGTCTAGATGGAGTTTGGTACCACGAGAAAGGTTTTTGTATCTGTTTTCTTGAATTGCCACATTGAGCGAGCCTTTGTCGATAAGGGTGCATGCAGTCTCCCACTCTGCCTACGAGAGCATCAAATTCAACTCCCGGGTCCAGGCGTGATAGAATGGGGTGACAGAAGCGGGAATTGATTCGAAAAGCGCCCTATAGAATAAAGAGATCATATGTCACTGTGGATGAGAGGGACTACAGGTTAACTCTATTGGGTTGAACGGTCTCCTCCAGAATGTGGAGTCGACCTGTGATGTGAGAAAGTGTCTAATTTGAAGGTATGACCAGAAAGGTAGCTTATGTGGACCCATCAAAGCATTGATAGCTTCCCGTGATAGTAATTTCCCCTTGTGGAAAAAGTGCTGGGCCTGGACATCTCGGTATGGCCGACCTAATTGTAAAAAGGAATGTGACATGCCTGGGGGGAAGGCAGGGTTGGAACGAAAAGGTGTAAGCGGACCCCTCCAAGATCCTCCTTGTAAGCGCTTACACCAGCGGTGATATGCCTGGAATGAAGGTCCGATGGGTGGATGCGAATAAATTTTAGTGGGTACCTCCTCTGGTTGAAGGCAAGGTAGGAGATGCAAGGGTAAAGAGTTTGGGAATGTTCAAGAGCCACCACAGCTTTGATGGACTCATGAACATTCCAGTCAACTATCCTGGCTAAGAGGCAGAGCACGTAGTAACTCTGAAGGTCTGGAAAACCTAATCCTCCTCTATGTTTTGTGGCATTTAGACATGCATATTTAATTCTGGGGGGCTTCTTATCCCAAATGAATTGTGTACATTTTCTCTTGTATAAGGAAAAAAATGTTGGAGGGACCCGAATAGGAACAGTTTGCAAAATGTAGAGGAAATGAGGGAGGAGCGACATTTTAATTAAAGCAACCCTACCGAACCACAATATATTTGGAGACTGCCACAGTCGCATTTCTTTACATATGCCCTCTAGTACATTTAAATGGTTTCTGCGGTAGAGATCAGACAGTTTAGAAGGGATTTTATTGTCCAGATAAGTTAAGGCATCTTAGCTCCACTGAAAAGGGAAATTGACCTGACATTGCTCGACTTCATCTTTAGAGAGGGAGATTTTTAGTGCTTGAGATTTGGAGTAGTTGATCTTTAAGTTGGACACGTTCTTAAAATATTCCAATTCCTTAAGAAAATTTGGGTGGGAAATATTCGGCTGAGATAGAAATAGTAAAAGGTCACCCGCAAAGGCCGCTACTTTATAGGATGAGCCATGAACCGATATCCCATGAATATCGGGGGTTTGATCGCAGTTTATTTAGGAAGAGAGTGAGAGAACTCCTCCAATGACAAGAAAAAGCCCCTTTTATTCTGCAAGATGAGCCAATAGTGACTATTCAGAGCTTTAACAGTATTATCACATGCCTCGCCCGGGAATGAAACCTACTTGATCCAAAGATACAAGGGATAGCAGAAGGGGGAGCAGACGGTTGGCCAGAATTTTGTCATACAACTTCACGTCAACATTGAGGAGAGATATGGGGCAGTAACTAGTCACCTAAGAGATGTCTTTCCCCTCCTTCGGAATCACAGTAATATGTGCTTCCAAAAGAAAGGAATAATGAGGGGAAGAGGAAGCAAGCAAACGAAAAGCCGAAATAAATCGTGGCTTTAGTATATCCAAAAACGTACGATAATACTGGAGTGTAAGACCATCCGGGCCAAGGGTTTTCTCTGGTTTCATTTCCTTCAGGGCTCTATCTAGCTCATCACCCAAAATAGGCGCCTCAAGTTCCAAAGCCTCCGAATCAGAAATTTTGGAGGACCCAAAACGAGCCAAGAAGTCAGTTGTTTCCTAGTATTCGTAACAGAAGAAAGTTATATGGGGTCTCTGAGATTATAAAGGGATTTGTAATACTCTTCAAATTGTTTAGTAATGACTTCATTCCAACAATGTTTAAGGCCTTGAGAATCTCTAATGAAGTGAATTGTTGTTGAATTATTTTGGGCCTGAACTGCCCTAGCAAGAAGCTTTTATTCCTGTGCTCATAAAATAATTTTTGGAGCATTAATTGTTGATGGGTCTTTTTGCCAAGCATTTCAAGAAGCTGTGATCTAGCGTCCCTCAACTTTTGCATGGTAGATGCCACGAGAGATTGCTTGTGTGCTTTTTCTAACGTATTAATACGGGAATACAAGGAGTTCACCAGTGCCCGATGGGACTTTTTCAGAGCCGCAGATAAAGATAGCAATTCCTCTCTAATGGTACACTTGTGAGCCTTCTGTTGTGTTAAAGGGTCTACATCGGGGGTGTCATTAATTACAAAGAAGTCCTTTAACTTGGTGGCAAATCGGGACACCACATTTGCATCCTTAAGAAGGGACAAATTCAATCTCCAGATCTTACACCTAGTGACCTTTTCTGGGAAGGACATTGTTAGAGTAATGGTGTGATGGTCAGACAAGACCATAGACTCAATTGTTGCCGAGGACAAGTAGGAGAGATCAGTTTGAGAAAGAAAAAAATAATCTATTCTGAAGAACTTTTTATGAATGGAGGAGTAGAAAGTATGGTCCTTTTCATCCGGTTGAGTACCCTCCAAGCGTTGTGTAGTTGAAGATTTTGAAGCTGTAGGTTGATTTGGCATAATGCCTTATAAGGGATGGAGGAAGTGCCGTAGATGTATCCAAGAGAAAGCCACTATTCGGACTGTAAATGATGGCTAGCGTGAGGGGACATGACCCAAGTTGGCCCTTTATAAACAAGTACCAACCCTCGGGGTCCACTTTGGTGTCCTGAAGATGAAAATGAGCATTTTGGGATAATAGGATTGTGACTCCCTTCGTTTTCGCTTCGGCAGATGTGGCATGGAACAATACTGTAAAATGTTTATTAGTAAATTTCGGGACATGTCCCGTCTTAAAGTGTGTTTCCTAAATCAAAACTACTTGTGCTCTCAATCTCACTCTGAAGTTTGTGACGATACCTAACATGTGTGATGCAATCACTGTTTATGCTGGACCTACTCATGCGTTTGCATTTGTGTATGAGCACAGGGGGACAGGTGTGCTTTCATTGTATTCATTTTTATTTTTTTTATTTAAAGTGGTTGTAAACCCTTAGGCTGGGATCACAACGATGCAGTTGTGATTGATGTGGTTTTCTGGTGCATTTTATGGTGCCTTTTAGAACATGAGATTTTTATGCGTTTTTTCGTGCAGTTTTCATGCCTTTTGCATTTTTTTCTCTTAAACAGACTGTGAATAGCCAGTTGTTAAGGAGCGGACACCCCCTGCGTCCTTAACAACCAATGAGCCATCAGCTGTTAGCAGGGTTACCTGTTGGGGGTATGTGGTCTGGTGTGGTTCAGGAGGGGAGGGGCGCTCGCTCATCCTCCCCCTTTCTTGGCCTGCTTGGCTGCATGTTTGCATAAGGGTCTGGTATTGTAATGCTTTGCGTCTATCTATTAAGTTCTTGTGGTAAAACCAAGAAAGCCTAGACTGAAGTGTATCAATGCTTTACTAAACAGTGAAAAGTCTGCACATACAAACTGTAGGATGAACAATACAACACAACTTATAGCTTTACAAAATATATGCCTACACATATAATCATGTATAATATGTACACATTAAGTAAACTAAACAGTTACTTAACTTAGGGGTTAAGATGTCCTTCATCGTTCCTTGTTCAGAGTCCAACTCACAAAAGCGTCTCCAAAGGTATCCAGCTCCTGGAAGCCATGTGTTTCCTCTTTGTCCTTCCAAACACCACTCTTCCTCTGTCCCAAAACACATGTTTCTTTCAAACCCTCTCCATGCCCCTCCCACCCATTTATCAATGGAGGGGGAAGGGCCTCTGTAAACATATGCTGTTACTAAATCTAAACTCTATATTATTGCAATAAAGTCACTATACAAATGCCCATAGCAACACATACCACCTCTTGACTTTATAGGATAATATAGTAAAGTTCTTAAAGCCTTTTGTCCAGGAAAAGGCAAAAAATAAACCCCCGTATTGTAAATGAGAGGAAAAAATTCCCTTTTGACCCCCATCTTGTGGGCGGTCAGACGATTGGTTTGTCCCTGGAAGGCTGCAACATTACTTTTGAGCAGGGTTAACAATGTCTTTTGGCAGTTTGTAAAGAAAGTCCCAGATGAAAGTCTCTTGTCTTCTTGGTCATAAGGAAATGCTCAGATAAAAGTCCACTCCAATTCAGCCACCTTTCCTAAGGCTCTCTTCTGGTCTGTCTCCTCCCATCCAGTATGGTCATCTGCTCTGCCTGCTCCACCTCTCGATGCTCAATACCTGAAAAGAGTAAGAGACAAAGCAGATTATATGTTCCTTCCAACTGTGCCAAAAACATAGCTCACTGCTCACATTTCTCTATCTGCCCATTTCTAACTGCAAAACTATTGTAAGGTGCCCACTGTTGCCTTGAAACACTTTCACGGAAAGGCATTGACTTCCAACGTAACGAATAAACTTGCATGTCTCTCCGTGCTGTCCTGGGAAGCACACAGGCCTGCTGTTGTTCAGTCTTCACAGCATGGCACATTTTTGCAAAATGCCCCATTTTATAGCAACAGAAACACTTAATGTGACTGAATCTACCATTCCCAACCATTTGCTTCCACTTCTTAAACAATGCTGGTGTAGGAATCCCATCTATTTCCTCTCTAGGGACCCCTATCTTAAGTAAATCAATCCATATGTGTCTCCTGGAGATGATAGACCTTGCCTTCCTTGTATCTGACTCAACTCGGTCATTTGAGCTGATCAAATCCTCTGCTTCCTGGTTATGAGAAATAACGGTGGCACATGTCCTGCTTACAGGCTTTGGGCCTTTGTCCTTTATTAGAGGGTCATTAGACTTGGTCATGAGGGCTGCACATCGCTCATTCAAATCTTCAGCTCGGCCTACAGGGGTTTGAACACACTTCGAAGCCACTGCAGGTTTAACTTTGATTACCCTCTTTCTAAATCTTTTGCCTTGCTTGCAGTTTCTTCCAAACACTTGGATGCTACTGCAAGCTGCTCCTTCAGTGAATCTCTTTCTAATTCCGCCTTTTCCCTCTTTTCAGATTCAATATGTAGAGCATGCAGGAAGTGCAAACCAAACACAACAACTGCCCGCATCTCTCCCTTACTGAACCCAAAACTTTTGAGACTAAAATCTGAGGAAAGATCACAGACTCCATCCCCCCAAGCTCTGTTTAAAGGAGAAGCATATCCAGCCAGCTCCCTTGCAACAGGCATCCACTGACTATTTCTGGCCCAGATAGGAAGGGTGCACGCCTTCAAGTCCTCCTGGACACCAGAAACCTTTGCAGCCTTGCTCCTCCTAAACAGTGTCCGCAGCATTTTCCCCCCAGCACAACAAAACACACCATATAAAACAGGTCTGCTTCAGTTGAAATTTTAGCACAAATCCAGGCCAAGAGCCCCAATTGTAATGCTTTGCGTCTATCTATTAAGTTCTTGTGGTAAAACCAAGGAAGCCTAGACTTCTAAAGTGTATCAATGCTTTACTAAACAGGGAAAAGTCTGCACATACAAACTGTAGGATGAACAATACAACACAACTTATAGCTTTACAAAATATATGCCTACACATATAAGCATGTATAATATGTACACATTAAGTAAACTAAACAGTTACTCAACTTAGGGGTTAAGATGTCCTTCATCGTTCCTTGTTCAGAGTCTAACTCACAAAAGCGTCTCCAAAGTTATCCAGCTCCTGGAAGCCATGTGTTTCCTCTTTGTCCTTCCAAACACCACTCTTCCTCTGTCCCAAAACACATGTTTCTTTCAAACCCTCTCCATGCCCATCCCACCCATTTATCAATGGAGGGGGAAGGGCCTCTGTAAACATATGCTGTTACTAAATCTAAACTCTATATTATTGTAATAAAGTTACTATACAAATGCCCATAGCAACACAGGTATGGATTGCCCTCAAAATCCATATCAGACCCGAAGGGCCTGGTATAGGTCGGGGGGGACCCCACACCCCACACCCTTTTGTTTATTATTTTGTCTTTGCCAGCAATTCTTTTTTTTTACATTCGGCTGTCAGCAGGGAACCCCGTTGACAGTTGATGTTTCTCATTGGTTGTCAAGGATGCAATAGCCACCCGCTCTTTAACAACCAACTATTCACAGTTTGTTATGGAGAAAAAATGCAAAACCCAAAGTACATGTAAAAATGCATCAAAATGCCATTGAAGTCTAATACATGCACAATGCAATCTGCTGACCCTTTCTAAAACGCAGCAGTTGAAGAAAGCATAGATGTGAATGTGTACCAAAGGAATCCATGTTAAATGGACTGTAGTGTGTTTCTGCAAACTGCAAAACACACTAAAAAACCTAGCCTTACAGTGTATACAGAGTGAAGTGACTAACCTCAGGTGAGACACAGCGATTAAACAAATCCTCTTGCATAAGTTGTACCTGTTTATCTGCAGTCTCTTCTTCTCTACAGCTGTTCAAAGTCCAGAATGTATATAGCTTGTTTGGGCCTTCAGAAAGCATGGATGGGGGACTGAAGTTACAGACCAAGAGGAGAGCTGATAGCTGATTGGAGGGAAAAGATACACCCTCCTTTAAACAGCACACGGGAATGGGGCTGAGGTTTTCAATCACAGGATGTGTGCTGGAGCTCCCTCCCCTGTCACATTTTTACTTCTTGGTGTCAGTAAAAATTGCCAGAAGCGACTCATGCGATAGCAGAGGAACAGAGCAGCAGACAGAAATAAGACTTAGTGCTCTGGACTGAGACAAGCACACACTATTGTGGGATATGCTTTGTTCATATTATATGTCAGAGGTTTACAACCAGTTAACTTTTTCTTTTACTGTTAAACTTTTTTTTCATTCAACATACTACTTTATTGAACAACACCTCTTGTGATAGCTATGGGAAGTGAAAGGTACCCTTTTTTGAGACATCAGGATCACTATTATATCCCTGATCCCCCCCTCTGCCCTCTAAAGCATCTAATCAAATACAGATACTTTTGATCTGATGCTTCTCTGGCTGTAACGGCAGGCAAACACAGTACCAAAACCAGAAGCGACAGAACTGAAGTGACAAAATCTGGCTTCCGGCTTCATTCATCACAGAGAAGATCAGGGAATATTGTTCCTGCATCTCCTCTGGGCAGTCAGCCTGATCACTTACAGCATTAGAATGGGAGAGCCCAGGAACAGCAGCAGGTGGCAGCAAGAAGGGTCCCTTCAGAGCTCTGAAAAAGTGATTGGGGCCACTTTTACCTGAAATGTGATTGCTGACTAAATAACAATACCAGATCCTAGTATAATCACTTACCCTCCAGGACCTATATACAATATATGTACACTGCATTTACCACAATGATAATAATGTATTAATGAACACCTAGCTGCATAGTTGTAAATCACTGTCAGGATTCAGTAAAGCATTAGCACCACTTTTCTGGTGGTATGGCCTTTTAAAAAGCCCTGCTGTTAGCTTTGGTAGTTTTATCAACTACTCCAGTAGATTCAGGTAATTTGTATTAGAGACATTTTTACAAAGTTCTTAATAGTGCCAAATTGAAAAAGAATTACATCCAGTTCATTGAAAATAAAACTTCCGAAATGAAACAAAATTAAAAGAGAAGTATGGGATTTTTAAAAATGTTAGAATTGTACTTACCTAGGTGGATGCAGCATCAGTCCGATGCTGCATCTGCCCCCCCGCCCCCCCCCCGCCGGCTCTAAGACTGAGAACCGAGTTATCAAACACCGCTGATCGCTCGGTTCTCAGAGCTCCCTGAGCAGAGAGCTCACTGCTGTCTGCTCTGCCCCCCCACGCTCACTGATGCTCTGGGCTTTGGAGGGGGTGGGAGCGACTGGCTCAGGCTCTCAGCGGCTCGCTGAGAGGCTGGGCCAGGTGCCGGTCCAGGCATGTTGGCAGATCCTGACCATATAGTCGTGATCTTTCCCGAGCTTAAACTGGCTCTGTGACATCAGCCAACAGTGGGCTTCAGCCCGCTGTCTGCTGAAAACAGGTCACAGGAGTGCAAAACGAACTGCACTTCTGTGATTCACAGGCAAAGTACAGCCAAATGAGATTTGGCTGTACTTCTTCTTTAAGCCTATTTGTAGAGTGCCTGCCTCTGTATTCCGTAGCAGTGCTGAATGTTTACCTCTGCCACCCCCTCCCCACTTTTAACTGATTGTCAATGATACGTCACAGTCAACAGGCACCTAGCAAGCAGGAATATTGACAGAGGAGCCTAATGGGAAAGCTGAGACATTAGTTCCCAATCAGGCCTGCTCTCCTTGTGATTGACAGCAAGCAGTGGGCAAATTCTATAGCCAATAGTGGGCTATCTATTGGCTATTGGTCTGCCCACTGCCTGCTGTCAATCACAAGGAGAGTGGACCTGATTGGAAACCTGATGGGCAAGTTCTATAGCCATTAGTGGGCTGTCTATTGGCTATTGGTCTGCCCGCTGCCTGCTGTCAATCACAAGGAGAGTGTACCTGATGGGGAACTGATTTTTCGAAATTCCCATCAAGCTCCGCCCACCTATCTTAAATTTCATCGGCTGCTGTGCTGTCTATCTGGCAGCTGCAGGGAGGTCAGCTGACAGTGAGGACAGACACTTCCGCCTCAGTGTGTCTCCATACATGGTGCTTGCCCAAAATCCATGTACCCATTTCTAACTGGTACATAGACCCTTCACCTTCTTCGAGGAGCCTGATGGGAAAGCTGAGACATTAGTTACCAATCAGCCCTGCTCTCCTTGTGAATGACAGCAAGACCCTTCACCTTCTCCGACATGTGTCCTGTGGAGGCACAAGAGACTTCTAAAGAGTGTCTTAGACGCCCCTTTAATTTCCTTTAACTTCCTTTAAAATCTGTCTGAAGTTCAGGTTTATGGTGCTTTCATACAGTAAATATGTGTCTGTAGAATTGTATCTTAAAGTGGGAGTGCCCTTTGAATGTCTAGGCAAAATAACAGGTTAGCCTTGCTATATGGAACATTTATAAGTTATATGAGCTAACCTTCTATCCCTCCACTCTCTCTCCTGTCAGCTTGACTGAGATGCCATTGTAAGTTTCAATTTGTTGAACATAAGGGCTGTTAATACTCCCCTTCGCTCCAAAGAAGTAGCACTTGGTGCTAAAGACTTGCCACTCACATATAAAGCAAAGAACTGTAGACATTTAAGGGGAGTCACATGTTCCTCCACACCTAAAACCCATACAATAAAGTAATACTGTTACTTTCTTCTGCTTCAATGGAGTTTAAAGGAGCTACATTGTGAAACAAAACACTTGTCTGATGTTCTGTTGGAAACATAGTTGCAAACATTTGAAAATAATTAGGAGGGGCATCTTGAAGGGAACAAGGAGAAAAGGGCTCTGCAGTCTACTGCTAGTGGGCATTGCCAAAAAACGGGTGCCACTTCATGCATGTGGCTTGTTGTGTGACACCTCTCCCCCTATGCGTTGCTATAGTTTAGGCATAATAGGGCCTGGGGTACACTAAAGAGAAACTGAAAGTAAAATAAGGGCCATTTCTGGTGTCAGTGGCAGTAGTAGTAACTACCAACAATGGTGCCAGCAAAAATAAACCCCAGTATTCGTGGTCAGTTTCAGTAATATTAAAGCCCCCTTTTGTTGCTGGTCAGTGGCATCTAACGCCCTAATGCCACTTTGCACTTGTGCCAAGTGTCCTAGGCTCTGTGGGATAGCCCTTTGGACATGTACACTGCGGGACAGTGGGGGAGATTTACTAAAACCGTTGCAGACAGAATCTGATGCAGCTGTGCATAGTAACCAATCAGCTTAAAGGTTTTATTGTCAAAGCTTAATTAAACAAACTGAAGTTAGAAGTTGATTGATTACTATGCACAGCTGCACCAGATTTTGTGCTCTAAATTTAGTAAATCTTCCCCTGTGTCTCAAATCTTGGGATTGTCCAGTACTGGATTAAACTCTGTGGAGGGCCATAGGCAGGTAGAAAACCTTGGGGCCCCCTTCCCAGATCTTTGGAGGTTTCTCAGGTGCATGCTTTAGTGGGATAACATCCACCCCTTGGTGGCGGCTGCCTCCAGTGAGCGCTGGAGGGACAGAGCAGAGAGCCAATGACTGAAAGTCATAGCTCTTTGTTCAGAACAGAAGGGGGAAAACTAAGCGATTCGTTTTAACTCTTCCCTATTCTACCCAAACCTAGAAAAAAAAATACTTGATTGCCACATAATTAACCAAAACTATCTCCCCTGGGTTATAACCAAGCAAGATAGGATATTATTGAATAATTATTCTTAGGTCACAACACCAAAATATAGTTGCTAATGAAAGTACAGTTTTTCACTTTTACAAAAGATCTGACAAAACCTCTTGCATCTTACATATTTTGTACCCCAAAGGTCACCTTGTCTAATTATTAACTAATATATATATATATATATATATATATATATATATATATATATATATATATATATATATATATATATATATATATATATATATATATATATATATATATATATATATATATATATATATATACTGGTCTAACTGTATTTGTATATAATGTGCATACCATTATTTTTTTCCTAATGTCAACAGATTTACTTTGGCAAGTCTTATCTATAAATGTGGCATTACCTTTATTAACTTTGTTGTTACTGTTCTCTGAACTCTTCCTAGTCCCATATTAGATCTTTTTATGGACCACTGCCAAAATTATAATCCACATTCAAGGTGAAGTGTTACCAAAGATTAATGTAGTGGCAAAATGATGTTGTCTTCTTGTATATTCATATTCCTTCCTATGCATGATAATATGCTACAAGTCTTTGTTGCTCTTGCCTGACATTGAGAGTAGTTAGACACTTTTATATTATATATTAGCGCAATGACATTAACCTGTTATATTAAAGATCTCAGTCTTGTTTGAAGAAGGTAGCATTTTAATATGCTTGCAATTTCCTTGGTTCCAGGCCCTCTGTCCACCAACATGGTAATATATTATATTTTTCAATAAAACCTTTATGTTGTCATGACATACCTAACTTTACATCCAGTAATGCAGGAATATCATCAGTGTTGGGAAGGACTGGAAGCGTACTGTCCATAGCATCTTGAAAACATCACAGCACCGTGCCTCAGTACTCCTTTCAACAGCCATAATGCAAGCAATGGGTTGGCTTTTGGGAGAGGTTATGCAAGTATCCTAATGCCTTCATGAAAGCATGGAAGTCTGGAGGACTGGGCATTTCTCAGTATTTGCATACAGACCATGCAAGTTTATACCCACATGTGATGCAGAGCATACAAAATTGAGAAAACTGAAATCTAATGAATACAATGGGTGGGAAGGAAAGGACTAGATGATGCTGGAAATCATCCAGCCAGGAGTCCAGCTATGTCTGATTTTCTGCAACTTCTAATGAAAACTGTGAGAAGCTGTCTTAAAAAGGTCACATACCTAAGTAAATAATGCTAAGTTGTATATGATTTAAATAACCAACCATTAATAAAAAGAAATGATAGATTTTCATCTGTACATTTTGTGTGTTTGAAGTTAACACAGCTTAATCTTAGGTACTAAGGTGCGCAATCTCTATTCCTCTAGTAAATCAACCACCATGATTTTGCCAACCCACTGAAAACCATGCCCTCCCTATGTAGCAGAAACTTTAACAGTCATTAAGAAAGGAAAGTTGATTAAAATCTATGGAAGTTCTATGAAATAAAAAATAATGGGCGTTTTGTATAAGGCGTTTTCTTTTAATATTGTATGATGGTATTTGTATAAAACAAATAAATAAATAAACATTTTAAAAATCTATGAAAGTTCTAATTTATCTTGGTCACGGTACAGCTTATAGTGGTCGTAGTCACCTGACCTGGACTTGTTCTGTAATGCTGAAGATGTTTTGTAGCTTATTCAAGCAACTTCTTCTGTTCCAATGAGTGTCATGAAGATGTTCTAGCTTTTAAATCACTTTCAGACACCTTAACCCAATTAACATTAATTGTGGAGATGTTCATTGTTCAAGAAAAGAATGGGTGGTTATGGAACCAACCTTTTGGTGTCAGGAAGCCTGTATAGGTGTTAGTTCCTAGGACTGACATGGCCAACTGTGTGAATTGTTGTCAGTTCACCTGAATAGAGATAAAATGCCATTATATGTTGAAGACTGGGATTGAGAACCCCCAACCATGTTCAGAGATAGTTGTTCCATTTTGACATACTGTAGATGACTTCTTTCAGGTCTCTTGTGAAACAATTGGTGTCTCTGTCCAAATTTTTTATTTCATTGTCTTTGAAAGAATGTCATTATTCCTTAAGCCAGCCGTAGAATCACTTGATTCCCCCATCAACACAGTCAGTGTTAATGGGGGAATCCATGGGCGTGCACACTGGGTGTTCCAGGGGTGCCCAGGCACACCCTAATCACCCTGTGCAGAACAAATTCCCCCTACTGACTTGACTACCCCTCCTTCCCCACGCAGCACTACCAGCCTCCCTCCTCTCCCACCGGCTGTTGCTGCGGAAAGATTTAGGATGAGTAAATATGTAATTTACTGGCCCCTTCCCTTTCTGAATAAACATTGTGAGTAGTCGGTAGTGTTTGAGCTTTGGGGTGCACACCCTAATGCCATCGGCGTCGCACATCTATGGGGGAATCCCTTTTGTGGAGCCATTGCACCGGTGGGGGTTTGCCATCCCTGGCAGAGGAAGTGATTACTGCTAGCAGATCTAGTAGCTGCTAGCAATAATCGCATGTAAAATCCAACAGGCTGGTTGTACCCAAGTTGATCAATCGACATTTAGCCTGCCCATATGGTTGGAATCTTGACCTTGGCCTGTAGAATTGGTCCTCCTATGTTGGGCCATTTGTTTGGTGAGAAATAGTTTTGTTTCCCTAGTGTACAGGTTTTTGCACTCCTCACTACATTGACATCAGGCTTTCTGACACAATAAAGAGATTAAGTAATTCGAATGAATGAATGACTTGTATAGCGCTGCAAATGCGAACTGAATTGCCTCAAGGCGCATGGTCCGTCCTGTGTTGTCCTGCTTCTTAGAAGAGGTGGGTCTTGAGTTTTTTTCTGAAGGCCCGATGGTTTTCTTCCGTGCGGATGTTCGTGGGTAGAGCGGAATAGCTGTGGTCCTTTGACTGTGAATCTTAGTTTTCCCTTTGATTTTTAACAGGACTTGGGGATGAGGAGGCGATTTTGGTTAGTTGATCGGAGGTTGCGATTGGGTGTGTAGTGTTTTATTTTCTCGCATAGGTATTGAGGGGGACAGGGCAGGGCAGAACCGGGCAGTTCCATTACTTTCAGGCTGGGTTCATACTATTGTGAATTGGATGCAGGTTTCCGCGCATCCAGTTCGCATGTCAGGAAATTGTGACTGTCTCTCTATAGAGCCTGTTCACACATCCCCAGAGCAGCTCCAGTGCAAATTACACAGGAGTCTTGTGCGTCCTCTGGTCCATTTCAGATTTGAATTCAGCCCAAAATTTGTGCTGAAATCGGACCTGAAGCGGCGAATGGGGACACAGTGGACACCTGCTGTGAGCTGCTCCATGCTGCGGTGTGAACCCAGCCTAAAGCTTCCTATCTAGTATTTGGACAATCAACATCTACACATTCCATTGTAATTGGATTTGGATGTCTTAGGTGTAGGTTGAAATGCTGGGGTATCATCCAAATGCTTATTAGCCTGTAGCTGACCGCCCACTGTGAAATGACGTCGGGATGGTGCAGCTCTTGTGGCGAGCCGCCGTCATATGACGGCGTTTGCTTTTTGGCCACTAGGGGGCGCGCGCGCGCGTGCCCGCCGCGTAGCTGGGGACCCGATGCGCGTGCCCGGCGGCCGCGATGTCCGCAGGCACCCACGATTGCCCGGTAACTGAGCAGGATGTGGATCTGTGTGTGTAAACACACAGATCCACGTCCTGTCAGAGGAGAGGAGACCGATGGTGTGTCCCTTGTACATAGGGACACCGATCGGTCCCCTCCCCCAGTCAGTCCCCTCCCCCCACAGTTAGAATCACTCATATAGGGAACATATTAACCCCTGCAGCGCCCCCTAGTGTTAACCCCTCCCTGCCAGTCACATTTATACAGTAATCAATGCATTTTTATAGCACGGATCGCTGTATAAATGTGAATGGTCCCAAAAATGTTTTCAAAAGTGTCCGATATGTCCGCCGCAATGTCGCAGTCATGATAAAAATCGCAAATCGCTGCCATTACTAGTAAAAAAAAAAAATAATAATAAAAATGCTATAAATCTATCACCTATTTTGTAGACGCTATAACTTTTGCGCAAACCAATCAATAGACGCTTATTGCGATTTTTTTTACCAAAAATATGTAGAAGAATACGTATCGGTCTAAACTGAGGAAAAAATGTGTTTAAAAAAAAAAAATTGGATATTTATTATAATAAAAAGTAAAAAATATTGCGTTTTTTCAAACTTGTCCCTCTTAATTTGTTTATAGCGCAAGAAATAAAAACCGCAGAGGTGATCAAATACCACCAAAATAAAGCTCTATTTGTGGGGAAAAAATGATAAAAATTTTATTTGGGTACATCCTTGCATGACCGCGCAATTGTCATTCAAAATGCGACAGCGCTGAAAGCTGAAAAATGGCTTGGTCAGGAAGGGGGTGTTCGTACCTGGTAGGCAAGGGGTTAGAACTGAAGAAGTAATTTGGATAAGCTACAAAACATCTTCAACATTACAGAAAAAGTCCAGTTAAATGTGACTACTACTACTAACTGTAGCAAGTTGATTTAAGTGACTTAATGACTCCCTCTTGAGGCTAATCCCCAAAAGCTTATACCTAAAGCTGATATGCTGGCAACACAAATTTAACCACGTCTGCACTGCCTACATTAGGAAAATTGTTTAGAGCCACATGAGGTGGTGAGATGATCTGTCATCTAGAATATAGACAGCAGGGTGTGTTGGCTGGTCTCCACAGGAGAAAGTAGGTGCCTGCAAGTTGTGAGAAGTTAAGCATTGAAATCAGTTTCGAGGAGAGTGGAACATGTTTTAAATAAATGAATGGCTAATACAGAGCTTGCAGCCAAAATCACGTAAGCAATCTTATGTGCCCAGACTTCAGTTTTCATTCAACATAAAAATGGAAAAAACATGTTATATTTTGAAAGTGGCTTCCACAATTACTTTAGGTAAACACTGAAATAATAATTCAAACTATGTACGCCTCGAGAGTACAGTATATCTCTTTATTGATAAAAGGAATACAGAAAGTTGTAAAAGAATGAAAAAGGAAATTAGGTTTTAAAAAAGAACTCAAAGAAGGACTGAGCTTTGTTGATATACTGTATGTATGATGTTATTTTCTGTACAAATACAAACAGTCGGTAGCAGAACTACACTTGCTTTTTACAAAATGTCAATACTGTATTGAGGATTTATTCAAATATGATCAAATGAAGAAAGTGAACTTTCAGAACCTAAGCAAATATTAAGAACTATGAAAGCTCAACTATGAGCCAAGATCACTTATCCTCTTTTGTCCACTGAGAGCAACACCATTCTTAATACAGTCGTTGAGGCCAATATTAAAGATTTGTGTAAGGTAAATGTGTAGCGCTAATGGTGTATATTAGTCATAAAAGCCTACCAAAACAAACAGTTTGGAGGCTATATGATCTAAAAATGCAAAGATATGTTTCTCATAGGAGAGAGTACATAAAAAAATATCTAACACAGTGAGTTTATATAAAAAAAAGGACCAAATGCGATACAAGGTCGCAAAAAGTCGCATAGACTAAAAGTGAAGAATAATAGTAACGTGAATAGTTTAGTATTTGTACAGATAATCAATATAAGCACAGTGTGTTATAATGGTAGTGATGAAACAAACCTCTATGTGACCATATAAACGTGATCTAAAATGATAAATACAATTAAAGTTTTTTTTACTAGTAATGGCGGTCAAAGATTTCAATACACTTCGCATATATAGCTGGAACAATAAGAGTCCATGAGATTATAACATCATAGCAGGCATGCAGAGTGGTATAAAGAGATGCTATTTGCTGTTTCAAGTAAATATCTGACAGTCTCTCAAATAAATGTAATCAGTGCCTCCACCTTCTGGGGATGGGAGGGGATAGGGTACTCTTACCCGAAATGGTGGACCCACTCGCCATATGGCGGTGAATCAATCAGGCATAAACCAGAAACGTGGAATCAGACTCCAAGAGTGAAGTGTTCAGCCTTCTCCTCTGTTGGCCAATAGGAAATCCAAAACGCCAATCACCATAAAAATGGATAGAGCTCCAAGGGCGAAGTACTCTGACCTCTCATGTGCTGATCAATAGGAGATTGAAGGCACAACTCACCGACTGCGTTTCCTCCAGGTAGTGGTAATAGTTTCAAGGTAAAAGAAGGAGAAAAAACCTCCACATAGTGTAAATCCAAATGATGGAATTTATTATAGTAAAACATCCAACATCCAAGTAAATGAATATTGTATAAAATAGTTCAATTGAACAAATAAAATGCGCAGTAAAAGGTGGCTTGGGCCAGCGTAATAACCCATTAATAAAATAAAATAAATAAATATTAAATATTTATCTGCAAAGGAAAGCCAACGAAAGAGTCTTACATTGCCAAGACTTTTTTCAATAATGTTTTATGTAATGTTTAGATTTTAGTTGCATTAAGTGTCTGTTTTACAGTCATTTTATTTGTTTATACTTTAGACCTTACAATTTTGGACACCACAAGCACAGGGTCTACAGGTGCCTAATGGGAAGTCAAGTATAATTTAAAATATGCTGAATGCACATATTTACAGTATCTTAGACAAGGCAGATTTAAATTGAACACCATTTTGTAAATGCAGCCATTTCTTATTGTTTAATAGTGTACTCGTTGAACTTTTCATAAAACTACAAACAGCAGCAATATTCGTATTTGCACAATGTGCTCTTTTTTCTTTGTAATAACCAAGCTTAAAAGTTCTCTGAAAATGCATAACCTTTTGTCTGGACTTTATGTGTTATATTGAACTTTACAATCTAAAATATAACAGATACCTGAGAACAGCCTCATCAGCTTTAACCTCACTAATTTGTTACAATTATACAGCAAGAAAGAACATCCAGGCTAATCCTTTTATATTGCATTTTAAGCAAATGAATTATTCATATGCACTCTTTGTGAAAGGGGCACCGCAAAATACACATTAAATGTGTGACATGAAAAATATTTTTTTTTCCTAAGCGACTGCAAATGAGGCAAAACATTGTGTACTATAGCTGCTTAATTTAAATTCTAAGTACACAAAAGGATGGTTTTAAATGAAAATGAGTAATCTGCATTTTCCACTTCATTCACATAATGGGTCCATCTGCAAGTTTACGATTCATCAGGTTATTTCACGAAATGTAACAGTGAATACCGCAGACGTGATTATCTCTAAAACTTCTTCCAATGAAATCCATCTGCTTAGATTTCGGTATTGCCTTAGTTTAAGGTAATATTAAAGGTTATTTTAATCTGTACAACCATGGTCTGAAATACAAATGTGATTCTGTAAGGCCATTCATCTGCTTTTGTACATTTGCTTTGCTTTTTATATGTGATGCACATGAACAAGCAGAGAGGTAAGTGAATGAGGCTGGAAAGTTTTCTTAGCTGTATTGTTGAGGAGATTGGGATATTTCTAGCTAAATGTCAGCTTGACATTGTAAGACAGGCCACAGATATTACAAGTCTCCGCCACTGAAAGATTTCACTGCTTTCCACTTCTCTCACAAATATTACCTATATCCTGCAAAAGTGCAAGTGAAAATAATGTGCAAGTTATCAGTAACAGTTACTACCAGGCTCTCTGTATAATAATTACAACCTTTTATTCTTGAAAAGATGTCTTACATAACTCTCTCTCTATATTGCTATACATGTTGTCTCTTAGTGTGGCTATGTGAGAAATGTTGAGTCCACTTGCACTCTGGATATATCTGTTTGTATCCCTTTGTATTTACAAACCTTAATGAAATAAGACTGAACAAAAATTACAACATACATTAGGCTGTTCAGTGTATTATGTTAAGAGTTACCAAATTAATGTTTTGATGAGCGTGTAATGTGGCAAAAACAAAATGTAAGAATCATGTGAAGTGCATATATATCATAATACACATATAAAATGCATAACAAAGTTCAATCCGTTGCAAAGGTGCATCAGTATTTTAAAGTGTATAACAGTTCATTCTCCAGCGGTGATGTGACAGCTATAATTACTTCCAAATAAAGTGCTTCTTGTGTGAAAACTAAATGGTGTGCTGTCACCTTCTTGTGACACCTCTGTGCTCCCAGAACTCTCACCCTAAAAGGTAATCAAATAAGCCTTTTGATTACAATGCTTGGTACAATGTTCCATAAATCCTAGCCTGGTTCCAGGTCTCTCAGATGTATTAAGAAAATTCTTGGTAGTGGTCCCTTTAAAGCTTCATCCCTCAAGCATACTAAACAGAAAACAGAGATTCAATTATCTGCTAGAAGTAGCCACATCCCTAGGATAAATTGAAAGACACAGTTCCTCCCTCTGAAATTGGACTTTTAAGGCATATGAATGTGACAATAGTATGTATTAAAAATCAAAGTTTAATTTTACACAAAATGGTTTACAAAAAGTAGACAAAAATATAATTGATCAAAAAGCATACAGTATACAATAAAAAAGGCACATAATACCCCACCAATATTTTACATAATCATATCCAAGATTTTGTAATATAGAAAGATTTGCATCAACATTTCCAACGCATTTCGGAGTAACTTAGCTCCTTCCTCAGGGACTGTCTCTGGCAATACAACAAAAACAAATACTCTTGCGCAAGGGTGTGTTGGCTAGGCAGTCCAAAGTTCAGAAGCTTTCAGCTTTTGGCCTTGCTGCCCTCCAGGATAGGGATATCCTAGTAGTCAAATGAAAAAACAGAAAAGAGAGGGCGCACCAGCCTTGTGCATTATTCTTTTAGTTTTCAATTATGTTTTTTAAATAAATGTACTAAAGGACAATGCACAAGGCTGGTGTGCCCTCTCTTTTCTGTTTTTTAATTTCACCGTATCTGGCAAATAATGTGGATACAGTCTACAAAATAAAAAGTCACATTATAGACCTTAGTGTATTGGTAGCTTCTATGACAATCAGATGGATTTTTCAGACTGGTACTTACAGTGTCCAAAAATTCATAACCCAACAGTGGTCATGCTCCATAAAAACAAAACAGTAAAGAGACAAGTGCCGTCTATGTTGACATGCATTCCGTGCCCAGAGCCAGGCAATGGAAAAGATGTGAATGCACACTGGGATCATATGGTGTCACTGAGGTGTCACTGAGGAGAGAGTGGTGAAAGGTCAGTCAATTATATATATAATATTTATATATGTAGCACTGACCCCCGAAGGAGCTGCTAGTTTGGATTGGGCCTGCACTCTTCTGAGCAACCCCACTAACTTACTCGATCCCCTTGGCACAGCTGTGGTGCAATGCAATACAGTACAATATAAAACAATGTAAAGTACCTGTATAATACTCTCAGGATCCTCTGGCTCCGCCTGGTGGGGAAAACAGCACGCCACACAACTGAATACTTAACCAGAAATGCTTTTACTGGAAGTATATTCAAACAGGTGGTTACAGAGATTGCACTGTCATCCCAACATAGGATGTCAATACAATATAAATCAACAGACAAATACAATATGAAATATATATGCTATGTATCTAAACCTGGGAGCTCCCGCTACTTTAAAGTTTTACTTGAGGCCTCACTAAAAGTACTTTCTCCTGTATCTTTTTTCTTCGCTAGTTTAAAATTACTCCTCTGATATTTGTAATCCAAAAGATAGGTGGAAAGTTAGCTTAGGGTGCTCCGGGTATAACTTCAAGAACTTATACACAACGCTGTGGCACTAACGTGAAGTGGGCCCCAAGCCTGCTCAATGTCAGTTGCTCGGTTGCGCCTCCAGCGAGGCCTGTAGGTGAGTCTAACTGTGTGCAGCAAATTAACAAACGTTGGGCCGTAACCCACTCACCAACTGGATCGGAGTTCTGGATGATGACTTTGATCCGGCAACTGTAGCTTGCTTCTGTATCAGCTGGGCAGATGCTCTGCGTCACTCCGCTGAATGTATCCGCTATCCGGTCCTCTGATACTCTGATAAACGTCTCTGGGCCTTGTCAGTCCAGTCACCCACTCTCAGGCTCTGTCAAGTCACCTCGCAAACAAGCAGGTTTTCACTCCGTGATGACTGTCCGTCGCTGTCTCAGGAAACCTCCTCACAGGCAGGCAACGTGGTCCGAAGAGGCCAAATATGGCCGCTGCAATCCCTTTTATAACCTACCCAGCATGCACCGTATAAAAGAGTGTTCATGTGTAGGTCACACAGACTCCTGGGTAACAAGGTCAACCTTCGGAATCAAATCAACAGCACTTCCTGTAAAAGTCTTTTGTGCTGGTTCAATAATCATATCAGTGCATTACCAGATTTGGTCACTAGATGGCTCCAAACCCTGAACCATAGCAATGTCCACATACTTAACAGTGACGTATACATTATCACTTCAATAGACAAAGATGTCACCACTACACACTCTCCCTACTTTATCTCTTTGGTCCCCAAAGAGGCTCTGTACTTTAGCATCTATATCAGGGGTCTCAGACTGGTGGCCCTCCAGCTGTTGCGAAACTACAAGTCCCATGAGGCATTGCAAGGCTGACAGTTGCAAGCATGACTCCCACAGGCAGAGGCATGATGGGACTTGTAGTTTCGCAACAGCTGGAGGGCCGCCAGTTTGAGACCCCTGATCTATATGGTCATATAATACTGACAGAGGAGCTTCCCACCAGTTATCGTATGATGGGGGGCTATCCTGTGCAATCACAGCTGATACTACCATGTCTGGCACAGATGTGCCAAGGGGTGAGGTGGGGCTGTCCCCTACTGAATCAGTAGTAGGAGGACCAGGCAGTTCAGAGTTTCTTTTACTGACAAACTGTGATGCTTCAGAGCATTCGCCCAATGTGTCATAAGTCAGTCTACAGGGCGGGCGAATGTCTCTCTTTCCTCTTGGTATTTTTGGGGTTTCCATTTCTATCGGACAAGTATCTTCTATCCCTCTCTCAGTATCAACAGGTGGAGAGCAACTAGGAGTACTGAGTTCCTTGATAGGGTTATTTGCCGGAACAAACTCTGGGGCCTCCGCTCTGAGAGTCTCAGTATGGTCTTCCTCCACTTCTGAAAGAGAATCCATATCTGCTTCTAAAGTTTCTGTGGGCCACAACCAACTTGTCCCTATTTCCTCATCTTCTTCTTCAGAAGGGACCGACTGAGATCTGGTTATCGGCCTACTGACCTCAGTGGATGTGGATGGAAGTTCCTCCTCCGCACTTGTCCTAACTGCCACTGTGAGGGGCAGCAGGTGATTCCTGTGCCAGGTCTTCACTGGTCCAGTGTTCCCTGGTTTGATTTCGTACACTGGAATTCCTGGAAGTTTCCTACACACAACATAAGGCTGCGATTTCCAGCGGTCGGCCAGCTTATGCTTTCCTGGGATGTCCATATTCCTCAGTAAAACCCGGTCACCTGGTTGGAGATCTTGGACTCTCACTCTCAGATCAAAGTTCCTTTTGTTCCTGTTTTCTCTGGACTTTGAGGTGGCTTGGGCCTGCTCGTAAGCGATTTTCAAGTTCCTTCTCAGCCTATCCACATATCCTCTATGGGAGGACTCTGAGGTGTGATCCAATGAGGTTCCAAAAGCCAGATCCATTGGTAGCCGGGCTTCACGACCAAACATCAATCGATAGGGTGAATACCCCATGGCGTCACTTTTAGTGCTATTATAGGCGTGAACCAGTGTAGTGATGTGTCTACTCCAGTGGGGCTTTTGCTCTGCAGTTAACATCCCCAACATATTCAGGAGGGTCCTGTTGAACCTTTCTGGCTGAGGATCCCCTTGTGGGTGGTAGGGGGTAGTCCTAGACTTCTGTATGCCCAGTAGATCCAGCAGTTCTTTTATTAATCTACTCTCAAAGTCTCTTCCCTGGTCCGAGTGTATCCTTTGAGGTAAGCCATAATGGACGAAGAATTTCTCAACGAGAGTCTTTGCCACCGTGATTGCTTGCTGATCGCTAGTGGGCAAAGCCTGGGCATACCGGGTGAAATGGTCTGTCACTACCAAGATGTCCCCCTGTCCACTCAGGTCACTTTCCAGGCAGAGAAAGTCTATGCAAACCAGGTCCATTGGGCCCTGGCTTTCCAGATGGCCCATTTGGGCAGCCCTCTGTGGCAAAGTCTTCCGCTGTATGCACCTGAGGCAAGAATGACAGTAACTCTCCACTTCTTTCCTCATGTGAGGCCAGTAGAATCTGTCCCTCATCTCCATACAGCTGGTGGTGATGATACCAGACCTATGAGCTCTACCCCCTCCTCCTCCACCACCTCCATGCCCTCCTCTACAGAATTGTCCTATGAACATCAGCTAACCCCTAAGCGTTCATAGGGCTATTCCCAGAGTCAGGCTAAAAGGTGCCATGCAGTGCTTCAGCTGGTGTGTTTAGGGGACAGGAACCACACCGGAGCAGTGATTCTTGCAGCTCTGCAGGGACAGGCCCAGAGGTGGTTCACACACGCCAGCTGGAGCCAGGAATGCTTGTGTGCGATAATGGCTTAAACCTCATGTCTGCCCTTAGACAGGGAAAGTTGACAAATGTACCATGCCCTCAATTTCGTGGTGCAGCATTTCCTAAATACGTACCCAGGGTTGCAAGATGTGCTAAAGCTGTCCAGAAGAGTCTGTAGCTATTTCAGGCGGTCATACACAGCCAGTGCTCGGTTGGCTGAAAATCAGCAGGAAATCCACCTGCCCTTAAACCGCCTGATTTGTGACTTTGTGACTTTGTCAATACTGCAGTGGCTATACATGCAGCAGAGGACCGTCAACGAGTACCTGTGTGAATACGGCACAACGGCAGGCACAGGCCGTCTCAGGTTTTTTTCACCCACGCCAATGGCTGATCATTAAGTGTGCATGCAAGGTATTGTCACCATTTGAGGAGGCCACAAGGATGGTGAGCCGTGACAGTGCATGCATCAGTGACACAATCTCTGTTGTGTTCCTGCTGGAGCAGACTTTGCGTGGCATTATGGACAGGGCACTGGAGGCAGAGCAGCAGGAGGAAGAGGAGGACTTCCTTCCTTCTCAAGGCCCACTTTATCCAGACATCATCATTCCTATGTCACAGAACACACAGGAGGAGAGAGGGGAGGAGGATGAGGAGGAGGACGTATGAGTGCTGGGGATGCTGCAATGTCTCCCCGCTGTGTGTGCGAGCTGTCTCCTCGCTCGATTCACACAGTGCCCGAGTGCCGCTGATCTCCGTTCCATGCGACGTTACGACGCACGGGAGTGGAGATCGGCGCCAAATTGAAAAAAGTTAAAAAACACAATACACATACAGTACTGTAATCTTACATATTACAGTACTGTATACAAAAATACACACCCCCTTTGTCCCTAGTGGTCTGCCCAGTGCCCTGGATGTCATTATATATAATAAATAGATTTTTTTTTCTGCCTGGAAACTGGAGATTGTCCATAGCAACCAAAAAGTGTCCCTTTATGTCAAAAGTTATTTTAGACCTGCTAGAAAACACTGATAATAAATTAGAATCACTTGCAGAATTTAGTGATAGCGATTTGTGGGGAAATTCGTCATCAAACACAAAATCTAATGACAGCGACAATTCTGCAATAGAGCAAATTTCAGTGTTTTTGATTTGCTTAAATTATTTAATAATTTTTGTAGTTATTTATAATATTTTAATTTATGATTTTGTGTTTATCATACGGGATGTCTACTAGGAATAACTCTAAAGCCCCATACACACGGTCGGACTTTTTCATCAATTTGGTCCGATCGGACAAGGTTGTTGAAAAATCAGACCGTGTGTATGCACCATCGGACAGTGTTCGTCGGTTTGTCCGTCGGACAAAGTCTTATCTCCTGCTGGAAAATTCGTCATCAAACACTAAATCTAATGACAGAAATTCTGTGACGGAAGCGCTCGGTCAGGTAAAACTACCTTTCCAATCGACACAGCACATTCGTCACGCTGCAATGTTAAAATGTCTTTAATGCAGCGCATTCTCTTTACAATGCAACAAGAATGACATCTTTTAGCTGCTCCTATTCACCCGCACTTCTCACAAACTTACTTCTTTATTACTTGCAGCATTTATACACTACATGTTTATTTTGACTGTGAACGGAAAAGAATCTTTGTTATTTTTTTACCATGATTTGTCTTGTTTTTTTTTACATATTTGGTTTTTTTTTTTTTTTTTGGATTTGCTTAATTATTTACATTTGTATTTCTTGCTTACATTTACTAGGAGTTTGTTTGTTGTTGGTGCCCCTTGTTAATTCTACTTTAGGATTAGTGAAATGTAGTCTTGGCCCCCCACGGCAACCATCATTGTTCAAGCGTAGAAAATTGGGGGCCTGAGGAGTACGTATATTAAGGGGAGTGCATCTGGTCGTGAAGTCCAAAGTATCCGGAACTGCAGCAGATGCCATCTAGGTCCCCAGGCTCTGGTACTACAAGAGGCTCCATCTTCTCTCAGACCAGACTGATTCCAGGTCGTCACTCTCAGGTCTTCCTTCCACGCTTCCTTCCACGCTGTGGCTGTCGTGCTGGTGGGGTGGCAGAAGGAGGAGGAGGAGGAGGTGGAGCATGGTAGCTATGGCAAACATGTGTGACTGGGGTCATCTCCCCAGCCCTACCCTTATTTAGGACATGGAGGATGAGCCCCTCACACATGTTGCGTTGCCTCACCTCCATACCCATCATTTTTGTGACAACCACCGAGCCAAAGGTCTCCTCGTCGGCGGGTGTGGCATGTAGGGAGTCTGAAGCCTCTCTGATCATCCGGAGCGCTGACTGTGCCGCATAACCCCCCCTTCTCGCCCTTTTGTACGGAAGGCGGAGGGGAGGGGTTTGGGTGTCAGTCAGGCTCCGAGGCCTAGCCCCCTCTTGGCTGCCACTACCCAGCTGGTGGCTGCCACTAACCCCTGCCTCCTCCTGACTGCCACCTTCCACAGCCACCTCCTGGCTGAGGTCTTCCTGTGTATGAAAAAGGGACATAGTTTCAGTTATTTGTTCATCAAACACACACAATTCTCATCTAGTGACTGGTGCAAAATGTTTACAAATAGAAAACCATACAATTCTCAGCCCTGCAGTTTAGATTCTGGCCCCAAATGTCTCCCACACCACTGTCAGTTGATATGTCAAACACGTTAGGAACTAAGCAATTGGCGATCCTGAATTAAGTGAACATCATTCATTATTCCCATAAATGGTAACAAAACTACTATACCTGGAACAAGCTGGGCTCCTCCACCTCTTCCAGACTGGAAGGCCCAGGTTGCTCCTCGGAAGCCTCATCAGGGGTGGGCTGCGCGCAAGGAAGCGTGGAAGGAGGAGTTGAGGTTGGCTCCGTGACATCAGCCTGGTCCTTCAGAAAATGGAGACTCTGATAGTACCAGAGCTTGGGGACATAGACCTCATCTGCTGAAGTTGCAGTTTCCTCAGACTTCACGACCTTCTTCCGCTCCCTGATATACGCACTCCTCAGGCTGCCAATTTTCTTTCTAATATCATCAACAGTTGCCGTGGGGAACCTTGGCTTGACAAATTCCACAAGTTCCTCCAGGGCTGCGTGCCTCTTTGGTTTGTTGGTGTAATGTGGGTGTATACCCTGCCACAATATGGGAAAATCCCTGTATTTGGCAATGAAGAGGGGGAGAAAACTCATGTCGTTGAATCCCTTCATATCAATCTCTGCAAGACACAACAACACACAAAACCCTCTAAATTATGTCAGGCTAAACTCTCCTAATCTTCTCCATAAAGAAGCCTCAAGTTCAAATCAGTCTAGGCTAGTTATGTACCAACGTTAAATTGTACCTTCGTTTGTAGCGATCGTCTCGTGTGAGTTTTCTCTCCCCTCGTCTCCCAGATCGTGGCTACGACACAGGCGTGTGACGTTTTTATATACACTGCGCATGCTTCAAACTCCGCCCGCCCCTGACGATCTTTCTCGTCTATTCCCCACCCCTTCTCTTTACGGCGTAGTGGGGAGAGCACATGGCGGGGACACAGCAGGTGCGCCACAAAATATCCCACCAACGAGGAGGAGGACGAGGAAAGTCCGGAGGCAGAAACGTCCCGATCCCGGAGCCTGAAATTCAAGGCCTCCAATATGTCATTTGGAGAAATGTTGGAGATGGTGGACATATTAAAGAGGAGCGACTATGATGGGAAGTATGGGCCTTACCTCAACCCCAATGTCCGCAAGGCCAAGATCATGTCTAAAGTTGTGAGAAGGCTGTACAATCATTTTGGGGTACAACGATCCAAGGAGCAACTGAGGAAACGCTGGTCAGACCTGAAACTGAGGGAGGCCGATCAGTACAGAAAGATCAAGAGAATTCTTCAAAAAAGTAAGTAGTTGTGTTTTGTGTTTGATTTCTTGCTTGCATACTGCTCCATTGTGGTTTGATTTTTACAAAGTTGTACATTCCAAAATGGCCACTTTCAGGTTCGTCTGTGCATTCGATCGTACTCAGCCTCGATCTTTCTGCCACTGTCATGATCGTGTGTGTGCATTCGATCGTACGCAACCTCGATCGTTCGGCCACTTATAATACGATGTTTGGTGTTTTTTTGGGGGAAAGGAAGTTTGTTCTCACTAGAAATGTCATCAAGAATGTAAAGCCAATTTATTCAATGTAAAGGAGAGGTCACTCAGTAGCTGTTTACCCATCTGGACTCTAGAGCACTAGTGCTGGGACACCCAAACCCCCTTTTTATTATGCTTTTCCACACATGTGCTCCAGTGGATACTAGAGGGGGGTCTCCATCACACAAACTTCTACCAAAAAGCTAGTCAGTTTAGCACCTTTACAAAGTGACTACATTCATGTAGTTGACATTTGTAACTGGCCAAACTAAAATAGTGTCCGTCACTTTCAAGCAATGTTTGTCATTTCCTATTTCTGCCCTCAATAGCTTGTGTTGCTAAATCTTCCTTTTGGACATTCTCATAGGGGAGCGAAAACTTGGGCCGTCTGAGGAAACCCCCAAACCAACACCTCCCAAAAAAAGGGGAAAGAGCAGAAGCAGAGGAGGAGGAGGAAGGAGAGATCATCGAACTTGGAGAAATTGTCACCACAACAGGTGAGTGTGGGAGAACACAGCTACTGGTAAGCTAATCCATGTATGGCTGCCTCATTTCCAACACCCCATTTTTGTTTGTTTGTGGTTTTTAGGTGACGTGGATGTTGTGGAAGAAAAATCGCACTTTACCACAGAGAGTGCCCACGTACTCATCGGAGAGATAATGGTCTGCAATCGAGATCTAGATTACATAAAGCAAAACATCAATGATGTTCAACAAAAATTGAAGAACATCATTGATGTTTTAGGAAAAATATGAAAACGCACCAAGTAATTAACACACATTTGTGCCAGCTTCTGAACACATTTGCAACTTAAAAACTGTCTGAAATTTGGAACATGCACACATTGTGTCCACATGTGCTAGCTCCCACCATGGTGGATGAATGGCAACGTTTTTTTGGGGGTGCAAACACTTTACGAACTACGAAAGTGGTTGTGGTGAAGGGGTTGCACCCCCAAAAAACGTCCATTCATCCCCATGATGGAAAATGGCACTTTTGAAGCTTCTAGGCATGTGTTTTACCATCTAATGACCATTTTCAGTCCCAAATTGTGTGCATGTTCCAAATTTCCACTTTTCGGGGGTGACCCCCCCATGTGATGAAGGCAAGATCAAACACACTTTGAACATATAGTCATGTCTGATCTTGTCTTCACTTTACAAAGTTGAACTTTCCAAGTTCCTAGGTTCTGTTTTGCTCCATGCCTGGTTTTACCAATTGCGGAATGTTTGTAAACAATGTTGTAAATAACCAAGATGTTGTCAGTTTTGGCGTGAAGATTGTAAACGCACTTGTGAATGTTTTCCTAGTAAACTTTTATTTTTCTAAATGTGTGGCTTCCTTATTTAAAAAACACAATGCATTATGTATGTAAAATGAAAAGGATATGGGGGGCAATGGGTGTTATTTACTAAAGGCAAATCCACTTTGCACTCCAATTTTCTTTCCCGGGGAACTTTTTCAATGCACTTGTAGAGCATAGCGGATTTGACTTATGTAAATGACACCCACAGTGCTTTGTACGAAAACACGGAGCACAGCATTTTGGAGAATACACACATGTCAGACCTGGTGATGAAAAGGAGTATTTTGTGTGTCAGTTATGCAGTACAAACCTTCTCTAGACCAAAGATTAGGTAGCAAACACACAACATGAGAATAATCTTTTTGGGAAGAAGAGACTGTTACCTCCTTTTGCCCAGAAAGTGCATTCCCACTGTCGAAGGCAAAGGGAAAAAATGTCAAAGTAAAATAAGCTAAAAAGAAGACTGAAATGACAAGAAATCATAGGTTGGTTAAAATATCAGATTTATTAAAAAATGCCTCTCACACATCGTCAGGCAGAGCAATGGCCCCCCTACCCACAAAGTACTGCATATATTGGTCCCGGACCACACGGGCATTTAGAGGGGGCAAGCCTGGACGTGCCACTCGAAGGGCTGTGAGTTCGGCATTTGGAGGGCCCTCCACATCTGGGCCAACGGGCACCACATAGTTCCTGTTATGTCTTTTGAGGAAGTTGTGCAATATGCAACAGGCAAGAACTATGTGGTTGAGTTTGTATTCCGCCAAGTTAAATGCCGTCAGGAACAGGCGGAAGCGGCTGGCCAGGATGCCAAAAGCGTTCTCCACAACTCTTCTGGCTCTGGACAGCCTGTAGTTGAAGACCCTCTGGTCCGGGGTGAGGGTCCTCATCGGGAACGGCCTCATCACATGGGGAGTCAACGCAAACGCTTCATCTGCGACAAAGACGAAGGGGAGTCCTTCGGCATTCTCCTCTGGAGGTGGCAAGCACAGACTGCCACTTTGGAGACGCCAGTAGAACTCCGTGTGCGTAATGGCCCCACCATCCGATATCCGGCCGTTCATCCCCACGTCCACATACATAAACTCGTATGTTGCCGACACCACCGCCAACATCACTACACTATTAAACCCTTTATAATTATAATAGTAGGACCCCGAGTTGGGCGGTGGGACGATGCGGACGTGTTTCCCATCAATTGCCCCTCCGCAGTTAGGAAAGTCCCAACGACTGGCAAAGTGGGAGGCCACAGTCTGCCATTCCTGTGGCGTGGAAGGGAACTGTGGAGTGAAACAAGAAAAAAAAAAAATTAGTCACTTTGCACCTAAACATTGCAAGCAGATTAGACAATCAACATCTTGGAACAAGAGCATTGTATAAAATTGGAGGCTGGAAAGTATTTGCACAGAAAAGTAGAGGCTTTCCTTCACAGATTACTCACCCCCCCATCAATCCCCCCACTTCTGATGGGCCATTGGCAATAACTAGGGGTTTTGGGGGGGGGGGTGGTGGACAGCTAACCCTCTGCACTTCATTGATTGGCAAATGGCTCAATAATGTGGGCTAGTTTGGCCAGACCCTCTGTACTTAACACTATTGGCAGGCCACAGGAAAGATCAAATAACATTTCAACCCCCCACCCCCAAAAAAAGGCAGGCACAGTGTGACATTATTAAATTACCAAGCAAGCTAATAGGAGGGAAAGAAGACAAAAAAATAGGAAATGGAATGTATGGAGGCAGCCCCTTGCACTACATGCTTTGCTGAATTCATCCCTAAAGATGCGCACTATAAAGAGGTAGGTATATAGTGTGTATGGACCTTGGGAAAGCCAGCAGATAAAGGATTGGTACCATCTGACAGAGCAGTTGGGGGAGGGGGTTCCTAATGAGTTCCCCCCCCCACCAAAAGAAAAAAAAAGGGGGCTCTACATGAAGTAAACCACACAGCAAACATTTGTGCATATTTTAGGGGGTGTTTTGGGGCAAACAATACTATGCAGCAGACAAAAGACATTGCTTAAGTGACTAGGCCATAGGTGTCTATTGGGGCAGAAGAGCATGCTGGGGAGGTAAGTGAAGGGAAAAATGCATGAAGGAGAAAAGGGGCACAGCATATTAGAGCATATTGCAATCATGGTAATTAGGGAAGGAGGTCAAAAATACAAGTCATTAGCAAACAGAGCATACATAGAAGGGAATAGTAAAGTAGAAATGTTACCTTAATATAGTCCTCCTGCAGGACCTGAATGATGGCAGAACAGGTCTCTGGAATAATGATTCCCAGGGCCTGGGGAGAGATACCTGAAGAGAACTTCAAATCCTGAAGACTTCTCCCTGTCGCCAAGTACCTCAACGTAGCAACAAGCCTCTGCTCCGGAGTAATGGCTTGTCTCATGCAGGTATCCTGCCGGCTGATAAAGGGGGTCAGCAAAGCCAAAAGACGGTGAAAATCGGGGTCCGTCATCCTGAGAAAGTTCCTGAAATCATCAGGATTATTCTCCCGGATCTCACGAAGCAAAGGCATGTGCGAGAACTGGTCACGCTGAAGCAACCAATTCTTGGTCCACATACTCCTCGTCACTATGTTCATGGACGGGTCTTGGCTCAAAGCTAAAAGCCCGACACCAATTCCGCGTACAGCACGAACTCGGCGACGAGTACGCACGGGAAACATCGCTCAGAAGGTCACAAAAGGTCGGCTGGTCAGAACGGACAAACAGAAAGCACCGATAAACAGCAAGGCCTGAAAGAACGAAATGAATACCAGCAACGAGCAGACAATAAGCAGTGCAAATCAAAGCGTCCTATATCAAGATATAGGCCGCAATGACCAACAAATGCGAACTGACTACACGCACTAGTAAACAGATACGCACGACAAGCACAAACTGAAGAGCAGTAACGATCTGAGTCAGAAAACTGAGAAGCGCGAATCTTAAGTCACCAAACTTCCACTAACTCTCGATAAACACGGGATCAGCAGAAGGAGCCCAACGGTGCCTGACGTGGTGCTGAACTTCCCTTTTGTAATCTCGTGGACGACGACTTACGTCACGACGTTCTTCCAGACCGGATATTCCGACAACGTAGTCCGACCGTGTGTACGCAACACCAACATCGGACAAAGTACGTCGGACAAAGTCCGACCGACCTGGTCCGCGGATTGTCCGAGCGTGTGTATGGGGCTTAAGTGAGTTATTCCTAAGAATTACAGGTCTACAATATAAAACGCCAAATTTCCCTGCAAAATAATTGTACCGCTTTCAGCACCTAAAACCAGCAAGAATCATACCGCCAGGGAGGTTAATACTGGACACAATGTACGCTCTGGCTACATATCGCTGTATTGTGTATTCTCTGTACTTTTTTTATTTTGTACCACTTTGTATTGTTTTGTATTTTGCAAAAACTCTTTAATAAAAAACAATTGAGAAAAAAAAGAAAAAAAGAAATGGGGTTTGTTGACGTAAATCTAATGTCACATCATCTAGCCATGTAAATCCTTGTCAGCCATGACAACTCACCACCCAGCGACATTTCACTGCTGCCCTATGATGCTTCCTTGCTGCCAGAATAACCCTTCTCCTGACAATGTTTGCCTGCCACGCTACCACAACAAAATGGCAGATCTACAGCTTCTATTTGTAAACAAACCAGCCATGGACTCTGGGTGATGTCAGTCTTTCTTTCAGTCATGCCACACTTTAAAAGTATGCAAAATCTTGAGGTACCCCTGTGTAAAATGTAAAAACAGATGCATGGAAATATTATAACCTTTGTTTAATTGCATCTCCCCTGAAATCATTAAACTGTCTTTCTTCTCCCCTCTTTTTCTTTCTTTCACTCTCTTGCTTTCCTTCTTGCTCTCTACTTCCTTCTCTACTGCTCCCTCTGTCTCTTAAATTCTCAAACTACTTCTATCTCATTATCTCTTTCATTCTCTACTCCATCTTTCTCTTTTTCTCTTTCCGTTTCTCTCTCTTCTCTGATTTGTATATCTTCATCTGTCTCTTTTGCCAATATGAAAAAGTTTAGCTTACTGTACACTAAAGGATATCTCCAGTACACATTTAAATAATAGAGGGTGATTCCTTGTCTTCCCTACACTAAGCCACTGACACAGGGAGACGGTCTCAGCCTCTCCCGAACAGCTGCTCTCCACCCAGTCCGGTCTTCAACTTGCATCATGTTCTAGATGTGACATCAGAGGATGTGTGAAGAGGGGACTGGGCTGAGGGGAGATAACAGATTAAATTGGAGGAGGCTTCCTGACCCGATGACTGAAGGGTGGATGTTAACCCTTTCAGCAAAGCAGAAAGATAAAAGAATGTTGTAAATACACAGGGAAACTTTCTTCTAAAGAATAGAAGTTGATTTATCTGAGGATGCGTGTTTCTGTAAGTAACTAGCCCAGGAAGCCGCAGAACCCCTGAGAACTCATGCACCTTGGTTAATAAAGGTGTCTTTAACCTGATATGACAAGGAGACCCCACGGGCCCCTTGGAGCAGGGGCCGGGTAGCAATTGCAACCCCTGTGACCCCAGTAGCTATGCATGTGAAATCATTAACAAAATGTTATTACTTCTTTTGTATGTGAAGGTTTTCATTGAACCAAGTTATGCTATAGTTTGTACTTCTTCACATTCAGCTTGACTTGTTTTGCACTTCCAGGATCCAGAAAGTCAGCCCTGTGTGACCTTCCTGTAATCAGAGGTCAAATAAATCTGTTGCTGGTTTCGGCAAAGTTCTTATTTATAATTTTCTTCCACTGAAAAGTGATGCTTGTGAGGATTTATTTTGCAAGGACCACATAACACATGAGCAGCTTATGTGTACTTCTGCATACAAGAAGGAGCTGAAGGATATCACACTACTTCCAGAGGGGTATCACTCATATCTCAGTATGACCCCTTATAATACAGAGTTCAATATTTCTTGGTAAGGTTTGAATCTTATTACAGTGGTGATGTGTGATCATGGATTAATTTTTGGAGTCTCGGATTGCACTAGCACAGATCTGTTGTGTATGGAACACTTTATTGACTATGATCAATAGCCGATTTGCATATGTTTAAATGTGTTCATAAAAAACATACTGTATATACATGGTTTCTGTATATACATACTGTATATACATGGTTTCCATTTTAACTTTTTAATGTATTTTTAATAATTATTTTGTAATATGTGGTAATTCCTAAAGTGATTGTAAATGCTTAGCTTTTTGTTTATTAAAATAACATTGTATGCTTATCTGCTCTGTGCAATGGTTGCACAGAGCGACCCAGAACCTCCTCTTCTGGGGTCCCCTACTAGCACTGCGGCCTCCTTCTCTTCTGTGTCTGCCCTCATAGCAGTGCTTGCTATGGTGGCAGATGTGCAGGCTCACTCCTGAGCCAGCCTGTATGTATCCGAAGACACAAACAGTGTGGCTTGATTCCACCCCTCGCTCCTTCCTCACAGGATTTGATTTAAAGCAGCAGAAGCCAATGGCTCCTGCTGCTGCCTCTTTGTCCTGTGAGGAGAGAGAGAAAGCAGTGATGCTGTTCTTGAGCATCGAACTGTATAAAAAAAGAAACCAAGAAAGTATTTAGGGGGGCTGGGGAGAACTGATAATAGTTTTTTTTTTTAACGTAATGCCCAAAATAAATTAAGGTTAAAAAAAAAGTATGCCTTTAGAACTACTTTAAAGGGAATGTGGCACTTGGGAATAGGGCAATGATTGAAGTGTAAAATGTGTATGTGTCTTATATCAGGATATAACGTTTGCTGATTTTCCTTGTGGGTCATTTCCAACAAAGAGCAGAAATGTTTTCTTTGCGCCTTTTTATTGCAGCCTTGTGTTAGCCAATAAATATAATGAGCTTGTAAACACAACACCAAGGGGTGTATTTATAAAAAGAAAAAAGAAAAAAGAATTGCATAGTATTTCATCCAGAGAAATGCACATATTGTACATTCATTCTGTGCCAATAGGGCAAAAAAAATAATATTATTAGGCTATTTCCCATGGTGGATGAATATTTTTCATTTAGTTTCAGGCTGGATTCACACCTATGCAGTTTTAGTGCTTTTTGCATTTTACAGATTTGCACTACAGTTCATTTAACATGGTTTCCTATGGAACACGTTCTGTAGAGCAAATCTGCAAAATGCAAAAAGCACTAAAAATGCATAAGTGTGAATCCAGCCTAAATTGACAATGCCATGTTTGGCCACTAGATGGCATTAAGTATAGGGCTTCCTAGAATATTTAGCACCATCTAGTAGCCAAATGCTGTATTTTCTTTTTTAAATCAATTCAGTTTTAATTAATTGTCCACAATCCCTGGGCATGCATATTTAAAATACACCTCCAAAAATCTTCAGCCTGTGGTTCTTCTATTGAGGTTTTTTGCACAAATTGCATCCACACTCTTAGCCCACTTTTGTTAAAAAAAGGCTACTTATTATGCATAAACAGCTGAAGTTTTATCTAATTTGCGAAAATCTGTGTATTACCTGAGCACAAATAAATTTTAAGTTGTAGTCGCTTTTTATGGTTATAGAACAAAATGCTGGTCATTATGTGTACAGGTACTTTTTTATATTCCATAATATATAACAGTTTGCCAAACTAGTCATTGGGGACAACTAACTGGTTCTTCTTTCCAGCTTCCCTCACAGATTCACAAGTGAAATTATAAATGTGTCTTTTAAACTGTAACTAATGAATGCAGCCGTGTAAATGTCTGGAAGTTCAGAAGCATGACCTCATATTGGTCCTCGAGGGCCAGAAAGCACTGCTATAGGACATATATATTATGTGTGATAGACTTGTCTCACTTTAGGGTCAACGCACTAAAATGTATGAGTTATTTGACCTGCATTTGTTATATTAGCGCAGCAAGTGGTCAGCCCCCTGTACTCCTCCCTTTTGTCTTCTCCATTGACATAAACTTTGATAAGTCTGCAGAGCTGTCCATGCAAGAATATAAAATGCTCTACAGTGCTGTGGAGATTTTCTGCCCTAGGGCAATCACATCTTGCTTACGTGTCTGACTGGTCTCTAACATCTATAGGCAACGTTGTCTCCACTAAAGAGATTACCCATTATGTCTTGTTCTTACAGGAAGTTAGAGGAAATCTCCTCAACAGGGATGCAGATCACCATAAAAACTTTACATTTTATGGCTTCCCTACTTGGCCTAAAAAGGAAAAAAATATCTGGTGAACACCAATGCCTATGGAGAGGGGAAGCACTTCAAGTATCAGCTGCCTAGGGGGAAATCTGATGGGAAATTCATCCCAACTCCCAGACTTCTCCCCAAGCAGACTTGGTTCAGGGACATTGTGGAAGGCTTACAGGCAAACAAACATTCCCCAGTCTGCCATAAAAATAGAAAGGGCTGTAGAAACATTTGGAGCTTTTAAGGCTAGTCATAGGTAATAATGTTATTTTTTTTAAATTTGAGGTTTTGATGAAGATGATATCATATAGCTGATAGGGATAGTGTCTTGTGACTCCTTCTTGAGATGGAGCATTCTGTTGATAGACTTTGATGAATCTGGCAACTGTTTAAAGCAAACCTGTGTGTAAAATGAAATATAAAATCCAACGGTAGCAGCAGGTAGGTAAGGAAAGAAGCTGTAAGTACATACCCTTCAACTTAAAGTGATTGTAAAGGTCTTTATTTTTTCTTTAAATAACAAACATGTCATACTTACCTGCTCTGTGCAAGGGTTTTGCACAGAGTGGCCCTGATCCTCCTTTTCCGGGGTCCCTCTAGCGGCACTCCTGGCTCCTCCTCTTCATTGAGTGCCCCCAAGGATAGCCACTTTCCATGGGAACACCTGTGCAGGCACGCTCCCGAGTCCTGCTGCTGCGTCCATTGACCAAGACAGCAGGATTCGGCCCCACCCCTGGCTCCCGTGTCACTGGATTTTATTGACAGCAGTGGGAGCCAATGGCTCCTGCTGCAATCAGACTATCCAATAAGGACCCTAGACAACGGCTGGATTTACTGGGCTTGTGCTCATCACTGTAATGATCAGGTTCAGATAAGAAAAAGGGAGCTCTGGGGGGCAACTGCAGCACAGAAGGTTTTTTTACCTTAATGCATGGAATGCATTAAGGTGAAAAACCATGAAACATAACAACTCCTTAAGTAGCAGCCAACTCACCATATAATGGGGCCCGAGGCTGCCTATCAGCAAGTGCAGAGGCTGTTACTTGTGGATGCACCTCTTACTATTGTCTTTTTTTTTTAAATAGGCAACTCCTAGCCCATTACTAATTAGTGCTTCCAAATTCCAAAGGACAAGTTCACCTTTTACTAAAAGATATTAAATGCAAAAAAATATTCAGATTGGCACAAATAATTTTATCCATATGTGTCTTTTCAAAAACTGTTTCTATTGTACGTACATAGGTACAGATCTATTTGTATATTACCAATGCATGTACTACATTCTTCTTTCCAGTGTTACACCTGCTTTACTATTCATTCTCAGAATGCAAGTCTATGGAGTTGCTTTACTAAAGGCAGATAGATTGTGCACTTTGCAAAGTGCAGTTGTTCCAGAGCTTAGTAAATGGACAGAAACTCTGCCGACTTCCATCATCCAATCATGTGCATTCTTTGCAAAGTGACGATTTATCTCATTTACTAAGCTCTGGAGCAACTGCAAAGTGCACAGTTTATTTGCCTTTAGTAAATCAACCCCTTTGAGTCAGCTGTTGCATTAAAAAAATTGAACTCCATATGGGACTGATATTCTTGTAGCTACTAAACAGCAATTACTGTAGTGGGGAACTTTTAATGCAAGAGTGAATAACTCTTAAACAACACAATAAAAGTTCACAAACCTTATAAAACGACATGTTTAAAAAATCCTTAACCACTTAAGGACCGCCTCACGCCGATATACGTCGGCAGAATGGCGCGGTTGGGCACAACCACGTACCTGTACATGGCCCTTTAAGAGCCCAGCCGTGGGTCGCGCACACGCCGGCGGCGGCACGCTCGCGACTCGGCCCTGAGCTCCGTGACTGCGGGACCAGCGGACCCGATCGCCGCTGGTGTCCCGCGATCGGGTCACAGTGCTGAAGAACGGGGAGAGGTCTGTGTAAACAAACCTCTCCCTGTGCTTCCTAGTGCAACTGACACTGAGCGGCTATTCCCTGTCATCGGGAAAGCCGATCAGTGACGTCAGACGCAAAGCCACGCCCCCTACTGTAAACAAAAACACACACACGCAGACGTAACCCCTCCCTGCCCCTAGTGGTTAACTCCTTCACTGCCAGTGTCATTTATACAGGAATCAGTGCATTTAAATAGCACTGATTTCTGTATAAATGACAATGGTCCCAAAAATGTCCGATGTGTCCGCCATAATGTCACAGTCACAATAAAAATCGCTAATCGCTAATAATTAATAAAAATGCTATAAAAACTATCCCCAATTTTGTAAACGCTATAACTTTTGCGCAAACCAATCAATAATTGCTAATTGCGATTTTTTTTTACCAAAAATATGTAGAAGAATACGTATCGGCCTAAACTGAGGAAAAAAATGTTTTTTTATATATTTTTGGGGGATGTTTATTATAGCAAAAAGTAAAAAATATTGCATTTTTTTCAAAATTGTCGCTCTATTTTTGTTTATAGCGCAAAAAATAAAAGGGGCGATCAAATACCACCAAAAGAAAGCTCTATTTGTGGGAAAAAAAAAAAAGGACGCCAAGGGGCCTGGTCCTTTAGCTGCAAATTGGTCTGGGGCTTAAGTGGTTAAAAAGACAATATGGCTGACATATAATACCATAACTCTCATGCTGCGTACACACGATCGGACATTCTGAAAACAAAATACTGGGATTTTTTTCCAACGGATGTTGGCTCAAGCTTGTCTTGCATACACATGGTCGCACAAATGTTGTTAGAAATTCCGATCGTTAAGAACGCGATGACGTATAAAACATATGACGGCACTATAAAGAGGAAGTTGAATAGCCAGTGCGCCACCCTTTGGGCTCCTTCTGCTAATCTCGTGTTTATCCGTGTTAGTACACATTTGGTGAGAGACGATTCGTGATTTTCAGCCTCGTGATTTTCAGTTCATTACTGCTCTTCAGTTTGTGCTTGTGGGTTTGTATCTGGTATCTGGTTTTCAGTGCGTATAGTCATTTTGCATCTGGTTTTCAGTGCGTATTTTTAGATTACGTATTTGATTTTCAGTGCGTTCGTTCTGACCAGCTGACTGTTTTGAAGCCATGTTGCAGGTACTTACTCATTGTACAGTTTGTGCTGTGCAGGGGCTTGGTGTTGGGGTTCTTCCTTTGACCCAAGTCCAGTCCATGAACAGGGCGAGGAGGAGTTCATGGACGAAGAATTGTTTGCTCCAGCGTGACCAATTCTCTCATATGCCTTTGTTGTGGGAGATCCGTGAGAATAATCCTGATGATTTCAGGAATTATCTTCGGATGAGGGACCCCATTTTTCACCGTCTGTTGGCTTTGCTGTTCCCTTATATTATGAAGCAGGACACCTGCATGCGGTAAGCCATCACTCCCGAGCAGAGGCTTGTGGCCAACTTGCGGTACTTGGAGATGGGAAGAAGTCTGCAGGACATCAAGTTCTCGACAGGCATCTCCCCCCAGGGTCTGGGAATCATTATTCCAGAGACCTGTTCTGCCATCATTCAGGTCCTGCAGAAGGACTATATTAAGGTAAGATGTATCCTTTAACATCACATTATATGTATTTAAATAAATCTATTTTTTAAATAAATTTGTATTTTAAACTGAAAAATATTTCATTTGATTTACTGCTTGTCTTTCTTTAAACTGTCCCCTAGGTTCTCCAATGTATCTTTTTTTCGCCATTTTCTTCAATAGTGCCAACATAATTTCTTTGATACATGAGGTGACAATCTATTCTTCAGCTAACTATTAATTTATGTTGTGGGTCTGCTACACACACACCTTCTTTTTGTTGTTAATGTATGTAATGCATTAATGATAATAATATTCATAATTTTCAGCACCCTGAATTAATGTTTTGGAGTGACGAAAATGGCCTGATTGATGCAAATTATAAAGCACTGTGGGTGTTATTTACTAAAGGAAAATCCACTTTGCACTACAAGTGCACTGCAAAAGTGCATTGAAACTGCACTGAAAGTGCACTTGTAGTGCAAAGTGGATTTGTCTTTAGTAAATAACCCCCATTGCCACTGTAAACACCAACTTAAGCAAAAAACTGCTATTGAGCATTGAAAGAAGCCCCACATTGTTGAGTAGAACATTGTTTACTCTGTGCACATTCACATGTGCATTTAGAAAAGGGTGAACAAAACAACATATTTTTTGGAATATATATATTTTTTTGTGACAGTAGAAATATCCTTTTTTGTGGTAAACAGGCATGTTTTTAAAAACATAAAACAATACACAACTAGGAACTTAGAAATTTCAACTTTGATAAATTTGTCCAAACTGTGTTGTGATGTCACCCCTGTGAAAGCTAAATTTGAAGATGCACACAACTTGGGAGTCAAAATGGGGATTTCCCTCCTGATCCCATGCCTAATGTCAACATGTGCTAGCTCCCATCATGGTGGATCAATGGATGTGTTTCGGGGGTACAACCCCTTCCTCTCAGCTACTTGAGTTGCAAGGAAGGGGTTGCACCCACAAAACGCATTCCTTGATATCCCATGATGGCAGATAGCACATGTTGACACACTGTGTGCATCTTCAAAATTTGGCTTTCAACATTTTTTAGAAAAGTTGTAATAAAAGTCAAAACATTAAAAAAATTTGGTGTGTTTTATATTCTGCCAAAACATCAATAATGTTTTTGAGTCCTTTTTCAACATCATTGATGTCTTCCTTGATCTTCTGTAAATCCCGATTGCACACCATGATCTCCCCGATGAGGACGTGTGCACTTGTACTTGTGAAATAAGATTCTTCTTCCACAACATCCACATCACCTAAAAGAAAAGAAATAAATAAAATATGCAGGCATACATATATTACCTTCTATTACATCTATTATTAGACTATTTCGCGAACTTCATAAACCTCTCCTTCCTCCACATACTGAGGTTGTGGTGACTTCCCCTTCTTTAGGAGGTTGGGGGTTCCTGGTGTCCTCTGACATCCAGATTCTTTCCCCCCTCATATGTGAATAAAATAAAGGTATACTAAGCACACAGATATTTAAGGCAAGAAATAGGAATATGAATCATTGCTTGAAGTATCGTACAAGTGTCTGTTTTGGCAGAGTTCCAAGCTGAAGACATGATTTTTTCCCTTTCTTCAAGCTGGAATACTTACCTTTTTGGGTAAAGTTTCACACATGGAGACACCCCTACTATCCACTGGAGCACCTGTGTGGGACACCCTAAAGTTTGCTCTGGTGTCCCACACTAGTGCTCCTGCGTCCAGATGTGTAAACAGCTGCTGATTGTCCTCTCCTTACACTGAATCAAGTTTGTATTTCATTCTAGTTACAAACCCATCTAGACAACAATGTCCTAAACTTCTTTTAATACAAATAGGCCTGAACAAATGTAGTTAACCTGCATCTGCCAAAAAACATCGTATTAGTGGGCAAACAATGTTTACTATGAACGATTACTGTGCCCACAAACCTGAAACTTGCCATTTTAAACTGTACAACAGTAAAGAAAAGCACATGGAGCAGCACGAATGTAATAAGAAGATTAGGAACACACGACAACATACTTTTTTGCAGCACTATCTTGATTCTTCTGTACCCACCTTGCTCCCTCAATTTGAGGTCTGACCATAGTTTCCTCAGCTAATCCTTCGATCGCCGTACCCCAAAATTCTTCTGCAGACTTTTCACAACTTTAGTCATGATCTCGGCCTTTCTGACATTTGGGTTTGGGTAAGGTCCATGCTTCCCATAATAGTCTGCCCTCTTCAAGATGTCCACCATCTCCACCATCTCACCCGAGGACATATTAGAGGCCTTGAATCTCCTCCGGGATCGAGACATTTGTGGCTCCGGGCTTTCGTCGTTGCTCCTGTCTTTATGCACCTGTTGTCTCTCCGCCATGTGCTCTCCCACTGCGCCGAAAGACAAGAATATACTATAAAGAAGGTCAGGGGTGGGCAGAGTTTCACGCATGCACAGTGTATATAAAGCGTAACATGCGTGCGTTGTACATCTGATCTGTGAGCGGAGGACGGAGTAGGGGAAGCGCCAATCGATCTAACGAAGGTACAGTTTGTAACTTGGGGCATCAGTGGCCTATACTGCTTATAGATTGAGGCCTATATTGGGACAAGATTATTATGCGAGTTTAGCCTGACATTAGGGTTTGTCTTGTGTTGTGTCTTGCAGATAAAATGGATCGATTCAACGATCATAACTTCCTCCCCTATTCATTGATTTGTACAGAGAGCTGCCTTGTGGCAGACAAAATCACCACTTTTATACAAATCGACTAAAGAGGAAGGCAGCACTCGATAAATTGCTGGAACTTGAGAAGCCGCAGATCCCCACGGCAGACATCAACTATTTGAAGTGCAAAATTGGTGGCCTGAGGAGCACATATAATAGGGAGCGCAAGAAGGTCCAGGATTCCCAGAGATCAGGAGCAGCAGCAGATGACATTTTTGTATGCAGGCTGTGGTACTATGACAGACTGGGATTTCTGTCAGACCAGACTGAAATCATGCCATCACTCTCAACCCTTCCTTAAACTCTTCCTTTCACCCCAGCTGAGGCTTCCGATGTCCAACCTGGGCCTTCCACCCAGGAAAAAGATGTGGCGGAGCCCAGCTTGAGTCAGGTATAGCATTGTTCAACATATTTTTCAAAATTGTGTGTGGTTGATGATCAATAAAATAAAACTATGTCCCTTTTTCATACACAGAAAATCCTCATTCAGGAGGAGGATGTAGAAAGTGGCAGCCAGGAGGTGGCAGGGGAAAGTGGCAGCCAGGCGGTGGCGGGGGTAAGTGACAGCCAGGAGGTGGTGGGGGTAACTGGCAGCCAGGAGGTGGCTGGGCTCAGTAGCCTGACCGAATCCCAGGTCCCTCCCCTCCGCCTTCAACAAAAAAGGCCCAGGAAGGGGAGGAGCATGGAGAAGTCAGCACTTGGGTTAACTTGGCAGGCTTCTGCAGCTCAGTCTTCTTGAGGCCTATGTCTGCATGGCTGCCAACAAAATGCAGGAAATGGAGGTGGGCCAACGCCTCTTTTGTGAGGAAGTTATATATATGGCCCTAAATAAGGGATTGAGGGGCGAACTCACAAGCAAAACCCACCTGTGTGAGTTGGACTATCCTCCTCCTCCTCCTCCACCTCCTGCCTCAACTCCAACACCAGAGCCACAGCCTGGAAGCAAGCGTGGAAGGAAGACAAGAGAGTGATGGCCTGGGTTCAGTCTGGTCTGGTAAAAGACGCAGGCTGGTGTAAGCCCACAGCCTGGGGACATATATGTTATCTGCTGCTGTTCCTGATCTCTTGGAGTCCTGGACCAGATTATGCCCCCATTAAATGGACTCCTCAGGCTCCCAATATTTCCTGTAATATAGTTATTAATATAGTATGTGTACCCTGGGGTACAAAGGCTTCATAAATTTCACCTGTTTATCCAGCGTTGCCTTCCTATTTATTTTGTTAAAGATGTCTAAATAAATGTCTATTTTTTGGCTAAAATCATTGGCTATGTGTTAAAATTAAAAAAAGGACAGTTTTGAGTAGGCAGGTACATTTCAAAAAGAAAAAATGTAGCAAAACACCGCGCTAGTAAATGCTAAAACAGTAAATAAAGCCGCGCTAATTTAGGTGACCTATACCTTGGTGTAAAATAAATCCTCAAGCAACAATATAAGATTGCGCTTACCAGAAGGCAAGCTTAAAAAAGCCTGTAGTGTGATGTAAACGGGACAGATATGGACCTTCGGACATCAGCAGCAATCTGGATCTCCTCAGACAAGTTAGACCAGGGATAGAGATTCCAATGATGTTTTACCGCTTGGATCAATCAGGAATGGACACACTCTCCAAACAAAGGCATCGACCCCAAAGTCATTCAGCAGCCAATATGGAATACAGGAAGAAAAGGGGATGCTCCCATAGTGTGATACCAAATATTACGTTTATTAAAAGAAAAAGGAATCCTACTTACACAAAACGAAAAGCATATAAGCAGGACAAGTAAAATACGCCGGCCGGCTTGCAATACACCCGCTCACAACGCGGAACGCGATAACGTCAGTGCGTCAGCCTCCCTACGTCCGTTTCGACCAATAGTCGTCTTCTGGGGAACGGGCGACGCACTGAATCATCGCAGCTATATAGACAGTGGTAAACACAACCTGGTGAGAACCTTCAATGGCGGGAAAAACTAAATTGACCTTGAGTTTAACCCTATATGTATATAATTTAAAAACTAAAAATTGCACTAAAAAAGGGCCCCATCTTGTGGACAAATAACAGAACACAGCTAGATGAACTAACCATGTGATACGTTACAAGTGGAAAATTACCACAGCTCGCTCCACAAAATGGAGCTCTAACAGTGGCAAATAGCCCAATGAGAATGTATATGTAATATCTCAACTGATAAATTAAAAATTAAATGATAAGCATATTGGGAGATGTAAATATGATCAAACACATTATACATCAATAGTTGCAGAAAAAGAGAAGAAAAAGACCCCCAAAAAAAACTCTCTTTCCTTACAAAGTAAATGGGTAACAAGAACAAAAATTCAGAAAGGATCAAAAATCACAAAAATGTTATTATTATTATATATATAGTGTGAGCATAAATCGGATGTCTTAATTTTAAAATTATATCGTAAGGGTGGTACAGCAATTAAACTCCCATAATGACCATACGGGTCCCCAAATTGGAACTAGGAGACTCAGGAATTGTCAATGAAAGCATTGACATCAATGTCAACGTTTAACCCAAACGGGGTATAACTTTTAATCTTATGTATCCATGACATCTCCAATCTGGAGATGCCGCGCACAAGAGAACCCCCTCTCCACGGTGCCGTATATTTGTCGATCCCCAGAAAGATTGTCTTTGAGGGGTTCTTCATATGGGCCTCTAAATAATGTCGGGAAACTGGATGTTTAGGGAACCCACCCAGGATATTGGTGACATGTTCGTTTAGCCTCACCTTCAGGGGGCGCTTTGTCCTACCGACATATTGGAGCCCACATTGGCACTGGAGTAGATAGACCACCCTCTCGGTGGCACAGGTGATGAAAGGTTTAATTTCGAATCCCACGCCTGTACTTGTAGAAGTGAATTTATGTGTCCTCCTATGGCTACAGCCACTAAGAGAGCAGATCCTACATTTCCTACATTGATAAAAACCCGTGAGGTTATCAAAGAAACATGTTTTAGCAGTGGGCGGATCTAAGACATTAGGTGCTATTCTGTCTTTCAGCGAAGGGACTCCCTTAAATACAATCTGAGGTGTCTGTGGAAGAACTGCATTAAGGGTAGTGTCACTGGTGAGAATGTGCCACATTTCAAAAAGACAATGTCAAATTACCAAGGGACACCAACATCAACCAATCTCCTTGAGGTTAAAAAATACAAGATAATAATGGTGTTGTGGTAACTTGACACACACGCTGGGAATTTCTGACAACGGATTTTGTTGTTGGAAAATTTGAGATAAAGCTCTCAAATTTTTGTTGTCGGAAATTCGGACAAAAAATGTCTGATGGAGCCTACAGCAATCGAACATTTGTTGTCAGAAAATCCGATCGTGTGTACGCAGCATAATTTAGACCACTCCACAGTCCACATAGAGCAAAAATTACAGCCAACCATGCACTTCCTCGCAGTTTCCGTGCCAAAAAAAACATTGCCGTTTATCTACCCGACATGTTATTATCCTCTTCCATATAGCCTAATATCTTTGGGTCTAAACCAAGAGTTGTTCTGAAAACTGTATTTATTATACCGATTAATTTTTTCCAGTATCTGCTTAATCATATCATATGACTTATATCTCCCTTTAGATCCCTACATCTTGGGCATTTAGCATCCGTCCTCCGCCCAAATAAGAATAATTTCTGAGGGGCCCTATATACCCTGTGCAGTAGATGCAACACTATCTGAGATGGGGACAGGGTACTTAATGGACCTGTTTCCAAAGTTTGTTTCCACTGCTCCTTTGTTATATCCCCCAAATCTTCCACCCATTTACTCCTACATGGAAGCTCCTCATTCCCCTTTATAACCCCATCACATATACTATCATATATGATTGAGATCAAACCCTTGAACGTATCTGTGTTGATTACTTTCCGAAGAATAACCACCTCACTCCACTCCACTGGCCTCACGTTAAATTATGTCCCTAGAGCATGTCTAATTTGCAAATATTTAAAAAAGGACTAATTTGGTATATCGTATTCCTCCTTAAGTTCCTGAAATTATTTAAGATGATCCACCTTATATAACTGAGCAAGGTGAACAAGACCACATCTCTCCCAATCCATACTTTTCTCTATGTTAAGTAGCTCCTGAAAATGGTTTATTGTCCCACAATGGTGGGAATTCAGTAAATCCCCAATATCCTTATATCTCCTTGACCACTTTCCTTTGCTAATTTATTAACAAGAACGTTGGAAATTTAAGTAAAAGGGATTCGGTCTCCAGAGCCTCCATCAATGTGTTATGACTTGTACCCAATAGCATAATTCTCCTGCCTTGATCCTCCTTGGATAAATCATTACAGCCTCTTAAATGTTGCAGCTGTGCTGCTAAAAAGTAACACCAAGGAAACTGCCAATCCCCCTCAATCTTTTGATAGTTGTAATATATGCAGCCGTATCCTTGCCTGTTTTTTCTTCCAAATTAGTAAATATGATATCTATTTTCTGGAACCATTGTGTATTTATCCAAACTGGTGAACTATGCAGTACGTACAATAGTTGTGGCATCCAAATCATTTTTATTAGATTACACCTTCCCGATAATGGCAAAGATGCCATATCTTTCCCTTACATCTAAAATGATCTAACAATGGGGCAATATTGTCAATTATATAATTTTTAGGATTTAAAGTTATATATATCCCCATATATTTAATTCTATTAGCTATTTCCAACCATGGGATCCCTGATGGTAAACCTGACTCAAATGAATCCACAGGTAGCAGCATTAATTTGTCCCAATTTATTGTTAAACCGGATATCCGCCCAAAATCTATAATTATATTTAGGGATTGGCCAAACACCCCATGGTTTGTGGTGTTTGGCCCAACATACGAACCCTATTAAAGTCTATCCATCTTCAATCACGATGCGGAAGGACCAGAAAAATAGAAAAAAAATACTCCACCTCCATAGGATGACCCCGCCCCCTATGACACATGATGTCAGAAGAGGCGGGGTCACTTGGTTACAGGTGGCCCCCACCCTTGCCTATATAACAGCTGTCACAGCCAAGAAACAGCAGTCGGTGGGTCACCTCCAATCAAGGCAGAGCTTTTTTTTTCAGGTTCGTCGGGTGGCGTGATTGAAGATGGATGTGTCAGAAAAAATGAATCAGACTGAGACAGACGTACAGGTAAATAATAATAAAAAGGTAAACAGAGTAAACGTAGTCAAAACATAGCCAGAGTTCAGGAACCAGATCTGATAGTCAGACAAGCCAAAACTTCAGGGAGCCAGAGATGAGTGTAGAAGAACAGCAAGCAGGTAATGGAGCCAAATGGAATGTCAGCCAAGCAAGTCTTTAACAGGAACACAGGAGAGCGTCTCTAGAGATGTGACCAAGGCGAAGGCAGAGATCATCTGGGCTGGACGGCTTAAGTAGGCAGGACTGACGAGCAGGATTTCAACAACAGGTGAGTCACTGTGGAGAGAAAGGAGCCTGCAATTAGCCGACAGCTGAGTGGCCAGATTTGAGAAGGAAGGGCTGAGCCCAGCCCTGACAGTACCCCCTCCTCAATTACCCCTCCCCCTCGGAGGACCACCAGGCTTGAGGGGAAAATGTCTATGGAAATCATGAAGGAGGACAGAGGCATGTACGTCCGAGGATGAGACCCAAGAGCATTCCTCCGGACCGTACCCTTTCCAATGCACCAGGTACTGTATGAGCACACAGAACCTATGGGAGTCAACTGGACTGTACTTCAAACTCCTCATGGTTCTCAACCTGTACAGGGTGAGGACGAGGCACCAAGGTGGTAAAGCGCTTGAAGACCAAAGGTTTTAATAAGGAGACATGAAATACATTTGAGATACGCAAATTAGAAGGAAGGTCTAATGCGTAAGCCACTGGGCTAATCCTGCGAAGAATACAGAGAGGCCCAATAAACCAAGGTGCGAACTTCAGAGAGGGAACACGAGGGAACACGTCGGAGTCGGAGGTTGCGAGATGACAGCCAGACCCTGCCCCCAACCTGGTAGGAAGGCACAGGAAGGCGTCTCCGGTCAGCATGGAGTCTGTACCTATCATTACCATGTCGCAAAGCCTCCTGGACTTGTGCCCAAGTGGAATGAAGACCACGGTGATGCTCCTCTAACTCAGGAATACTCTGTAGAACAAACAAGTCAGGCAACAGGGAAGGTTGGAAACCATAGTTCGCCATAAACGGGGAAGCAGAATTCAAGGCACTATTGTGAGCAAACTCCACCCACGGTAAGAGGTCTGACCAGTTATTATGATGGTCAGAAATATAGCAACATAGGAATTGCTCCAAGGACTGATTGGCTCGTTCTGCAGCCCCATTAGACTGCGGGTGATACGCAGAGGAGAAAGCAAGCTGAATTCCCAACTGCACAAAAGGCTTGCCAGAACCGGGACACAAACTGACTACCCCTGTCTGAGACAATCACCTTGGGTAGCTCATGTAAGCGAAACATCTCCTGAGCAAAAATGGAAGCCAGTTCCTTAGAAGTGGGCAACTTCTTAAGTGGAATACAATGCAACACAGTTATAAGGATAACTGTGTTGCCCTGGGAGTTGGGTAACTCCACAATGAAATCCATAGACAGGTGGGTCCAGGGCCTTTCTCTATTGGGTATGGGTTGTAGGAGGCCCACTGGAAGGTGTAGTGGAGTCTTACTCTGAGCACACACGGAACAGGCAGCTACAAAGGCGGTTATAGCAGCACGTAGACTAGGCCACCAGAATTGTTGGGAAATGTCCAAAAAGAGTTGATTCTTCCTAGGGTGGCCAGCAGCCTTGGGAGAATGGTAACTCTGGAGCACGGCATTACAGAGACTCTCTGGGACAAAGCAGTGGTCACAAGGTTTCAAAGGAGGAGCATGGACCTGAGCGGCAAGAATTTTGTCACCCAAGGGAGCAATGAGACTGGTGCAAACCATAGCCAGAATACGTTTAGAAGGAATCACAGGAACCGGAAACGGCTCCATCTTGGAAGTGCAGGAAATTGTCGTGACAAAGCGTCAGCCCTTACATTTTTAGAACCGGGTAAGAAGGAGACAATGTAATTGAAACTGCATCCAAACAAAATGAACATCCTTTTTTCCCACAAATAGTGCTTTCTTTTGGTGGTATTTGATCACCTCTGCGTTTTTATTTTTTGCGCTATAAACGAAAAAAGAGAGACAATTTAGAAAAAAATGCATTATTTTTTACTTTTTGCTATAATTAATATCTCACAAAAATATATATAAAAAAAAACGTTTTTTTTTTCCTCAGTTTAGGCCAATATGTATTCTTCTACACATTTATGGTAAAAAAAAACGCAATAAGCATATATTGATTGGTTTGCGCAAAAGTTATAGCGTCATTATGGCGGACACATCGGACACTTTTGACACTATTTTGGGACCAATGTCATTTATACAGCGATCAGTGCTAACAAATGCACTGATCGCTGTGTAAATGACACTGACAGTGAAGGGGTTAACCACTAGGGGGCGATGAAGGGGTTAAGTGTAACTGTGGGGGGTGGGCTTCAAGTCACATGACAGCGATCTCTGTCATGACACAAGCCAGAACGGGGAAATGCCTTGTTTACATAGGCACTTCCCTGTTCTGAGGCTCCGTGACCAGGTATGCCCATTTGCCCACTGCTGCCATTGTGCCGACCTAACCTGTTCACGATGGAATTCACACTTCTCCAATTTACAATAGAGATTGTTCTCTCTTAGTTTCTGAAACATACGACAGACATCTGTGTGGTGGCTCTCCAGGGACTTGGAAAATATGAGGATATCATCGAGATAAACCACTACACATAACTGCGACCAATCTCGAAGGACATCGTTAATACATTCCTGGAAAACTGCCGGGGCGTTACGAAGGCCAAAAGGCATTACGAGGTACCATATTGAAATCTCCCACTGCCATTATTGTGACATTAGGTTTATCCAAAATTAATTTCATCAATTGATATAAAACCTCGGCCTTAAATGGGGGAGGGATATATATATTAGCCAAAATGCATACCGTATTCTCAAAAGTACAATATAAAAAAATATACTGGCTCTTTTCGTCTATAGTAATCTGCCTGCAGGATTACTCCAAACCCGACCCAATCAGAATACTTACACCTCTAGAGTATGATGTGTACACCGAGTGATATTGGATTTTAAAATTTCCCCTTTTTAAATATGTTATTGTCTCTTTCGCTAGATGCGTCTCTTGCAGTCAGGGTACAGAGGCTTTATATGCTGTTACTGCAGAGAAAAGGGCCACTCTCTTTGTAGAATCTCTTAGTCCCCGAACATTCCAGGAACATATATTCACAACTTTAGATTGCATTAAATAAAAAATTAGTTTTCAATAACTTGACATTATAATATATCTTGTATTAACTATACTTTCTATCCTCATAACCAAACATAATATCCCCCTATTTCCTCTCCTTAACTCATTTAATACATATATTAATACATTAATACATATATCTCTCTATACATAATGTAACACATGTATTTGTGTACTTTAGACATGTTTCCACATGATTCTCAAATTTCTTAGCAGTGCTTTTAAAAGAAAAGAAAATTAGAATAACTTTACCTGTCCTCTCACAACACTCTTTCACTACCTGCCCCAGACCCTCTCTGAACCTGTGCCAAGAATATTTAAATTGAATATTTCCTATGTAATACTTTTTACCCATCCACATAAAAAACACAAAAAAAGAAAAACAAAAGCAAAAAAAGGAACAGAAAAAAAAGGGGAAAAAAATCCCTTTCACACTCCACAACTGGCCCTCTTCAGACCTATACAAGGGGCATTTGAAGTGAACCTTTCCTGTGACCAATGTGACATTTGTTTTGTCTTTTTTTTTTTTCCATACTCTTTCCTGTCTGTATCCTTATCATAAACCACCTCAGAAAAAGAAAATACAAAAATTCCCAAAGGGGGGAAACACACATCTACCATTTCCCTTCCCATAGTGCAACTTCCCTCCTCTACTCCTAACTAAATGATAATTAATAAATCACTATTTCAAAACTGGACCCATTATGCAAGCTAACTAATCTATTAGACTCTACTCTACTTACTTCGTATTTTGTTTTTCATTTTTTTCCAACCATGCTAGTGCCTCATTTGGAGTATTAAAAAAAATGTGTTTCGCCAAGTGCCACTACTCGCAGCCGTGATGGATACAACATAGCATATGAGATTTTTAATTGCTGCAGTCTTTTTTTAGTCTCCAAAACTTGGCTCTTTTCTTCTGCAATTCTGAGAAGTCTGTAAAAAATAAAACTTTAATGCATTGTATTGTAATGTATTTTCCCTTGCTTTCTGAAGTATAATGTCTTCATCCTTGAAATAAAGCATTCTTACCAGGAATGGCCTAGGCTAGCCCCCTGGCAATGGCACTCTATGTGCTCTCTTTTGCAAAGGAGGAGAAAGATTCTTTCCCAAATGTTTCCATAAGCCATTTCTCCATAAAGCCTACAGGGTTAGAGCCCTCACAGGGTTCAGGGAGCCCTTAGATTCTCCCAATATTTCTGTGCAGTCTATTTTCCATGTCCTCCATTTGAAAGGTGTATGCATAAAACTTTTCACTGATCACTGTATCATCCTCGACCAAGCTCATCCTCCCCTCTAGGGCCATGGTCCATTCCCGCACTTTCTGTAAATCATGTCTTAAAAAATGAATCTCCTCTCTTATACCTCTAAGTTGCTCAGTCAATTCAAATAGAGAGGATTTACAGGAGTTCACTGCTTGCAATACTTCCTTTAAAGAGGGATCTTCCCCTGCCACAGCACCTGCTTCCAAAAACAACATTGGGTTTTTCATTTCCACTACTACCTCTGCTCCTGTGCCAATCCCGTTTCCAAAAACAACACTGGGTTTTTCATTTCCACTACTACCTCCTGTGCCAATCCCCTGTTATCCCTGACTTTTCCTTGCTGTCGAGACCTCTGCCTGGTTTTTAACCTGTGAGGCGGTTTGACTGCTTTTTGCTGGTGTATGCGCAAACTTTTCCAATTTATCTGCTGCTTGACTTTCTTTATCCTTTACTGACCGCTGCATCTGTAGGCTTGCACCCTCTTGCTGCAGAGCCTCCTCTGCCTTTTTCCTTGTCATATTTAATGTTGCTGATGTTAAAGTCCAGCTAATTAAATAGCGTGTCAAAAGTAACAAAAAGTCCCCAGGGTATCCGTTGTAGGAGTAATTATCAGACCGCCCAAGAAGCAGTCCTTTAATTCCCTGGTCTGTCCTCACCTCCTCTCTGCAGATCAACCACCGATATCCTTGTTTCCACGGCTCCTTTAGGAGTTGATTTTTCTGGCCCTCAGCTCTCTGCTTTCAGCTCCCTGCCAGCCTCTCACACTGACGTTAGAGCTGTCTCTATGTCTGGTAGGTGCAGCGGGAGTCTCTCACCCCTCCACCGCCACTCAGCAATAAGTTGTTTAATAAACTTTGTGAACGTGTTGTTTAAGAGTTATTCACTTGTGTGCTTTAAATATCCCTACCACAGTTTGTCCTGTTTAGTTTCTGTCTAATTTAGGATGTTGGCACATGCCAACAGTGAATAGTTTGTTTTTTTCTATTAATCATTGTCGCTACTTTACCCTGCCTATAGTTATATGAAAAATGTATTTAAGGTAAACAATGCAATACTAACTCAATATATGTACTCACTCAAAATACACAATAATTTCCTTTAAATCCCTACAGGCTATAGTTGCTAGATGATAATATACTGGAAACATTAAAGCCAATCATTTGTAATATATACTTTTCATGTTTTGAAAATGATTTATTAAAGCTGTAAACCCTTACATATACCCAGTGAAGTGACTGGCCTCAGAAATCACACAGAGATTAAACAAATCCTCCATATGGTGTACCTGTTTATCTGCAGCGCTCTCTTCGTTATATCTGTACAAAGTGCAGAATGAAAAACAGGGGGTGGGGAGCTGAAGTTACATCAGTGAGTAGAGCTCCGAGAGCTTAGTGGAGGAAAGGGACACACACCCTTCACACAGCACATAAGAACAGAGCTGAGGCTGTCAATCACAGATTGCGCCCTTCCCTGTCACCATTTTTCTCTTGGTGTCAGGACAACTGGTTAGAAGTGCTCTGGATTAAGACAAGCACACACTATAGAAGTATATGCTTTGTTCATATTTCATGTCTAAGGTTTACAACCACTTTAACTTCAGTCTAGTACAATTGTACAGTTGCAGCAAGTCAAATAGACTTGCTGGGCACCTTATCTCCTGGCTAGAGGACATCCAGCATCATACATCACTTTCCTCTCCAATTTTATTGCTCAAGACTCGCTCTTTTCATTCATTGGATTTTAGTTCTTTCAGTCACGGAGGCTCAGCATCATATCTGGACATTATGGAGGATGTTCTACAAGAAAATTAAGCCTGCTTAAGGAAGCTCACTCCTCCAGACTAGCATCCACCCTGCTGGCCGCTGCCAACAGCCATGATCTACCTGCATTGCATAGAGAAGCACAGAGACTCAGTGATGACATCACTGGGACTAAGATAAGCTAATGTAATCAAAACCGAAAGCCTTTATCTAAAATTGCCATTGGCATGTTGATAAGGGAGAAAAGAAGGAATCGGGGAAGGCAAAACATATGCAGAATAAACTGCAGCTTTAAACAGAAGAAAGACACAAAATGACTTTATTAAATTATTCAAATTTTGTTTATATGGAAACTAATTAGAAAAGCAATACGACTTTAAAAACCTTGATTGAATAGGGTCAATAAAGTCATCAACAATTTGCAGAAAGCTGTATTGTGAGGTGGTGCACATACAAAAGTACCAATACAATCTTATAATTGGGTAGTTTCCTTAGAAGAAGAGTCTGCATACCAGAGTTTAATATTGCACCTTATGTATACTGAGTCTCTATACTTTGCAGTGTGGAGGAAACCCTCCAAATTAATGAACTCACAAGGCAGAGATTACTCTAATAACGATAGAATAGGTATGACACCTGACCCCATAGGAGATCACAGTCTGTCTTTGTGTTTGTTAAATTCAGTCCATCAATGTTTTTTGAAAACAGTTGCCACCGATAGTGACATAAGTTATGTAGTATATACCCTAAACATAGCACAGTTGTCCTCTTGCACTCACTCTGGTCATCAGACCTGTAGATTAATCTTGTCATTCTTGCTGATCCTCACCTTTGCAGTTAGTGAATTCTGTCAGACACAATGTTAGGAGCTTTAACCTCTGTGCTCCTTAATTGATCAGCGGAATTGAGGCAGCCTAAGTCTCAGATCAATCTTTCTTTTCAATTTCCCCACTGTTGACCTCTTCAGCTTGATGAAATGGAAACAGAAAAGACGAAGTCAGTAGAACAAGTTATTGATTTTATTGCAGAAAACTAGCAGAAGTGGCCACAAATACCATGTAGTAGAATGGAGGACAGGTAAAGGAGCTTTTTGAAAGGAGCAAGCTAGAGGTCGATAAGTAGATAGTTGATAGCGCCAAATACGGCTAGCACTAATGACCAAAGGGTCACAGAGTAAGAGTAATGATTAACAACAACAAAAGGCAAGGGAAGGACTAGTGTGTGTAAGAGAAGGGTCTGATATAGGATGCTACAATGTCACATACCAAAGACTTAAAGTGGTTTTAAAGGAAAACTTTTTTTCCCTTAATGCATTCTCTGCATTAAGGGAAAAAAAAAAAACTTTCAATAGATGCTCTCTCCAGTCCCCATTTAACAGCCTGAGCTTGTCTGCAGCAGCTCTTCTCCACTCTCTCTTCTCACAGGTAAGTCAGCAGCGGCAGGAGCCATTGGCTGAAGTGAGGAAAGAGCAGGGCTTGGGGCCAAGCAGTGCTGTGTATATCTATAGATGTGCACAGCCCAGCTCAGGATCAAGCCTACACATGTGCTCCCATAGCAAGTGGCTTGCTATAGGGGTCATATGGAGAAGAGGAGGAGTCAAAAAGCACCAATGGAGTAACCCAGAATAGGAGGTTTGGACCACTCTGTGCAAAACCTTTGCACACAGCAGGTAAGTATAACATGATTATTTTGTTACGAAAACAAAAAAATAAGCATTGCAACCCCCTTAGATGGACTTTCAAACATGTAATAGTAATGATTGATACATCAATATAGAAAAAAGTTTTAGTTCCTAAAATTTTGTTTGGAAAAGTTTAGTAAAACATGCTATTTTTCCCTTGTGACTCTAATGCCTGATTTACTAAATTATTTTTACAGGCTGACAAAGCTAATTTTGTGTGCTATGATTGATTTACTTTTTCATCTGCTCATGAAAGGTAAACTCCAGGCAGATATAAAAGACACAAGTTAATGCATCATTGTATTCATCAAGAAATCATACAATTTATTTTTGAAATGCAAACAATTTAAATACATACATTTCACTTCTATAAAGCAGAAGTCAGACTGGGAGAGGGAGGGGCAGGGCTCGGAGCCAATCAGGTGAGCTACAAGGAACAGGCTAAAAGGAGGAAAGTACAGAGTATGTGAAGAGATGATGTAATCACTTTACTACTGCTCCTTTAAGGTGCATTCACACCTGTGAATGCAACTTGCCTGCAAGTAGATGCAAGAGCCCTAGCGGGGGTTCCTTCGATTAGCTGGGAGAGTTTATAGCTGGGAGAGTGTAGGCAGGTGCCTACAGAGTAATGTGACATATGTCTCTGTTTTCTGTATGTTATGAAGTTATGCTTTTCTTTGTATTGTTTAAATACTGCATGTGTCACCAGACAAGGCTGCAGCCTTCCCTAACTTCCATTTTTACTCCACACAACAACATGACACCCACCTAACAAGAATGACAAAACCAAACCCATATGCACATAGGACTCCCCGGTTGGGATCCAGATTGGGCTCTCACCAGGTCCCCCTGCCCGGCCTGTGGGAGGACAACAGGGGTGGGGAAGCCAGCAAATAAATGAGTGCAGTGCAGTAAGTCCAACAAAGGTCAAGGACACAACTCTCTTTCCCTCTGTAGATAATAATAACATGAGCAAAAACAATGAATGAGCATACATTCGGGTATATACAGTATCTCACAAAAGTGAGTAAACCCCTCACATTTTTGTAAATATTTAATTATATATTTTCATGTGACAACACTGAAGAATTACACTTTGCTACAATGTAAAGTAGTGAGTGTACAGCTTGTATAATAGTGCAAATTAGCTGTCCCCTCAAAATAACTCAACACACAGCCATTAATGACGAAACTGCTGGCAACAAAAGTGAGTACACCCCTAATGTGACTCATTAGTGTTACAAGGTGTCAGGTGTGAATGGGGAGTGGGTGTGTTAAATTTGGTGTCACTCTATCATACTGGTCACTGGAAGTTCAACATGGCACCTTATGGCAAAGAACTCTCTGAGGATCTAAAAAAAGATTTGTTGCTCTACACAAAGATGGCCTAGGCTATAAGAAGCCAAGACCCTGAAACTGAGCTGCAGCACGGTGGCCAACACCATACAGCGGTTTAACAGGACAAGTTCCACTCAGAACAGGCCTCGCCATGGTGGACCAAAGAAGTTGAGTGCACGTGCTCAGCATCATATCAAGAGGTTGTCTTTGGGAAATAGACGTATAAGTGCTGCCAGCATTGCTGCAGAGGTTGAAGGGGTGGGGGGTCAGCCTGTCAGTGCTCAGACCACACTGCATCAAATTGGTCTGCATGGCTGTCATCCCAGAAGGAAGCTTCTTCTAAAGATGGTGCACAAGAAAGCCTGAAAACAGTTTGCTTAAGACAAGCAGACTAAGGACATGGATTACTGGAACCATGTCCTGTGGTCTGAGGAGACCAAGATTATTATTAATATTATTATTATACAGGATTTATATAGCGCCAACAGTTTGCGCAGCGCTTAACAAAATTAAGGTAAACATTACAGTTACATTACAATTTGGTACAATAAGAATCAGAGGGTCCTGCTTATTAGAGCTTACAATCTAAGAGGGAGGGTCAATTGATACAAAAGGTAATAGCTATGGGGGATGATCTGATGGAGAAAGTAAAACAGTGTATTAGTTAGAAGCAGGATAGGCTTCTTTAAAGAGAAAGGTTTTCAGGGATCGTCTAAAGATGGATAGATTAGGGGACAGTTAGACAGATTGGGGTAGGGAGTTCCAAGGGATGGGAGAAGCTCTGGAGAAATTCTGTAGGAGAGCATGGGAGGAGGTGACAAGGGAGCTAGAGAGCAGGAGGTCTTGGGAGGACAGAAGAGAGCTGCTTGGTTGGTAATTTGAGACTAGATTAGTGATGTAGCTGGGGCAGAGTTATGGATGGCTTTGTAAATTAGTGGAGGGATTGGCAGAAAGGGCTGGAGGAAACTGTATGGTTGGTAAGGAGGATGAGTCTTGCAGTGGCATTCATTATGGACCGAAGGGGGGATAGTCTATGTAAAGGTAATCCAATGAGGAGGGAGTTGCAGTAGTTGTGGCGAGAGATAACCTGGGAGTGAATTAGAAGCTTGGTGGTGTCATTAGTTAAAAAGGGGTGTATTCTAGAAATGTTACGGAAGCTAACGTGGCATGATTTGGACAGGGATTGGACGTGGGCCTGAAAGGACTGTTCAGAGTCTAAGGTTACCCCTAGCACCCTGGCATGTGGGGATGGACTGATAGATGTGCCATTAATCTTGACAGAGAAGTCAGGGGAAGGGGCACGTGGGGGAGGAAATATTAAGAGCTCAGTTTTAGATAGACTCAGTTTAAAGAAGTGGTGTGACATCCAGGCTGATATGTATGTTAGTAAATCAGTGGTGCGTGAGGAGACTGATGGGGTGAGCTGAGGGGCAGAGAGATAGATTTTGGTGTCATCGGTATATAAATGGTAGCAGAAGCCATGGGAGGCTATTAGATCGAGAATTGTAGAGGTCAAGGACAGACACCAACGGTGAGAGGAGGAAGTGACACTGAAGGTGCGGTGAGATAGGAAAGATTCGAACCAACGGAGAGCGCAGCCATGGAGACCAAGCAAATTTCATTTTTTGAGGGGGGGGGGGGGGGGGGAGTGGTCAACTGTATCAAAGGCAGCGGAAAGATCCAAGAGTAAAAGTGCGGAATAATGACCGTTGGTTTTGGGTGTTAGTAAGTCGTTTGTGAGTTTTAGGAGGGCAGTGAGGCCTTTTTTTGGTATAGGAGTGACTAGCGCATGTTTTAGAGGGTTGGGGAAGATGCCAGTAGAGAGGGAGAGGTTGAAGATATGTGTTAAACAGTATAGGATAGAGCCAGAGGGTGACCGTAGTATTTAAGAAGGAACAGGGTCCAGGGGGCAGGAGGTTAGGTGGGCGTTAGAAAAAAGTTTATTGATTGCCTCTGTAGTAGCTGGGTTAAAAGAGGGAAGTATTAATTGTGCAGGAGGACAAGGCATGTAAAGTGAGGGAGATATCTGTAGAGTGGAGATCTCTAGACAAATTGTCTCAATCTTATTTTTGAAGTGATTAGCAATCTTCTGGGCAGTGAGTAAGTTAGTGGGTGGAGGTAATGCAGGATGAAGTAAAGCGGTAAAGGTAGAAAAGAGTTGACAGGGACTGCATGAGAAGGCGTTAATGAGAGTAGATAAAGTAGGTCTGTTTGGCAGTGTGGAGGCAGGGGTGGTATTTTTGGAGGGCAGATTTATATTGGCTACAATCTTGCTGTGACTTAGTCTTATGCCACAGATGCTCAAGAGCGCAGCTTTCTTTTTTGAGGCTTCTGGTATTGTCTGTCTGCCAGGGTTGTAGCAGTCGGGGCCTAATTCTGTGTGTAGGGAGGGGGGGGGGGGGGGCAAGGTATCCAGACTGGATGACAGGGAACTGTTGTAGACAGAAGTGACCAGGTTGGGCAGGACAAGGGTTAAGATGGCAAAGGAGTTGGTTGGTAGGCAAGGAGGCGGAAGATAAGGAGAGAGTGAAACTAATAAGGTGGTGATCAGAGAGAGGAAAAGGAATGTTGGAGAGGTTGTACAGAGTGAATAGGTAGGAGAATATGAGGTCAAGGCAGTTGCCATCAGAGTGAGTAGAAGCGTGTGTCCATTGTTCTCAGTCAAAAGCGAAGGTTAGGCTCAGCAGTTTAGAAGTAGCGGGAGTGTTAAGATTAACAGGGATGTTGAAGTCACCAAGAATGATTGTTGGAATTTAAGCAAAAGAGAGAAAGTAGGGCAGCCAGGCAGAGGAGTCCTCAAGGAAGCTTGACACCGGTCCAGGAGGCCGATAGATCACAGTGTAGCAGAATCTCTGACATATTCCAGTCTAATGAGAACCTTCAAGGCCAAAGATAGCTGACATCCTTCAATATGTGGTGGGTTGTGAGGCATAGTGGGTGCAAAGGTGGTAAAAGTCATTGGGCGCCAGACACTTCTTGGATGTAAAAGAAGTTTTATTTCTTTGACAGTCCTTTTTATATTTTGCACGGGGAAGAGGGTTAGTGCCAGGACACACTTAAGTAGTTGCAATTTCAAATGGCAGACTCCAAGACTTCAACAGGAGGACAGCCATACAGGGAAAAGCCCCAGTTGTGCTGCATGTACAGAATTGCTGTCGCCTATGGCAACAGTGCCTAAACAGTTCCTAACTCAAAGTAACAGTTCTCTCAGTTGTACTACAACTTCTCCTTGTAATTCTTCAGCCCCTTGAGTTCCTGGACTCTCACTGGACCCTCTGATTCACTGACTCTGAATCCCGTGAGCTCCTCAAGGCTTTTGCGATGGTATCTCCCTCAAGCGTCACCGCTGGTTGGGTCACTGACTTGATCACCGCCTGAAGTTTCCTGATTCTCCACCGTGCCCATTCAGGAAGAATACTGCTCCGGTACTTGCTTCAGTTACTCACTGTGGTCCCTGATAAAGGCAACTTGTACCTTATGGGCAACAGCATCCCTTCTACCTCTGACCACGACAGGTTCTCCGGTCGGCGAACAGTCACTTTTGGTTGGACTGCAAGACGCAGTGTCCAAACTCTGTGCTGCCCTCTTACTTCTGGATAGGCCCCTACACAGCCCCCACACAAGAAGAAGCAGATCGGAGGAAGAAGAAGATGGAAGAAGATGCCGGAAGGAGAAGATGAAGAAACCGAAGGATGAAGAAAGGAAGAAGGAAGACCAGAAGAAAGAAGATTTTAATAAAGGAATTGTCAAAGACCATCTCCTGTCATTTTTACAATTACCCCTGAAGGGTCTGGTATGGATATTTAGGGGGACCCTACATCATTTTTTTTTTACATTTGAAGCGGGGGTTTCCCTTAATATCCATAGGAGACCTGAAGGGCCTGGTAATTTCATTTGGGGGGACCCCCACGCTTTTTTTTATCAATGACTTTCAATGAATGACTGACGATTCATTAGCTGCAAGTGATTTTAAATAGCTTTTTTTCCTGTAAAAATGACACTTTGTACAGGGACAGTTCTTGATATTAGATATACTGAATCTTGAATTCATTTGAATCATTCGTTATATCCGCTATAATAATTTCTTTCGTATTAGTTGAAATTTGATATTTGGTAGTTGGATTCGAATTGTTTTCTGTGTTACGGTAGCTGACAATTCATTAGCCGCGAGTTATTTTAAACAGCTTTTTTTCCTGCAAAAATGACACTTTGTACAAGGACAGTTCTAAGCACGGGAAACATGCGCCCCTTCACAGACATACTATAGAGTTGTAACGTTAAGAAGTTTTTGGATAATTCGTTATTTATCGTTACGAATATCGACACTCTACGAAAAATAACGAATTATCCAAAAACGTATTAACGTTACAACTCTATAGTATGTCTGTGAAGGGGCGCATGTTTCCTCTGCTTAGAACTGTGTGTCATTTTTGCAGGAAAAAAAGCTATTTAAAATCACATGAATTGTCGGCTCCCGTAACACAGAGAACAGTCATTCATTGAAAGTCATTGATAAAAAAAAAAAAGCGTGGGGTTCCCCCCAAATTCAATTATCAGGCCCTTCAGGTCTGCTATGGATATTAAAGGGGAACCCCCGCTTCAAATGTAAAAAAAAAAATGACGTAGGGGCCCCCCTAAATATCCATACCAGACCCTTCAGGTCTGGGATGGATTTTAAGGGGAACCCGGACAAAAAAAAAATGGCGTGGGGTCCCCCTCAAAATCCATACCAGACCCTTATCCGAGCATGCAACCTGGCTGGCCGCAGGAAAAGAGGGGGGGACGAGAGCACCCCCCTCCCTCCTGAACCGTACCAGGCCACATGCCCTTAACATTGGGAGGGTGCTTTGGGGGTCTGTGACCCCCCAAAGCACCTTGTAGGCCCTTGTCCTCATCAACTTTTCCATTGCGAGGAGCAGCCCAAGAAGAGACGCCAACGCCATGGAAGAAGATGCCTGCCAGGTTGCGTGCTCGGATAAAGGGTCTGGTAGGGATTTTTTTTTTGTCCGGGGTTCCCCTTAAAATCCATCCCAGACCTGAAGGGCCTGGGATGGATATTTAGGGGGGACCCCACGTCATTTTTTTTTAAATTTGAAGTGGGGTTCCCCTTAATATCCATAGCAGACCTGAAGGGCCTCGTTATTGAATTTGGGGGGACCCCCACCCCCACTTTTTTTTTTTATCAATGACTTTGAATGAATGACTGTTCTCTGTGTTACGGGAACCGACAATTGATTAGCCGCGAGTGATTTTAAATAGCTTTTTTTCCTGCAAAAATGACACTTTGTCATTCGAATCATTCGTTATATCTGCTAAAATAATTTCTTTCGTATTAGTTGAAATTCGATATTTGGTAGTTGGATTCGAATTGTTCTATTCAATTCATTAGCCGCGAGTGATTATTAACGATTCGTAACGATTTGTAACGATTCGTAACGATTTTAACGATTCGTAACGATTTGAAACGATTCAAATTTTTTTAACGATTCGTACGAAATTCGCATTTCGTACGAATTTGAACGGAATTCGTACACGAATTCAGATTTTTTTTTTTTAACGGAACGAAACGAAACAAATTTTTTGACGGTTCCCATATCTATTCTGTTTACGGTTATTGTCCAGATACATTTCTAGCGCCACACTTTTTCACTTATATTTAGTAGTCCTATCCCAAAAAATTCTTAGAAGTGTCTTTTATTTATCTCATGGACGAAATGTGAGAAACAATGTATATATATATCATACAATCATTCCATAAACACATACACTGCATATATCATTTGAGGAAAATATGCTTATAAAATAGTTTACCATTTGCCAATAAAAAAAAGAAAATATGTCCCCGGATTTCATTTTAAAAATCTGGTCACCTTAGCATACAGCTGTATCAAGTTATTTTCCCATCATGGGTGCAGCGTATGGAAACCATGATTTCTAAGATGAAGCAAACATTGAAAAGGGTTTTAGAAGTTAATTTTTAGAGCAGCATTTTTTTTTATATATATTTAGAAGACATACAGGAGTTGTAGTGATTTCTTCAGACAACCATATTTTTCCATGGAAACTTGTCATGAGAGTGGCTGCCAACTCTCATCTTTTTCTAAAATTCCAGCTATCTGGCTGTCATACTGAACCTCTGGCTTCAATACTTTCTGAGTTATGAAATCAGAATAAGTTTGCAAATAGGAGCATTGACTTCACCTATTATAGGCTTGTTCAAGATCAGAAGCTCAGAGAATTAAGAGAAAAAAAAAACAAGAAGTTCAACAATTGTAGCCTATGTATTTTTCTGTGGATACGTTTTCATTTAAGGGCATGGGCCTCCTCTTCACTTGGTTATGGGAGAACTACTCTATTGTCTGTGACTTATTTCAAGCTCAATGTAGCAGTATGGCAGTATCAGAGGGTTTTGCCTAGTTGTTAGCTACTGAATTCATCCAGAAAATGTAATAATAACAGAACTGTGGGAGGAAAAGGTTATATTTATTTGTATAGAGCTGCCATGTTCTGCAGTGCCTTATAGTGAACATTAAACTGTTCATATCTGTACCTCCCAATAATCAAGATTTTAAGAAGTAAGCTTAAAACGCTGAATTATTGTTCAGTAATATTTTATTACTTTATATTTTTACTGACTGTCTGTACCATATATTTATAACTGCATATTATATATAAATATATAATGTGACAGACTAATACTCTGTCACTGTCTAAAAGTTTATTCATATGGATATATGTAGGTATTTTACATGACAAGTGTAAATTTTCTGGTGTTTTTCTGCATCCAAGGAGCAACACATGCCACGTACATCCTGCCACACAAGTGAATGGCTGCATGCAGCCATACTATTGTAAATGCTGATGTTTCTTTGCACCTGTACTTACCTGCGCATGTGTGCCCGACATATTTTTTGAATGTAAATACAGATAGGCCATGCGTCAGCATCAGGGCTGTCTTTAAAGCAGGGCAAAAGGGGCAGCTGCCCTGGGCCCCATCATTGTTGTGGGGCCCAAAGCAGCTGCCTCATACTTGCCAACTATCCCAGTTTAAATTCCCTTGTTCCTTGAAGTTTTAGTCATGTGCTGTATCCTGATATCTCAGTGTGAAGATTGGCTACTAATGCTGTCCAACTCTGCCCTACTGCTGTGTACAGATGATTCACCTGCAGACCGTGTGTACATGTCATTACCTGCAGTGATATGTAAATAGCGGCGGCATTAATATGTAAATAGCTGCGTACCGGCGGCATTGAAAAGGTAAATAGAGGCCGCATTAATATGTATATCATGCCCTCCTGCGGTCATATCCACCATCACTTCTGCTGAATGCTGCCCACTGGGGAAATAAAGGGGCATGAATGAAAGTCCTGCCTACAACTGCACAACTGCAGTCATTAAGCCTAACATCAGCCTGTTCTGCAAATGTAAGCAAATTGGAGGTTGTAACGAAACGTCCCACATGCCGCTTGAGTGCTTTCGTCATATACCGCTTCCTCCCAGTCTGAATATAGATATCAGTTATTCCAACCGCTAACAACAAACACAACAAGACAATACTTGTTTGGATGTTGAACATGGACTGTATTCTTGTTCTAATAAACAGTCCATGTTCAGCAACCAAACGAGTATGGTCTTGTTGTGTTTGTTGTTAGCGGTTGGAATATCTGATATCTATAATCAGACTGGGAGGAAGCGGTATATGACGAAAGCACTCAAGCGGAGTGTGGGATGTTTCGCTACATTGGTGGCAGAAGTGGGAAGCTTCCTGCAGTCTGGGACATACAAACCTCCACCTGGATCCAAGGTCCGGATAGCAGGAGAGGAGGAGAGGTACAGATACCAGCAGCCATGGAAGAGGAATTCGGAAGGAGGTTGCGAGAGATGCAGATACAGCACAGAGGACCAGTAACAGAGCAAGTCCTGCTGGGATGATATGGTTCTATTTGCTGGGAACTCTGGAAGGAAGTGCTAGCCCATGAGCAGCAACACCAGGGAAAAAATCTCGCCTCCTTCCAGAAAAGGTACTGGTCACAGTATGAAGTGTGAATGGTGTTTTTGGGGGAGCAACTGCATAAGGAATGGAAAGCTGAGTTAACCAGGCTGGTCCAGATGGAGATGCGGTTGGACGAGAGCTACAGAGCCCACCGCTGGTATGTAGCCCAAGTGTGCCTGTGGACAGCAGATGACACCCCAACAGAAGGCTTTAGATATGGCGGCCTGGGGCTTTCATTAGAGAGGCAGGACCCTGACATTGGAACGATTTGGAGGGGCGTTTGGAAGAAATCTCGGAATACAGAGAACGGATGCTGAATGTCTCAGAAGTTCCCTGGGCACTGGAAGATTTGGAGTTTCTAGCCAAACAGGAATGGGAGCTGGAGATTGCCTACAGACAGTTGCAAGTTTCTGCTCAGCAGCAGGTCTGGGCTCCCTTTGCCTGGGACTATCAGGAAATACCAGCTGACAACTCTAAAAACCTGGCTGAAAAATCGGCAATGTGGCAGAGTAACAGTGTGCTTTGCCAACCTGTCCCCGCAGTTATGGACGCAGAGGTCTTATGGTGGATGCAACAAGTGCTGACTGACCTTGATGATCCTGTTTCTGCATGGGATGATCTTAGATGGAGGAATGTGTCTTCTCAGCAGCTGGATGAGGGTACGGGAGATGGAGCAGTCGGCTCATCTCTCCAGCCACAAACCACAGAATGTATGGATTTAATTGACCTTCGATCAGAAGATGTTATAGATTATGAGTCGCCTGCTAAAGTGTTGGCACTGGGCCCATAAATATTCACTACACATAATATATCAGCTTTCTTTGTATTTCAAAAAAGATAAACTGAAGTGATATTGTATAGCACACATAATAAAATAGCACTGATAGCATACCACTACCCCCGTAGTGTCTGCGCATGTGCATCGGCATCGAGGCGTAATGACGCACGCTCAGCGACGCAATGAGTTTGTCGAGCATGCGCATTGAATAGGGCATCCAGACCAACTGTCCCTCAAGCGCAGGTCACGCCCCATCCATTCCGATGTGGTGGATATAATTACTGTAACTACATGTACATTGGAAACAATATTAGTCTGCCCAATGGTAAGATCTTTAAACCGGTACACTTTGCCAATTGTAAAACACCTGGGGTTGTCTACATGATGGTTTGCCAGTATAGTATATATACCATATGGACTATGTCTGGATGCATTATAATCCTGCAGATTATGTTGACATCATATCAGTTTATACCCCTTTCTATTTTATATTCTATATCATATTTGATTTAATTTCTAATCACTTGATCTGACCTGTTTTTAGGGGCTTTCCGGACCTGTGTGGCTTTCCACACCCGTGTGGAGAGAAATTTGGGGCTGCACATGGAGAGCTTTTCTGATTCTACTGTTTTACTCTTTGGGACACTCTCCATTCCCACCATTTGTGGGTAAATTATACCATCTGGTATGCTATCCATGCTATTTTATTATGTGTGCTATACAATATCACTTCAGTTTATCTTTTTTGAAATACAAAAAAAGCTGATATATTATGTGTAGTGAATATTTATCTAATGATATGTACATATGTATTTTTCTATTTTTCTTTGTGTGGGCACCACAGCTATTATACATACTGCATAACTCCCCGCAATGGATCCCACGTACTTGGTTCACACGCATTTACACTATATTTAGAAGCCTCCTCTGGAAAAAAAAGATTCCTAGAATCAAACTATCTACAATGCAGTATAGTAAGGACTTACTACTGGCAGTCCCCAACATGAGACTCTATTTTCTGGCCTCACAGCTTCAGCACCTGGGTGGCTGGGGAGGGGTGAATATGACAGACCCTATTCGTAGCTTACTATTCAGTGGCACACAGGGCCTCCCTGCCACTTCCCATTTAGAGGCAGATCTCCCCAGCACCCTAAATCGATGCCTACCTTACACTTACTATTCAAAATATGGGTCCTTATCAAACACAGCTTGGGTTTGAAGGGCTTCACGGTCCACACCCCATTATGGCATAACCCTTGCTACACGGAACTGCAGAAACTAGAGGGGTTTCAGTCCTGGGAGGCTATGAGCATTCAATACATATCTCAATTTTATACTCAGATCATCCTTAAATCTTTCACTGATTTACAGGTGGAGTTCGGGCTTCCAAAACATAATTTTTATAGGTATCTCCAACTTCGACATGCTCTACAATCGCAGACACAACTGTCCAGGCTGGAACTCATAGAACATCCGGTAATAACTCACATACTTAATGCACAGAATAAAAAAGGTATGATCTCACAGATATATAGTACACTCTCATCTAGAATGCAGGATGCAGCCAGATTACCATGTAGACATAGGTGGGAGCAGGACCTAGGAGAGATTGGGGGCGATGAATGGGAACTATGTTTACAGTCTCTGCCAACCGTCTCAGTGTCACCATCGTATAGGCTCTCACAACTATGCATTCTGCACAGAACCTACCGCACTTCGGTGTTGCTTCACAGATGGGGCAGGAGGGAGTCCCCTCTGTGCCCAAGATGTGGGGGGGCTGCCGGGGACCTCATACACTTGCTGTGGCGTTGCCCCAAACTCTTTTGATATTGGAGGACAGTAACCAATACCATATAATCTGTTTATCAATCCACTGTTCCGCTACACCTTGTCACTTGTTTTCTGGGAGCGTTGGATGAGAAACTCTTTACCCTTCCAACTAATGTAGCTGTTTTAAGATTATTGTATATTGCTGGCAAGCAGATAGCTCGTTTATGGCTATCACCGCATAGCCCAACAACAAAACAGTAGTTTGAACAGGTAAATAACTATGTCTAATTAAAGAAAAGCTGACGTATCAACACAGAAACGCAGTTAACAAGTTCTATAAAATATGGCAACCTTGGCTGGACACCCCAGGACTAGCACCCCCCCCCCCCGGGTAGTTCTTAATCGACTTCTTCAAATGTAACCAGCTAGATCCTCAAAATAATAGATAATTCTTTTTTACGTATCACAATATTATAAGGTCTTGAGTCTGATCACGTAACAATGGATTGTCCCAAATACCCCCTTTCTTACTAGTCGGCCAGTGGTATTGACCGCTGCAACCCAACGGGGCCTTGGTGTTATAAGAGGCTTCAGTTAGTTCCCCTTCCCGTTGGAAGGTAGTTAGTTCATTCACAGTTTCCTTGCATATATGACTACCAGTGTGTCACTTAATTTGTTATCAACTTATCAGCGGAATGTATGGTGCTAAAGGCAAGAAATTAACACATCTGTCATAAGTATTTTAATAGAAATGTCATATCCAAGTGTTATGTGCTTTAGTCCACCTTCTGCATACTATACTGTTATTAAGGTAAACTCTGCAGATATGTTTCTATGTGTGTTTATATTGTAACCCTGATCTGGTGACACAATAAAAACTTTTTGATTTAAAAAAAAAAGAACTATCTTCAGCGTAAAGAAGAACAAGGAGTCCTTAAAGTGATGGTTTGGCCCCCCACAGAGCCCTGATCTCAACATCATTGAGTCTGTTTGGAATTACACAAAGAGACTGAAGGATTTAAAGATGCCTACAACCACAGAATATCTGAGGTTAGTTCGCCAAGATGTTTGGAACAACCTACCTGCCGACTTCCTTCAAAAACTGTGTGCAAGTGTAACTAGAAAAATGTATGCTGTTTTGAAGGCAAAGGGTGGTCACAATACAAATATTGATTTGATTTGGATTTCTCTTTTGTTTATAAACTTTACATTTTGTTAATTGATGAAAATATACTATTAGCACTTCTATTTCTGAAAGCATTTTTAATTTACATAATATTTTCACACCTGCCTAAACATGTTACACAATATATATAATTAAATAAATATAATTATCTTTTTTTTATATTATCACAGACCTCTGTTCTCAGCTGCATAAGAGGCTTAGAGAAGTTGAGATAGAGACTGCAGGGCTGTGTATCAGCAGGAGGAAGAGAAACAGCCGAACACTAATCTTCCTAGTGATTAGCTGGGGAGGGGCATGTCAGCACAAGTCTGACTATTGGAGTACAGGCAGGCTATGCTCCCAAATAGACTGCAATGAAGAAAGCTGACCACGCTGGGATGATGTGCTTTTGTGCCTAGCTTGAAAAGTTGGAAATAGGAAAGCAGAGGGACTAGCAGGATCATCACACAAAGGAAGTAGTGCAAAGAGAAAAGGATACTTTTTTAATACAAGTGCCTACCATAAGTACATATCTGAAATATGAAATGTTGGGGTGGCATACACTTTAAAAAGGGACAGTGTTTGAATAGGCAGAGAGCCTGTACAGCCCAAGGTGGGCAACTCTATACCCAGAAGGCTTTAATTATGTTTTTTGTGTGATATGATAAGAACCTCTACGAGGGGAACACTTTTGTAAATTACTTTTTGTTGAGGAAGAACCCTTAAATGCACAATTTACGAGTGGACTAGTGCTTAAAGTGATTGTAAGGGTTCGTATTTTTTTTTTTTAAATAACAAACATATCATACTTACCTCCACTGTGCAGCTCGTTTTGCACAGAGTGGCCCTGAACCTGCTCTTCTGGGGTCCCCCCGGCGGCTCTCATGGCTCCTCCCCACATCAGATAACCCCCTGGGAGAAGCGCTCTCCCGGGGGATTAACTTGTGGGAGCACTCCCGAGTCCAGCATTCGGTGTCCATAGAGGCTGAATGCAGGACTCAGCCCCACCCCCCGGTGCCCGCGTCATTGGATTTGATTGACAGCAGCCGGAGCCAATGGCTGCGCTCCTATCAATCTATACAATCAAGAGCCGCGAACCCCGTGCAGAGAGCCATCGCATCCCCACCGGGTCAAGTTCCAGGGCTCAGGTATGTAAAAAGGGGGGGGCCGGTTACTGCCAGGTGTTTTTTTCACCTTAATGCATTAAGGTAAAAAAACATGTAGGTTTACAACCCCCTTAACAATTCTACATTTGATGTAGAATTCTACATGTTTATCTACAATTCTACATGTTCATCCACAATAGATCAACAAAAGTAATTTAGCATCTGCCAGATTAATTAATTATACTTATGCCGCGTACACACGAGCGGTTTTGCCATCGAAATAAACTCTGAAGGTTTCTCCAACGGAATTCCGACTGAATTCTGCTAAAGCGATCTTGCCTACACACGGTCATACCAAAGTCCTACAGCCTAGAACACGTGACATACAACGGGACTAGAAAAAGGAAGTGCAATAGCCAGTAGCCAATAGCTTCCGTCTCATACTTGCTTCATAGCATGCGTTGTTTTTAGTACGTCGGAACAGCATACAGACGAGCGGGTTTTCCCGATAGTAATTGGTTCCGTTGGAAAAATTTAGAACGTGTTCTCTTTCTAGGTCCGTCAGAATTTTTGATGTAAAAAGTCATCGGAATATATGATGAAAAGCTCCCGTCTGACTTTTTCTGTCGGAAATTAGACATTAGAGTCTTTATTATTTTTCATTTGCTGCCCATAGATTGGTGGCGATTGAACAGCAAAGATTTTTATTATTATTACTTGATTTATTTTATGTATCAATATTTTATCAGATTTGTATTTTGTAGTATATTTATAAGTATTGTTTAGCAGCAAAATCAGTAAGGTAAATGTTATGGATGTATTGACTGTTTCTTTCTTTTTGCATATTTTTCTTTTAGTCTATGAAATAGATATAGGCAGAAGAAAGGGGAATGTGTTTCTGCCTCTTCCTCAGTTTCTGTTCATGTGGTGTCATTTGGGTCCTTCCACCCACTAGGTTTGCTTCCTTCCCTTGTGCAGGCATATTTTCCCTATTTATCCCCAAGTCATGTACATTAAAAAGCATTTCTAAGTGCAGCTCTGCTTTGATGGGGTTCAGCTTGCATTCGGATTGACCTATGTACCTTTTAAAAGCACATCAGCCTTTGTGTGCCATTGCCACTTCGAAAACATAGAAAAATGTCCAAATACATAAAGCACTTTATCTCAATGATAATGAAAGAAATAATAAAAGAAAATCCAAATTAACTTATTATACAATCCAGGACTTTTCTACACAAACGTGCATTTTGTTGTGGTCAGTTCACACATTTAAAACCATACGTATGCGCAAAACAACCACCCTGAAATATGTTCACTTTCTTTAAATTATTTCACCTTCAAGCTAGGATAATTAAGTTGTGGAAAATTATCTTGCAGGGCTCAAGTGCACTTAAGTGTTCCATTGAGATGCAATAATGCACATATAAATAAAAAAATGAGACCGCGCTACTCTCTAGAAACTAGCAGATATGTAGGCTGCTGCACAAGTGGGATACACACACGGAAACAAATAATATACAAAGGAGCAGCGCCAAAAACAATTTGAAACCATAAATCGCTATCAAGCTAAATGGAATACACAGACAAAAAATAAATCCAGATATGACACAGGATCATAAACAACACCCTAATTGGTCTGATATAATAGTTCTTATGATAAAAAAAATGGCTCAATGGAACCTGACCCAAGTTCAAAAGTCCTCTGGCAATGGATACATTAAAATCGCATTATGCACATTCAGACGTTATTATCAAAAAGATGCAACACAGTGACTTGGAAATACAGGTGTTTATGAAATGCCCGTCACCCTGAATCACTATGTGCTTATCAGAAGGCAAATATACAAAGGAGCATCGCAAAAAACAATTTGAAACCATAAATCGCTATCAAGCTAAATGGAATACACGGACAAAATATAAATCTAGATATGACACAGGACCATAAACAAGACCCTAATTGGTCTGATATAATAGTTCTTATGGTGAAAAAGAAATGGCTCAATGGAACCTGACCCAAGTTCAAAAGTCCTCTGGCAAAGGATAAATTAAAATCGCATTAAAATCGCATTATACACATCCAGACGTTATTTTCAAAAAGATGCACCACAGTGACTTGGAAATACAGGTGTTAGTGAAATGCCCGTCACCCTGAATCGCTATGTGCTTACCAGAAGGCAAAGCATAAACAGCTTTGCATTGGACCAATCACCAGGCACGATGTGGGTATCCCTAATACTTTCTCTCTCCCGATCCTCACTCCCGATCGACTAGGATATTGAAGAGGTGTCACTTTCCCATATCGAAATAGATGATAGCCAGACGATAAACTAGTAAGGGTGTCCCCAGCTGGTTCCTCTCCCAGTCCACAGTCACCCCCGATTGGGGTAGGGGGATAATTCCTACTTCCGTGCACTCATTGGGATCCCATTAAGACAAGACAGAGAAAACTCCCATAGCATAATTCCGTATGGATTTATTTAAAATAGATATAAAATTGCACTTACATAGAGAAGCACATTTAAAATCAAGCTGCCGGCCGGAAAAATACTGGAGCACGTGCTCCGTCCTGTAGTGTGGTGGCGTCTCTGCGTGCCCTCCCAGACTAGTTTCAACATAAATGTCGTTATCAATGGGGACCCATTATTAGGGATACCCACATCGTGCCTGGTGATTGGTCCAATGCAAAGCTGTTTATGCTTTGCCTTCTGGTAAGCACATATCGATTCAGGGTGACGGGCATTTTACTAACACCTGTATTTCCAAGTCACTGTGGTGCATCTTTTTGAAAATAACGGCTGGATGTGTATAATGCGATTTTAATGCGATTTTAATTTATCCTTTGCCAGAGGACTTTTGAACTTGGGTCAGGTTCCATTGAGCCATTTCTTTTTCACCAAAAGAACTATTATATCAGACCAATTAGGGTCTTGTTTATGATCCTGTGTCATATCTAGATTTATATTTTGTCTGTGTATTCCATTTAGCTTGATAGCGATTTATGGTTTCAAATAGTTTTTTGCGCTGCTCCTTTGTATATTTGCCTTCTGATAAGCACATAGTGATTCAGGGTGACGGGCATTTCATAAACATCTGTATTTCCAAGTCACTGTGGTGCATCTTTTTGAAAATAACGTCTGGATGTGCATAATGCGATTTTAATGTATCCATTGCCAGAGGACTTTTGAACTTGGGTCAGGTTCCATTGAGACATTTTTTTTATCATAAGAACTATTATATCAGACCAATTAGGGTGTTGTTTATGATCCTGTGTCATATCTGGATTTATATTTTGTCTGTGTATTCCATTTAGCTTGATAGCGATTTATGGTTTCAAATTGTTTTTGGCGCTGCTTGTATATTATAATAATGCACATGTGTTAACTCATGTTTAGAATGGGCTGCCAACCCCCCACAACAGATGAAAAAAGTAAATTACCTTTTTTTTTTAAATAACTGTGCACACAGCAATGCACAGTAGATGCATTGTGGTGTGCTGTTGTATCTGGGCTCTACTGTACAATGTATTGTGGTGCTATTCACAAGGAATGGTAATGCGACTCACCACACAGAGCAGGTGCGTTGCCATGCTTTTTTTTCTTTGCTCAGTCCAACACAGTAGTAATATGGAATCTGGCAAGAGGAACCACTGAAGGTTTCAGGGGACCAAGGAGATTGACACACCTGGAAGTGTTGGTTTTCCAGTGGACTTCAGTGTCATTCTCTTGAACAGAGCACTGTTCTGGTGGCGCAGGCAACAGAAGGATAAGTATTCACTTATGCAAGAAGCTCTGTTTGGGGATGTTTCTTTTTACGTTGTTGAATGCAAAAACAAAACCAGAGCTGGTGAACAGTGCACTTGAAATGTGATGAAATTGAATAATCTTTTGAACTTTGAAAATAGCTTATTGTGTTTTTTACAGTGCAGAAAACTAAAGTTTAATGTTGAATAGACTGGTATGAAAAGATAATAAAGTAGACAAGTGAAAGTACACTTCCATGGTGTTACAAATATCCTGGGGACAATTTTAATGGACTGTGACATTTGTAAAAGCTTTTAAGATCATTATGTTCCTTTCTATGCTAATTTCATTTGAGGTGAACAAAATGAAAACAATCTGAGCAAGAACACTTATTGCAAAACAGTAGCCCTCACTCTTTTTAATAATACATACCGTATATACTCGAGTATAAGCCGACCTGAATATAAGCCAAGGCACCTAATTTTACCACTAAAAAATGGGAAAACGTATTGACTCGAGTATAAGCCTAGGGTGAAAAATGCGCAGCTACTGCAAGTGGAAAAGAGGGATAAAAAATGCCCATTTGCAGCCTCACTGGGCCCATTTGCATGCCCCACTGTGCCCATTTGCATGCCTCACTGTGCCCATTTGCAGCCATAGGTCCCCGAACTTCAAACTTGGTAGTTAAGGGTTCCTAGATGCCCCCCAATCTGCAGCCATTTTGGGGTCTCTGGACCCAAAGGGTCCCGAAATGACATTGCTGCAGATGGACACACTTGACCAACTTTGGGGCACTTTATCTCGGGGCCAATTTGTGCTAGGAATCCCAATTGGATATGTTATAGTGTTGGTTCCACTGGGTTTGCACACCAAATTTGGGGTTCTAGCACCAAGTGGCCAGAGATACGGGGCCCCAAAGTCGGGTCGGGAAATGGCAAGCACTTTTCTGCAGCAGAGAATGACATTTTCCAAATCAACTTTGGGGCCCCGTATCTTGGGGCCACTTAAAGCTAGGAACCCCACATTTGGATAGTTGTAGTGTTGGTTTGCACACCAAATTGGGGGTTCCTAGCACCAAGTGGCCCCGAGATAGGGGGCCCCAAAGTCGGGTCGGAGAATGTCATTCTCTGCTGCAGAAAAGTGCTTGACTCAGTATAAGCCAAGGGGGACACATTCAGCACAAAAAAATGTGCTGAAAAACTCGGCTTATACTCGAGTATATACGTTATATGACTTGATGTAATAAAGTGCTCAAACTTTGAAAATGTTCTGCAGTAGAATGGCAAATGTTTTATTAGTAAATGTTATAACAATAGCAGGGTGTATATTATAGGTCCATTGTATTGATTTTGTATTTACAGGATTGTTTTTGATTCAGTTTTTGCTGTAACATGCCCAATGGTCTAGGAACTTTTTAGAGTTCTGAAAATTCACAAATATTTTCATATTAAAGGACAACTAAACTCAAGAACAAACTAAAATTAGATTGCAGCTTAATGTTAATTATACTGTACAGTGGTGTGAAAAAGTGTTTGCCCCCTTCCTCATTTCCTGTTCCTTTGCATGTTTGTCACACGTAAGTGTTTCGGAACATCAAACCAATTTAAACAATAGTCAAGGACAACACAAGTAAACACAAAATGCAATTTGTAAATGAAGGTGTTTATTATTAAAGGTGAAAAAAAATCCAAACCATCATGGCCCTGTGTGAAAAAGTGATTGCCCCCCTTGTTAAAACATACTATAACTGTGGTTGTCCACACCTGAGTTCAATTTCTCTAGCCACACCCAGGCCTGATTATTGCCACACCTGTTCACAATCCAGGCATCACTTAAATAGGAGCTGCTTGACACAGTAAGGTCCACCAGAAGATCCTTAAAAGCTACACATCATGCCGAGACCCAAAGAAATTCAGGAACAATTGAGAAAGAAAGTAATTGAGATCTATCAGTCTGGAAAGGGTTATAAAGCCATTTCCAAAGCTTTGGGAATCCAGTGAACCACAGTGAGAGCCATTATCCACAAATGGCGAAGACATGGAACAGTGGTGAACCTTCCCAGGAGTGGCCGGCCGCCCAAAATTACCCCAAGAGCGCAGCGACGACTCATCCAAGAGGTCACAAAAGACCCCACAACAACGTCCAAGGAACTGCAGGCCTCACTTGCCTCAGTTAAGGTCAGCGTTCATGCCTGCACCATCAGGAAAAGACTGGGCAAAAATGGCCTGCATGGCAGAGTTCCAAGGAGAAAACCCTGCTGAGCAAAAAGAACATCAAAGCTCGTCTCAATTTCTCCACAACACATCTTGATGATCCCCAAGACTTTTGGGACAACATTCTGTGGACCGATGAGACAAAAGTGGAACTCTTTGGAAGGTGTGTGTCCAAGTATATTGGCGTAGAAGGAACACTGCATTTCAGAAAAAGAACATTATACAGTAAAATATGGTGGTGGTAGTGTGATGGTCTGGGGCTGTTTTGCTGCTTCAGGACCTGGAAGACTTGCCGTGATAAAAGGAACTATGAATTCTGCTGTCTACCAAGAGATCCTGAAGGAGAATGTCCGACCATCTGTTCGTGTACTCAAGCTGAAACGAACTTGGGTTCTGCAGCTGGACAATGATCCTAAACACACCAGCAAGTCCACCACCGAATGGCTGAAGAAAAAACAAAATGAAGACTTTGGAGTGGCCTAGCCAAAGTCCAGACCTGAATCCTATTGAGATGTTGTGGTATGACCTTAAAAAGGCCGTTCATGCTCGAAAACCCTCTAATGTAACTGAATTAGGACAATTCTGCAAAGATGAGTGGGCCAAAATTCCTCCAGGACGCTGTAAAAGCCTCATTGCACGTTATCGCAAACGCTTGGTTGCAGTTGTTGCTGCAGGGTGGCCCAACCAGTTATTAGGTTTAGGGGGAAATCACTTTTTCACACAGGGCCATGATGGTTTGGATTTTTTTTCACCTTTAATAATAAACGCCTTCATTTACAAATTGCATGTTTACTTGTGTTGTCCTTGACTATTGTTTAATTGGTTTGATGTTCCGAAACACAAGTGTGACAAACATGCAAAGGAACAGGAAATGGGAAGGTGTTTTATTTGCAGGTTTACCAGGTGAAATGAAAAAGAAGCAAAAACAATGTTATGTTTCTTGTGTAAATTACTATTACCATTACCCCACCCTCAATGTAATGGAGATGAACAAAGAGAAATGTGGTTGATGCCCAGACTGGGTGACATACAGGAATGAGTGTAGCCACCAAGGGAAGGTGTTTATTTGCAGGTTTACCAGGTGAAAATAAAGGGATTAAGGTCTGAAAAAAGAAAGCTAATGCAGCCACCACATCTGAGAACTTAGACCAAAACCCTTTTTCCATTTATTTTTACCTACCCAATACCTTGCCTATTAGCCTTGAAAATGTCCAGAATGTATGTTTTAGTAATAGCCCCACCATACCTTTTAATGGGGATACATTTTACATTTGGGTTGTTTGGACTTAATGCAGGATTAAAACTCAGACACATTCGATCATTAGTAAGTTAGTAATTAGTGAGTAATTAGACACATTAATAAGCACCAATATTTTATTCTCGTACAGTTGCTTTCATTGGGCTGTAAACATGAGCCACCCATATCTGTCGAATATATCAATCACTAAAGATGATAAACCTACAGCAGATCAATTCTCCCACAGCCAAAGTGAATTCTAGGCTATGTACAGGGGGTCCCCGACTTACAAACGACTCCTACTTACAAACGGAGGGAGACAACAGGAAGTGAGAGGAAATCTACCCCTAGAAAGGGAAATTCACTCCTGTAAAGCCCCATACACACGCGCGGACAATCCGTGGACCAGGTCCGTCGGACCATGTCCGTCATACTTTGTCTGATGTTGGTTTTGCGTACACACGATCGGACAAAGTTGTCGGAAAATCCGATCATTCTGAACGTGGTGACGTTTGTTGCCTACGACGGGACTACGTAGAGGCTAGTAGCCAATAGCTTTGGTCTTGTAATGTGATCTGAGCATGCGTAGCACTTTGTCCGGTCGGACAAGCGTACACACGCTCGGATTTGGTGTGATCGGACCGTGTTGACGGCAAAGTTTTAAAGCAGGAGATAAGACTTTGTCCGTCGGCCAAACCGACGAACACTGTCCGATGGTGCATACACGCGGTCTGATTTTTCAACAACCTTGTCCGATCGGACAGAATCCATGAAAAAGTCCGACCGTGTGTATGGGGCTTAAGAGTTATTATGGGTAAAAAGGTGTCTCCACTGATGCTTTATCACCAGTCCATGCTTCCCTAACAACCCAAAATTTTCAAAATCCAATTGTCATTGGGACAGAAGGTAAGGTGAAATCTTCTGAACAGGGGCACAAACAGCAAAACAAATGTACAGGGGTGATAACCCTTCTCTATGTTATCTAAAAAAATTAAAAATAGATTTTTTGGCTGGAGCTACACTTAAAAAATGTTCCTGTTCCAACTTACAAACAGATTCAACTTAAGAACAACCCTACAGTCCCTATCTTGTTTGTAACCCGGGGATCCCCTGTATATGCAACTTTATACAGTAAATGACTGCTAAAAGAAAGTTATATGATCACTTGTTAATGTATAAACAGCCAGTTTGTCACTAGAACATAAAACTACCTACAGAATAAAGTATTTCAGTCTGATAATCAAAACTATTTGTAGAAGTCAATAACAGCAAAAAGTACAGATACTGTAATATGATACATATAGCCACTAGACATGTGCATTCATTTCATCCTATTTAGGCTATAGAAGAATTCTAATGTTGGTTGACTAGTAATAATAATTAATAAATATAATTATTACTAGTGTCATACAACATTAGAATTCTACTATAGCTTGTAGGCAGTACATTCGACCGGAAATGTAGGATTGCGGCGTTGTACAGTTAAGCTGCTCCGTCGAATCTTCTCAGAACATTCGACAGACACCATAAGCCTTCAATGACAGATTCGACCTTAATTATTCCAGAGTAACTAAATAAATGTATCTTTCGGACGAAAAAACGAAATTCCGAAACAAAATATTTCAGTGTGCTCATGTCTAATAGCCACCCTGTCCTTATTAGGAGTGGCTATCAGTGATGTAAGTAACTGAGTTAAAATAAACAGAGTTACTTAACGCAGTTACTTTAGAGGGTAACGAGTAATCTAACTGATTACTTTTCCCCTCATGGTAATTGTCAGGGATACCCTGTGGCAGGACAGGCACACGGACGTGCGCGCGTGCGCACACATGTTCCCACGAGAACGGGCCACACTGGGCAGTGGCGCATGAACTTGCGCAGTGACACACGACAGGCACGCGTGCGCAGGAATGCGCGACAGGCGCATGTGCGCGCACACTAACTGAACTTGGTGCTAGTTCCCCTTTAAAAGGACAGCAGCTGCTCCAGTGCAGTGCTGTCTGATCTGCAGCTCTGATCCTGTACCTGCTGTTGTTATCTGATCCTGCTACGTTTGACTACTGCTGCCTTCTCCTCTCCTGAACCGGCCTGCCTTGACCCTGCTATTTCTGAACCTGCTGACCTTCTGTTGCCAAACCTCTGCCTGCCTACTGACCACTCTCTGCCTGCTGTTACTATCTGATTACCTGTGTTTGACCCGGCTTGTCTCACTTGCTTCAGTCTAGTCCTGATCCAGTCTCTGCCTAGATCCAGGGATCGCTGACCTACACCTGTTGCCACTGCTGCTACTGCCTCACCAGTCCAGTTCATCAGGTGGATCCTCTCTACTCATCTGTATCAGCTACTACGGATCATACAGGCACTCCTACCTCACTGCGCTCCTGTACCACTGTTGCAACCCCAGTGGTCCTCGAACCAGGGCTGTAAGAGAGGTCTCCTTCTACAGTTGGGCTCTGATACCAGGTACGTTACAGTATCAGACAGCCATGATTGAGCCTACAGAAGGAGCCTCACAGATGGAGGAAGTGGGCTGCCACCTTTCAGCCCTTACACAAGCTGTTCAGTCCCTACATAAGGGGTGTCTTAAGTTGGAAGGACAAATTCAGGCACTTCCTGTCAGCTCAGCTCCAGTATCCTTCACTACACCCCCACCTGAGCCCAGAGTCCCCATTCCTGAGAAGTTCCGCAACGCATGTCACCTGCATTTTTCTTTGCAACCTCAGACTTTCACGCTGGAATCCACCAAGGTAGGATTTATAATTTCCCTGCTGCAAGGGGATCCTCAAGCCTGGGCTCACCGGTTGCTGGAAGGAGACGACATACAGATGCATACCATGTCATCTTTTTTCGATGCTATGTCTCTATTGTATGACGATCCACTACGCACTTCCACGGCAGAAGCCGCGCTCCATGCACTCCAGCAGGGCCACAGAGCAGCTGAGGACTATATTGCAGACTTTAGATCCAGTGGAACAACGCAGTTCTGCGGCACCAGTTCCGCATGGGTTTATCTGAGAAGTTAAAAGATGAACTTGCTCGAGTGGAGATACCTGATACCTTGGAAGGACTTATCAGTCTAGTAATTCAGATTGACCGACGGCTCCGTGAGCGCCAATCAGAGAAAAGCACCCAGCGGAATCACCCTGTATGGATGACACCCAAGATCCCAGTTCAGTTCCCTGCCAATTCAAGTTCTGTCTACCCTGCACCTGCCACTCCCAGGCCCATGCCACTCGGAGTAATGCGACACACATTATCCCCAGAGGAGCGTTCACGCCGCCGGCAGAGGAATCTTTGTCTTTATTGTGGAAGAGCCGGCCATTATGTTCATGGGTGTCCTGCAAAATTCAGCAGGTTCTCTCCCACTAACCTCACAATGCTGCCTGCCCAGGCGAACCACCTTACTCTTCCTCTGCTGGTCCAGCTTCCAGGAAAGACTATTCCAGTTAACGCTATTGTGGACTCCGGAGCTTGTAGTTGCTTCGTTGATTTAAATTTTGCCGCTCAGCAACATATTCCCTTGCGGCCAAAAATGCATGGACTATCCGTCTTTTTAGCTGACGGCTCACGTATCAGATCTGGACCAGTAACCCAAGAAACACCTCCTTTGCCTGTAATTCCTCCTCTCAACATAAGGAACTATTGACTCTTGATGCTATCACCTCCCCTTTGTTTCCGGTCATCCTGGGTCTACCTTGGCTCCAGGCCCATAACCCCCAGATCAACTGGGTGTCCGGGGAGATCAAGTTTTCATCATCATATTGTCAAAAGCATTGCCTGCCAGAACCTATAAGCACACCAGCAACCCTACTCTGCATGGACTCTGATCAAGATGTTCTTCAGTCTGTACCTAAAGCCTATCACCAGTACCTTGATGTCTTCAGCAAACAGGGAGCAGATACCTTGCCGTTTCACCGCTCATATGACTGTCCTATTGACCTCTTACCCGGAGCTGCGATCCCGTTTGGACGTGTATTCCCATTATCAGAACGGGAACAAGAGGCATTGAAAGAATATGTCGATGATAACCTCAAGAAGGGGTTCATCCGCCCATCCACCTCCCTGGCCGGAGCCGGGATATTTTTCGTAACTAAGAAAGATCACTCTCTCCGTCCTTGTGTGGATTATAGGGAGTTAAATAAAATTACGGTAAAGAGCCACTATCCTCTGCCCCTCATGACTGAGTTGTTCCAGAAACTGAGATCTGCACTAATTTTTACTAAACTAGACTTGAGAGGTGCCTATAACCTGATACGCATTCGAAAAGAAGATGAGTGGAAGACGGCCTTTCGTACCAGATTCGGGCACTTCGAGTATCTGGTCATGCCCTTTGGGCTTTGCAACGCCCCGGCCACCTTCCAACATTTCATTAATGACGTGTTCCGAGACTTACTGGATATCTTCGTAATTGTCTACTTGGACGATATCTTAATCTTCTCTGGGTCCCTTGATCAACACCGAGAGCATGTCAGCATCGTCCTAGGCCGACTTCGCCAACACAAACTATATGCAAAACCGGAGAAATGTGAATTTGAGCGGCAGAGCATCCAGTTCTTGGGATTAGTAATTTCTACAGCAGGAGTTGAAATGGATCCCCAGAAGGTGTCCGCCATACTGGAGTGGCCTGTACCCACAGACAAGAAGGGGGTACAACGCTTCGTAGGTTTTGCAAACTTTTATAGAAAATTCATTAAGGGGTTCTCTGCCATAATCACCACAATAACACAACTAACTAAACAAAACCTGCGATTCTGCTGGAACTCCGACGCGCAGAGCGCCTTCGAAACGCTAAAAAAGCTTTTCACCTCGGCTCCTATCCTCAGCCATCCTGACCCGTCCTTACCCTATATCCTTGAGGTGGATGCCTCCGAAACAGCAGTGGGGGCAGTTGTCTCCCAACGGCAAGGGGGTTAAGGCCTTAATGCACCCTGTGGCCTTCTTTTCACGGAAACTTTCTCCAGCAGAGAGAAATTAAGATGTAGGAGATCGTGAACTACTGGCCATCAAAGCAGCACTGGAGGAGTGGAGATATTTGTTGGAGGGCGCTAACCATCCCATACTCATATATACCGACCATAAAAATTTAGAGTATTTAAGAACTGCCAAAAGACTGAAGCCACGTCAAGCTCGATGGGCCCTATTTTTCACTCGTTTTTCCTTCCATATAACGTACCGACCTGGATCAAAAAAACACAAAACCGGACGCTTTATCCCGTATGTACGATGATCCCAAGGATTTATCAACACCAGATACCATCCTACCTACAGGGAACTTCCTACTGTTGCAAACGGATCTCTTGTCTAAAATCAAACAGGCTTCCAGGAACATGCTCAGCCCCCCCGGAGTCATGCTAACCTCTAGAGATGGTCTGCTTTGGAAAGAAAACAAAATTTTTGTTCCTGAGAATGTGCGAGTTGGGGTCTTGAAGATGTTCCATGACCATCCGCTGGCAGGCCATTTTGGCATACATAAGACCCTTGAACTTGTACGACGTACATTTTGGTGGCCTGATCTAGAAACTTTCTGTAAGAAATATGTGAACTCATGCTCTGTTTGCATTCAGAACAAGACAGCAAGAAGTAAGTCCTGGGGCCTGCTGAAACCTCTACCCATTACTGATAAACCATGGAGGATGATCTCCATGGATTTTATAGTAGAACTTCCACCGGCCGAGGGATGCACGGCAATCTTTGTAGTAGTGGACCGATTAACCAAGATGGCTCATTTCTTGCCTTAAAGAGTACCCCATCTGCTATGGAGACGGCCCAAGTGCTTATTAAGGAAATCGCCAGGTTGCATGGGGTCCCGGCAAACATTACATCTGATCGTGGTGTACAGTTCACCTCACGTTTCTGGAGAGCTTTATGTAAAGCGTTGAAAATTGAGTTGGCATTGTCCTCAGCTTACCATCCCCAAACCAATGGGCAAACAGAAAGGACAAATCAAACGCTCGAACAGTACATCCGGTGTTTCACTTCCTTTACTCAGGATGATTGGGTATCTTTACTACCACTGGCAGAATTTGCCTACAACAACGCCAATCACTCAGCTACAGGTCAATCCCCTTTCTTTTCTAATTATGGTTTCCATTTATCATTTCTGCCTGATTTCATTTCAGAATCTACAGTTCCGGCAGTACAAGATACCATGGATTTCCTCAACCACAACCACAAGATCTTGCAGGAAGCAATGGCCAAAGCACAAGCCGACAACAAGAAGGCTTTTGCTAAGAAAAGGAGAGGAGAACTGAACCTGCAGCCGGGTGACCACGTATGGCTTTCTACAACCAACCTTAAGTTAAAATGTCCGTCTAAAAAGTTGGCACCCAAATTTACTGGTCCCTTCCCGGTGAAGAGGAGGTTAAATGAGGTATCATATGAACTTTCTTTACCTGACTCATTTAAAATTCATCCTATATTTCATGTTTCACTACTAAAACCTGCAGTACCTGATCCCTTCCCTGACAGAGGACCCAAGCCACCGGAACCTGTTCTGATTGATGGGAATGAGGAGTTCGAAGTGGAGGCTATCCTGGACTGCCGGAGAAGGCGAAATCAGGTACAATTTCTGGTTAAATGGAGAGGATATGGCCTGGAGGATAACTCCTGGGAACCCGCATGCAATATCCATGCAAGAAGGTTAGTTCGTGCCTTTTTCCTTGCTCACCCTGAAAAGAAGAGCCTGTTGGGCATCCGGAGGCTGCCCCTTGGGGGGGGGGCAATGTCAGGGATACCCTGTGGCAGGACAGGCACACGGACGTGCGCGCGTGCGCACACATGTTCCCACGAGAATGGGCCGCACTGGGCAGCGGCGCATGAACTTGCGCAGTGACACACGACAGGCACACGTGCGCAGGAATGCGCGACAGGCGCACGTGCACGCGCGCTAACTTAACTTGGTGCCAGTTCCCCTTTAAAAGGACAGCAGCTGCTCCAGTGCAGTGCTGTCTGATCTGCAGCTCTACCTGAGTCTGATCCTGTACCTGCTGTTGTTATCTGATCCTGCTATGTTTGACTACTGCTGCCTTCTCCTCTCCTGACCCGGCCTGCCTTGACCCTGCTATTTCTGAACCTGCTGACCTTCTGTTGCCAAACCTCTGCCTGCCTACTGACCACTCTCTGCCTGCTGTTACTATCTGATTACCTGTGTTTGACCCGGCTTGTCTCACCTGCTTCAGTCTAGTCCTGATCCAGTCTCTGCCTAGATCCAGGGATCGCTGACCTACACCTGTTACCACTGCTGCTACTGCCTCACCAGTCCAGTTCATCAGGTGGATCCTCTCTACTCATCTGTATCAGCTACTACGGATCATACAGGCACTCCTACCTCGCTGCGCTCCTGTACCACTGTTGCAACCCCAGTGGTCCTCGAGCCAGGGCTGTAAGAGAGGTCTCCTTCTACAGTTGGGCTCTGATACCAGGTACGTTAAAGTAATGCAGTTCCCATTACTTGGGTGGCGTTACCGCAATTACATCTACTGCCACTAGATGGCAGTGGTGTAATTCCGGTGTCCTGCCGAAAAAGTTCCCCCTGTACTGGGCAGGTGCAGCGCTTGCGCAGTACGAAGGACTACGGAGCTTACGAAAATTGCCGAACCTAAACAGCTCTGAGTGAACTCTATACCGCGCAGGCGCAGTTAACATGTAATTGTACGAAGCGATGCCGCACGCTCCCGATGCTCTTGCTACTCTGCAAGGGGCGTCTATCGTGTAACTAAGGGGCGGGTCTAGTATTATTGTAACCAAGGGGCGCATTTATTATTATTGTTATATATTGAGCTCTGCCCATTAATTTAACATTCGCCCTCTTCTGTAGCCATCCGCCCCTTACACGATATGATAATAATAGACCCGCCCCTTGCTTACACGCTATAACAGATCTGCCCCTTGGTTAGAGTAATAATAGAGCAGCCCCTTGGTTACACGATATAAAACAATAATAATAAATGCGCCCCTTGCTTACAGTAATACTAGACCCGCCCTTTAGTTACACGTATAGAATATTTAAAAAAAAGTCACAGTTACTTTGCTGCGTAACTAATTACTTTTCCAATGTAGTAACTGAGTTACTAATGCAATTACTTTTTGGGAGAAGTAATTTGTAACTTAACTAATTACATTTTTAAAGTAAGATGACCAACACTGGTGGCTATATACATTTAGAGTTGCTTGACTGTAATCAGCCTAAGCTCAGACTACCCTATATAGTGGCAACAATTTACACAGCGCTTTACATACATAAACCAATCAGCCATGACATTATGACAATTGATCGGTAAAGTGAAAAAAATGTATTATCTCATTACAATGGCATCTGAAAGTGGGTAGGATATATTAGGCAGCAAGTGAACATGTTGTCTGTGACGTTGATGTGTTGAAAGCAGAAAAATAAGGACTTGAGCAACTTTGACAAGGGTCAAATTGTAATGGCTAGATGACTGGGTCAGAGCAGTTCCAAAACTGCAGCTCTTGTGGGATGTTCCTGGCCTGCAGTCGTCAAGACCTACTACAATGGGTCCAAGGAAGGAAAACTGGTGAACTAGCAACAGGGTCGTGGGTGGCTAAGGCTTATTGATGCACATGGGAAGTAAAGGCTGGCCCATGTAGTCTGATCCAATAAAAAAGCTACTGTAGCTCAAATTGCTAAAAAAGTTAATGCTGGTTCCAATAGAAAGGTGCCAGAAAGCACAGTGCATCACAGTTTGTTGTGTATGGGGGTACATAGACCAGTCAGAGTGCCCATGCTGAGCCTTTGACCACAGCCAGAAGTGACTACTATGGGCATGTGAGCATCCGAACTGGACCAGAGAGCAATGGAAGAAGGTGACCTGGTCTGATAAATCACATTTTCTTTTACATCATGTGATTGGCTGGTTGCATAGGTGTCGCTTACCAGAGGAAGAGATGTATGCACTATGGGACGAATGCAAGCTGGCAGAGGCAGCGATCTGCTACTGATGGCTTGGTGCCAGATTTATACTGTATACAATACTGTGCAAAAGTTTTAGGCATGTGATAAAAATGCCGTAAATGAAGAATGCTTTCATAAACAGAAGTATTAATAGTTTATATTTATCAATTAACAAAATGGGAAGTAAACGAACAGAAAAAAAATCAATATTTGGTGTGACCACTATTTGTCTTCAAAACAGCAATTCTTGCAACACTTGCACACAGTTTTTGAAGGAACTCGGCAGGTAGGTTATTCCAAACATCTTGGAGAACTAACCACAGATCTTCTGTGGATGTAGGCTATTTCAAACCCTTCTGTCTCATCATGTTATTCCAGACAGACTCAATGATGTTGCGATCAGGGCTCTCTGGGGGCAAAACCATCACTTTTAGGACTCCTTGTTCTCCTTTACACTGAAGATAGTTCTTAATGACATTGGCTGTATGTTTGGGGATGGTGTCCTGCTGCAGAATAAATTTGGGGCCAATCACACGCCTCCCTGATGGTATGACTTCATGGATAAGTATCTGTCTGTATTTCTCAGCATTGAGGACACCATTGCATCTTTCCAAATCTCCAACTCCATTTGCAGAAATGCAGCCCAGACTTGCACAGAACCTCCACCATGCTTCACTGTTGCCTGCAGACAGTCACTATTGTACGGTTCCTCAGCCCTTCATGAACAAACTGCTTCCTGCTACATTCAAATAAATCAAATAACTAATTTGTCCAGAGCACCTGATGCCATTTTTCTGTACCACAGTTCCTATGTTTTCGTGCATAGAACATGAAAACATGAAAACAAGGCTAAGCGGCTCAATTGCAAATGCAAGTTTGAAAACAACCTACCTGCTGAGTTCCTTCAAAAACTGTGTGCAAGTGTGTACCTAGGAGAATTGAAGAATTGATGCTGTTTTGAAGACAAAGGGTGGTCACACCAAATATTGATTCAATTTGGATTTCTCTTCTGTTAATTTACTTTCCATTTTGTTAATCGATAAAAAATGTAATTCACACCTGCCTAAAACAGTACTGTATATATATATATATATATATATATATATATATATATATATATATATTATATGTACATGTTTATGTATGTTCAAGAAACATGAAAATAAAGTCCTCGACCCTGTTCCAAAAACATGTTGCACCAAATCACAGGATGCTGTGAAACCATGCAGTTTGGCATGCGCGAAAAACACGCAGGTTAGCAGATGCATGGGGTGCCATTAACAATTTATGGTACTACCAGGTGTTTTACAAAGGTCAACGCATTTTTCCGCATATCGGGAAAGCACATGATTTTACACGCATTCTCATAATGCACAGGCCTTATGTGTTTTTTATGCAGGATCGTTTTGAAAGAAAGATACTGAATAGATTTCAGTATTTTATTACACCCGTGTGCACAAGCCCTAAGAATACAATATACTAACTTTTTTGTACTTATAACTGAAATATGACTATTGTACTGTATGTACCTGAGGGAAGAAATTTACAAACTGCATTTTTATTGCAGGTGCTATTTAGCCATTATGGTGTATTATATTGTTTTTTCTTCACTAATAACTTAACTGCTGTATGTGATACAATGCACAAGTACAAAGTAATATATTTAAAGCAAGTGGAAATACTGCACTAAACCTAAAATAGTGAAAGGAAGCTGCTAACACTCAAAAAATATGCCCCAGTTGATGACCTATGGTGTCAAAACGCGTCGGACCTGCTTATCTTGTGCTTCCCACATTGCTTTTATACAATTTTTTGTGATTACGTTTTTATCATTGCATCTGTAATTTAATGTGATTTGTAAGATGTGAATAAAATTTTACCCATTTGACCTGCACCATCGGAGAATCTCCAGTTTTTTACATTATTTTTTTTGCCATATTCGATTATCGTTGAGACATTCCATTGCAAGACTATCGTTTTGCACGGATGCTATTCCATCAAATGGCCGGTTTCCAGCTTCCTTCGTTTGGTTCTGTTTGGCTCCGTTTCGCTTAGCGCTAGTGGTTCAGCGCTTCAAGCTCATACGATACACTGCCCTATGGTAGGTGTGTCCAACTCATCTGGTAAGAGTGTTTAATCTTTACATCTGATTATTACCCTTGAAGTTTCCAGATTTTCAGAGACTCATTTGAATTGAATTTGAATTAGATCATTTTTGACATTCAAGTTATCCATTACCCTATTGGACACTTTACTATTGTCAAATTTGGGGACTTTCACATTATGGTATCACTCATGTACGTTTAGTTCTGTGGGAGTCATCTCACAGGGGCATTTGTATGTACTTGCCTTATATGTACACTAATTATCAGTCTGTTTATTCTTATCCTATACTGTTTATCATCACTTTTTTATTTCCACTCACCACTATTGTCACTGTCCAGTTATACAGTTGCCACATTTTTAGCGCTACACTAATTTTTTGTATATTGCAAAGTAATATATTGTATGAAATAATGGTAATTTGGGGATCGTATATATATATATATATATATATATATATATATATATATATATATATATATATATAAACACACACACACACACACATATACACACACATACATACACATATATACATACACTATTTAACCATTGCTGGCTGCCGGCACTAACAACTAAGCTGCTATATGTCATTCAATGCACAAGTAGTGAGTAATAAACTTTATATAAAGAAAGTAATTTGGAGTGTGCCATTATAATGCAATTACCTAATTAGCTATTAGGGTGCAATGTATTGTTAATAACTTAATTGCCATATGTGTTATAATGCACCATAGTGAGTAATATACTCTATGTAAGCAAAAATAGTAATTTGGACATTGTTATTTGTATGGAGCCATTAGGGTGCAATATATTGGCTTTCTGCACTAATAATTAAACAGCTCTATGTGATCCAATCCATTGCTGGTGAGTATTATACTCAAGGACAGTCTGCTGTGTAAAAGCTAAAGGTATTACAAAGAGATGCATGATATAAATGAAACACTCCTACATGTCTCCTTGCCATTGGACTGTTGTATGAAGCAGTAGAGCCCAATGACGTGAGGTCTGCCATGGAGATGCAGCAAATCACAGTACAGGCAGAGTACTATGCACAGAGGCCTGCAGTGTCAGGGCATATATACCAGCACAACGCGTTCCAGTCCTGTGATGGATATGATCTGACTTAGTACTGCATAGTGACAGAGGATCACAAATCACAATGCTTCAATGCACAACACCGCCCCCCCTGTACAGAGTATAAACAACCTTTCCCAGACCCCCCAATTTACCTTTAATCTGACTCTCATAATCTGCAGTGCTCTCTCCTTGGTTTCCCATGTGATGCCATCGTTCTGATCTGCTGTCAGTGCCAACTCATAGTAAACAGCAGCTGAAAATAGTGGTGGGTGCATCTAGCAGGGTCCCATCCACATTAGCAGTCCTCTGACTATGCTGCTTCTGGGGTCGTCAGGTGCCCTGTGGCTAGGACAGTGCTGGCTTGGGGGGTGTGTCCTTGGAGGAGGTAGTGCTGCTGGTCAATCTGGCGGCAGGACATGGTGGGTCTCCAGGTAGAGGCAGTGCTGCATGCAGTAAGTGCCCCAGGGGTGAGAAGCTGTCAGTGCAGTACAGATCGTTCAGGACAGGTAGAGTGGGGAGAATGACTGAGACTGAGCAGAGAAGTGCAGGGAAGTGTGTGCGGAGTGGAGGGGCAGCTGTCAGTGTCTAAGAGAGTGAGACTGAGTGCAGACTGAGTCCGCAGCGCTGGCACTTAAGTTAGCCTTACTGTTAGCCGTGCCGCTCAAGCCTTTGGTAATTAACCACACATTGCATAGTTCACAGCACAATGAGCAGTAGCCCGGAAACCAGAAGGGGTGCTGAAAAAAGCACTGCCCGCCGCCCTCTGATTCTCGCCAATCAAAACAGCACAGGAGGCTAAAGAGACAAATCACTGTAGAGTGGGAGTGTTCAGGGCGCACCGCTTGCACCCTGAACACTCCCTAAACACAGACCAATCAGCTTCCCAGTTGGAATCAGCTGATTGCAAGCTGGGAAAGCTTCCCATAGGCATCTGTGTGTCCACCACCTGGACACTCTTAAAGTGACCATTTTTTTATTTTTCAGTTTTTTTAAGACTAGTTGGGGGGGGCGCCCTATTGACGGACCGCCACTACTATAGGCACCTATGAAACTGCTTAACCCTATGCAGGCTAAGAGGGTCCAAGAGCTTTTGAAGAGTATCATTGCTACGAAATTTATAATGGTATTATCTTTTGGAATTTTTCATGTAATATCAGGTACATTATTGGGTAAAAGTGTGAACATTTTTGGGTACATGTGATATTCTTTAATTGAAGAATTGCAAATGTATTATTTATAGCAAACCTTTGTCTACAATATTGCAGCTGTCTAAGTAGCCTTAATGTGAAGCTCATGAGTAGGAGAGAAGAAAGAGGTGAGAAAATGTATTCTCCGCTGATCTGCAAATTGATTAAGTTTCATTAGTTGAAAGCTATAAAGAGTTTTTACAGCTTTCATTAGAGAATCATTAGAAAAAGGTAATGCTTTCGCGGTGAGCAATAAAAAAAACAGTTTTATGAAAATAATTAGTTTTTCGCCTCTTGAAACACATGTGATTAGATTCATAAAACTTTAAGGTTTATAAGGTTTAGCCTGTACTGTTTAATTTCCAAAATATCACTAAGAAGAATAGTGCACCATTCTCTTGTTTAAGCTGACCATACATGGATGAAAATTCAGCCAGCTCAGCAGGGACCGGCTTAATTTCAATCCATGTATGGACACCATGGCTGTACATAAGTCGATCCATCGATCAACTTGGGTACAACCAACCTGTTGGGTTTTTCATGAATGATTAGTGCTGCAGGCTAAAAGGCTGCATCACTAATCATTATGTTTTGCCAGCAGGGTAGGCTCCCCGTGCTCCCTGCCAGCAGAACACAAAAGTTCTGTGTATATTGATGGGGGAATTTAACAATTTTCTTTCCTTCCACCTGTGGATGTGCATCAAACCAGACTGAAGAATTACCAAACTATAAGTGATATAGTATTCACTAGAAATCAGCTTCCTATCATCATAGCCGGCAAATAAGCCTTTTATGTGCAATGGTAAATCTTATGGGAGTTGGAGTAAGGTAGGAAAAACAAAGTCAGGGGATACCTCTATCTTTTATGACTTGGGTTTCAACAGCCAGCAACTGAGAAGCAGGATGGAATAATGGGCCTTGGGCCAGTAGGTCTGGTTTGTTTTGAAGGGGCCAAGGCTTCTTGAAATATATTGATATAGTTTTGTAATATTCCCTCTTAAGAGTCTCTTCTCTGGAGTGAATAGCTGTAATCTATGTAATAGGTCCTTTTAGCTGAGGTCTTGCATACACCTTATTAATTTAGTTGCCCTTAACTAAACTCTTTCTAACGCAACAACAACTTTCCTGAGGATTGGTGACCAAAACTTAACTGCTTATTGAAGATGGGACCAAACCAGTGTTTTATGGGAAGAGTTATTGATTCACCTCTTGAATGTATGCCCTTTTTAATGTATGATATAATTTTGCTGGCGTTGTTGGCTGCATTGGAATTGGAATGCCATTGCTAAGTGTGTGATCTGCAAGCATCTCCTTTTCCATCACTGATTCTCCCAGGAAATCCCCCTCTAATGTGTATTTTGCATGTGTATTTTGCATAAATTGATGGTTCTCAATATTGAACCTCATCTACCATGTAACTGTCCATTTTATTAAATGGGCCAATTAAAAAAATGTAACCCTACCATGTAACCCCCTATTTTATTATGGCCTTGCTGTAATGATGCTACATCCTGTGCCTAATGTATTTCCCTGCATAATGAGGTATCATCAGCAAACACTGAAATTGAGCTCCTAATTCCAACCTAATTTCAACCTCTATATCATTAATAAACCCATTGAACAACATTGGCCCCAAAACAGAACCCTGGAACACACCACTCACAACTTTAGTCTATTTAGAGAATGAGTAATTTATCTATACTCTCTGGACCCATTTGTGTAACCAATCTCCTATACAATTTCATTCACTCCAAAAGAACTACTTAAAAAGATTAAATATTTATGATCAAATGCTTTAGCAAAAAATAGATATACTATGTCCACTGGACATCCACTATCCAATTTCTCACTTACTTTCTCATAGAATGATAAACGGTTCGTCGGACAAGAATGTTCTTTCATAATTCCATTCTGGCTATCATTTGTGATACCTTTATCGCAGACAATTTTTTAAATAGAGTCTCTTACCATTCCTTCATGTACCAGGAGTGTGATGTGGAGCATCAGGTGTACCTCAAAACATGCAGGGGAGGGAAAATCCTATGCAGCCTCTGCTATTAAATCAGGGTCATCAATACTTTCTTCCATAATGCCATCACGAAAACTAGTTTGTTTCTTCATCATGAAAAGGGTCAGAGGGAATAAAGAACATGCAGCATTTTTGGCCTCTGTAAACTGAGATTCCAGTTTCCAAAGAATTCAAACATAGTGATATTGGGATATCTGATTTTGTCACACAGGCCACATGTTACTTGCCTGAGACTGAGCCAGAGTCAGAATGGAAGTTGTTGGAAGGCAACATGTTTTATTGCATAATACAAGATGTGTTTAAATATGAAATCTGGGTACACAAGCCTCCGCACTGTTGGGTGCTGACTGGAATGTAACAAGTTGCATATCAAAGCTTTGTAGCATATCAGAACCTTCATCTGAAAGTCATACCCCCTAGCAAGGATAGAAACAAAAGCTTGGCTCCTGACCAACTGGCGTGATAAGATTGAAATCCTTAATTACCACATCTGCTGACAGGCTTCAAAGAGAATAATAGCTGCCAAGATGATTACAGAAGATCAAAGGGCTAGCTATTACTGAAGATGACCCAGGTCACATAGTGATGATCCATGGATGAATACTGCCCCTAGCGTCCAATACAGCAGGACGGACAAAAATATAATATATTAAGAAGGACTGCCTATTAACTGCTTTGATTAGTCAGAAACCTAGATGGGCTGGCAATGGGGTTGAGTCTGGACGGTGTATGGACGGAGTTTAAAAAGTTCTAACCGAGAGGGAAATCTTTCTCGTTTACCATTTTGAGCAAAGCTGACGAGACAATATCTATAAGTACGATAAGTATCATTGATGATGTTTTTTAAATGCTTTGTAATATTTTCCTTTAGTGTTTTTATGTTAGCATTTCCTGTTTTCTTGGGAAATTAATAAGACATTGTTTTACTAAGCCGTGTGTTTTTTTCATAGCTAACCTTATATCATTGTACTATCAACAGTAACATTATCAGAGTTTTAATAGACTGGCTAACTATAGGAATTGACAAGTTAATACGTATATGGAATAAATAGAGGGGATCCATAGCCACCACCAATAGTTATTTGAATATTTATTTCAGGAATGGTGTCATGTTAGGACATTTCCTCCTGGAAAAGGGACCAACTATCACTCTGAGCAGTGGTTAGAGTATCCTGTAGGCCAGCTTCACAATGTATGTAATTTAGCCTTTTTGTCCTAGCTCATTTGCATCTGTGATACACTTTTCCTAAATGAGGAGATCCCCAGTTGGGTACTCATGGTTGTAGAATAGATGTGGCTGTGTGGGTCCAGATACACAGTAGGGGCTGTCCTAACTCAGGTAATGACCTTGTTCTTGTGGCTGTGTCTTTGTAGAAGATGGCAGTAGGAGTGCAATGTGCTGTGTTTCTCAGTGGAAAAGGCAGATGGGAAAGAGTAATTCAGGAGGATTGAAGCAGTCACTACATAACCCGTGGCAATAACCAGTTAGATCTTGACAGGAGTTTCAGAGAAAAAAATTAATGTTAACAAAAAAAAGTAATTCTCAAAGTAAAACAGGCCTATTACCTAAGGATACTTGCAAAAAACTGGAGTTGCGTGTAATAGGTGGGGTTATATGGTGTGCTCTGGGGGCAGACCTAGCAAGTTCTTTGCCAGTGTTCAATCAACCTAAAGTACTAAAAATGTATTGAAACTGCATTTAAATCATGGTCTAAAAATACAAGTCCTGTAATGTACAATTAAGATATACATTTAAATAAAAAGAAAATAAATCGAAAAATTGGTAAATTTGCACATAACATGTGTAAAATAAAGCTAGACATCCACAGCATGTCCCACTACTGACAAAACTACTTTGTTCCTCTTCAATTTTGTGGACCAGCTGGGTGTCAAAGCCCAGGAGCCCATTCTCACTACACACTGAACTTCAGTTCAAGAAAGTGGACTGCACACCAATGACATTTAAAAAATCCTAATGGTTTTAATGAGCAAGCAAAAAGGCACCAGAACACTCTGCAAGTCGCGACGATTAAGTCCTCTTATCAGTAAAATGGGGTGTGCAAGGCTTGCAGTGTGTGCTGGAACATATTTGCTTGCTCAATAAAACCTTTCTTGAATTGATATGTAAAATAAATTTATATAACAACCACAGAATTAACATACAGTCTATGACAGCCAGATTGTCTCTGATCTTTTGGCCACTATAGGAAGATTTGGGAAGGGAGGGCAATCTATGGTCATAGGATTATACACCTTATATTGCTCTTCCACCTGGCAGTAGACTTCCCCTCCTCCTTCATATCGCCTGCTCTTCCTCCTGCAATGTGGAAGGGCAGGCAGTCTTTTTTATTTTGTGATAATCGCCTTCCCTTAATTGCCACCACCACATTCCTCTTCCTCATCCCCACCATCACAATCCTCCTGCTCCTATGTCATGTTTAGACGAAGAGGAAGAGGAGTACGAAAATGGAATATTAACAGTCCTAAAAAAATGGCTGTTTTGTGCCTTTGAGGTGCAGGGAGAAAGAATGCATTAGCAGCAGTGGCAGCTGGGAAGGTTTTTAGATGGGGGTGGACCAGACCCCAACCTTCTTTTGACCCATCCCACTTCTCATAAGCCCCATCCCTTATAGAATCCACCCACTCCGTCCCCTGTATTCCACTTGCTTCCACCAATAGTGTCAGGAGTATATAGCTCAGCATCACAGGACAAAGTATACAGGCCCAGAATCACAGGACACGATCATTTAAAAAAACGGCGTGGGTTCCCCCCCAGTCCATTAACAGGTCCTTTTGGTCTGATATGGATATTAGGGGAATCCCGCTCCAAAATAAAAAAAAAAGGCATCAGGGTCCCCCCCAAAATCCATATCAGGCTCTTCAGGTCTGGTATGGATATTAAGGGGAACCCCGCACCAAAATAATAAAAATGGCGGGGGGGTCCCCCCAAAATCCATACCAGGCTCTTCGAGTTGCAAATTTTTAAAGATACGAACATATGTTTGCATGTCCATATTAGTTCATATTTCTTGTGGTTGTGGTTCTGTGTACTTTGCTGTGTACAGTACTGTATCTATATTTCAACCTTTTTTCCATGTATTACTTGTGTGAAATGTGTTATAAACTTATTACAGTAATTTATTGGGCTGATTGTATTAGTTAGGTACATAGGCTAACTGTGTTGGACAAACAAATAGGACTTACGAATGTGCTCTCGGAACAGAACTCATTCGTATGTAGGGGACTTACTGTATATAATTGCAACACAAACCATATTGTAATTTAATGTTATTCAAAATTACCTTTCCTTTTCAATCTGCATTGCTGGAATTTCTCTGTAAAATACACTGGAATATGGCATCCTGGAGATGTTCTGTAAACAGATGGTGTAAAAAACGCCCCCCAGAAATGGCATTTTCTGCTTGTGTGATTGGCTCACAGATTTGTTTCCAAAAGTCTGCACTAAGTCATATTTTAGGCACCTTCAACAAAAAATGTCATTGTTTGTGAGATTTTCCTAAAGGGTTAATCACTTGCAAATGGATGCAGCCATTGACACTTTCCTCATTAGAGCACTGCAAGTGCTTCAGCTGATCAATAATGAAAAAATCAGAACCAGTGTCCAAAAGACATAGCATAACAAACAGCTATTTCTTCAAAGAAGAAACAGGTAGGAATCTGCAACCATGTTTGTTAAACCACCTGTAATGTACATTGATCACTCAGATTGTTTGATTGTTTTTTTCACAACAAATGTTTAAGGGCTTTAGCTTTATTTATTTCTTTATTTCTTTTTTTTTTAGTAATTTCTTTTTTTATACCATTTAGCTCTGTTGTGGCTTCTTACAACATTGTACTTCCACTATTCAATTCAGCCCTGTTATCTTTGGTTTAAAAAGTCAGGTGTTGCAGCCAAAACTATCAACAAAAAAAAAAACCCTTTTTTTTCCAAGTTCTAATTAATGAGATTGGGATGCTGGTGCTGTATTTAAGCCAAGCTAAATGTAAAAGTAAACAAATGCCACATCCAAAATACTGTATATGATGCCAGCATAAAGTGTTGCTGACTGAAATATATGGTATTTACCTGAAAAAACAAAAACACTCAGTAAATACGGCATAAAATAGCGTTAACGTCAATTCACTAAAGGAAATGAATAAATTAATGCATGTTTTAAATAAGTAGTGGTCCAGGCATGCAACATTGAAGGAATCTAAAAATATACTTATATAATACTTATTATTATAATACTTATAATTTGGAGTAGTCTGTACCTTTTTGGATCAATAGTCTCTCAACAGTAGGGATGGGACGAACGGATCCCTGTTCGGTTTGCACCAGAACTTTCGAACACCGCGAAAGTTCGGACCCGAATAACGAATCCCATTAAAGTCAATGGGACCAGAACATCAAAAATCAAAAGTGCCCATTTTGAAGGCTTATTTGCAAGTAATTGGGCACACAATGGTTATAGGGGTCTGGGTCCTGCCCTGGGGGACATGTACCAATTAAAAAAAAAGTTTGTGAAAAATGTCATTTTTAAATGAGCAGTGATTTTTTTATTTTTAAAGTGAAAGCTTAAAAATGAAAAATGTCTTCCTTAGTCTACCTGTAAAGTGGCAGATCTGCACCATGTCTAGAATCTGCTGCAGCAATAATTGCATTTATAAAGCCCAAAAAAATGAAATTTTCCCTGCAAGCTGACTTTGATTTGTTCAGCAACAGCTGGGGAGCCAGTGTGTATGTGTAAGAGAACCTTTTGAATACGTCTGACATGCGCTCACAGGCGACTGTAGATGCCCACAGGCACCAATGCACATTCGTGTGCGCGACAGACTCCATGCAAGCGCAGGAGCGTGTCCCTAGTGCCAATTGGCACCAGACGACCTATTTAAAGGGTGCCCGGACACCTGATCAATGCTGACTGGTCTTCAGCTGTTCCTTGATACTTTGAATCCTGCTGTTATCCTGCTTGATACCCGTTGCTGAACTTGGCTTTCCTTGACCCTGCTTCTGGACTCTGTTATATTCCTGATTACTGGTTCCTGATCCCGGCTTCCCATTTGACCTTGCTTCTGCCTAATGCCTTGGTACCTTGCTGCCCGCTTGCTACCGAACCCGGCTATCCTAGTGACCTTGCTCCTGTTCCCTGCTTGGCTCAACACTGCCATCCGAGTGTCTGTGACTACGATCCTGCGTCCAGCTGCAACTTCCTGCTGCAAGCCTGCCAGAAACTCTACATCGCCTCACATCCCAGGTCCACAGTCCAAGCAGAGTGCCTCTTAAAACTCAGCTGACCCATGGTGCACGGCTGCCCTTCCTAATCTGATGGTTCTCTTGCCTTCCCAAGGTTACATCCTCTGCTACAAGTTTCTGGGTCTACACCTGCAGGCACTCGTGTTTCTCCTGTCCCTCTGCTCCCTCTGTTCCACTCTCAGCAGAGCCTGGGCTGGAGATACAAGAGAGGCCAACCTCATCATTTCAGTCTCCCTTCAGGTACGTGACAGTATGATGAGGCCACAATGTAGTGCACTGGGAACAGGATTAGAGATTTGTTGGATACATTCTGGTGTCACTTTGACATTGGATAGAAGTAACGGGTGAGTAAAAATTGGTCTTTGGGTGTCATTAGCGCCTTCCTACTCGTATCCCTATAGAGGTACTCTTGATAAAAGCAAGAGTTGGCTTTGCTGTAAAAAATTGCAATGATATGCACCTGTCAAACAGGTGCATAAAAATTAATCTTTGTGCAAAAGGAGGCAGGTTTATCCACTCTGGCAACTGCAAGGGACTGCACACTTGTCTCTGCTTGCCTGACATAGGATGAGGAGGATGAGGAAGGTAGTAAGCCAGTCCACCACCTCCTCTGCATGCTGTGGCTGGATAGCATGGGCAAACTCACTGAACAGAGGAAATTATGCCCTGCCTGAGGACTGATGACCACCACGTCCCCCTTTGCCTGTGGACACATATGTTGCTGGTCCCCTTACAGTACCAAGGGAACGTCTGCCTCTCCTTGTTGTCCTCCCAGACATTAGTGGGAGGGAGGGGGCGGTGCTTATAAGCAAATGTAAAGAAGAAGTGGAAATCTGTATGTAGATACGCTTTGTAAAGCGGTGTTTGGTGCACTTTAATTTGAGTACTCACACTACACAGACACACTCCACGGATACACTATAATATACTGCAATATAATGCGTCAAACGTACAGTGACGCACAGAACTATATGGCGTTAAACTGGCAGTAACGCACACAGAAGTAAATGGCATTAAACTGGCAGTAACCCACAAAACTATATGGCATTAAACTGGCAGTAACACACACAGAAGTAAATGGCGTTAAACTGACAGTAACGCACACAGAACTATATGACGGTAAACTGGCAGTAACGCACACAGAACTATATGGCGTTAAACTGGCAGTAACGCACGCAGAACTATATGGCATTAAACTGGCAGTAACGCACACAGAACTATATGGCATTAAACTGGCAGTAATGCACGCAAAACTATATGACGTTAAACTGGCAGTAACACACGCAAAATGATATGGCGTTAAACTGGCAGTAACGCACACAGAAGTAAATGGCATTAAACTGGCAGTAACGCACAAAACTATATGGCATTAAACTGGCAGTAACGCACACAGAACTATATGACGGTAAACTGGCAGTAACGCACACAGAACTATATGGCATTAAACTGGCAGTAACGCACGCAGAACTATATGGCATTAAACTGGCAGTAACGCACACAGAACTATATGGCATTAAACTGGCAGTAATGCACGCAAAACTATATGACGTTAAACTGGCAGTAACACACGCAAAATGATATGGCGTTAAACTGGCAGTAACGCACACAGAAGTAAATGGCGTTAAACTGGCAGTAAAGCACACATAACTATATGGCATTAAACTGGCAGTAACGCACACAGAACTATATGGTGTTAAACTGACAGTAACACACACAGAAGTAAATGGCGTTAAACTGGCAGTAACGCACACAGAACTATATGACGGTAAACTGGCAGTAACGCACACAGAACTATATGGCGTTAAACTGGCAGTAACGCACGCAGAACTATATGGCATTAAACTGGCAGTAACGCACACAGAACTATATGGCATTAAACTGGCAGTAATGCACGCAAAACTATATGACGTTAAACTGGCAGTAACACACGCAAAATTATATGGCGTTAAACTGGCAGTAACGCACACAGAAGTAAATGGCGTTAAACTGGCAGTAATGCACACAGAACGTCATGGCGTTAAACTGGCAGTAACACACGCAAAACGATATGGCGTTAAACTGGCAATAACGCACACAGTAAGTAAATGGTGTTAAACTGTCAGTAACGCACAAAACTACATGGTGTTAAACTGGCAGTAACTCACACAGAAATAAATGGCGTTAAACTGGCAGTAACGCAATCAAATAGACGGTGTACTACACTGACGCTATCTGAACTGTCCCTACTCTAGCTATACACTAATGTAAATATTACTGACACAGTCTCACTACACTACAGTGAAACTATCTGAGCTGTCCCTACTCTAGCTGTGCACTATGCAAAGCTGAATGATGGTCCTCCTCATTGCACTCACACTATCCCTAGACTGACACTAAACTAGTATTCTACACTGACAATTGAAACAAAATTTCACAGTATAGCACACTAACTAACTAATAGTACTGAACAGAGCCCTGTTCTATCTCTCTCCACGCTGAAATCACACTGAAAGTGGCTGCCATTGAAAGAATACTTTTATACTGTGTGGCGGTAATGAGCCATGATTGGATAAAATCATGATGACAGTGTCCAATCATGACTCTGACAGTGCTCTGTGAGCTGATTGGCTGAAGCTTTCACTGCTTCAGCCAATCAGGGCTTGCAATTCATTGTGGTCAGTTTGGGGGGCCGAACAAACGACCTGTTTGTTCTACTGTTTGTCGAATGTCCGACAAAAAAAATAAAAAAAAATAAAAAAAATACTTGCTTCTGAGCATGCGTCCTTTTTGGTCCGCCGGACCATACTACAGACGGCCGTATTGTCCGCCGGACTGCCAAGTCCAGCGGATAAATTTTAAAACAAAACTTAAAACTTTAGTCCGCCGGATTTTTTGGAAAAAAGTCAGTCGAAGGCCCACACACGAGGGGATTATCCGGTGGACTTAGTCCAGCGGACAATCCCACGGGATAATCCCTTCGTGTGTACGCGGCATAAGGGGAACCCCATGCCAAAATGATTTTAAAAAATGGCGTTGGGTCCCCCCAAAATCCATACCAGACCCTAGAATTGTACGTGTGTAACTAAAAAGGTGTTATTGTCAAGGCTTTATTGAACAAGCTGAATTCAAAAGCTGTTGGTTATTATGAATAGCTGCCCCAGTTACTCTGGGCTGCAGTTTTAGTAAATCTCCCCAATGGCTATTCTCTAGCATGACAAAACGGACTAAAGATACAGCAACTAATTCGCCAAATATCACAACAAAAATAACTTTAAAGTTTATCTAAAGGCAAAACTTTTTCATTTTGGATAGAGTAAGCGAGGGTTAAAACCCCCATTGTTTTTTTTTGTCATCTGTTCCGCATTGAGGAGATTTCCTCGCTGTTAGGCCCCTTTCACACTGGGGCGGGAGCCGCGGTGACGGTAAAGTAGCGCTATATTTAGCGCTGCTTTACCGTCGTTTTGCCCACGGGATTCGGCCGCTCGCAGTGCGGTTTTACCCCCCCGCGAGCGGCCGAAAAAGGGTTAAAATCCCCCGCAGAGCACAGCCGTGGTGGCGCTTTGCAGCGGTATTTCCGCTGTATTACCGTGGTATCCCATTCAAATCAATGGGAAGGAGAATACACCGCTCCTATCCCGCTCCAAAAGATGCTGCTAGCAGGACTTTTTTTGCCGTCCTGCTAGCGCACCGCTCCAGTGTGAAAGCCCGTCGGATTTCACACTGGAGTGAATGGGGTCGTTTTTTTCAGGCGGTGTACAGGCGCTATTTTTAGCGCTGTACCGCCTGCAAACCGCCCCAGTGTGAAAGGGGCCTTAGTGTTCCGATGTCAACTCAAAATGGGGGATTTTCTTTCCTTTTCATTTTCAATTGCAAGGAGAAATCGTACAAATAGAGACAGTGAATCTCTCTAACAGGGGCACAGACAGCAATAAAAACTGACAGGTGTTCTAGGTGTTCTATAATCCCTCTCCTCTGTATCCATCCCAGTGGATATGATCTAATGTGATAAAATACCAATTGTTTTTATGAGATAAATACCACAAACTTCCAAATGCCTTATTTTACAAGTGCTTTTTATTGAATAGCAAAAAAGACAATTGAAAAACTAGATTTTTCCGCTAATTTTAAAGCGATAGATACTTTGTGAATGGAGCCCATAGAGCCTAAAGGCATCTCCCAGGGATGTAATGGAAAGGGATTGGTGGTTTTCCCATGTCACCCTTGAAGTCACATTTAGGCTGCATTCACACCTGAGCGTAGTGGAACGAGCGTTTTTACCGGCGTTTTTACTGGCGTTTTGACGCGCGAATACGGTCGTTTTTGCACATTTGCATACATCGTTTTCAGGCGTTTTTCAACTTCATCGTTTTTCTGGATAGCCAATAGGAAAAATGATCATCACTGTCATCATTTGTTGCTATGTTTTTAGATTTTGTTCATCTGCTTCCTGGGTGAATACTGTACTACCGGGTCATCATTGTGCTTCCTGCTCCATATTGTACCATCTTCTGCACAAAGATGAGTGACAATGAGATGGCGTGTTTTCTGGCAGCAGCCACGGTTACCTCATACTTTCTACATTAAAGAGAGAGGAGAAAGAAGAGAGGAGAAAGAAGAGGGCACGCAGATATTGGATCCACCCAGTAATTGCCGAACGTGAAGAGAGAGGCCAATTTTGGGTCATGTATAGTGATCTACGTGAGCATGATGAGAAATTCTTGGACTGCACAAGGATGTCCATAAAAAGGTTAGTCAAAGTAATTTGGATTCATGATGTTTGACATTGTTCCTGTCTTATAATGTCCACTAATAAACCCCATATTTCTTGCTCACAGCTTTGATGAGTTACTGGGTTTACTCAGTAGCCGGTTGCAAAGAATGGACACCTATTTCCCGAACAGTATACCCCCAGTGGAACGACTAATCATCACACTGAGGTAAATTCTTCTTATTTCTTTTTGTCCCCAGTGCCACGTGTCCCCAGTGCCACGTATCAATACCACCTGTCAGTGTCATGTGTCATCATTGCCACCTGTTAGTGCCACGTGTCCCCAGTGCCACGTATCATCAGTGCCACGTATCAATGCCACCTGTCAATATCACGTGTCATCATTGCCACATGTTAGTGCCACGTGTCCCCAGTTCCACGTATCAGTACCACCTGTCAGTGCCACGTGTCATCAGTGCAATGTATGTATTTTGGGGCGTTATTAGTGGTATACACATTTCATCTGCGAAAAATAACATATTACAATGATTATTATAATAAAATTCCTACTTTTGTAAAGAATTGAGGGAAAAATAAACATCCGATCACACAATTTTAATATTAAACAAAAAACTTTATTTGTTACTATCAAATATTACTTATTCTCTTTTTTTTTTTTTTTTTTGAAAAATATACAGCTCAACCGGAGCTAACGTAGCTCATAAAAAAATAAAAATAAATCAGAGGTGCTGAAAGGTTTGGGAGGAGTTGACTCCCTCGTTAGGTGCATTGACCACATCCATGGCATGGCCATATTGTGACCAGGTGGAGGTAGATGCATGGTCATTGGGCTGCCAATTAGAAGGTGGTGATGGTGTTGGCAGACGGTAGTAATTGGTTGGTGGCGGTGTAGGCAGAGGAGGGTAATTAGGAGGTGGTGCTGAAAACCGAGGAAGTGCTGGCAGATGGGGCGGGGGGGGGATTAGCATAAGGACCATATGGTGGGGGAGGTTCAGAGGACCTATATGTGGTGGTTGGCGGGATGAAGGTCGCAATGTAGCGTATAGTGCCTGACAGCATGTCTGCCTGGAGCTCTGATGGAACCTTCTCCATCAGACCTTCCAGACACCTAGCAGACACTTGAACATGGGACCTATTGCTGGTCATCCTGTCCGACATACCGGCCATAATGTCCAGCATTCTGTTAAAATCTGGTTCCGGAGCCCTCCTTCGTGTTCCTCTAGCTGGCACACGAACAGGAATAGGTGGTGTGGACTCCTCGTCACGGTCTCCCACAGGTGTTGTTGCTGTAGAGCGTGCCGGAGTAGACAACTGGCTCTCCGGATCTTGTCCTTCTTGTTCACCGCCTGATGCCTGGCTTGCTTGTGGGTCCAAATTATTTTGGGAGCTGTCCTCCCAGCTGTTTTCAGTACTGAAAATAGGAATTAGTTATTAGAACTTTCTCTTTACATTTTGTTTAATGACATTCGTACAGATGATAGCTTACCGCCCCAAAGCCACCAATGGCCGAAGGAACTCCAGTTCTCTAGCATACATGTACTCTCTTGGAGCACATGCTGCAGATCCACTCCTACATTCCCTGGTCAGGCGTACATGTCGTGTGTAGGCATCCCGTAAGCTTTTCCACTTGAGTTTTAGCATTTTAACTGTCAAAACACAAATTAAAATATATATATTTATTTCTTTGTAGGTACCTAGCAACTGGACAATCTATATCAAGTCTGCACTATAGCTTTCGGATAGGGAAATCAACAGCTAGTTATATAGTCCGTGACACCTGCTCTGCAATTTGGGAGATTTTGAAGGATATCGTGTTTAAAAAGTGGTCACAGATATCAGAGGTTTTCCTGCAACGCTGCAATTTCCCTAATTGTGTCAGAGCAATCGATGGGAAACATATCAGGATCATTAAGCCCATGGGAAGCGGAAGCCAATACTTCAACTATAAAAAATATTTTTCTTTTGTTTTGATGGCGGTTGCGGATGCCAATTATTGCTTCCGGTACATTGACATTGGTTCGTATGGCAGCAGCGCTGACTCTGCTATTTTTAACAATTCCTCATTTGGTTACCTCCTACGTACCGATTGTCTGGACCTTCCGGCAAGCAGGCCACTCCCGGGCACAAATGGCCCTCCCCTACCCAGTGTGTTTGTTGGAGATGAGGCCTTTGCTCTGAGTGAGCATCTACTACGGCCTTACTCAGGGCACAATCTAAATGAACAGAGGAGTGTGTTCAATTACCGTCTAACACGAGCACGTCGTGTGGTAGAATGTGCATTTGGCATATTGTCAAATAAATGGCGGGTACTGCACACTCCGATTGTTCTGAATATGCAAAATGCAGTCTCTGCTGTAAAGGCTTCATGTGCATTGCATAATTTTGTAAGGCGGCGGGATGGATATGATTTTGAGGAGCCAGTACTTGAGAGTATGGAAAGAGCGCATTGGACCGGTGTGCGTGGAAACAGACAAGGGACACATGTCAGGGATCAATTTGCATCCTACTTCATGTCTCCAGCAGGACAGGTCCCATGGCAGCTTGAGGCAATTCAATAAATAATTTCTTTGTTATAATAATAAAACCGTATACTATGCTATGTGAATAATTAATAAAATTGCTTGATTTATTGTGAAGAAGTTCCGTGTTTTTTTTTTAAAATATATATTTATCTTTGTGTGCAGTATCCATACAATATACACTAGGGGTCAGAGTGTGCCATCATGTATTTGTGACATGCTGACTATACTATACTCATACTCCTATGCATAGGCCCCTTTCACACTGAGGCGTTTTTCAGTCGCCTGTATAGCGCCTGACAAAAGCGACTCCTTTGCGCTAGCAGGACGGTAAGAAAAAGTCCTGCTAGCAGCATCTTTGGAGCGGTGAAGGAGCGGTTTATTCACTGCTCCTACCAATTAAAATCAATGGGGCAGCTTGTTTTAACCCTTTTTCGACCGCTAGCGGGGGTTAAAAAGGCTAGCGCCGAAAAAGGGTTAGAAAGGCACGCAAATCGCCGCTGCAGAGGCTCTTTGCAGGCGGGTTTGGAGCGCTGCCACATTTTTTTTTAATAGGAAGGGGCGCTTAGCGCTCCAAAGATGCGGCTTGCATGACCTTTTCACATGTTGGGTATCTATTTACTCGCCGTATCTTCATCTTTGACATTATGCAACAAAATTGGGCTAACTTTACTTTTTTTTTTTTTTAAGCATGAAAAAAAAACGTATTTGAATAATTGCTGCGAAAATACCGTGCAATATAAAAAGTTGCAACGACCGACATTGTATTCTCTAGGGTCTTTTCTAAAAAATCATATATAATATTTGGGGGTTCTATGTCATTTTCTAGCCAAGAAATTATGGATTTTACATGTAGGAGAGAAATGTCATAATTGGCCCAGGGTGTGAAGTGGTACTGTTTTTCTATAATGTACTAATGTTTGCAGGGGTTTATCTTACCTTTTACATCCTTAACATGGCCAGTTAGGTCTGCCCAGTTTGAGAAAACTTTCATGGCAATTTGGGTCCATGCCCTCCTCTTGCTCGCTCGGAGTTTATACGTGGGATCTCTGGTATCATAGAGACAGGGGTGCTCCTTGACCATTCCAATAAATGTCTCTTGATCCAGCAGGCATACAGTATCATCTACTTCATCCTCCATATTGCTGGTCTGCTAAAATGGTTATCTGTGCACTTCCTGTTATGTTATGTCATTTCCTTCATGTAAAAATTTACTTCACTTGAGCAGATGCAGCGACAAAACGCCCGTAGAAACGCTCGTTGTCGCGCTAGTCGCTTGAATCGAGCGTTTTCATTAGTTTCTATGGGGGCACGAACGCCCAAATCTGCCCGATTCGCGCGACAAAAAAGGGTCCGGAACTTGTTTGAGCTTCAGGCGTTCGGCTTCAGGCGTTTTGGAGTGGAGATGTGAACGATTTCCATAGAGAATAATGTATTTTTTCCCCTCAAGCGTTTTGTAGCTTCAGGCTTACGGCGGATTAGGGCGACAAAACGCTCAGGTGTGAATGCAGCCTTAAAGGTGGACCCTCTCTCCTCACTGTCCGATATTTAAAACAATGGTTGTTTCGCATTGGTGCATGCCCCCTATACCAGTGCTCAGCTCAAGATGCCCTTTGTTTGCCAATCCATATTATGCTTGGAAATGGCTAAAATTTATATTTAAAGCCCATCTCTGGGATAAAGTCAATTGTTTTTAAATAGATACCATGAATACAAACAGGGGAATTCAATTAAAGTGGTATTAAATCCAAAATCAAACATTTATTCTATTGCAGTTTACTAGTTCTTAGATGTGGTGGCTGCATTTGTTTTCTTTTTTTAGGCCTATTTATTTCCCCCTGGTGATCCAGCCAGTGCGTCTGTTGTTTAACAGAACAAACTGTCCTGCAGATGTATCAGAGGGTTGAGACAAACCATTTACCACTGGCAGAAATGCTTACAATGAGCAGTTTTTATTTGTTTATATAAAACCTTTGTCCAAGAAGGAACAAAACTGTTTGCTGTAACTGCCTAATAAGTGTTAGCTGGAGTTTGTCTTCAGTTTGTTAGTGTATTTAAATGTGCTAATACATGTAACACTCCCATCCCCACAGATTAGCAATGCTGCTGTCCAAAGGTGTTTCTGTTACTCCTTCATCAAGAGTGTAGGCACTTACTACACCAGTGGTTCTCAACTCCTGTCTTCAGGACCCACTAACAGGCCAGGTTTGCAAGATAACTGAAATACATCACAGGTGATATAATTTGCTGCTCAGTGATTGCAGTATTCTAGTCTGCATCTCCCCAAGGTAATACTTAAAATCTGGTCTGTTAGTGGGTGCTGAGGACAGGAGTTGAGAACCACTGTACTACACTAATATCAATGCACAAATTAAAAAAACATTAACTTGGCGTACAGAGATAGAGCATAGGGCCTGTCTCTGTACGCTGTGAAGCAGGTAAAATGTTTTCTGCTTCTACCCCATCTCCTCCCCACCTGTCACTTGTTGTCCACAGCTGACAGTCTCTAAGTCAATCAGTGAAGCTCACAGTGGGCGGAGCCTGTTGGGGAAGCAGTTCTGTAAGGTCTGCTTTTAACTTGTGGTTGACAGCAGTCAGTGGGAGGATTATATACAGTAGCCAATAGCAGGCCGTGTATTGGCTATGGATCCATCTACTGCCAATTGTCAATCACAAGGAGAGAAGACCTGATGGGGGACTAGTATTGCTTATTCCCCATCAGGCTTCGATAACCCGGTTCCTCGGCTGCTGTACTGTCTCTGTGACAGCTGCAGTGGCAGGGAGAGAACTCATTGTACTGAGGATGGAGTATCCCTATGGATACACTGTTTTCGATTCATACTTATAGCAGGTACATTAATATGTTGCCCGAACCAACATTTGTTGTGCGGGGTCACCATGAAATTCTACATTGTAGACATTTTATTATGAATGCCTCTGAATATTTCTTTAGCAAATTTGGTTGCCCCACCTTCTTGTGTACATACTGTATACAATTACAGTTAATAAATATGAACAATGTTTTGAATTATTAACATATAGATTACTTTTTGTAAATGTTTTTATATAAGTTTTTTACAAATTTCACCTAAGATTCACACACTTTTCTAATTTAATTTGATTGGAAAAAACTGTGAGAGTACTGGATGAAAGTCATGTGGCTCTTGCATCAGAACACATATTTAGAGATCACATGATGTTGTTTACAGTAAGTTTAAGGCTAAGGCACACCATAGATTTTTTTTTTACTAGTAATGGCGATCATAAGCGATCACCGATATAATCGATCAGTGATATGAATGAATGATTTGTATAGCGCTGCAACTGCGAACTGAATCGCCTCGAGGCGCTTGATCCGACCTGCGTTGATTCCTTCTTAGAAGAGGTGGGTCTTGAGTTTTTTCCTAAAGGCCTGATGGTTTTCTTCCAAGCGGATGTTCGTAGGTAGAGCGTTCCATAGCCGTGGACCTTGGACTGCAAATCTTCGTTCTCCCTTTGATTTGTACCGGGACTTGGGGATGAGGACGAGGTTTTGGTTGGTTGATCGGAGGTTGCGATTGGGAGTGTAGTGTTTTATTTTTTCTGCATAAGTATTGAGAAGCATCTCCTTGTGTGCATTTGTGGGTCAGGCAGAGGGTCTTGAATGTGATCTGATCCTTTACATGGGAGATGGATTCCCATGTTTTTTTTCCCATGACTAGTCTTGCTGCTATGTTTTGAACGACTTGTAGGTGTGCAATCTGGAATTTAGGTAGCCCTATATAAAAATGTACTGAATACTGTATAAATTTCACTGACAGGGAAGGGGTTAACACTAGGGGTGATCAAGGGGTTAAATGTGTTCCCTGGGAGGTGTTTCCAACTGAGGGGGTGGGGACTGACTGGGAGTACAGAGTTCGCTGTTCCTGATCACTGGGGACAGACAATCACTCTGAACTCCCCTGTCAGAACGGGGATCTGTTTATTTACATTGACAGGTCCTCATTCTGGGGAGCGATCGTGGGTGGCTGGCGGACATCGCGGCCGCCTGCCACAAGCATCAGGTTTTGGAGGTGCACGTGCACACATGCTGCAGCTGTTAAAGGGACTGCCGTACAAAAACAGCAGCTGGTCAGCAAGTGGTTAAAGGGTAACTCCACTTTCGTGGAGAAATAAAAAATAGCAAATAAAAAATAATAATATAGCGTATGCAATTTCTAAACAAGTCATCTTGTAATTGAATGTTATTAAAAAATTACCTTTCCTTTTCAATCTGTAGCTCTGTAATTTTCTATAAAATGCAATATGGCTACCTGGAGGTGTTCTGTACACAATGCGAAACAATGGTTGTTCTGTACACAGAATGTGTACAGAATGGCCAATCCAGAAACATAATTTCCTGCTTGTGTGAGTGGCTCACTGATTTTCCCAGAAGTCTACATTGAGATACAAGTCAGATATCAGGCAATTCCCTACTCTCAATAGGAAATCGTGTCTATAGGGATGCAGGCGCAGAATCTTTCCTCATTAGTGCCCTGCAGGTGCAGCAGCTGATTGATAATTATGAAACCACTCCCATTAGACTCACTTTCCCACATGAACACAGACAAACACACAGGGAATTCTTCAGAATAACAAAAGGTAGGAATCTGCAATTTTGTTGTAATCCTTGCAATGTACATAGATCGCCCGGGGGGAATGTTTTTTTTCAACAAAAGTGGGGTTACGCTTTAAGCGAATGTAAGTATTGGCCATAATGATTAGCTGTTAAAGTACTTAATTTATATAAAATATTATTAAAAATAGTTCAAAATATCTAAAATACCAGAGAAGGAAGTGAGGAAACTCTATAAGATTAACCACTTGCAGACCAGCCGCCACAGTTGTACTGCGGCAGAATGGCATGGCTGGGCGAAACAATGTTATGTAACGTTGCTTCGCCCTGTGGCCACTAGGGGCACACGCGCACCCCCTGCTCGCCCACGGAGCCGATGCGAGTGCCCGGCGGTCGCGATCACCACCGAGCTCCCGCAATCACTCGGGGCACACAGAGAACCGGGATCTGTGTGTGTAAACACACAGTTTACAGTTCTCTGAGGGGAGAAGTGACTGATCGTCTGTTCATACATAGTATGAACAGCGATCTGTCATCTCCCCTACAGAGTCCCCTCCCCCTTCAGTAAGAACACACACTAGGGAACACAATTAACCCCTTGATCACCCCTTAATGTTAACCCCTTCACTGCCAGTGAAATTTTTACAGTAATCAATGTATTTTTATAGCACTGATCGCTGTATAAATGCCAATGGTCTCAAAAATGTGTCAAAATTGTCAGACGTGTCCGCTATAATGTCGCAGTCCCAATAAAAATCGCAGATCGCTGCCATTACTAGTAAAAAAATAAATTTATACTAAAAATACCATAAAACTATCCCCTATTTTGTAGACGCTATAACTTTTGCGCAAACCAATCAATATACACTTATTGAGATTTTTTTAACCAAAATTATGTAGAAGAATATGTATCGGCCTAAACTGAGGAAAAAACATTTTTTTTTTATATATTTTTGGGGGATATTTATTACAGCAAAAAGTAAAAGATATTGTTTTTTTCAAAATTGTCGGTCTTTTTTTGTTTATAGCGCAAAAAAAAATAAAAATCACAGAGGTGATCAAATACCACCAAAAGAAAGCTCTATTTGTGGGAGAAAAAAAAAAAAATTTTGTGTGGGTGCAACGTTGTACGACCAAGCAATTGTCAATTAAAGCGACGCAGTGCCGAATCGCAAAAAGTGCGCTGGTCAGGAAGGAGGTAAAATCTTCCGGGGCTGAAGAGGTTAAAGGAATTAGAAAGTAAAAATTGCACAAATATTTGGTATAGGTGTGCTGACTTCACTTTTTGTTCTCTGGAATTAAATGATCAGAAATTGTAAAGCATGAATACATGTTGATGTTGGTATTATTATTATGACATTATTCTATGGTGATATAAATAAACACACATGCCAAGTGAAAACAAATGATACCAGATGGTCGAGGCTTAAAAGAAAATTCACAAGAGACTGAATTAAAAGACTGGTCTGCTTATTATAATTCGAAAAGAGACTTGAAAACAAGTTAAAACTATATAGAGTCATCCCAGGAGTATCAAGTACAAGGAAATTATTCTAGTAAATTGTTTTCCAAACATAATACTGACACTTACTTTACATTTAAATTAATGTAATTGGATAATAAAACAGACACCCTGCATAATGAATACATAAAGCAGGCAATAAAGATATCAAAACTACAACAGATTTGATATTCAAACCTCAAAATGGGCACAAAGATCTTCTTACCTCTGATGATATACTATATATATGTAGCGCCCTCTACTTTTGGGTAGGTGTTTTTTTTTATAGAATAGGGTGTAGAGGCAGGTAAATTTAGCAGAGCCATGTCTTTTTGCTGGGCCTGGTTGTGGATTCAGTGTTGGCAGTGTCAGGAAAATGGGGGGTGGCCACCTACACTTGGGCTCAGGGATGCCTCCTCTGCTGGACGGTGGGTGCGCTGGACAGAGAGGATGGACTGAGACCTGAGTGGCAGGAAACCCCATGTGAGAGAGCTGACCAATGGTTAAATTTGAGTGGTCATAAGAGGAGGTCTCTCATAAAAAGGGGGGGTCACATGCTCTCGGGAGAGAGGAGCGGAGGCCCAAGTTCAGGGGCTGGTGTGCAAGTTCAGATTGAGGCCCGGGAGTTCAGAGATCCCGGAGCCAGATAGCCGGAGGTAACACCAGGGAGGCCGAAGTCAGGCCCCTGGATCAGCAATCACCATGTAGTGCTGGAGGAATACCGGACGTCCCATGCGGGGATGTACCGGGCTGCATGGGAGGAGGAAGTAGGAACTAAGAGGAGGAAGAAGACTGGGAAACAACCTTCTGTGTGTAGAGCATGGACTGTTGTTTGGGAGAGTGCAAAGGGAGTGCAAAACCAGTGGATCTATTCAGAAACTTTAGGCTGTGTATCCAAGGACCACATTATTAAGCACTTCTTGAAGCTAGTGAAGGAAGTTTGACACGGCAAGTCACGGAAATAGGCAGTGAGGCCTAGGACTTTGAGTTTCAACATCCACAGCATTATTCAGAATAATGCTCATCTGTCCATATTGAGAGTGCATTAGAGAGAGAAGTAGAACCAGGTAAGGATCACTGGAAGGGAATCTAATCAACAAAGCTACGGCTATGATTTAATGTCCCCTTACACTTCAAAGTTGGGGCTCAACAGGGCATCTCATATGCTTCATTAGACAGCCCTTCCCAAATAAAGCAACCTAAAAAATTCAGAGTGTGGAGTGCTGCGTCATGGAATTGCATGGGGGAATCAGAACCGGAGCAGGCTGGCAAAAGGTAAATGAAAGAAATCAGCAGCCCCCATGGGGGTACCCCTGCGCTATATATATATATATATATATATATTATATATATATATATATATATATATATAATTTGTCAGGGGTTAGCTCAAGGGGGAATCCCCTTCCCTGGGAAAAAGGCAGTCCAAATGGCAGGTTTTCTTAAAATCTGACTTGTAGCCAGTTTTATTGTAAAAGGTTGCATAAAAACAAAATAAACAAAAACAGAAAATAAATCCTTGCCATCCAGGCACTAACTAAACATATGCAGGTTCCTAACTCACAGGTGATGGGCTTCTCCCAGTCACCCATAAAATAAAGACAATGCAAACCTTTTCTCTCACAAACGCAAACTTCATATAAACAGCTCTCTCAGGTTTGTGGCTTCCTAAGTCCCAGGCTAAGAGCAACTCTGCTTTATGTATACCACCTCTTGATGGATACAAGTGGACTGCAAAATCTGGCCCATATGTTCACATACAAGTGGCATGACAGCTGCAATCCTATCTTGCATCAATGAAATATGCTCGATGACGCTTCTATAAGGCGTGGTCTCACCCTCCCACATTTCTTTTGCGACATCTAGCAATCCCCTGGGATGTCTACCGTGCAATATTTCAAATGGGGAGTAACCTGTTGAGGTACCTCTTGTATAGCAAACATGGCACAGCAGAAAACAGGTACAGAGATCAGAGATTTTGAATAACTTGCACAATTATTTGGTGACTCTGGACATAAATGGTGTGCCTTGATCCATTAATATCTCTTTTGGAATACCCACATGACTAAATACCTGGACAAGCTCTTTGGCAATAGTATTAGCTGAAGTATTACGCCAGGGAATGGCTTTAGGATACTCTGTGGCATGGTGATAATTTCTTGTTCATTAACCTCAAGCTGGGGGCTAGATTTCAGCTCATCCTGCTCCCCAGCCATTACAGAAAAGAGAAAAAGGTCTACCCCTCCGTTTGACACACCAACTGTTTCCCTTTCAATTTTGCAATCAAAAGTGAGATCCAGTGTTTCCTCAGCAGGGGGAGCTCTGTCCTCTGGTCTCCTTTTGTTTTCCCATAAACTCCAAAAGTGGGGAAAATCGCTCCCCACTAGGGCTTTATGAAGTAGTGAGGGTACCACCCCCACTGAATGTGTCACAAAACCCCAAGGGGTATCAAACTCAACCACAGCAGTCTGGTAGTCATGTGTGTCACCATGTATACAAATCATCCCAATAGTGCTAGGGTGTAACTTTGCAGGATTTACAAAATCACCTTTGACTAATGTCACAACACTACCGGAATCTAGGAGTGCAGTGACTGGCTTTCCATCTACAGAAATCATACACATTTGTTTTTCCATGCATCCCTGACATGATGCAATACATGCCACCTGTGCAAAAAGAGACATGCATTTTTTCAAATAAGCATTATCACATTGCATTGGTTCATCATTTAGAGAACAGTCAGCGGCAATATTACCTAAAGCATGGCAGCAATAACATTTTATGTGTTCTGTACTCAGTCCTCTAAACAGCCTCAGAGACCTTCCTGGACTATATGGCCAGTCTCCGGGTCCTGAACCCATAGTCTCATTATCCTATTTAGGGCATAGCAAAGTCTCTGGCTGTAGCCAGTTCTTGGTGAGGTGTATCAAGTCAAACATTTGGGAGCGAGGTGGCTTGTCAGTACTGTATGACCACCGATGCACCTGTTGAGCCCAGACTGCAATGGTGACACCCAGGCGTGCAAGCATCTCAGCCTTCAGTGTCTCATGGGCAGCATACAGTTCGAGGTCATAATAGGTCTTTTGGGGTTCTCCTGTCAGAAAGGGCGCTAGCAGTCCTGCCCATTGCTCTTTTTGACATCCTTCTCGAACAGCGACTCTTTCAAAAGTTGCTAAGTAAGCTTCCACATCATCTGCAGGTGTCATCTTCTGCAGGTAATTGCTGGCATGCACCATTTTCTGTTCCACCAGCAAAAGACCTGCGGACCCCTTCTTTAACTCCAGCAGGGCCTCCACAAACTGCCGGTTCGCCTCCTGCTCCTGTCGATTTTTGCCTCCTGCTGGGCTGCAGCGGCCTCTGCCACTTGGTGATTGGTGATTGGTTTCCTGCTGGGTTGCAGTGACATGCAGCAGAGCATCTAATAACTCCTCAATCTTTCCCCTTGTTCAGGAAGATGCCCACATCCTCCACCAGAAGTCAGGGGTTAGCTCAAGGGGGATCACATTCCCTGGGAAAAAAGGCAGTCCAAATGGCAGGTTTTCTTAAAGTCGGACTTGCAGACAGTTTTATTGTAAAAGGTTGCATAAAAAAAAAAAAAATGAAAATAAATCCTTGCCATCCAGTTACTAACTAAACATATGCAGGTTCATAACTCACATGTGATGGGCTTCTCCCAGTCACCCACAAAATAAAGATAAAGCAAACCTTTTCTCTCACAAAAGCAAACTTCATATAAACAGCTTTCTCAAGTTTGTGGCTTCCTGAGTCCCAGGCCAAGAGCAACTCTTTGCTCCAGTCCTGCATTATTTAAACCACCTGTTGGTAGACACAAGTGGACTGCAAAATCTGGTCAGGAACCAACTCTGCCAAGGTGGCTAGTAAAACCCGGACCGGATTCTACCGCAGATTTCAGCAAATTAACGTATAGGAGGTGAAGCTGAAGCTAGAAGTTAGAAGCTGATTGGCCACTATGCACAGCTGCACCAGATTCTGAGTGCACCAATGTTCCCCCATTGGCTACTGTCTTTCCACTGGTTGTGATTTTAATGTCAAGAAAAAGGATAAATAGATTGTTGAACTGATTGGTGCTTGGTGTCTTCTGTTCACGCAAACTTCTCAAATTGTTTGTGTCCCATGCCTGTGGGACTATCCCCTTACTTTTTGGTTTCCAAGCAGCCGAGATCCATTTGATTAGAGCTACTACCAACTTGTATATGAAAGAGGTGTGCCCCTAAAAAAAAAAAATATATATAAAGTCAGCAGCTACAAATACTGCAGCTGCTGACTTTTAATAATCAGACACTTACCTGTTCTTACCTGTTCCAGAGTCCAGCGATGCGGGGGGTCGAAGCTCCGCTCGCCCCCCGATCCGCTCGGCGGCGCCAGCATTGCAACTGTGGGCAGCCGCGCACCGTGATTGGCCGCACAATCATCTGGGACCCGTCACGTGTCCCAGATGACTGACAGGAGGGAGCCCCTTTTGCGCCGAGGGGAAGTTATGTAACCAGCCCAGGCCCCGAAGGAGGCAGACTACGAGGGACCCCCTAGCAATAGGCATTTAGAGGTGAGAATTTTTTTTTTTTCCAATTATTTTTTATTTTTTTATTTTTTTAGGAATTTTAAGCATTTTTTTTTTTTTTTTTTTATTAGGAGGAAACACCACTTTTAGTCCAGTGCCTCTATTTATCATTGCATGGAAACCTTCAGTATCTGTGTAGGCATAGATTGCACATGGTTATCACCATCCAGTATTTCATTTGTATTAGATCTTTTGCTGTGAAATTTACATTGTTCTAGTTGCCATGTTGATACTAAGGTCAGTTTTTAAAAATGTAAAATGTGCTGAAAATCCTGTTTGCAATACTAATTTAAGAAATAAATACAGCATTGGAATTAAAAGATCATGTCCAAGAAAGTTATTATAAATTGTATTTGTCTTAAACTTGAACCATGGATTTAATTAATTGTGCAGAATACTTTGCTCTGGAGATTGTATACAGCTGAGAAAAGTGCATTCAATTTAATTTGTCTGACCTTTGTAATTATGTGAGTTACTCAGCTGTGTTCATATAATAACTTGTAGCTGAATATACAAAGATGAACATTAATGTTTCTTTAAATAGCTCAATGATCACAGAAAAGGTTGGAAGTACTTTCTACTCAAAAGCAATAGAAATTGCATTAATGTGTATAGAATTATACTCTGTGAGCTTTAGTGAATTCATTTGAAGCAGGGCTGCTATGTAACGTTAAGGCCTCATGCACACTGGACGTTTTTGGACGTTTTTACAGCAGCTGCTTTTGGCTTCAGACGTTTTTTTTCTACAGTCAATAAACTCCCCATCATGTTATCCTTTGTGTCCATGCACACATAGGCTGTTATCAGCAGTTTTTGGCTGGAGCGTTTTTTGGCTTTAAAAAAAACCCAAACTAGTGGGTTCTGAGAGGAGTTTTTCAGCTGTTTTCAGCTGTAAAAACGCTCTAAAATCAAAAAAAATGCCGATAAACGCTCAAAAAGCATAGCTCACCAGTGTTTTTTGAAGTTTTTGATCCATTGTAAAAAATAAATATATTTTTTCAAAATAAAAAAACGCTAATAAAATGCGGACGCGGAAATACACGCTAAACACGCTATTGCAAAAACGCCGAAAAACATTGAAAAACTCACCTACTGGCATTTTTAAAACGTTATTTTAACGTCCAGTGTGCATGAGGACTAAAGCTGAAAGGTAGCCATGTAAAAAAAATTGCTAAAGTAATGTAGCTAGAGAAGCATATTTTGCTGAAATTGCTTACCCTATAGTATGCTATATAAAGACATGTGGCTTTTTATTGCTGCACCATGGTGGATCTCTTTTCAGAGGTATTTGAAAGGCAGTGAGGAGGTAATATGTCAACTCCACACCAACCGTTTTACCCGGTAAATGCTGCACCACTGCACAGCACCATTTGCTTGGTTGAGGTCCTTTTGGTGGTATTTGATAACCTCTGTGTTTTTAATTTTTTGCGCAATCAACAAAAAAATTAAATAAAAAAAAATAATTTTTTTTTTATACTTTCTGCCATAAAACATATCCAATAAAAAATGTAAAGAATCAAATTTCTTCATCAATTTAGAACAATATGTATTCTTCTACATATTTTTGTTAAAAAATATCCCAATAAGCATATATTGATTGGTTTGTTCAAACGTTATCACGTCTACAAACTTTGGGCTATTTTTAGTGCATTTTTTTTAACTAGTAATGGTGGTGATCGGCGATTTTTAGCGGGACTGCGATATTGCAGCGGACAAATTGGACAATAAGGGGTTTATTTACTAAAGGCAAATCCACTCTGCACTACAAGTGCATTGCAAGTACACTTGAAAGTGCAGTCGCTGTAGATTGCTGTAGATCTGAGGGGAAGCTCTGCTGATTTTATCATCCAATCATCTGCAAGCTAAAATGCTGTTTTTTTATTTTCCTTTCATGTCCCCCTCAGATCTACAATGACTGCACTTTCAAGTGCAATTGCAGTGCACTTGTAGTGCAAACTGTATTTGTCTTTAGTAAATAAACCCCAAAGTGTCACTTTTTGGGGACCAGTGCTAAAAAATTGCGCTTTCACTGTATAAATGACACTGGCAGATAAGGGGTTAAACTCAGGGGCAATCAAAGGGTTAAGTGTGTTCCTAGGGAGTGATTTCTGACTGTGTTGGGGATGGACTGACTGGAAGAATCTGTGTTTCTGATTAGCAGGAACACAAGATCTCTCTTTTCCTCTCTTGACAGAATGGCGGTCTGCCTTGTTTACATAAGCAGACCGCCGTTCTGCCTCTCCAGTGAACGATCAGGGGTTCATGGCGGATACTGGGCACGCTGATTGGTTCCTGCTGTGTCCAATCACAGCAGGAGCATGTCGCGTGTGCCGCGTGCGCACGCCCGAGACCCAGAAGAGGAAACAACGTACAGGTATGTTGTTTCGCACAGCCGGGCCAGAAGCAGTTGAGGTAAATTTGAATTTGGATAGAGTGGTGAGGGGATAGAACTGTTGTCAGATTTTCATGGCTGTCTTTCCCCAATAGGGAAATTACCCATGTCTAATTGTCCTGATCACGAGTATCACTGAGAATGAAAGTGAGGGTAAAGCTAAAATTTTGATTTGCCATCATAGCAGGAATAAAGGTATTATCTTCCAATTGGGAACACTTGTTCTCAAGATAACTGTTTAAAACAGGAATTTCCTCACATTGAAAAGATATCATCTCACAAAGACAAAAAGTGAAGGTACTGTATATCTACCTAATAAGACATAGATAGAAAAAAATTGAAGTTTTACCTCTCCCTCACTTTATCCAAAATGGAAAAAAATGTTGGCTTTATATATACCTTAAATGGAATTTCCGTCAGAAAATTAGGTCCATAGATCACTTCAGGCTGGCCACTTTTGCAGGTCTAATACATTAAAAATAAGTGCTTATACTGTTTAAAATTCAGTAATGCTCTGTCTCACCCTGTTCTGCACATGCCCAGTTGCTCTCCCCCATGCTGCACATGCCCAGTTGCTGCATTGTCCTGAAAATCAGAGCCACTAGAGGTCAATCTGCTGACAGCCGTGAAAGTGGTGGCAAAGGGACTTGATAAGATGAGAAGCACTATAATGCAAAAAAAATAAAAATTGAAAAATTAACAAAAAAGTGACAGTGTTTATGGTACACAGTGCATTAGCAAACTGTCTTACATTTAGGATTTACATCATTATACTCCATAAAATGCTGCCATCACAAACTGAGGCATAAGGTGCTCCTGCCAAATGAGTTTTGAAAAAGGGTGCAGATGTGCTAAATGGTCCCATTTTTCTTGACCCAAAGGTTGCTAATCACAAAGGGTAATGAGTTCTTTGTACTCATGAAAGGATCCTGCTTAGATATCTGTTTTCCAATGTAAAAATAATAAAACTATATGGATGACTTAAATTAATGCAGCACTTTCTTTTATTGGATTAAACATTTAGCTTCAATCACTTATCCAAGTTGAACAAACTCTGTTCCCAAGCTAAAGGTACTGTAACCTCTCTCATTCCTTACCCTTTAGTAAGGGATTTTTTTCTTATGGTTTATTGTTCACTGCATTGAATTCTTGGGGGTGAAGAGTTGGAAGGGTCAGGACAATGGTTCCAGGCTGGAATAGGATGAAAGGAAAAATTCATGTTCCATTTATTCTTTGTCTAATATTTCACAAGTCTAGCAAAAGGCATCTGCACAACAAAACTCTTATTTATCTAGGGTAAAACACAGCAACTGGTTTGAAAATTCAAACATCAGTCAATAGATTTTTTTTCTTATGATTTTATTGTTGTCCACTGCATTGAATTCTTGGGAGTTAAGAGTTGGAAGAGTCAGGACACTGGTTCCAGGCTGGAATAGGATGAAAGGAAAAATTAATGTTATATTTATTCTTTGTCTAATATTTTACAAGTCTAGTGCCAGGGGTCCAAGACCACAGTGTTTTTACAGCTTCTTCCAGCAATCAGCAGTAAACCATGTATCCATAAATATGCTCTCAGTGCTCTTACCTTATAGGTGTGTAAAAAAACGCTTCAGTAATGTGTATTGGTTTGTCCCCACTTTCAGCGTTGTCCTGTGGGAGTGGTGGATGAATATCGGCTTGTATTCCATATAGGTATCCACATGAAAAGAAATGGGGCTCAAATTGTGCATTACCCAAGTAAATACATTGTATTAATAAAAATAGGCTGCTTACATTAACTCTTTAAATATTGGGCCAGATTCAGTGTACAGTGGCGTTTTTCGATACTTCTTACGTTATTTCCGGTCCGCGGCACGTACTTCCGGTCCACGGTGTTTACTTCCGGTTTGCGTCCAACCGGAGTACTATTTAAAAAACTTGTGTTGTGTTTTTTATTTACTCTTTTTTCTACAGGTGAATGGGTAGGGGTACATCGTACCCCATACTCATTCACATAGGGTGGGGGGCTGGAATCTGGGGGCCCCCTGATTGAAGGGGGCTCCCGGATTCTGATAAGCCCCCCGCCCGCAGACCCCGACAACCAACAGCCAGGGTTGTCGGAAAGAGGCCCTTGTCCTCATCAACATGGGGACAAGGTGCTTTGGGGTGGTGGGGCCGCAGGGCCCCCCTTTCCCCAAGGCACCCCCCATGTTGAGGGCACCTGGCCTGGTACGGCTCAGGAGGGGGGGGGGCGCTTGCTCGTCCCCACCCCCTTTCCTGACCGGCCGGGCTGCGTGCTCGGATAAGGGTCTGATATGGATTTGGGATAGGGATTCCACTTTAAATCCATACCAGGTGACGGGGCTAGCGAGGTGTCAATCTCGCCGATCGAGGCGGCGGCATTGACTTCCTTCGCTAGTCCCATCTACCTGGAGTCACCTTCTAAACGAACAAACTTTACTCCATGTAAAAGTCCAGCGGACCTCCGCAAAAACTCTGGCAGATTGTCCGCCGGAAAAGTCCGGGCGTGTGTGGGCAAGTCCGCACGTTTGGAAAGTCCGGCCGAAAAGTCTGATCGTGTGTACGTGGCACAAGAGGGCCCAAATTTTAAGGGTTGCTAGAACACATGAAGATATCAAGTTTGCCTGAGGCGCGTAAAGATGGCAAGATCCACGGTAAAGACACAAGAGGGTAAGGAGATAGTGATTCCTCAAGTTTGTACCCATAGTTTCCTCAAAGAAGTATTGAACCAGTCTAATAATCGAGCTATGCGAACCGTTTCATAATAATGACCCATATGGGGCAGACTCACTCCTCCCAGATATCTGGTGAAGGTGTCATAACTGCATCTGGTATGAAAATCAGCCCAAATATAACGCACAAATAACGATTTTAGAGAACTAAAAATGGAATGGGGGGGTTTATTGGTACAGTTTAAAAAAAATATATAAAATACGGGGCAAAATATACATTTTCAGGAGAGCCATCCTTCCAAACCATGAATGATTAAAAACCCGCCAGTCCTTCAGCCTACTATTTACAAATCACAAGTGGCTGGGGGGCGGCAAACAAACTGTTAGTGAACGCAACGAATACAAAACCCATCTGTGCTCTGAATCAGCCACAAATCTCTTAATAGTGCGATGATCACGCTTGCATTTTTGTGAAATATATAATGCTTTCATACCTCGTCCAAGTCATTGAACTATTTCACTCTTTTCGGCAGCAAAGAGATCCTTTTTCTTCCCCATATTGCTTGAAAATGGTGCTCTGCTTAATAATGTGGAACACCCTCCTTTAGTTGTTTTTCCTTTAATTGGGCTCACCTGGCAATCTAATTATCACAGGTGTCCGAGATTGTTTTCAGTGATCAAAAGAGCCCTGAGACACAATGCCACCCATGAGTTAAACTGAAAAACAAAATATTTAATCTTTGTGAGTCTGAAATAGAATTTGCATAATAATTTGGAACAGAGTGTAGTGCTTTTGTTTTATGCATATTCGTTCTAAAATTGCTATATTGACCAAAGGTTTTAAGCTTGTGCATTAGGGCTGGAAAAGCCATGTTGGGGTTAGAGCTGTACAGTAATAGGTCATCAGCATAAAGGCTTACTTTTATCTCGCTTTGGCCTATAGCCAGACCTTGAAGGGTTAGATCTAATAGCATTCTCTAGGTGTTCCATTGCCAATATATAAAGATAAGGCGAAAGAGGGCACCCTTGACAAGTTGTGGTATGGATATAAATGGCGTCAGATAAGATGCCGTTGACTCAAACCCTAGCCAGGGGTGAGTCATGTAGGGCCATCATTTTAGTTAGGGGGGACACCGTTTTGTACGAGACAGTCAAAAATGAAGTCCCAGGATATGTGGTCAAATGGTAGAGATGTTTTTTCTTTGCACAGTCCAAGAGGGTAATTATTTTGATAGTTTTATCTCTCTCTTCTCTGCTAGTGACAAACCCTACTTGGTCCAAGTGGATTGTAATTTTAAGCAAATGACCAATGGCAAGTTCAGCATGTTAAACTGATCCCCAAAATGAAATCCACCCACTAAACCCAATTTCACCACGTTTTTTATGTAGGGGCCAGCACATGTGTGCCAAATGGGTGTCCCAATGTGATGCAAGGATATGTTTTTTTTTAATTCATGGTAATTCAATGTAGAAAGGGGTTTTTAACAATATACTGTGCCATTCATGAAATATGTTTTCCAGAATTTCTTGAGTTAGAAATACATTTTAAAAAATCAGGTGCTTCAAAATTCTCTATAGCAACATTGACTTCTGGGTTTGCAATGTAATGTGGGGGGCATAAAAATCAGAAGCCTTCCATTTAGGATCTCCAGCTGCAGAATCCTCACATCCTGGTGCAGAATTAACTTCCATAGCAACAGTTGACTTCATTTTGGTTAACAAAAAGCTTTCTTTGTCTAACATAAATAGGCAGTGATTTCTCTGTAGAAGAATCACTATCAGACTCTACAGAGACATATTATGACTATAAAGATAGGTCTTCTAGGCCTTTATCTGAGTCTTTCTCAGCAAGAATAGTTAAAGCCTCCTCCTGTGTATAACATTTTCTAGGCATAATGAATAATTTAATGAAACAAAACTGAGTAAGTCAACAGTAATAATGAATATAACTAAAAACAAGTAACAAGACTACTGCAACACTACTAGTAACTGAAAACTGCATACAGTTAGCAGCACTGTTACAACACTATTGTAAAACAAAATTGACATAAATTAGCAACACGTGGCAAAATGGGGAGTTCCAGGCCTTTTAAAAGTCAGCAGTAGGGATGGGCCCGGTGTTCGATTCAAACCCATGTTCGAATCGAACATCGGGCATTCGCCCGCTCGGCGAGCCCAGAACTATTTGGGCCGCTCGCATCAAATTCGTGTTATGCGATCGGCCCGCAATGCACTGCGCCAGTTGCAGTGCATTGCTGGCTGATGATTGCCCAAGCATGCACTGTGACCCGCATGCTTGGCCAATCAAAGAGCCAGTGGCGAGGAGAGCAATAATTGGCCACAGGCAGGATGCCTGTGGCCAATTAAAGCTCAGGGGGTTTAGTACACGCCCCACAGTATAAAAGGCCGCCGCGCCGGCGGCCTCGCATATTGTGTTGTGTTCCAGCGTCAGTGTTACGTGCTGCTGACTGCTGACATTATGTGCTATGATTCTGGGGATTAGTGTGTGCGTGCTGTTAGTACAGCATGGCAGTATCACATCTCGGGGGTGTCTATAGTATGCCTGTGAAGGGGGGCATGTTTCCTGTGCTTAGAACTGTCCCTGCAAAAAGTGTCATTTTTGCAGGAAAAAAAAAAAGCTATTTAAAATCACTTGCGGCTAATGTATTGACGGCTCCCGTAACACAGAGAACAGTCATTCATTGAAAGCCATTCATAAAAAAAAAGTCATTGATAAAAAAAAAAAAGGGGTCCCCCTCAAAATCCATACCAGACCCTTGAGGTCTGGGATGGATTTTAAGGGGAACCCCAGCCAAAAAAATATGGCGTGGGGTCCCCCTCAAAATCCATACCAGACCCTTATCCGAGCACGCAACCTGGCAGGCCGCAGGAAAAGAGGGGGGACGAGAGCGGCCCCCCTCCCTCCTGAACCGTACCAGGCCACATGCCCTCAACATTGGGAGGGTGCTTTGGGGGTCTGAGACCCCCAAAGCACCTTGTCCCCATGTTGATGAGGACAAGGGCCTCTTCCCCACAACCCTGGCCATTGGTTGTGGGGGTCTGCGGGCGGGGGGCTTATCGGAATCTGGAAGCCCCCTTTAACAGGGGGACCCCCAGATCCCGCCCCCCCTGTGTGAAATGGTAAGGGGGTACTAGTACCCCTACCATTTCACCAAAAAAGTGTCAAAAATGGTAAAAATTACAGGAGACGGTCTTTGACAATTCCTTTATTAAAATCTTCCTTCATCTTTCTTCTGGTCTTCCTTTCTTCATCCTTCGGTTTCTTTATCTTCTCCTTCCGGCATCTTCTTCCATCTTCTTCTTCCATCATCTTCTTCCTCCGATCCGCTTCTTCTTGCTGTGGTCTTCTCGTCCGGCATCTTCTTCCATGCGTCGGCGTCTCTTCTGGGCCGCTCCGCGCAATGGGAGGCTCCCGCTGTGTGAGGCTTTGCTCCGTCTGACAAGGTCTTTTATAACGGAGGGCACCTGGTGACCCCGCCCCCTCTGACGCACGGGGACGTAATGGGGACTTCCCTATGGCTTTCCCCATGACGTCAGAGGGGGGCGGGGTCACCAGGTGCCCTCCGTTATAAAAGACCTGTCAGACGGAGCAAAGCCTCACACAGCGGGAGCCTCCTATTGCGAGGATCGGCCCGACAGAAGAACAGACGCCGACGCCATGGAAGAAGATGCCGGACGAGAAGGACGAGAAGACCAGCGCAAGAAGAAGCGGATCAGAGGAAGAAGAAGATGGAAGAAGAAGATTGAAGAAGATGAAGAAACCGAAGGATGAAAAAAGGAAGACCAGAAGAAAGAAGAAAGAAGATTTTAATAAAGGAATTGTCAAAGACCGTCATTTTTACAATTTTTGACACTTTTTTGGTGAAATGGTAGGGGTACTTTTGTACCCCCTTACCATTTCACACAGGGGGGGCCGGGATCTGGGGGTCCCCCTGTTAAAGGGGGCTTCCAGATTCCGATAAGCCCCCCATCTGCAGACCCCCACAACCAATGGCCAGGGTTGTGGGGAAGAGGCCCTTGTCCTCATCATATCCATAGCAGACCTGAAGGGCCTGGTTATTGAATTTGGGGGACCCCCACGCTTTTTTATTTTTTTTGTATTTTTTTTTATGAATGGCTTTCAATGAATGACTGTTCTCTGTGTTACGGGAGCCGTCAATACATTAGCCGCGAGTGATTTTAAATAGCTTTTTTTTTCCTGCAAAAATTACACTTTTTGCAGGGACTGTTCTAAGCACAGGAAACATGCGCCCCTTCACAGGCATACTATAGACACCCCCCAGGTACGAAATTTAAAGTAATATTACACTTTTATTGTTTCAATTTAAGCATTATTAAAATCACTGCTCCTGAAAAAACGTCCGTTTTAAAAAAAAAAAAATTTGCATTGATACATGTCCCCTGGGGCAGGACCCAGGTCCCCAAACACTTTTTATGACAATAACATGCATATTAGCCTTTAAAATCAGCACTTTTGATTTCGAACGTTCGCATCCATTGTAACTAATAGGGTTCTAATGCTCGCACGGACTTTAGGTCCGTTTGCGGGTTCTGGTGCGAGCTGAACCCGGGGGTGTTCGGCTCATCCCTAGTCAGCAGCTACAAAAAGTGTAGTTGCTGACTTTTAATAAACAGACACTTACCAGTTCCACGGTCCAGCGATGTGGCCGAACGGGGTGTGGCTCCTCTCCCCCTCCTCTTCGCCGGCGCCTCCATTGCCACTCTGGGCACCCGGCCGTGACAGCTTTCAGCCTCACGGCCGGGCACGCACGGCGCATGTGCGAGTCGCGCTGCGCTTCCGGAGTGGATAGGCGATCTCCTGGGACCTGCCACTTGTCCCAGGAGATCGCCTAGAAGGAGGGGCCGCTTAAGATGAAAGGAGGAGTCGCCTAGGCGGTTGCTGGGCGGAAAGAGGAAGTGGGACAGGCAGTCCCCCTCCTAATCAAGCCCCCACTCCACCCAAAAAAAAATTACATGCCAAATGTGGCACGTAAGGGGGCGAGGAGTGCTTAAAGCGGAAGTTCCATTTTTGGGTGGAACTCCGCTTTAAAGAGGAAATAAACCCTGATGGGTGTTACTTCTTCTTTGTTTCCCTGCAAAGGTAAAGCATAATGGGCTACTACGCATCGCATAGTAGCCCATTATGTGACACTTACCTGCAGGAGAAGCCCGCAATGTCCCCGTCTTCCTTGCTAGTAGCGTGCATCCATTCTTCACCCCTCTTCCTTTCGGGGCCACGAACTCCGGCTCTGTGACTGGCCGGAGTCGCGTGACGTCACTCCCGCACATGCGTGCGGGAGCCACCTTTAACGACATGACCCAAGTTAGAAAGGCACAGCGTGCCCTTTCTAAATCTGGCGCATGCGCACAAGAAATTGCCCTACAGCGATTTGCAAATATCTCCTAGACCGTGCAGGTCTGGGAGATATTTCAAGCACCTACAGGTAAGTCATAATCCAGGCTTACCTGTAGGTTAAAGTGGTTGTAAAGGGTTTACAACCACTTAAACACTGTGACAATAAAAACTTTTGCAAGTGGGAAATGTTTTTAATGTGACAAAATATAGATGGATTTGGGTGTTCTAGTGATCCGATTGGATGTATGTGTGTTAAAACTAAAGTACACTGTGTGTGTATGAAGGTTTCAGTGTTAGGGTCATTGACATATGCAGCTTCCCTTATGGAAGTAGAACAGCGTTGGCCAGGCATTCAGGAATCAATATTGCCACCTTCTGAATGCTGTTTTTTGACAGCTGAAAATGTATTTGTATGTCAATACTGGGATACATCTGTGAGCCAAGACGTTTTCCCACCTAGTTAGTGAGATTGAAACTCTTGATTATCATATTTGTAACATGTCAGTGGTTCAATAGAAATGTCTGAGTAAAATAAAAGCTACATAGCCATGATAAACTAAGAAAAAACAAAATGATAAACAAAAAATGCATGCTGGGACATGAGCTAGAGGGTATAGGGGTTTTGGGGGTACATTTTGAGTCGTATCTATACAAATATTTATAGAAGTGAAGCAAGCAAAAAGATTAAAGCCCTGTAGCTTACACCTTTAAGTATAAATAGGCAGCAGAAGCTCATATGTACCTATGTTACCAGCTTTCCTTTAAAGTAATGCTGGTACTTTGACAAAAAGAAAACAAGATACAGAAAGGTATGAACAGCAGGCACCTAAAAATGGGTGAAAATATGTGCAGCAGCTTTCAGTGCCCCTGCTCTGACTGATTGACCAGCAATTTTGATTTTGTAAAGCACTGCAACTTTAAGATTGCGTTGGAGCTCACCCATTCCCTCTTGCACTCATACTTCCCTTTTGACCAATCACTATAATGGAGTGCCTCAGTGATCAATGAAAATGTGTGGACAGTGGTGGCTACTACTATATGCTAGATTACAATGCCATTCAGATGTAGTGGGAGTACACAAAGCTACTGTAGGTAGGTGCATGCATCTCTAGGTGCCTACACGCTTTATCTATCTGTAGCTTTTTTTAATACATAAACTTTATAATGCTGTGAATCATTTTTCATTGTGGTTCCTTTTCTGGATCATTGCCCACTTTTTACAATATACTTTAGGCTGAACAGTTATATAGTATTATTCATCTCTTCCTTCAGTTGATCAACACAATTCTTTTCCTGGAAAATGAGAGTGGGGCTAAGAACAGATTTTTTTCTAGAACTTTTCCAATTGCACTAGCGATTGCTTTTTTTGTGTGGACATCTGATAAACAGACAGCAGTCACAATCCCATACCTTGCTGAAATGTTGAAAACCTCTGAGAAGGTAGCAGAGTAGAAAATTATGTATGTGACTGTCTGTGGCTACAGCAGGCATAGCTCCGCATGTCAACACTTGTTAAGTGCTGTGGTTGGACAGACAGACAATAAATCCAGGGTTTTTAGTATGGCGGTAGCTATAATGCCGCGCACACACGATCAGACTTTTCGTCGAACTAGGTCCCGCGGACCGGAATCTGATGGACAATTCGATCGTGTGTGGGCTTCAGCGGACTTTTCTTTCCCAAAAGTCAGATGGACCTAGAAATAAAACATGTTTCAAATCTTTCAAAATATCCGGTCGTCTGTGTGCTAGTCCGACGGACTAAAACCAACGCTAGGGCAGCTATTGGCTACTGGCTATGATCTTCCCTATTCTAGTCCGGCCGTACGTCATCACGTTCGAATCCGTCTGACTTTTGGCGTGATCGTGTGTGGGCAAGTCCATTTCTTTGAAAGTCTGGCGGACCTCCGCTGCAAAGTCCGTCGGATAGTCCACCGGACCAAGTCTGCCGGAAAGTCTGATAGTGTGTACGCAGCATTAGACTTTACTTATTTACTTGTGGGGAATTCAGATACATTAGGGAGTTTTCAAAATACCTATAAATTATGAACTATTGTGTTAAACAACACCATATAAATAAAAATAAATAAATAACGAAGACATAGGTTACTTTGAATGTAATGTATATTTATATATAATTCCTAAATACGTAAGCAATAAAAAAAGGTGACACAGTTATAAGTTTTATTTATTTTTCTGCAATTGACTATTATCTGATTTAACCTTCAGCGTAGGGTTTAGCGATCATGATTATTCATGAAAAGCCATTTACAGAAGGTGAACAGCATCTGTTTGGCAGAAATGTTTTCCCATAGAACCATACTCATGAAACAAAGTATCTACGGTAAGTAACTGTTCATATAATGAATCTCAAATAAAAAAGATATACCTGTATTACATTACAGTAAAGTTTCTTGCCAGAAACCATTTAGATAGAAAACTGAACAATGTAACTGATGCGTCTACTATATGACAGCTAAGGGGCGTATATATGTTTACAATCTGGTAAATTTCCACTGTAGGGGTTTAATAAAAATATAAAGTTCTAACATTTATTTCCTCTTTTAGCTTTCTCATTGTGCCTATGAGATAATATATTTTAGGCCTTTATTACAAATCACCTTTCTAAAATCAGGATAGATAATTAAGATTTAATTTACTAATTTGCTAATTAAAGATTGTGCTCAAATGATCCATAAAGCCACAGAATCCATTCTATTTATTTGTAAGTAAGGTAAAGTGCAGGATCCTTATTGCAACAATATATTCTGCACTTGGCTCATGTCCAGCCATTATGTAGTAAATGAGGCTTGCAGCAGTGTTCCTAAAACCATACAATGGGCATTATTTAAAGTATATGTGAACCCTAATAATGCATTTCTTTTTCTTTTCCCTTTGTTCTGTTACATATATAATTAAAAATGTTTTGTTAAATCTGTTTAATAAATGCAAAAAATACCTGTTAGCACTGCACAATTCTTGTAGGCTGATTATTTTCTGTGTTCTGTGCCTGTTCTACACTGTTGTCAGCTAGCATTGTTCCCAGTTTACTCTGTGGATTACAGTGTTACTAAACCCTGGACACTGCATTCACTATATCTGGTCTCCCACAGTACACAGAACATGGAAATGCAATTATTTTCAAAAATATATAATGCTAAATACCTTTTCTCATAAACAGATTATAGCAGTCTTGTGACTTCTATCAGTGTCTCATTAAAGCTTTTTGGATGAGTTTTCATTCCCCTATGTCCTATAAGGCAGCATGACCCATAAACCTCTGTCTGGACGGTGCTGATTGGCCCTGTGCTGATCACATGCACCCCCCCCCCAAAAAAAAAGATATTTAGCAATACACACCAAACTGAGCATGTGCAGAGTGGCTCCAAGGCTTTATACTATCAGCAGATGGATTGGGGACAGTAAAAGAAGGGGAGGATCACAGAAGACAGGATGAAACAGCCTTTTTACACAATGCAGAGGATTAACCCCTTAGGTTCCACAGTGAGTATAACGAACATGCTTTACAGACTGATTTCACTGTTGTGGGTTTAGTAACACTTTAAAGAGTAACTCCACTTTTGTTGAGAAAAAAACATTCCCCTCTGAGTGATCTATGAACATTGCAAGGATTTTAACAAACTTTGTTGTAGATTCCTACCTTGTGTTATTCTGTTCCTCTGTCTCCATGTGCTGAATTAGTCTAATGGGAGTGGTTTCATAATTATCAAAAAATAAAAACATGTTTTTCATCCATTAAAGTAATACGCCAATATTAGATATATATTCTTGTTTATATCAATAAGCCCAGCACGTGTTATATATACGATAACATATATATATATATATATATATATATATATATATATATATATATATATATATATATATATATATATATATATATATATATATATATATACGATAACACATCATGCATCATATATATATATATATATATATATATATATATATATATATATATATATATATATATATATATATATATATATATATATATATATAATATGATGCATTCCATGGTGTTATTTGTATCATATATAGATGTTTTTAGGTCATATATGCTTTTTATGACTTTTATGAATGTGTCCTTTTTTATTTCTTATAAATATTATGTTTTCTTATTAATTTGTTAATACTGTTGGTCCGCTGGCCATTGTAGTTCCACGGCAGAGGACGTAATGCCTGTATATTTAAACTACTCTCCTCCAGTGGGCAGTATTCCAGTAGAAGGAGCTGTGAGCTCCAAGTGCGTAGCCTGCTTATTTGACTGACAGCCCTTGATCCCGACTTCCACCCTGCTCCGGTGACGTCACTTCCGCATTTAATGCTGGTTAGCGTGGAGTTTCATGCCATCCCTGGATGGATATCTAGCTATCTACCGGGCGCACATCCCCACCAGCTATCGGACTGTGTGTGGAGCCTGTAGAGCGGCATCAGTACCACAGGACTGATCAGATAATGATGGGCATGAACTTTTTTCGGATTTTGAAAATGTTTTTATCTTGTGCATTAAATGCTGAACTTATAATACTACACTCAGTTGGTGCCTCCCCTCTTTGCTTTTCTTCATAATTATTAACCAGCTGCTGCACCTGCAGGGCTTTAATGAGGAAACTTGCAGGGTCTGCATCCTGTTAGACGTGATTTCTTATTGGGAGTATGTCACCAAAGATGACATTTTTGTTGCAGGGGATGTTAAAAATCTGACTTTTATCTTAGCATAGACTTCTGAGAAAATCAGTGAGCCAATTACACAAGCAGAAAATTATGTTTCTGGGGGGCATTCTGTACACATTCTGTGTACAGAACACCTCAAGGTAGCCATATTGCATTGCATTTTACAGAAAATTGCAGCAGCTGCAGACTTAAAAGTAAAGGTCATTTTTAATAACATTCAATTACAATATGACTTGTGTCGCAATGGTATATGTCAGCCCTCAAATTTTCCACTCGCATAATCGCATTTTGCGAGTGGGAAATGGCTGTTGGCGAGTGTGGGGCTGCTTCAGAGTGGGGTGGGGGGGGGGGGTGAGCACCACCAGCACGATCTCCCAGCCAGGGGAAGAGAAAGGAGAGGAAGAGGTGGGCTGTCTGTATCAGCAGAGAGTGGGATTGCCCGCTGTAATAGCTTTCATTAGAATTTCCCATTTTCCCGATGCTCACTGTCAGCCCACCTCTTGGCCCGGCGACTTTGATAGACAGAACACCGGTCCAATGTGGGACATGTGATGTCATCAAAGGCGTCGGTCCAAGAGGTGGGGCTATGTGACGGTGAGCCCCGGGAACACAGGAATTTCAAATGAAAGCTATTACAGAGGGCAATCCCGCTCTCTGCTGATCCAGACGGCTCACCTCTTCCTCTGCACAGGTGAGGCTGCATTGTATTTAGGGTTTGGAGGCTCCTTCCACCTGACCTGGAAGTGTCATGGGGCGCATTTGGTTCTGCCCAGATGTGGGACCTCACACTAAAAAGTGCTTGGGAACAGGTTACAGTTATTAATGAGGCATTGCAGTTATTAATGAAGTATCACAAGTGCCTTTCCCCACTTTGCAGTCATTGGTGAGCTGCTATACTGAGTTACCGAAGTTTAGGGCAAAGTGGCCGACTAAGCAACCCAGAGAGTACTGAAAATCATTTCTCCCCTCTCTAGCTGGACAACCCTTGAACTTGTCACCTTACATGGGTGAGAATCCCTGAGTACTCAACATAACTTCAAATTGTCCCCCTTAAAGGGACCAAATAGGGGGGAAACATACCCACCATTCAGGACTCAACTCTGGCATCCTGTACAGAAGCCATTTAAGAAAGCCTTAAAGTTCAAATCTAACTTTATCTCCAGTCTTGCACAGTTGCACAGGCATTTCTCCTTTACTAAAACTGTTTTCCTTTACTAAACTCTGTTTTCAGCATGCATGTGAGCTTCTAATGCCCCGTACACACGGTCGGATTTTCCGACGGAAAATGTCCTATCGGACAATGTTGTCGGAAATTCCGACCGTGTGTGGGCTCCATCGGACTTTTTCCGTCGGATTTTCCGACGGACAAAGTTTTATCTTCTGCTCTCAAATTTTCAGACAACAAAGTCTGATCGGACTTTTTCCGATCGTGTGTAGCGAATTCCAACGGACAAAGTGCCACGCATGCTCAGATCAAATTACAAGACCAAAGCTATTGGCTACTAGCCTCTACGTAGTTCCGTCGTACGCAATGAACGTCACCATGTTCAGAATGATCGGATTTTCCGACAACTTTGTCCAACCGTGTGTATGCAACGACAGTGTCGGACAAAATCTGTCGGAAAAAATCAGACGGATTTTATGGTCGGAATTTCTGACCGTGTGTATGGGGCATTACAGTACTAGAAGTTGCAGCAAGTCAGATAGAGCCTATCTAATTTCCTGGCTGGAAGATGGCCAGCATTATTCAGCTCTTTACTTCCAGCCTTACTGACCTAGGCCCACCAATTCATTTATTCATTGAATTTCTGTTTTTTCAATAATAGAGATTCAGCACCACATGTGGGCATTACTTAGGTCAGTCTGCCTAGGAATGCCCACTCCCCATGCTGACACACTCCCATCCAGGTATTTTGTACAGCACCCTGTCTGCCTCTCCCACCAGCCATAATCTGCCTGCATTGCATAGAGAAGCCCAGAGATCCATTTATGACATCACTGGTTCTACAAAAAGGTATGCAATGAGAATGGAAAAGTTTTATTTAAAGTTTCAATAGCATGCAGATTGAGGTTTGAGGGGGATCTAGGGAAGGCAAAATATAAGCAGATTGAACTCCAGATATAACTACTACAATAATTAGATGAATATTCCCTAATGCACTGATATGATAGTCCCAACTTGCTATGAACATCTATGATCAATTATACATTTGTAAAGAAAATAAAAATGAATGCAAAATAGATTTTATATATGACTACAGTGGAACCTCGGTATGCGAGTAACGCGGTTAACGAGCGTTTTGCAAAACGAGCACTGTATTTCTAAAACTCCTAACTCAGTTTGCAAGTTGTTGTCTCGCAAAACGAGCAGGATTCAGGCCAAAAGCGGTGTGCAGTATCGCACTGGAGCTGAACAGCGGCGATCTTCGGAAATGCACGGAAAGGCCCGAGGACAGTTCGGCTCACCTCGGCAAACCTCGGAAAGGCTCGTGAACGTTTTTTTTCTGAGGTTTGCAGAGGTCAGCCGAAGTGTGCTCGGGCCTTTTCAGCCGTTTCCGAGGCTCTCTGGTGCCCCCCGCTTCTGGTCGCATGCGGTATTGCATACCATTGAAGTCAATGTGGAACAAATTATTTTCATTTCCATTGACTTCCTGGAACGGATTATGCTTGTAATCTGAGGTTCCACTGTACTAACATACACAGTGGGGGTTATTTATTAAAGGAAAATCCACTTTGCACTGAAAATGCACTTGGAAGTAAAGTCACTGTAGATCTGAGGGGGACATGCAAGGAAAATAAAAAACAGCATTTTAGCTTGCACATGATTGGATGATAAAATCAGCAAATTAGATTTAGAGTGACTGCACTTCCAAGTGCACTTGCAGTTTCAAAGTGGATTTGCCTTTCGTAAATAACCCCCAGTATGTTAAATTTGTAGAATCAAAATCACAATATAATCACAAAGAAATTAAAATGTAGAAAACCATCAGCATTAAAAGCTTCTAATGCCTTACTAGTTTGGAAAGCAGTCCTTTGTTAAAAAGAAGGTGTCAGTTCATATGTTCATATGTGTCCTACTTGTTTTATCATCAACCATTTTACTTAAAGGAAGTGTATATCATCTTAAATTTTCAGTACACATACTATGCTTCCTACTATGCAATGTTATGATTCTTCTTTACTGCTCTTTGTTATGTCAAGCTGTCTAGGAGCCGTACAACTAATTCAAAACAAGACACTCCCCATGTGGCTGATATCTTATTCCAACAGTTATTTCACTGAATTACTTACAACTGTCCATAGGGGCTAGCTTACAGATCTTTATTACAATTACGGTACATAAAAAAGGGGAGAACAACTGCAAAATTCACTTCACAATATAATATTAATATCAATAATTTATTAATAATTAATTAATATCTCTAAATATGTTCTCCATAAAAATAGTCTATACTTTTTTGTAATTATTGTAAAAATTAATGCCTGAGTGAGCACTGAAGTCTGCTTTACACACTAGAAATGGTAGCTACCTGCTTATCCCTGGCTCTGGTGATATCTCTGTCAATATCCCAGAAAAATCTTTTTATTATTCTTAATTTGCATTCTTTGGATCTGTACCTCAGATGGAATTGATGCCAGAGGATAAGCATGACAGTTAGACAGCTAACATTTCTAGATGTAAAGGTAAACAGCCTCCACATTCCTATCATAACAAGTTAATTTTAGTATTAAAATATTAAAACAAATTGAAAGCAAAATGAAGCACAAATTGTTGACACAACCAAATATGTACAGAAAAAAAAAGAAAATAATAAAAAAAAATGAAGGACTTTATAGGTTACCACATATAACCCCAAAGAAAGGAGGTGAGCAGTTAAAACAATGATATAAAAATACAAGTTTATAACCCCTTAGAGCCGGCGCATGCTGGCCCTTTAAGGGGTTTAGAATACCAGGAGGCAGGGCAGGGCTTATCATCATATGACCACCGTGATAGGCTGCCACAGCGGTCAAATGATCGGAAAGCTTTCAGTTAGATGCCGGTAGCTGTGACGGGAACGTGCAGGGCGCGCACTCTAGGCATAGCTTGTTTGGTGCTATTGCACACAAATATGCAGTGTCTCGGTGCCAAGGCCCAGCCGCAGAGAGGCCACATATTTGCATGCCTTTGGCGCCAACAAACACCAATTCAGTTAAAACCTACAACCAAAACATTTCAAACGCTCGTCAAAAGTGTATAGTACCACATTGGTAGGAGCACACTGAAGCCTGTTAGAACCTAGCCCATATACTGTATATAATATGATACATATGAAAGTGAGCACAAATAACACATTTTATTGGATACACTGGGCCAGATACAGGAAAAAATAAGACGCTGATCTTGATCTCAATGCGTTTCGCCAGTAAATGGCTTCTTCAGGTGTACAATTTTACACTGGGGGAACGAATCACAATTATTTAATCAAAATCCAATTATGAAATCAATACAAACATAATAGATATAGAGTACTCACATACATGGAACCAGAAACTTATAGCACTCAGTCCAAGTGGAGGAGTCCAGACAAAACCAGAACATGGAAGTGGCACACTTTCATAGGCTTCTCAGCATTTTATTATTTCTAGTAGTCTATACTGTGCCACATAGGGGACAGATTTATAGCATTTTTATTATTACATTTTTTTTAATAGTCACGGCAGCAATGCGATTTTTATCATGACTGCAATATTATGGCGGACACATCGGGCAATTTTGACACATTTTTGAGACCATTGGCATTTATACAGCGGTCAGTGCTATAAAAATGCATTGATTACTGTAAAAATGTCACTGGCAGTGAAAGGGTTAACACTAGGGGGTGATCAAGGGGTTAATTGTGTTCCCAGGGAGGTGATTCTAACTGAAGGGGGAGGAGACTGACTAGAGGAAGTGACGGATCGTGGTTTCTAGCTAATAGGAACACGCGATCTGTCACTCCTCTCAGAACAGAACAGGGATTTGTGTGTTTACACACACACTTTCGTGTTCTGTCCCTCGTGCTTGCGATCGCTCTTGGCCGACGGTCATCGTGAGCGCCAGCCACGAGCATCGGCACCCTCGCCGTGCAGCGGGCGTGTGCACACACCTGCTATCCCGATCCCGCAAGCCGACGTATAGCTACGACGGTTCGTGGGATCGTGCCGACCTGCAGCAGTAAAATGATGGCGGCTGGTCGGCAAATGGTTAACTAAAGTTTTTGTATATTTGAGAACATGTTAACTGTATTTCTTCTTTTTTTCCTTTTACCCATAGCCTAAAAGTTTCATGTCTCCTCTAATATCAAATATAATTTCCATGTAATAATAGAGTGGATAAAAGTTAGGCTTGTACACTAAATCACATAAGGGGACCAAATATTCACTTGAGTAGATGGAGTCATTCACAGCAAATGATCAAAAATGATTTTGAAGCAAGTGAAATCCATATAGCATGAAATGTGCTGAAAAACAAATACACAAGCAAACACACATAAGAATTATGCCCCAGGGACCATCCCAATCAAGAAGCACAAAAGGCAAAGACCACTGTCCATACTTGAAGGGTGACAAATCTTCGTTCTAACCTGAAATAACTAATAAATAATAGGTCATTTTTTTTACCTATTTTATTTCTTTTTCTAAAGGTATTAAAACAATGATTGTTTTCACTTTTTTTTATTTATCCTTTTTTGCATCTCTGTGGTGCTGTTCTTTTGTAGCCTCTTTGCAGTCACTTTCTGTCTATATGCAATCCAATAACATCATTTCTCAGGGTGGATTTCCTGATGGTGACAACTGTGGACCAAGCATGCATAATGTATGTCGAAATAGCCACTTATAGTCTCCATCAGAAGCCCATGTGAGATTGAGTAACAACTCTGGAGCACATTTAGAAGACATATACATATTGTTGTCTCCCTATAACAGGAAGGGCCTGAACAATGATGATCAGGTATTATTTTAATGAAAACTGCAAACTGAGAAATATTAAAAGTTACTGATGAAATTTAATTAAAAAACTTTTAAGAGATTTTAATGATTGGGTTGTTGGGCACAAGTATGTTATTGGAAATATAACCTTTTCCTACCTCATGGTCTGAGAACTATTGCCTTAAACTATGCTTATCTGAAGTTAAGCCAAAAGTACATTTACATATAGCAATTTAGTTGAAACTAAACGTCTGATATGTCTAGAATAAAATACCTATTTATTAGAGTATCACATTCCTCTGAATCATGTACTGTACTTTATTAAGTCACAGATGTGGGTACAGCTCTTGCTCCATTAGCATTAGTCTTGATTGGAGCTTCATTTTGTATCAATTCACTGTCGTTTCTGCATTTAGGACTGTCATTCTTAGATCACCTCTGGCTATCATTTTTTCTCTGTTGAAAATAATTTTCTAGTGGATATTTTTATGTTCATTTCTGTCTCTATTCAGAAACATTTAAAGTCCCCTGGTTAAGTTTGACATATTTGCTGTAATCTACATGACCTTCTGTGCTTTTAGTGGAGATTTTCTTATTATTACTTGCCCTTAATGTGTCATTCATCTTTGGATACACCTACCATAATCAGTTTTCACACTGCTGCAAAGATGTAACCTATTCCCTAGTTGGCCACAGTAAAAAAAATATGTTTAATCATTCTTCTGTCTCACTATAATCGCAATATAATAATCTATCTAAAATCCATTTTAATGACATAATTCTGTATGTGTGTGATACTACTGTATGTTGATATTGCATTAGCATCCGTACTACATTATTAACAGGATATTGTTACTAAGACCTTAAAATCTAGTACTTTTGACTCCCACGGGATCCCACGGGAAAATTAAGTCAGTTGAAGAGTGTTGCTCATTTCAACTCATATTTTTTAATGGGCCAGAATAAATAAGCTAGTTGCTGCAAGGTCATTTTGGAAATGTCGGTTCCTAAATTACAGATTTGTGACATTGTTAAAGTTATTTTGCTTGAAAAAAGATAAATGTCCATCAAGTCGTTTAAAGGGGAAGTCCATTAAAAAATGATTGTTTTCCTATTATTAGTATGTTAAATATTGTTATCTTCGATATTATTAATTTTCTGGCTAGCTAATTGTATGGCTTATAAAGTCTTATCTAAGCCAGACAATCAGCTACTTCCCGTTCTTCACCAACAACACTATCACCCTTTATCTGAATTTGCTAAGCTGTCTTTCACTTCCTGAAAAGGTTGTCAGTCGTTCTTAGACAGGCATGCCTAGGCCTGCCTAGACCAGCCCAGCCCCGCCCAGCCCAACACACATCCCTCATATCCTTCACAGAACATGATCCCTCCTGTCTTCATAGACTTGTTTTGGCCAGCAGTTTCTCCTGAGAGAGAGAGAGAGGGGGGCAGGCTTTGGAAGTATGTTATGTTTGTTAGAAATTGTAAGATAGATTACAATGCAACATGCTGCAGGTTTTCTACAGTGTAGAGCTACGTGGTTGTTTCTGCATGGCCTTGTGATGGCACTGATGGTCACTGTGATAAGCACTGATGGGCAATGTGATGGCACTGTGATGAGCACTGATGGGCACTGTGCACATGGTGTGGCAATGTGATGGGCACTGTGTGCATGGTGTGATGCGCACTGTGATGGCACTGATGGGCACTGTGTGCATGGTGTGATGGGCACTGTGATGGCACTGATGTGAACTTTGTGCATGTGGGGCACACGCCCAGCTACTGTGAAAGGCGAAGGGAGCTAGGAAAAAAAAAAAAGAAATGGGGTGCAAAGGAACATTTTTGTGCGACTTGTAGAAAGAAGCATGACAAGTCACAGCCCATTGATTTCAATGGCAAATGTTCCCATCTATCCACCTTTGAAAATCATAGACTCTGAAAAGGTACTTGCACTAATTTGATGCAACTTTTGATGCAAGTTTGATCCAGAGTGTAACGTTGGATCCAAGCTGAGAGAACACTGGGCAGGAAACTATGATCAGCTCCTCCCATCCTGTATATGCCCACTTGCTACACAGGAACAGTGGCCCTTCCTGGAAGTGCTGTCACTAGCTTTCAGTAACCACACTGATTGGCTTCTTTTAGAATCAAAAGGAAGTATAATTGAAGTCATGTGACGGCACTGGATACTGCAAAATAAAGGTAGAAAAACTGGGATTTTTTTATTTTGAGACATAAGGCTGAAAGTAGCTCGCATTAATGATTGCAGGGAAGAATTTAAGTGTTATGGTGGACTTCCACTTTAAGGAAGAATAACCTTCCTGACTCAAGTTAGTTATCCTGGAGAAAACAAACTACTACACTTTGTGACAGAAGCACTGGGATGGTTAATTTGTTTGGGAAAGGGTGCCCTGTGCACCTGAGAAACTAAACAAATCCAGGGCAACTGTGCAATTGTTGCAATCTATGTTAGTAGGGGAGGCAGCTGCATTTAGGAGAAAAGACATTGCAGATAGAAAGCAATGAGTTATAGTCATGATCCTTTTAGGATCAGTTTTAACATTTTTTATATAATTTAAAGAATATTATGGTAGAATAATCTCATAATTTTAGGATAGTTTAAAATTATTTTGTTTTATTAATGTGTATTATTATTAAATGTATTATAATAATGTTTTGCCTTTTTGTTAGGATGTTTTTTCCTACAATTGTAGGATATTTCCTAAATTATTTAGTTTCATCAAGTTGTAATATTCTCATCATAATAATCTTTGTTCCTTTGTTAGGATGCTTCCTTCAGATTTAAGGTTGATAAGCACAAGAGTTGGGGAGTTTTTTTACTTGAATTTTAGCTATTGTTATTAACTTTTTATTGCATTTTTCATTCGTGGATAGTTTCCAGTGGAATTACATATGTCCAGCTACTTTGAATACCAATTACTGTTTTTGTTTAGCCATAGAGTAAGGTAGGAAAGGGTTAATTCCTCCTTTGTGCAAGCAAAGACAGTGTTTGCTTTATAGGGAAGGAGAGGAACCTACTGAGCATGCCTGAAGAAGAAGCCCTTGGAAACGCGTTGTAACTTACACTGCTGCCTCAAGCTCATGCTCCCTAGCCTACACACACTGGGGTTGATTTACTAAAGGCAAATAGACTGTGCACTTTGCAAAGTGCAGTTGCACTCTGAAAGAGCAGTTGCTCCAGAGCTTAGTAAATGAGCAGAAGCTCTGCTGACTTTCATCATCCAATCATGTCCAAACGAAAATTCTGTTTTTTTTTTTTTCCTTGCATGTGATTGGGTATTCTTTGCAAAGTGAAGCTTTACCTCGTTAACTAAGCTCTGGAGCAAATGCACTTGCAGAGTGCAACTGCACTTTGCAAAGTGCACAGTCTAGTTGCCTTTAGTAAATCAACCCCACTGTGTTGCCTTGTGCGAGGCACCGATGTTTGACAGTTGTGGCTATTGATAAAACAACATTGGCTGGTGCTGTCTCATCCTGTCCTCCCCTACAGGCACATTCCGACTCACAGGAATCGGTTACTACATCTGTACTAGAGGAAGCTGCCAGTGCAACAGGGATGGATGAGCTCAGCCTTTATAGGCTGCCAGCACTGTGACAGGTGCGTTTAACACCAGAAGCATGTAAGGGCGATGATATTTCTACGTTCATTTGAATAAAGAAGGTTTTACGCTAGGAACGTGATTCACTTTCGCTTCTTGTTTTGTTTGTTGGAATCTGGACAAAGGAATGATGGACACAAGGTAGACCATGTTTGCAAATTACAACACATACCTGCTTTACAATTTAAAAAAATACAATCTGTAGAAAAATACATAGCCAGCTTATATCACTGTACAAGCTGGGGTTTATTTTAATTTAAATAAATACTCTGGCATGGTTAGGTCCCAACTCTACAATTTAGGAAATTATTTTACATCCCCATTTAGGTAATCTGTAAAACTTTTGGAGAAAAAAAAAAAAGCTGCATTTTAACTTCTTACTCGCACGCATAGCAGTACCCAAAAAAGTAAAATGGAAGAGCAGGACTTCTCCTTATTGAACATTGATTTATACAGTTTGTTAAATTTTGGCTTCTAGAAAAAAGTACTAATTGACTGTAATTCACAGAGACCCAGTGGGATTTACTCGATACAGATACGCAGAATACTGATAATATCTTGAAAGTACTCCACCTTATCCACCTCATTAGAAATATTGGGATGTAGTAAATTAAATTCATTAGATGCATTGAAAAAGAAATGAACTCTGAGAACTATGTCCAAAAGGGAAGGCAGAGGGCAAAAGGCTAGTCTCCAGAAGAATTTTGCTCCCTTATGTCAGAGTCTTTACCAAGTTGAACAGTAAGCAGCACAGTAGTAAAGTCACCAAATCTCACTCCACATTTCTTGAAACTAGCAGGCAGAAGCAGCAGTGCCTAAGATCTTCCACTGCAGATTTACAGCTATAAGGGCTGTAGGCACTGTTACATACCACCTACAGTGGGGATCGAAAGTTTGGGCACCCCAGGTAAAAATGTGTATTAATGTGCATAACAAAGCCAAGGAAAGATGGAAAAATCTCCAAATGGCATCAAATTACAGATTAGACATTCTTATAATATGTCAAAAAAATTTAGATTTTATTTCCATCATTTACACTTTCAAAATTACAGAAAACAAAAAAATGGCGTCTGCAAAAGTTTGGGCACCCTGCAGAATTTAAAGCATGCACTGCCCCCTTTGCAAAGCTGAGACCTGCCAGTGTCATGGATTGTTCTCAATCATCCTCTGGGAAGACTAGGTGATGTCAATCTCAAAGGTTTTAAATGGCCAGACTCATCTGACCTTGCTCCAACAATCAGCACCATGGGTTCTTCTAAGCAGTTGTCTAGAAAACTGAAACTGAAAATAGTTGAGGCTCACAAAGCTGGAGAAGGCTATAAGAAGATAGCAAAAGCATTTTCAGATGTCAATATCCTCTGTTCGGAATGTAATTAAGAAATGGCAGTCATCAGGAACAGTGGAAGTTAAAGCAAGATCTGAAAGACCAAGAAAAATATCAGACAGAACAGATCGCAGGATTGTGAGAAAAGCAATTCAAAACCCACGTTTGACTGCACGATCCCTCCAGAAAGATCTGGCAGACACTGGAGTTGTGGTACACTATTCCACTATAAAGAGATACTTGTACAAATATGGTCTTCATGGAAGAGTCATCAGAAGAAAACCTCTTCTACGTCCTCACCACAAAAATCAGCGTTTGAACTTTGCAAATGAACATATAGACAAGCCTGAGGCATTTTGGAAACAAGTTCTGTGGACCAATGAGGTTAAAATAGAATTTTTGAAATGAGCAAAGGCACGTTTGGAGAAGAAATCCAACAAAAATAGAGCGACAATTTTGAAAATAATGCAATATGTTTACTTTTTGGTATAATAAATATTCCCAAAAAATATAAAAAAAAAATTTTTCCTCAGTTTAGGCCGATACGTATTCTTCTACATATTTTTGGTAAAAAAAAATTCAATTAGCGATTATTGATTGTTGGTTTGCGCAAAAGTTATAGCGTTTACAAAATAGGGGATAGTTTTATAGCATTTTTATTAATATTTTTTTTTTACTAGTAATGGCGGCGATCAGCAATTTTTATTGTGACTGCGACATTATGGCGGACACATCGGACATTTTTGACACATTTTTGGGACCATTGTCATTTATACAGAAATCAGTGCTATTTAAATGCACTGATTCCTATGCAAATGACAGTGGCAGAGAAGGAGTTAACCACTAGGGGGTGGGGAGGAGTTAGTGTGACGTGTGTGTGTGTTTTTTTTCACAGTAGGGGGCGTGGCTGACGTCTGACATCACTGATCGGCTTTCCCGATGACAGGGAACAGCCGATCAGTTTACACAGACCTCTCCCCGTTCTTCAGCTCTGTGACCCGATCGCGGGACACCAGCGGCGCGATAGGGTCTGCGCGAACACCCTGCAAATCTGAGTGTTTGGTAAAAGGCCAAACAGGCAAATGTTCGCCCATACCTATAAGAAAATTGAGTACTCATGCTTCTCTTTAAGAACCTACAGTATATGTGAAAAACACTCTCTAACACCTTTGCCTTAAAGACGTAGTAAACCGATGGGTGATTTTTTTTTGACCTGAAAGGTAAAGGCATAATGTGCTAGTATGCATTGCTTACTGGCATATTATGTGAAACTTACCTGAAAATGAAGCATTCCAGCAATGCGCTGTCACTGCAGGAGGCCGCTTCCATCTTCACCCATCTTCCTTCCGGGTCCGCGGACCCCAGTTGTGTGACTGTCTGGAGCCGTGGCGTCATCACTCCCATGAATGCGCAGGGGAGCCTCCGTTTACGGCACAGTACTCGGAAAGGGACGGCCAGGGTGGCCGTTACTTCAGAGCACATGGACCGACGACATCATCGGCAGCATATACAAAAAATATCTGCTAAACAGTGCACGTTTAGGTAGATATTTACAGTATCTATAGGTAAGCGTTATTATAGGCTTACCTATAGGTACAAGTCAGAGATGGGCGTTTACTCCCACTTTAACTTAATGAAAACACTTCACAAATTTTCCCAAAACTCTGGCCTCAAAACTCTGTTGCCCTACCTACCACTTACCACCATAGATCTACCTAAATTGGATTTATACCATGCTAAACAGTGCAGATCATTTATCCCTTTACCACTGAAAGGATTGCTCTTATCTATGGGTGGATGGCTCTAAATATAGCATAAATGATTTAACGCTAGAATCTTTTTATAATGTTCTCATCAGGTGGTACCCTGGCAAGAGCCACACACTTTGCACCTAGATACTTAAATGTCTTGATAGGTATGACAGTGTGTGATATACAGTATACTTCATATTTGGTGAACATATCCAAGACTTGCAAGATGTTATTGTAGAATTTTTGAACACCATCAAATAAAATAAGACTTCTTACAAGACAATCTATTAAAAAAGCATTGCATCACAAGAGAGCTGAAACCTAACTAGACAACAACAAAAAAACAGTTTTTATCTTTCTAGCTGTCAAATGATTGCAAAGGCCTAGAGAAAACAACATATTTTCAGGGATAAAATCCAAAATCTTGATCAATTTGATATTGTCCTGTATATTATTAGTTACATGCAATAAATTGTTGATACACCTTGGATCAATTATTTTTGGCCAGATATAAATGGGCCTAATCTAAACTTCTTCTGGAATGACGCATGTTTATTACATAAAACTGCCCAGGAGTCCACTCCTTCACCCCCTCTTCACTGATCTACTTTCTACCCCATCACACTTAACCTTCCCCTTAACATTCTTCCACTCTGTCCTTCTTGTTATCCATATCTTCTTTTCTAACATTTCAAATTCATCTGATTTTGCAAAATCAACCAGCATTTTATAATTCCACATTACAATCAATTTCAATTTCGTTTAAAGTAAAGCAGTTCCTGTAAGCATTTTATAAAAAAAGCGTTTCAAAGGATGTAGGTTACTAAATAGCAGTATACCGTTTATAAAAGTGAGAAATACAATTATGCTTTATGCTTATAACTAATCTTGTTTTATCCTTCATACTTAACTACATGCTGATTTGTATTTGTTCTTCAAAAATCTAATAAAAATATTGAAATTGAAAAAGTGATCATATTAGTGAGACACAATCGATCTTTCATGAACAAATGTTGACTCTCTATTATTAGATTAAAATTTAAAAAAAGAAGAGCAAGATTATTCTCCTCACTGTATTTGTGTGCATGATTCATCAGAAAATTAGGCAAACATTTGGTTTGTTAGATTATACTTTCCTGGATATAGATTTTTATATATCGTAAAAAGTGGTACAAGCATAGGCCTTTTGCCAATCTTGCCCAACTGATGCTGGTTTAAAAAATAGGCTATAGTAACATATTAAAGTGGTATCAAACTCCTGTAATAAAAAAAAAGGTGGGCCCCAGGGGGGTTTAAGCCATAATGTGCTAGCATGCACTGCATACTAGCACATTATGACAGACTTACTCACCGCTGTTGGCGCTTTCATCTTCACACAGTCTTCCTTCTGGAATTGGGTGCCCACGGGATTCAAGGCTGTGGCTCAGCTCTCTGAATTCATGGCACACCTAGTCTGTCGTCAGTTCAGAGCACAGTGCGCAAGTGCCGGTGATGTCACTGGCTGCTTCAAGCGTGATCATCTCCTAAACACCGTACATTTAGAATACATTCAATGTACCTACAGGTAAGTCTTAATATAGGCTTACCTGTAGGTAAAAGTTGAAAAGCGGCATTTACTACAGCTTTAATAACCATGCCTAAAGTGTTTGTAAACCCTTCATCTATTTTTCAACATGTTTGACATCATGCTTCACTTTATACAAATTTCTTAAGAAATTTTTTTTTTGAAAATTTGCTACAAACTTTTTTACCTAGAAATTCTGCCAGTAACAACACATTCTGTTGCTGGCCAATAACACTAAGGGGTCTATAAAGAATTTGCATTGGGAATGTCTCAGCATTTACATAAATGTATTATGAATTACAGCGTTAACATTTTTAATGTGTGAAATGTCAGTTTCTACTTTCTTTCTCAGAGTAAAAGTACCAGTGCAAAAACATAAAATAAATGCTCTTTGGTGGAGAGAGACCCTCCATTTTATGTGGCTTTGAGAGTGAAATAAAAACAAAAAAAATCACTAAATTACATGCTTCAGAAATGCTTTCAGAAAGGCTATATGCAGATTTAGAGAACAGTACAATTCTATATGATAGTATCAAAGGCACCATATTCTAGCATCACGTAATTTGTAAGCATAATATTTTTTCTTCCATAAAGTTTTTATTGATTTTTACAACAAACAGCTTAAACAGCAACATTGGAATACAGAACAGATTGCTTAGGAAATTCCAAGACATTATAATGAAACGGGTACAAGTATAAGGGAAATAGGATCATAAGGAGTTTCATCTTAGAATCCTGGGCCGACAAAAATGGGTAATATGGCCCGTCAGCCATCTAGGATCGTTTGTTAGTGCGGTCAGTCCAGAGGGAGGTAGAGTAAGGGGAGACGGGTTAAGAAGACAGGTGTAAGCTCGAGCAGAGTGTAAATATAGATGAAGAGAAGAAGGGGGGACAGCTGGGGGGGTTGTGGAGTGTAGAGAGGGTAGGGCCATAGCATAGGTAGAGGAGGGGGGAACGAGGGGGAGGGATAGGTAGGGGTATAGGATGGGGGGGGGGGGGGTATATGCAGCTCAAGGGGATCTGTGGTAGAGGCAATACGTGGATGGATATGGTTGCCTCGGTACGGTTTCACCTGCTAAGTCGACGCCGTCCTGGTGAGGATAGCTATTCAGGTGGTGTAAGATTGAAAGCGTTGGGTAGTTCTGAAGTGAACCCAACACGCCCAAGTAGCGTTGAACTTCTGGATCCGTTCTTGGGAGATATGTACTAGTTCCTCCATTTCCTCTATTTTTGATATCCTCAAAAAACATTCGCTTATCGTCGGAGTGTGTGTAGATCGCCAATGCACTGGGATGCACAATCTCGCCGCGTTTACCAAGTGCATGGCCAGGGATTTAAAGTATTCAGATCTGGACAGGTGTGTATGGTGTAAGAGATATTGTGCAGGGGAGTAGTCTAATGTGTAGGTGGTGATGTGAGCGATAAGCTCATGGACCTCTTTCCAAAATGGTTGAAGAGAATCACATTCCCACCAGATGTGGAGCATGGAGCCCACCGCCTTTTTACACCTCCAGCACACATCGGGGGTAGATGGGGAAAACTTATGTAAGAGTGCTGGAGTCCTATACCAACGTGTCCTAATCTTGTAGCAATTTTCTTGGGTCGCTACGTTGAGGGATCCCTTGTGGGTATATTCGTTTATGCGCGTCCAGTCGTCCTCGGAGAGTGGGACCTGTAGGTCCCTCTCCCAGGACACTCTTGCTGAGTCTGGGAGGGTTGGTGAATCTCCTGTGAGCATGTTTTATATAGCTGAGATTAGGTGTCTTTGTGGGGGAGAGCTTGTGCATAGGGCTTCAAAAGGTGTCTTACGTCTCGTCCATAGTTCTTCAGTTGCCTGGGTAGAGAGGAAATGTCGTATTTGTCTGTATGACCAGAACGGAAAAGAGTTGGAGGGTGAGGAGGCGACTAGGTCCTCGTATGTGCGTGGGGATCCCCGGGAGTACAACTGATGTGCTAGGATGCTGTCGTGGGGCCATTCTAAGGATAGGAAAGAGGTTGAGATGCCTGGTTGGAAGCTGGGGTTGCCCCTCAGTGGGGTCATGGGTCCCGGTATAGAAGAGAGCGGAGAGATTTTTGTAGCCCGTAAAAACGCTCTAAGGGATGGATGGATGAGCGGGTGCTTTAAGGCTGCTGAGGGCCAGTGTTGGGGAGAGACCCACGGCAGGGACTTGAGAGGGATGTGTATGGAGGATCTCTCTAGGGTTACCCAGATTTTCCTGTGTTCGTGTATGTTCCAGTCTACAACTCGCGTGAGGTGACTTGCAAGGAAGTATTTGTGAAGATCCGGCAAGCCGATCCCCCCTTTAAGTTTGGGGCACGTAAGGCGTGTGTATTTTATTCTAGGTGGGGAGTTTTTCCATATGAATAAGGAGGATGCTTTCCTGTATAGTGTAAAGAAGGAGGCTGGAAGGTCTATGGGGATGCATTGTATCAGGTAGAGGAGGCGTGGCAGGATTATCATTTTTACAAGCGCTGATCGGCCAAACCAAGAAACGTTAAGGGTTTGCCAGTCGCTCAGGTCCTGTTGGGCTTTTTTCAGGGCTACTAGGAAGTTCTCGTTATAGAGGTCGGACATTTTGGTTGTAATTTTTATACCCAAGTATGTGATAGCCTTTCGGCTCCACTGGAAAGGGAAGTGTCTTTTGCAGTTCTCTACTTCTTCTCTGGTAAGGGTGACATTCAACGCTTGGGATTTTGTATAGTTGATCTTTAGATAAGACAGCGACCCAAAGTAATCAATGTCTTTCAACAGGTTGGGGATGGTGGTTAAGGGAGAAGTAAGGGTAAGTAGGACATCGTCTGCAAAAGCAGCTACCTTATATTCCCTACCCTGCGTAGTCAGTCCCTTGATGTTGGGGTTGTCTCTTAATCGGTTGAGAAAGGGTTCTAAAAGGAGCACAAAAATTAGGGGAGACAGTGGGCACCCCTGGCGTGTACCGTTTCTTATGCTGAAGGCGTCCGACAAGTGGCCATTGACCCGTACCCTCGCACTAGGAGAGGAATACAGGGCCAAGATAAGGGACAGCATGCGGGGTCCGAGGCCAATTGCCCCCAAGACTTCCCGCATGTAGTCCCAGGCCACTCTGTCGAACGCCTTCTCAGCGTCTAGTGACAGAAAAAAAACGCGGGTGTTTGAAGTAGTAAGTAGGTGGTGGAGATTCAGGGCTCTAATAGTGTTGTCCCTAGCTTCTCTGCCGGGAACAAAGCCCACCTGATCTAAGGAGATCAGGCCCGGCAGGAGAGGGGACAGTCTATTTGCCAATATTTTCGCATAACATTTAATGTCTACATTAAGGAGAGATATCGGCCTGTAGTGCTGGACTTGAGAGGGATCTTTCCCTGCTTTTGGTATAACCACGATGTGGGCTTCTAGCATGCGGTCTAAGGGAGTTGCAGAGGTCGTCATGGCATTAAACGTGGTTATCATTTGTGGGGCTAGGATTGTAGAAAAGGACTTGTAATACTGCAGTGTGAACCCGTCAGGGCCTGGGCTTTTCCCTGTTTTCATTTGCTTTAGGGCTAGTTCAAGCTCTTCTAGGGTAAGAGGGCGTTCCATGTCATTGATCTGCGAGTGTGTTAGAAGTTTTGGGCAATATTGAGCCAGGAAGGTTCTAATTTCTGCCATCCTATGTTCTGCTCGGGCGATGTTGTGGGTGCGGGGATTAATGTTGTATAGTTCTTTATAATATTGTTCAAAAGCGAGGCCGATATCCTCGTTTCTGGAAAAAGGGGAGCCCTGTGGGTTTTGAATTTGGTGGACGGTGTTAGAAGGTCTAGATGATTTCACCACCCGGGCCAATAGCTTCCCACTTTTATTTCGTTGTTCGTAGAACACCATCTGGTGTAGCACATATCTGCGTCTCGTGTGTTTCCCCAGTTCCTCCAGTAGAAGAGAACGTGTGAGGGTCAATTCTCGTAGGGCAGTCTGTGAGTGGGAAAGTTTGTGGACCTTTTCTAGCTGCTGAATTCGGTGTATTAAATCTGCTATGACTTTCTGGTGTTGCTTTTTAACCTTGGCTGCTTGCGCCATTAGTTCTCCCCTCACTACACATTTATGGGCCTCCCATACACTAATCGGTGACATACCTGGAGTGGAATTTTCAGTAAAGTAGCTACCGATGTGGGATTCTAAGCGAGTCGCGAATTCCACATCTTTGAGCAGTGCAGAGTTCAGACGCCAGGTCTTAGACCTAGAAATTGTTTCAGGGAAGGTCAGGGTGACTGAGATAGGGTGGTGGTCTGAGAGATACATTGGCTCTATGGTTGCGCGGGTGAGGTATGTCAAGTCTGGTTGGGAGAGAAAAAAATAGTCGATTCGTGAGTATTTCTTGAAGGGGTTGGAGTAAAAGGTGTAATCTTTGACCGTTGGGTTCAATGTGCGCCACGTGTCATGGAGGCCTAGGTCTTGGAGTTGCAATTTGATCTGGCGTAGTGCGCGGTGGGAAAGCGCGGATGTGCCTAGGGAAGTATCAATTACTGGATTGAGCGGGACGTTGAAATCCCCCCCTAGAATAGTTATCCCTTCTTTAAAGGAGGTTAAGAGGTCACAAACCTTCCTATAGAATGAGACTTGGTGCTCGTTGGGTGAGTAAATGTTTGCGATGGTGAGGGGTTTAGAGGCGTACAAGCCTTTCACAAATACAAACCTACCCTCGGGGTCGGACAGGGAGTCCGTCATTTGAAAAGGGGCCTGCTTAGAGATCAGGATGGACGTGCCTTTGGTTTTGGCTAGGGGGTTTGTGGCGTGGACGGCCGTCTGGTATATTTGGTTAGAAAGTTTGGGTATGGAGTCCGATCGGAAGTGTGTTTCCTGAAGGAGGATGAATTGGGCTTTCTGTTTGGTAAGTGCGGACATGATTTGGGAGCGTTTTCCGGGAATGTTCAGACCTTTTACATTGAGCGATAAACACTTTAGTGACAAGGAGGCTTGTGGCTTTGAGGCAGGATGCATGGTGCTTTGAGGATTAGGAGTCAAGGCTTATTCTAGAATAACGAGGTAGTTATTTGGAAGCACTAGGGTTCCAACCGTACCGAGGCAACGATCCGGGGGGAGTACTTATATTGGTAAGGCGGGGACAAGGGGAGAGGAAAGTGGGGTCTAAGGGAGAAAGAGAGGAGAGGGAGAGAGGGAGGAAAGGAAAAGGGAAGAACGAGAGACAAGAGGAGAAAGAGGTAAGGAGGAGAAGAGGAGGGGCTAGGGGTCGTGGACCTTGAAGGTGTAAAAGAAGGAGGAAAGGAGAGTCAGGAAGGAGGGTAGGAGTTCGTGGAAATCACGAGAATTGGGGTAGGGGAATACCAGAGGTGGAAAGGAACGTGTCAGTCCACCTGGAAGAGGGAAGGCTGGATGGTCAGCAGGCTAGAGTCTAGTACTGCTGGTGGGGGACAGTGGGTGTGTCTGAGGTCATGTATGTTAGCAATCTGGAGGACTCGAAAGACAGTGGTGGTGTGGCGGGGAACAAACAATCCGTTGGCAGATAGAGAGGGTAAGCCTACTAACTGTGGGGTGTACCGGCAAATAACAGTAATAACAGTCTTAATAAAATGTGCTGTCTCACTAATAGAAAACCTGTCCGTGTCAATTACCTCACCGTATTCGTTGTATCTCCATACGTATCTTGTATTGGTGTTTCTGCGGTGTAAGTTCAGTACACAGCAGAAGCAGAAACACATGTGGCAAGAGAGAATGACATTTCAGGTAACAACAATATAAAAATATGAAAATAAAAATAAAAGAAAAAGACAATTGTAGGTAGCCATACATGGCCCTCAATTCCTTCCCAGAGAGATTACATTTTGACACAACAGCCACCCAGGGTGGGATCCAACAATTGGAACCTGGGTTCCAGATTATTAGATGCCCCCTGCATTTTCGTACCTGATTCATGAGTAGAGGTGCATTCCCGACCCTCCAGGGCGCGGCTCCAAAGATGGCTTCCTCCCCGGGCGGACGGGAATAGCAGCTGTCTTGGTCTCATGGAGTCATCGGGTGGAAATCGTCTTTTCGGACTAAAGTCTCGAGCTGTATCGGAGCAGGGGTTAGGGCCCCTCCTGCTGGGTACAATCAGAGATAAATAAAAATGGCAGAAATATTGCAAGTATCATGTAACAAAATTGCCTGCGTGGTGATCATACACTGTGATACTTTTAGTAAGTTGGAGGGAAGGGATTGAGGGTAGGGAGCAGATATATACAAATATAAATAAGTCTACTGAAGTGCCGTTTTGTTTTATTTGGGACATCTACTTAGATGGGGCAAGGGACGACCATGGGGGGCCAACGCTTAAGGGTGGGGCGATGACCTCTGGATAGGTTAAGTAGTTGCCGTGTCTATCAAGACAATGTGCGCGTCAGCAGTCATTGCTAGAGTATGAGTGATAGGGACAGCGTCAGCCAACCATGGTCGGAGCCTCAGGTAGCCAATAAATCTGTTTGTCAGGCATGCACCCCTGGACCAAGTTCTAATCCTGGGCAGCAAAGCACACAGCACTAAAACAAAGAATAAGAAACCAAAAACAAAGAATAAAAAATAAAAAATAAAAAGATCAGCTGGTGCATGGGCTGGGGTACCAGTGATCCATGGTGTTCGGGTAGAGATCTGTTGAGGGTCGCCGAGAGGTTGTCTCAGACTCAGCAGGAGGGGGGAGTCACTTCCATCGTGAAAGTCTGGGCATTTAGTTAGGAATTGTTCGATGCATAGTGGCGTTGTTAGGGTTCAAGTGTGTTCCGGATCATTTCTGGGTGGAGATACATAGCAGCCAGAAAAAACAGCAAAAACAAAAAAACAACAAAAAAAAAAGGGGGGGGGGAGAGGTTTTTCCCCCCTTTTCCTTTTCCTTCCTGCAATAATACTGTCAGTGCTGATGGAGAATAAGGGCTTTAGCTGGGAGGGTCGTACGGTGGGTATGTCGGTTCGATGGTTAGAAATAGGTACAACAGGCGGGAGAAGCGTAACATGGGTTTTGTCGGCACAAACTTACAGGTCCGTAGGCGTTTTGAACTTAACTGCTCTTATGATGGTGATGATGCCGGTCGGTCCCTGCGGGGTGTCTCCGGAGGTCCCGGGCTGTGTTGGTTCAATTCCCTGCGGGAGGGGTGCGCTCCGGGTGAGTGCTGGCTTGATCTTCGGCGGTGCGTGCGGTTCCTCTGCGTTTTGGGTGAGGGATTGTGTGAGACCTGGCGCCAAGGCTCCGTCGGGAAGTGGAATGCACACCAGTCCGGAAGTTCCGTCATGGGGATGTCGAGTTGCTCGCAAAATCCAGATAGGTCGTCGGGCGAGCGTAGCAGAGCGGGGCGCCCTCTAGCGGTTGCTGATAGGCAAAACTGGAACTTCCAGCGATAAGGTATGTTGCGTGCTCTCAGTTGGTCCAGCAGAGGGTGTAGGGCTCTTCTGTTCTGCAATGTGGTCGGGGAGAGATCCTGGAATAGTTTGATTTCAGTACCGTTGTACATAACACGGCCCCTCATCCTCGCTTTTCTTAATATCTCTTCCTTCAGGGGGAAATTTACGATACAGCATATGATATCCCGGGGGGGCTCGTTGTCACGGGGGGGGGGTCTCAGGGCTCTATGCAGTCTTTCCATCTCAATGGGGGAGTCGCTTGGACGCTCCAACAGGTCATTAAAAATGGCGCAAATTGCTTGGGAAAGTGTGCCGGCTTCCAGGCCCTCGGGTACCCCTCTGACCCTCACGTTATGCCTACGGCCCCGGTTGTCGAGGTCCTCGACTTGCCTATGTAGGTCAAATAAGTAAGTGAGCTGGGAGTCAAACGTGCGTTGCACTTGCCTTATTGCAGCCGTATGAAGCTGCGAAGTTTGTTCCACGTCTGTCAAGCGCGTGGCGACCGCTTGGAAGTCCGTCTTGAGGTCCAGGATTGCGGCCGACAGGGTGTTGGTAATGTTATGGGTGATGTCCGAGGCGACCTTCTTTAGGTCCGAAAGGCTCACCATGGGGTCGGTTTGCCCACTCCGTGTGTCTGGACCTTCCGGCTGTGAGTCCGTGCTATCGCTAGGCGAGTATGGTCCCGAGGCCTGTGAGGCCTGCGATGCCTCGTGGCTGTCTGAGCGGAGGGTCCGAAACAGCTCGGGGATGTTGCGGCCGGGTTGTATTCCGGTCTCCTTCGGTGTCCGGGTGGCAGAGGCACTTCGGTTTGACTTTCCCATGGTGGTGGAGAGCATGGGTTCCCTGTAAAGGCTGATTTATGTCCTCAGATTGCGGGAGCTCTTCTCCTAAGCAGCCATCTCCGGCCTCAGTCAGACCACGCCCCCGCATAATATTTTTTAATTGTACATTGTAACTTGATCATAAATCTCTCTTAGGCCTCTTTCACACGGCCGATCCGTTCAGATCCACCTGTCAGTTTTTCAGGCGGACCTGAACGGATGCTCCATAGAGGTCTATGGAGCGTCGGATGTTAGCGGTGACATGTCCACTGACATCCGACCCGCTCCGACCCGCTCCGATCCGAAAAAGTGTGACGGAGGAAAAAGCTATTTTTCCATCCGTCATGGGATCGGATCGGGTGACGACGGACTCTACGGTCCGCCGTCACCCGATCACAGTGTGCAGAGACGGACCTGCCATCTTCCTGCTCAGCGAAGATAGCTCCGTCGATCCCCACTGAGCAAGCGGATATCCACGGGGTGGATCAGCCCCGTGTGAAAGAGGCCTAAATCTCTTTTAAGTAGTGTTTTCTGTAACACATTATTTTTTTATTTTTATTTTTTTATCTAGCAGTAACAGGCCAGAATTGACCAGGTAAAGTAGTAGACAAAACAGATCTAAAATCTATTCGAAGGATTACACTTTGAAATAAAGCAAAACTACATCCCTTAACTTCCTAACAATTGCCAAACAGCAAAGCTTGTGATCTTTTTCTAGTGCAGCACCATACTGAATTGTGTACAGAGTTTAATAAAATGTCAACACATAGTACATGAAAACACCTCAAAAACTACAACCTCACAGTCCAGAAACAAGGCAATTGTTATGAAAAAATAAATAAAAATTATAGAGCCATATTTCAGATACCTTAGTCAGACATGTGGTACAGTGGCTGGAGAATATGTAAGCAGCTTAATTGGGCATCAATGTAAGAGGGAGATGCCAGGCAAGTTTTAAAAAATAAATCAATAATTGAAAATTACAAAAAAACAGAAATTTAGCAGAGCCACACACGTTCACATATCTAGTCGGAGTCCAAAGTGAAGAGATGGCTTCACTTGTGGCTGAGTACAGAGCACCCCTGAAGGTGGTGACAGAATACTGTGCCCAGAGATGCACGGGTTGCCAACTGTGTAGTTGCCTGATGATCCGAGCAGGTGAAGCATCTGATAGAGACCTGACCATGCAGGGATGACAGTAAACAGGTGAACCTCTAGGTTTGCAGGTGTGTCTTGAAAAATGAATGGAGCAGGAAGCACAGCCAGGAGCCAGAACCAGGATCATACACAGAAGGTCAGTTAGGAACAAGAACAGGAGCATTGTCAAGATCAAGCTGGGGTCATACAGGAGAGCAGGCAGTATAGCATGTCCATGTGAGCAAGCCGAGGTCAGAACCAGGAGAGAGTGAAAACAGGTCCAGGGGCAAGCCGGGGTCAGCAACTGGCAGTTACTGCAGTATATTTTGGACTAAACGAAATAGTAAGAATATTTTGTAAACATTTCTTTGTATTTTGGGACATTAACCTGAACAATTTTAATTTATACAAAATGGCTTTTATTAAAAAAAAAAAAAAAAAAAAAGCATAAATGTATTTTCTAAAAGATTACATTAGTTGCTATTTTTGACCTTTTAGACTGTTATAAACTGTGACCCTTTTAAATTTCAAACACCAACAGTTTTACTAACTCAAATGTGTAATGCTTATTCAATTACATTCATTTCCTTATCCCAACAATGTATACAGCATCAGAAAATGTACTTCAATTGATTCTAGAAAAAAAGTCTTTGATTTGTTTTTAATGGATAGAGGATGGGACATTTCATGAGACCTTGTTAAGCTAGGTAATTACATTAAGTTTAGCAATTTGAAAAGGCGAATCGATTGCTATGACCCTTTTTACCTTTCATCCAATCAGTACAAGTGTTTCATTTCACCCGCTGATAGTCTGCTTTTGTACAAGCTTTTCTCTCATTACAGAACACATTTACTGCTGTGTTCAATCTTATTTTAATTAATTCATTTAAAAAGGTGTTTTTTTCCATTTCAAAATGTATTTGTTTTACAATCACGCACCTATTCTGCTAATTAAAGTGCAGCATCTAAAAAGTTGCCAACTGTTTTCTAACCTGTGTTTGCATTGCTTACATTTTGTATTGCTTTATGCTACTTTACTTGTTTTTGCTTGAACTGTAGATATTAACATACATAGGTCAGTGCCAACTACTACTATATACCAAAGGAATAATATAGGTAGACTTGGTTATGTTTAGATTATTTACTGGAAATGTATTTACAGATAATTATAAAATTTGATTTGACTATGGGTAATAAACTGAAGATGCTGTAGGATTGGCAGGTAATATTTATGTTTCCATACATACTAAGAAGCAGCAAAAATATATGCCAAAACTTGCTTTCTGGAGGTCTTTATGGATGTCTGAATGAAATATGGTAAACTAAGGAAAAAACTAAGGAAAAAAAAACTGCATGTATGTACTCCGCTTTATTTTGCATCTGGTAGCACCAAATAATGATCTTACTTAGTTTAACAACATTACTCCATGCTGCAAAACCCTTCAAAATACATTACCTGACTAAGTACTACAAAGATCATAATAAAGTAAAATACATAACAACATGGAAAAGCAGGTCAGTATCACTTACGGAATAAGTACACTCCTCTTTTATTATACACAACAGGAGAAATTTCTCAGAAAAGTAGGCATAGGGAGAAAAAAGCCATAGTATGTTTAGTGTAGTTACAAGCAGGTGGTAGATTTAATGACCAGAAGTCATTGATGTCAACACACTCAGGCAAAATTTAGCAGCATCAGCATGCGTCAGTTAACTTGATAATGTGACTTATTTACATATATATTTGAGGTACATATAAGGCTTTTATTTGGTACAGTATTTTAATAAAGACCTAGCACCCTTTTTTAGACTTACAGATGACAAATGAGCAGAATTTTGATTGTTTTGTTTCTATTCTTGTTTATTAATGTAATTGCCAGGAGCATGGAACACCTGCTGGTCTCATTCCAGCATCCTGGTTTTGGCTGAGCTGCATTCTCCCTGCCTGCCTACCCACCTGCAAGGTGATTGATGTGGCTATCCGCTAGGTAGAGACAAATCCAGTTTTAAACCAGTCAAGCCCTCAGCATCTTGCTTGTGATAGTCTGTATAACACATGCTTTATGATCCCTGTTTCTCTGCTTTGTTTCTGTGCTTAGACCTCCATCTTAGCCCTGCCCTGCCAGCTAGTTTGGATTCTCTTGTTGATGACCTTGGATTGGACAGAACTCAGCCTGCTCTGAATCTTGACTGTCACTGACCACACTTTCTGTCTGCCAGTCGCAAGTACCTGTTCTCTGTGCTCAGTTCAAGTACTTGCTCGCTGTGTTCAGTTTGTGCCTGCCCCAGCGTGGTAGCCTGGCATTATATCATTGTGTATAAGACCTGGGGGCAACCAAGTACTGGTAGGCCTGCTTGCCTTATGGTAAAGGGGCTGCTATAGGTGAAGAACACAGAAACCTGCTGTGGTGTCTGACCACCAATGCAAGGGGTAGACATAACAGTAATCACTTTTTAATACTGCAATTGTATCTGAGAATTAGAGAATTTAACATTGAAGTGCTGTTATCTACAGACTAAATTAATATTTTGTCATCCACAAAGACATAGAACATAGAAGATTATTTAAATTGGAGCTGTAGCATAGATTATGTCACCACATACTCCTTTAGTCCTCCTAAGGATTGCAAATGCAAGGATGACAATGAGGATTATCATCTTAATGATCAGAGTCTAAAGTAAAATGGGAAATGGATTTAGGTCAGATTCACCAGGTATGTTTTATTTACTGTAAATAGTAGCCACGAGCAAGTTCAGTAAGAAATGTTTTTTTATTTAGTTTGTTCACATAATGGTGGTCAGACAAAGCCAAGTCCATATGCTTAGTGCACACAAATGTAGGCCATGTGTATTGTAAGCAATTTATTTTACCAGTGTTAATATGCTCAGTCACCCATAGCTACCACATTGATTAAAACATCTCTGTATTTTTACAGTCCATTAAACAATTCATCTGAATGCCAACGATAAGGGGCTGAACAATTTATATAAATGAAGTAATGTCTCTAAATAATAAAAGAGTCATATATATACCATATGTAGACAGTATCTGGCTTGTATAATAGAGTGCTGTCTGTTGATAAATACAGTCTGTGACTCCTCCTGACAGTAATGCCCCGTACACACGTTCCGATTATCGTATGACGGATCGTTCGCATTTTGTGGCATACAACTAAGATTGAATACAACAGTGCAAAATGTGTGAAAGATTTTTGTCGTACGATTCTGGAAAGATCTTCCGCTGTGCGTAGCTACGTTTTTTCAATGATGTCAAATACGTGTGACCCCTGTGTCCTTCTGGTTTATTTTCGTGTTTCCGAGCATGCGTGGTCTTTGTCGAACTACTTTTATCGGACACATACTGTACTGATTACACGATTGTCGTGCGATGGGCTGTCGTCCGACCAAAGTTTTCCTGTTTGTCCCTTTGGATTTAGTTGGACGGAATGTCATGATCGGCTGTCGAAAGCTGCGTACTAACGATCAGATTATCGAACGATCTGTCCGAAAGCGACTTTTGTCATCTGATAATCAGAACGTGTGTACGGGGAGTAAGGATAACATAGGGACCTTTCAGAGACTACATCTGAAATAACTAATACGTGGTTTTTCATATGATGTGTGCAAACCATGCATGTTTAACGTTTTAGTTGTATGCTGAATGCCTCCACATAGCATTCCATATATCTTGTTTAATCATGGCAACAATGAATGCAACTTGCATTGTCTTGTATTGATCATCAATCTGAAGAAAATATACTAAAGTGGTTATCCTTTTTCACATGCATAGTTTCTGTAGCAGGCATTTCTCCTTTTGACCACAAGATGGAGACAGGGAGATGCTGACTTGTCCTTCCAGAAAACTCAGAGACACATGGTACACTGGGAAAAAGGGGAGTTTCAGGAAGAGCTGAGGAGATTTTAGGGGGAGAGAGAGTCTAAAAGCAAAGCAAAAGAAAAGGCTCGGGCAGGAAAGTGCTGAGATGGAGAGGAGAGACTGAGTTGGCTGAGAAGAGACAGAGACCAAGCCACAAAAGCCCCTGGGTGGTGTGACAGTTTGAACTCCACCTGAAAGAGAGAGAGCCACGCTGACATGAGGGAGTGTGTGGTGAAATTCCACCTGAGAGAGAGAGACAGGTTTTGCCGAAGACTGCTGCCAAGAGACTGAGGAGAAAGGAGCCAGGAACAGTGACACCCACATTGTACACCACCGTTCAGCCCAGCAACTCAGTAACGCGTAGCCCAGTGGAGAGGACCCACACCGCTTCAGAGATTGCAATACCCATCCAGGTGTCCAGCCGGCCACTGTCCAGTCACCTTGTCTGTTAGCTACCAGCCATCCTGCTCGGCCGACAGGAGGTGATCCGGTGCCTTACAACATTGCCAGGAGCCTGAACCAGCATCTGGGATTACCGCTGTGTCATCGCACAGAGGATTGGTGAGCGGTTGCAAACCCAACATCCTTCTTAACTCAGTACAGATACTGCATGCAGACACCTATTCCCCTTTCTAGTGTCAGAGGATGCTTGTTTTGAGCTGCCACTTTTAGCCATTTTGTTCTTACCAACCACTACCTAACAGGATTTCCTAGAGGATTACTGTGTCACATTGCTTGATTAAACCTACTCTCTTTACAAAGGGCCCCAACGTTTGCTTGCAGAAGATACTAGTACTCTTTAACCCAGGACCCTATTACAGAATTGTGCTTACCGTACCTGTGAACTAATTTCTTTTTTATGTGTTATTACATTCAATGGTGTTTTAGGCCCAGAAGGTGCTGAGAAGTTGACAAATCTTCTCTCCTCCCTCTCAGCGCCTGTGTTATGGGCATATAGATTACTGCCTTTTCTAAACTTACAGTTGCTAATTATTGAAGGTTGTCTTTTCTAATGTATTAATTCTTTGCAGTAAGGTTTAACAGTGTTGTAAGCTTCCATATGCTTTAAACTGTGATAATAAATTCAACTTGTTTATCACTACCAGGTGTGTGTCTGTTTTTAGTGATAATCCACAGCCAGGCTAATGGTATTTTCCACATGTGTCCTTAAATGTGTTTGCAGTTAAATGTGTTCCTAAGAGATAAAAAAACTTTAACCACGTCCGCCACGCTCCGATGTACATCCTCACTTTGAGGACAGACATCGTTGTTATGGCAGCAGCTAGCTGCCATAACCCCGGTTTCGCCGTGTTCGGCCAGCAGTCAGGAGCCGTCAGCAGCAGCAGAGACAATCAGATCCTTCCCGTGGCTGTGCATGGAGACGAGTGAGGGGAAGATAGCCCCCACCCGTCTCCATGACACTACAGGGCAGAAGCGACGTCAAAACATTTTTTTTCAAAATGACAAAATGTTTTTTTATTTTTTTTATTGCATTTTAGTGTAAATATGAGATCTGAGGTCTTTTTGACCCCAGATCTCATATTTAAGAGGTCCTGTCATGCTTTTTTTTCTATTACAAGGGATGTTTACATTCCTTTTAATTGGAATAAAAGTGACACAATTTTTTTTAAAACAGTGTAAAAATAAAAAATAAAAGGTAAAATAAATAAGAAATCTTTTTTTTTTTTTAAATGCGCCCCGTCACGCCGAGCTCGCATGCAGAAGTGAACACATACGTGAGCAGCGCCTGCATATGAAAACGGTGTTCAAACCACATATGTGAGGTATCGCCGTGATCGATAGAGTGAGAGAAATAATTCTAGTCCTAGACCTCCTCTGTAACGCAAAACATGCAACCTGTAGAATTTTTTAAATGTCGCCTATGGAGATTTTTAAGGGTAAAAGTTTGTCGCTATTCCATGAGTGGGCGCAATTTGAAGCGTGACGTGTTGGGTATCAATTTACTCAGCGTAACATTATCTTTCACACTATAAAAAAAAATGGGCTAACTTTACTGTAAAAGTGTATTTAAAAAAAAAAAGTACGCTTGTAAGACCGCTGCGCAAATATGGTGTGACAGAAAGTATTGCAACGACCGCCATTTTATTCTCTAGGGTGTTAGAAAAAAAAGTATAATGTTTGGGGGTTATAGGTAATTTTCTAGCAAAAGAAAATGTTTTTAACTTGTAAACAACACATCTAAAAAAGAGGCCCGGTCCTTAAAGGGGTGTTCCGGACGTTTTTTTTTTTTTAAGTCAGCAGCTACAAATACTGTAGCTGCTGACTTTTAATAAGGACACTTACCTGTCCAGCGAGCCCGCAATTAAGTTCCCCCCGAGGCCGATCCATCCATCGCCGCCATCCTAAAGGAAACAGGCAGTGGAGCCTTGCGGCTTCACTGGCCGTTTCCTGCTGCGCATGCACGAGCCACATGGCGCTTTGTGAATGGCACCGTTGTTTCCTGGGACACACACATGTCCCAGAAGACAACGGGGCCCCTCACGGAAGAGGAGAAATTGAAGAAACAGTGCAGTGGAATAGGAAAAGGCAGATTAGGAAGACTGCCTAGCAACAGGGTTTTCTGGTGAGTAAAAAAAAATTTTTTTTTTCAAATGTTTTTTTTTTTTTTAAGAATGTTAATGTATTTTTTTTTTTTTTTTTTAGGGTGGCCCTCCACTTTAAGTGGTTAAAAGCATTCGACCATAAGAGTTAAAGAATATTCAATCACTACAAGAAATAGCCTAACACCGTAGGCTAAGAACATTTGACCAGAAGGAGAAATATGAAATCTCTGCAATGTATACAACTTTTATAAGCTGAAGATTTGTTCACTGTTTGGGAGGTCCAGCGAATGGTCAAATGAATGGATGTTCAGCTGAGCCAAATCTCTAGCTACAGCAGGAACTGAAACATTTAGCAGCAGTATTACTACTGCTGATAAATGTGAGATTCCTGATCATGGCTCCTGGTTGTTAGGGAGACGGCACCCATCAGAATCTTAACTACCAGTGACTGATACCTGCCCGACACATTCATTATTAGTCAGGGATTCCTTTAAAGAAGTAAATGAAGATGGGAGCAAAGTAGGGATTTTCTGAAGTGAGCATTATACTTAACTCTGATAAGCTCACTTAAATGGAGTCACTGCAAAGGATCTATTTAGAGATACAGGAAAAAAATATATTATTCTTTCAAATCAGTTATAAAACAGGTATATTGATAGTGTTGTGAAGAGAAAGTACTTAACTGTGCTATACTGTGTTAACTCTAACAATAGGGCTACATACCCTAATATGCCATACCACTACTAACAAAAGACACACTTCCACTGTCAAAGTGAAAGAGGCAAACAGCTGCTGGTGTGGGGGTTGTACCATCATGCTGTGATGGGGATTTCTTATAATATTGGTTGGTAGGTATCAACCCCCACTTTTGGAGAATCTCTAGTTCAAAGTATTCATTTATGACCCTCAATTTGGTGCACATTATTTGAGCCCAGAACACAGAAAAAAAGTTGTGGTAAATTTGGTTGTCAGTGTCATAACTACAGTCATAAAACCAAAATAAATAAATAAATAGTGTGCTGTCCCTTTAAATGATAAATATTCAGATTAATCTTACACTCAAAGTATTAATAGACAAAAAAAATTGCAAATCAAGAAATATATGAACCGTGAATGTCCAGAATGAGCAAATGAATGCAATAGTGCAAAACAAACAGTGAATAAATAAAATAAAATTATATACAAATGGATACAATATAATATCAATACTTAATAAACATCATTGGAAAATTCTTAATTTGAAAACTACATATATAAATATTGGTGATAAAAGTGCTCAGTGCCCAAATACTCTTCAAAAAGTGCTGGAGTGCTCAAATGTGCTCCTTCAAAAAAGATGGCCTCTTACCAAACAATATTGATCCCGAATTACAGTGATCAAAAACGTATGATATCTGTCTCCAGATAAGTAGCTCCCACACCAAACTGAGTAATAACAATATGCTTCCTCAGTAGACTGTGATGGATTATTAAAACCAGCCCACATGGCATCACAAGATCGCTCTCCATGGAATCATATATGATAAACAAGCAGGGAAAAGCGCAATACAGCCAAATTCACTTTTGTGAAAAAGAATATAGCACTTACACTTATAAAACAGCTTCAAATATAAAGCTCGCTAGCCACCCCATCTCCCATTCCACCCGCATGCAATGATGCAACACACACTCCGCCCAAACATAAGCTACAGATTCGTTCATACATTGCTTGGTTTGCCCTTTTTTTTTGTCTATTATTTACACTTTGAGTTCACAGATTGATTTAGCGTAAGATTAATTTGACTACTTATCATTTAAAGGGACAGCGCACTATTTTTTATTTTTCGTTTTTCATTTGGTATTAGCTCAGTGTCTGGGCTATATAAGCTGCAGCAGCCCATCTCCTGTTTTAAGCTAAGAGCAATAATTTTTCTTGATATTATAACTACAGTCATGGCAGCCCATTTTGTTGGAAAATCTGTGTTGGTGCATGCTGTGGAGGTAGAAAGCTTGGGATGACTTTGAATTTACCCCAAAGCCTTAAGATCTTAAAACTCTACAAAGATAAGTTGATGATGAAATATACTGAGTTACTGAGGACAGAGCAGTAGCAGGAAAATTAACTTGAAACTGTAATTCCTTGCCCTAATACCCACCCATTTTCTGGCAACTTCTATCCACATTACTGGTCACTAGTAGTGTTATGACTTTGTTGAAAGCTTCCATGCTTCTTGTCCATTATTTAGGTATATTTTTAGTAAGATCAGTGACAGTATTGTCACAGTTGACACTGCCAAGTGCAGCAAAGAAAGGTCACCGACAGCCCCCATCAAAATTTTGCTATGGGGCCCCATGATCTGTAGTTACACCCCTTGCTATATCATTGCACATTTACAGATTTTTTTTTTAGGTTAGGGAACCCTGCACTAATTAAAGTAGTTCTTGTTACATTAGCATGGACTCAGATTTAAGACAGTATAAAAATGCATCTGACCCTTATTTAGGTATATGAGATGAATGTATGTAAAAAAGAGCAAACATACTTCAGCCAGCCAAATATGATATTATAGCCGAAATCAAATTAAATATACAGGACAGCACAATAACAAATTGGGGAATCCAGTCCACTATAGGTAAAGCCACCTCCCCTTATCTCAGCCACCTTAACCCTAAATTTAGTGACTTATGAAGAAGAACCCTACCTGTGAGCTCAAATCCAATAACAGTTACGCTTTGGAGGTTCTCAGACACCAATACAGGCAGAGGTTTGGTTGTAGCCCCTCATTCACAGGCCCAGGTTTCTAAAGCTTTGACAGAGACCCAGAAAAATTACACCTGGGAGTTCAAAGTTTGTCATTGCTGACCCTTAATGCTGTTATGCCAATACTTCCATGACACACTAAGATCAGTCTAATTGCACTGTGCATAGGTGCATACAGTAAGTGAATTGTTTTATCAATGGCAGAAGATCAGAATGATGTTAGCAAATGGAGTAGCCTAAACTAATTATTACAGCAGTTACTCAGGGATCATAAGGATTGCTCCACCTCAGTTCCAAATGTATGAATGGATGAGAGCTACTGTGCCAAGTTCACATGTATTCTTTGTTTAATCTGATTTGTTTAGAGATGGGCCAAACGACCCCCTGTTTGGTCTGCGCCAGAACTCTCCAACGTTGAAAAAGTTCGGAGCTGTATAAAGAAACCCATTAAAGTCTATGGGACCCGAACTGGAAAAATCAAAAGTGCCAATTTTTAGAGCTTAGATGCAAGGTACTTGGCATACAAAGAGTACGGGGGTTCGGGCACTGCCCTGGGAGACATGTATCAATGAAAAAATGTTTGTAAAAAACAAAATGTTTAAATGAGCTAATGCTTAAAGTAAAATAATAAAAAAAAATCCTTTAAATATAGTGCATGGGGGGGGGGGTCCCCTAAATCTGCCTGCAAAGTGTCAGATCTGTACTATGTATATAATCTATATAGCCATGTGTATGGAAGCTGCTGCAGCAAAAATATACATAAATAAACAACAGCTTGGGGAGCTAATCTATATGATAAGGCCACAATTTAGTGCACTCGGAACAAGATTAGAGTTGTTTTGGTTAAATTCTGGTGTCTGTTTCACAGACTGTGGATAGAAGTAACAGGTGCCGAAAAAATTTAGCTTTGGGTGTTGGTGGTACCTTCACACTGTAACCCTATAGCGGTGCTGTTGATGAATCAAGTAATGCCTGTGCATCAACAAGGAGAAAGTGGCTGGTGCTGTGTTCAAATAACTCAGCTGACTCCTCCATGTATTAGGCTGGGGCTATGGCAGGAGTAGCTGTGGACAAGGAGGCAGAATAAGCCACTCTGGCAGCTGCGGTGGACTGTGCACTAGTCTCTGCTTGGGTGACGGTGGAGGAGGAGGATAGTTTAGTAAGCCAGTCCACCACCTCCTCTGCATGCTGTGGTTGTATAGCACAAGCAATATGACTAAACAGAGGAAATGATGCCCTGCCTGAAGACAGACCACGACCACCTTTGCCTGTGGACACATATGCTGCTGGCCCCCTCACAGTGCCATGGGTGCCATGGGGAATGTTTGCTTCTCCTTATTGGCCTCCCAGAAATGATGAGGGGCTTGTTTCCTAATCAATAGAAAGTGGTGTTTGTTGCAACTTGAATAGTAACTACACAGACACTCTCCACTGACACACTACAATATACTGCAGGAAAACTGCACTGATGCACTGAAATATACTGTAGTAAAAGTGCACTAAGGCATTTCAATATACTGCAGTAAAAGTGCACTAACGCACTTCAATTTACTGCAGTAAAAATGCACTAACATTTCAATATACTGCAGTAAACGTGCACTAACACACATCCATATACTGCAGTAAACATGTGCTAATGCACCTAAATGTACTACAGTAAAAGTGCACTAACGCTCTTTAATATACTGCCGTAAAAATGCAATAATGCACTTCAATATATTGCAGTAAAAGTGCACTATCACACTTCAATATACTGCAGTAAAAGTGCACTAACGCACTTCAATTTACTGCAGTAAAAATGCACTAACATTTCAATATACTGCAGTAAACGTGCACTAACACACATCCATATACTGCAGTAAACATGTGCTAATGCACCTAAATGTACTACAGTAAAAGTGCACTAACGCTCTTTAATATACTGCCGTAAAAATGCACTAATGCACTTCAATATATTGCAGTAAAAGTGCACTATCACACTTCAATATACTGCAGTAAACGTGCACTAACGCAGTTCAATGCACTGCTGTAAATGTTCATTAACACACCTCAATATACTGCAGTAAACATGCACTAGCGCAGTTCAATATGCTGCAGTAAACGTGCACTAATGCAGTTCAATATACTGCAGTAAACGTGCACTAATGCACCTCAGTAAACCTGTCCTGAAACACTAAACTAACACTAAAGGTCTATGAGCAATGGGTCTATGAGCAATGAGCCATGATTGGGCACAGCAGTCGTTACTTACTCCAGTCATGGCTCTGACAGTGTTCTGTCCTGATTGGGCAAATGCTTCATTGTTTCAGACAATCAGGGTTTCCAATGTACTGCGGGGTGCAGTGCATTGTGGAGCACTCGGTGGCCCCCGACAATTCAGGTGTTCGTCGAATGGGGGAAGAGTCAATGTTCGGCCCAAATTTATACTTGGGCCGAACTGTTCACCCAACACTAGATTTGTTCCAGTTTCATTGACTATGATTTCTTTTTAGGTCTAAAGTTATCAGAAATGGTTGGGAGTATTTTGGAACTTGCAAGAGACAGATGAAAAAAAGGATATGATTTATGTTAGCAGACACGCAATTTTATATTTTTTTAGCAAACAAGCCCACCAAACCATTAATTACCTTTGCCTGAAGATTTGATTACCATGCCATAACTTTAACTATACTACAAACACCTTTTTTCATTTTAATGGAAAAAAAAATCAACAGAACCTTTTTGGTCTCTCTTTTTAATTTATTTTACATTAAACCATTCTTGTTTTGTGCTAGCTTCAGGGTTACTTATCATTTTTTTCCGTCATATACATAACTTTTAAATAAATTGAGCCATTAACAATTTCACTTTTAATGTCAACACACATTCTTTATTATGCTAAGCACTAATTTAATTTACCGGCAACACTCTTTTCTTGAAGAAAGTGTGAAATTAAGATTTTCGGTATGTATGTGCAGCAGTAGAGGACTTCTAAGGCAGTGCTTATTGGTTTTCATATAAAAATAATTACAATTTGTGTCATTTCACGCACCTGCCATTTGAAAGTTATGATTGAAGATGAATAATTATTATGTGCAGTGAAAATATAAGCCTGAATACACAGAAAAAAGGGAAAAAGATATAACGCAAGGAAAACTTACTGCAATTTCATGGGCTATAATATCTAGTTCATGCTGTATTTTTGTTGTAGGAAATAATATCCTTAGAAACAAACTGTGATATTTACTTTCAATTTTTTTTATTCTTTTTACAAGAAAAAACATAGACAATAAACAACAAAAACATTGTAAACATAGTACATTAGGCCAGAGCAAAATCTACAACGAAGGTTGTGTTGATCAGATCACAGTTATATAGTTACATAAAGTCATAGTATGATACTACAAGCCTGTTAAGGATTATAGGCAACAAAAGGAAATATCAAAGAAATCGAGGGGGAATCAGAGTTCTGGAAGGGATACCCCAGCACCCCTAACGTGAACTAACTATGCCTGGATAACCACCCCCAAGGACCCCAAGAGACCCAGCCTCGAGGGCTAGCGCAGAACACATCCAGAATTTTAGAGACATGGGAACCTTCATAAAAAGCTTTGGTATGTGCTCTCTTTGACCTAGTATCCATAAGTCAAAGTGACTTCAAGTTTGATCTGAACTGATGCAGTGGCCTCGTAACAGGCCTAGAAATAAAGAAAACGAAGACTGAACTACTAAACAAGTCCTGCCTCCAAAGGCAGGCAGGGGAGGAGGAAGGGAGAGGGAGCAGAGGAGGGGATAGAGAGGGAGGGGGTAGAGCCAATCGACGGGGTATGGATCTGTCTACTGTAGACAAAAAGTTGTTGTTAGGCCGGGCAGCCAGGGCGAAGTGCAACGCCCACATACTGAGCCCAAGGTTCCCAAATGTTTAAGAACTTTTCCGTACAGTCGAGCAAGGTGCTTGACAATTTTTCTTGGGACATGACCCATGAAATCTTGTTTTTGGCAGCCTTAAAGGAGATACTAGGCTGTTTCCATGCCTTAGCTAGAGTTAATTTGGCGCCCAACAGTATGAAGTGAATTAATGCCCGATTAGATTTGTGAATCTTAGGCCGCGTACACACGAAGGGACTATCCCGCGGGATTATCCTCTGGACTCAAGTCCAGCGGACAATCCCCTCGTGTGTGGGCGTCGGCGGACTTTTTGGCGCCAAAAGTCCGGCGGACTAAGTTTTAAGTTTTGTTTTAAAACTATCCGCTGGACTTGGCAGTCCGGCGGACAATCCCGCCGTTAGTAGGCTAGTCCGCCGGACTTTTTAAATGAACGGACTTGCCGCTCGTCGGCAAGTCCATTCATTTAGCACGTGACTTCAGGTTACGTAGCTAGCGTAGGCAGTAAATGCCGCCGCGCTAGCTCCGTATGCTGGCATGGATTTAAAGGGACTCCCCACGCTGAAAAAATGGCGTGGGGGTTCCCCCCAAATCCATGTCAGACCCTTATCCGAGCACGCAGCCTGGCCGGCCAGGAAAGGGGTGGGGACAAACGAGCGCCCCCCCCTCCTGAGCCGTACCAGGCCGCGTGCCCTCAACATGGGGGGTGCCCTGGGGAACGGGGGGCCGTGCGGCCCCCCCACCCCAAAGCACCTTGTCCCCATGTTGATGAGGACAAGGGCCTCTTCCCGACAACCCTGGCCGTTGGTTGTCGGGGTCTGCGGGCGGGCGCTTATCGGAATCTGGGAGCCCCCTTTAATAAGGGGGCCCTCAGATCCCGGCCCCCCACCCTATGTGAATGAGTATGGGGTACGATGTACCCCTACTCATTCACCTAAGGTGTAAAATGTAAATACAAAAACACACACACTTTTGAAAAAATATTTTATTGCACTGCTCCGGGGGTCTTCTTCCGTCTTGGGGGTCTTCTCGCCGGACTCCTCCGCTCTCTTCTGCTCTTTTACCTAGCTCTTTCACGAGCGGAGAAGTCCGGCTACCTTCTTCGTCGTCGCCGCCGTCGTCTGGGGGTCTCGATCCGCCTTCGGGGGTCTTCCGGGGTCTCTTCTGTTCTTGCGGCGGTCGTCGTCTTCCGCACCGCCGGCGCCGCCTTCTTCTTCTTGTCCTTCTTCTTCTCATCCGTCAACTTACCATCCTTCTCAAGATGTTCCCAACCCCCAAAAAAATGGGCATACAGGACACTGTATTGGTTCCTAGTGCTCTCCTTTCTCTCCCAGTCTTAGTTCTGCAGTACAAGGGATTGCAAGAGACTGAAGACAACTTAAAATGAACCTTCACACCAAAATTGGTCTTTTTCTCCCTATCCTACAAGTTTAAAACTTACATTTTGAAACTTTTTTTAATCCAGCCCCACCACTATTCTAACCTAAGCATGATGTGTCCATGCTCCCAAGGCCTCCTGGGATATCCCCATCACATATATCAGGAGGCTTCAGAAGCAAATATGCCAAAGGGTGGAGCTGCAAATGTCATTGGGTGCTGCCTGTCTGTATTTGGATGAAACAGACTGGATCTTGATTATATCAAAGAAAAAGCTGGCAGTGTGAAACCCAAAGTGAAGCACTTTGACAGTGGTGCAGTGGATCGCAGCAGGACAATGTTGGTTTTACCTGGCAGATTTGTATGTGAATCAAGGACAATGCTGCATAACAGGTAACAATGGTATAGAAAAACAAATTCACGTTTTCAAAATATATATTGTCTGGAGTTTAGCCATTGGCTCCAGCTGCTGTTTAGTGGAAGCATAACACTATTCCCACCAGATGTGGGTCATAGTTCCTACTGATTCGCATCCTCTAAAGCAGAGGGGGCTAGTGGAAGGGAACATGCGGGCTAATTTGGCTGGGGTAAGATACCATCTGGTCATCACTTTGATATTGGCCTCAATTAGGGAGATATTTCTGATCCCCTTGTAAGCTCTTGAATAGAAAGAAAACCAGGTCTCCAGGTCCCATTGTATCTGGAGGTCATTTTGCCAGGCCGTCATGAAAGTGGTCTTGCATTCCCTCTGGGCTAGCGCCTGATATATTATAGAGATTCCACCTCTCTGGTTTGTGGCTTGTCCGCACCATAGCTCGTAGTCTGTGAATTGAGGGGGAACGGGTTTCCCTTTCCAATTTTTATGGAGGAAATTTTGTATCTGGTAAAATCTGAAGTGTTCCAAACTGTGATATTTAAAGCTAAATGCCATGCCAAGAGCCTAACACACACATGCAGTAAAAATATGGGAGTACTTTTACCTCTAAAAGGATTTCTGTAACATTAAACTAATACCTATAGGGGGCTTTTGAAGCGTCGCCTATAGAAAATATAGATTACTGAAGTTTGATGCCATTTCATGGGCGCACAAAAATTTAAGGTTAGGCATATTGGGTATCTATTTACTTGGTGCAACCTCATATTTAAAATTTTACCAAAAATGTGGGTAATTTATTGTGTTTGTTCGCCCTAATATTCACGTTAGTGTGTTTTTTACCTTTGTGATAATATCGTGTGACATAAAAAATTGCAACTACCACTATTTTATGTTGTAGTGTGTCTGCTTTCAGAAAATATGTAATGTTTGTGGGTTTTTATGTAATCTTCGAGACTAAATGATTTTTTTAATCATGTGTGCAAAAAACGCAAAACGGCTCTGGCAGAAAAAGTTCAACCACTTCTTCAAATTAATTGAGTGGCCGCGTGTCTTCTTAAGCCTACCTGAAACTGAATAGTTTCCTCCCTATGCAGTAATCACCATTGAGGTATTTGTATCATATCTCCTCTCAAACGTTTCTTCTCCAGGGAGAATAAGTTTAATGTGTTTAGTCGTTCCTTATAACTGAGGTCCTCGAGTCCCCTTATTGGCTTTGTCGCCCTTCTCTGGACTCTCTCCGGTTCCAGCACATCCTTTATGAGGGCTGGCGACCAGAGTTGGATGGCATATTCAAGATGTGGCCAGACAAGAGTCTTGTAAAGTGGTAGAATTATAGTTTTATTTCTTGAGTAAATACACTTTTTAATGCATGATAATAATCTGCTGCCATTGCTTGCTACATCTTGGCATTGCATGTTATTACTGAGCCTGTGATCTACTAGGACCCCCAGATCCTTTTTCATTCCCCAATGGTTCTCCCTCTAGCAAGTAACTTGCATTAATGTTTTTGCCCCAAAGTGCATGACTTTACATTTCTCAACATTAAAGCAAATTTTCCATGTAGTTTCCCATCCTATGATTAGTAAGGGAAAGTGGTGAAGCAACAGTAGGCTGATGAGCTCATCCGTCAACTTACCATCCTTCTCAAGATGTTCCCTACCCCCAAAAAAAATGGGCATACAGGACACTGTATTGGTTCCTAGTGCTCTCCTTTCTCTCCCAGTCTTAGTTCTGCGGTACAAGGGATTGCAAGAGACTGAAGACAACTTAAAATGAACCTTCACACCAAAATTGGTCTTTTTCTCCCTATCCTACAAGTTTAAAACTTACATTTTGAAACTTTTTTTAATCCAGCCCCATCACTATTCTAACCTAAGCATGATGTGTCCATGCTCCCAAGGCCTCCTGGGATATCCCCATCACATATATCAGGAGGCTTCAGAAGCAAATATGCCAAAGGGTGGAGCTGCAAATGTCATTGGGTGCTGGCTGTCTGTATTTGGATGAAACAGACTGGATCTTGATTATATCAAAGAAAAAGCTGGCAGTGTGAAACCCAAAGTGAAGCACTTTGACAGTGGTGCAGTGGATCGCAGCAGGACAATGTTGGTTTTACCTGGCAGATTTGTATGTGAATCAAGGACAATGCTGCATAACAGGTAACAATGGTATAGAAAAACAAATTCACGTTTTCAAAATATATATTGTCTGGAGTTTAGCCATTGGCTCCAGCTGCTGTTTAGTGGAAGCATAACACTATCACATACTATGCCTCCACTAGATGGCGCCCACCATCAGCACATATAATGCTTGTAGTAGCCTGGGTTCTCTATGCTTGAGGAACGTCGTCACATCATTAGTGACCTCTCTGCACTGGGCTTCTGCTACTCACAGCTGACTGAGAGCCAAGCCTCACTCTCAGCTTCATTGGTTTGCATTACAACTTCCTTCCTGAGGATCTATAGTGCTGAACTCATTTTAACTACTATGTAAGTGAACATATACCTTTGTGTATTAATTAAACTTGATCTATCCTGACCTGGTGGCGCTTTTTTCTGTTTGTTTTTACATGTTTTTGGAGCTGGCTTCTGGCTTCCCCTTTAAAGCTTGCCCTGGAGAATGGACTGTCGGTTCGCTTACACAAAATGTTTTTTTCTCACTTTTACCCCATAAATATTGTTCCTAAATAACATAGCTCATAGACTGATTTTAAGTGGACATTCTGAGTTTTTATTTCATTCAGCAACAGCGCTACAAACCCTTGTTTTTTGCTGCTAGCTGTAGTGTCTGCCACATATGAGTTCTTGTATCTGGATGTTGGGAAGAACATCCACAACTCTGATGAAGGAGTCATTATGCCGACAAAGTTCTACAAGCGGCTCCAGAATGGCACCTTAAACTTGCCACCTGCTGAGGAGAATGTTGAGGGCCTCAATTTTGTTTTTGTTGCAGATGAGGCCTTTGCTCTGGGGGAACATCTTATGAAGCAGTTTCCTATGAGGAACCTCACCCCAGAAGAGAATATTTAACTACAGGCTCTCTCGTGCCAAAAGGGTGGTTGAAAATGCTTTTGGCATCCTCTCCAGTCGGTTCAGGCTGTTTTTAACACCCATTACCATGGCGCTATACAAAATCAACCATGTGGTATTGTGCTGCTGTATCCTTCATTGTTTTTTTACAGAGAAATGCTAGCAGCTACCTTGCCTCAGTGCCAACTGATGTGGACCCTGCAGTGGCAGGCCCAGCTGAAGAGGCTTCAGCTCGGCCATCTGTGGGCGTGATGACTTCTCTCGAAAAAAATTTCCAAAATGCCAGAGATCTATGAGAAAAATACCTGGATTATTTTGTGGGTAGAGTGGCAGTGGTTTGGCAGCAAATTGTAGCTGATTAGGAATAATATATTTCTTTGATCATAAACTCCTATTTCATTTGAACTACTGTTGTCTGTGTTTCATATCTGTCTATTATGTTCACAAATGGGCTTTATTTTGGCCACTTGCTCCAATAATGCAAATGTACCTTATTTGCTACATGAGGTGACAATATCTTCTTCAACTAACTATTATGGTGTGCTGGGGGTCTGCCACACACACACAATGTTTCTGTTTTTTTAATGGATCTAATGCAGTTGGCCACATTTTAAGAGCACATTGTCACTGTAACTACAATTTCTTAACAAATACACTGGTATTGAGCTTTTAAATAATAAGCCACGCATTGTTTAGTAAAAAACTATTTACTAAAAGCACATTCACATGTGCATTTTAAGGTTTTAAAACAAACCAACATATTGGTGTATAACATGTATGTTTTGCATTATTTACCCTTTTTTGAGGCTAAACAGGCATGTTCAAAAACATTAGATACACATCCCAAACCCAGGAACTTTCAAAGTTCCATTTTGGTAAAGTGAAGGTCAAATGAGACATTAGTATCCCAAGACTGTGTGGATGTTGCCTTCCTTATATGGGGTGATCTCACCCCTTTAAAAGCCAAAATTTGAAACAACGTACACGTAGAGGCATAACAATTAAATTACCCTTATGAACCCATGCCGCAAATGTGTGTAGTTACAAAACATTTTTTTCCTAAACTCACAAAACACACAGTGTGTCAACATGTGCTAGCTCCCATCATGGGGTATCAATGGACTTTTTTGGGGGTGCAACCCCTTCCTCTGAGCTTCTACATTTATAAGGAAGGGGTTGCACTCCTAAAACGTGTCCATTGATATGCAATTATGGTAGATAGCACATGTTGACACACTGTGTGTTTTGTGGCTTTTGGCAAACTAGATGTATGGAAATACACACATTTTAGGCATGAGGGAAAAAAGAATGTTAAGGCACAATTTGGGAGCACCTTCAAATTTTGGGTTTAATATTCTTCAAGACACTGAGAAATTGCAAATCTCATTAGTTAGGGCAGTGTTTCCCAACTCTCCTCCTCAAGATGCAAACCCAGGTCATGTTTTCTATACTTGTGGAATTTGGCACAGATGATGTTGTCATTTTCAATGTTAGTAATTCACACAGTCTTTTTTAGACTGAGGAAAATACAGAAAGCAGGACCTGGTGGTGCACCTAGAGGAGTGGAGTGGAGAAACACTGAGTTCGGACACTAAACCTTCTCATTTAAAAGTCTGAAAAACATGGTAAATATTCAAAGTGCAAACAGGAGCAAACAAGCGGAACAAGAAACTTCTGAACAGGCAAGAGGAAATTAGAATTTGGCAAGCATGTCTACAAAATCTCTGATTCATCACTGTAAAACAGTAGCAGACTCCTTTATTTGCTCCAAATCCTTCAAACAATGCACCATATCTGCACTCATTCAGCCAATTGTGCATATTGGAAGATCATGACTAGGGATGAGCCCGGTGTTCGATTCAAACCCATGTTCGAATCGAACATCGGGTGTTCACCCGCTCGGCGAGCCCAGAACTATTTGGGGCGCTCGCATCAAATTCGTGTGATGCGAGCGGCCCGCAATGCACTGCGCCAGTCGCAGTGCATTGCTGGCTGATGATTGGCCAAGCATGCACTGTGACCCGCATGCTTGGCCAATCAAAGAGCCAGTGGCGAGGAGAGCAATAATTGGCCACAGGCAGGATGCCTGTGGCCAATTATAGCTCAGAGGGTTTAATACACGCCCCACAGTATAAAAGGCCGCCGCGCCGGCGGCCTTGTATATTGTGTTGTGTTCCAGTGTGTCAGTGTTATGTGCTGCTGACTGCTGACATTATGTGCTGTGATTCTGGGGATTAGTGTGTGCGTGCTGTTAGTACAGCATTGCAGTATCACATCTGGGGGGTGTCTATAGTATGCCTGTGAAGGGGCGCATGTTTCCTGTGCTTAGAACTGTCCCTGCAAAAAGTGTAATTTTTGCAGCAAAAAAAGCTATTTAAAATCACTCGCGGCTAATGTATTGACGGCTCCCGTAACACAGAGAACAGTCATTCATTGAAAGCCATTCATTAAAAAAAAGTCATTGATAAAAAAAAAAAAAAAAAAAAAGCGTGGGGTCAAAAAAAAAAAAATGGCGTGGGGTCCCCCTCAAAATCCATACCAGACCCTTGAGGTCTGGGATGGATTTTAAGGGGAACCCCGGCCAAAAAAAAAAATGGCGTGGGGTCCCCCTCAAAATCCATACCAGACCCTTATCCGAGCACGCAACCTGGCAGGCCGCAGGAAAAGAGGGGGGGACGAGAGCGGCCCCCCTCCCTCCTGAACCATACCAGGCCACATGCCCTCAACATTGGGAGGGTGCTTTGGGGGTCTGAGACCCCCCAAAGCACCCTGTCCCCATGTTGATGAGGACAAGGGCCTCGTCCCCACAACCCTGGCCATTGGTTGTGGGGGTCTGCGGGCGGGGGGCTTATCGGAATCTGGAAGCCCCCTTTAACAAGGGGACCCCCAGATCCCGGCCCCCCCTGTGTGAAATGGTAAGGGGGTACAAATTACCCCTACAATTTCACCAAAAGAGTGTCAAAAATGGTAAAAATGACAGGAGACAGTCTTTGACAATTCCTTTATTAAAATCTTCTTTCTTCTGGTCTTCCTTCTTCCTCTCTTCATCCTTCGGTTTCTTCATCTTCTCCTTCCAGCATCTTCTTCCATCTTCTTCGTCCATCATCTTCTTCCTCCGATCTGCTTCTTCTTGCTCTGGTCTTCTCGTCCGGCATCTTCTTCCATGGCGTCGGCGTCTCTTCTGGGCCACTCCGCGCAATGGGAGGCTCCCGCTGTGTGAGGCTTTGCTGCGTCTGACAGGTCTTTTATAACGGAGAGCGGGGCCACCTGGTAACCCCGCCCCCCTCTGACACACGGGACGTCATGGGGAATTCCCTATGGCTTTCCCCATGAGGTCATAGGGGGGCGGGGTCACCAGGTGGCCCCGCCCTCCGTTATAAAAGACCTGTCAGACGCAGGAAGCCTCACACAGCGGGAGCCTCCCATTGCGCAGAGCGGCCCAAGAAGAGACCCGGACGCCGTGGAATAAGATGCCGGGCGAGAAGACCAGAGCAAGAAGAAGTGGATCGGAGGAAGAAGATGATGGAAGAAGAAGATGGAAGAAGATGCCGGAAGGAGAAGAAGAAGAAACCGAAGGATGAAGAAAAGAAGACCAGAAGATTTTAATAAAGGAATTGTCAAAGACCGTCTCCTGTCATTTTTACCATTTTTGACACTTTTTTGGTGAAATGGTAGCCTTACCATTTCACACAGGGGGGACCGGGATCTGGGGGTCCCCTTGTTAAAGGGGGCTTACAGATTCCGATAAGCCCCCCGCCCGCAGACCCCCACAACCAATGGCCAGGGTTGTGGGAACGAGGCCCTTGTCCTCATCAACATGAGGACAAGGTGCTTTGGGGGGTCTTGGGTGGCCTGGTACGGTTCAGGAGGGAGGGGGGTCCGCTCTCTTCCCCCCCTCTTTTCCTGCGGCCTGCCTGGTTGATTGCTTGGATAAGGGTCTGGTATGGATTTTGAGGGGGACCCCACGCCATTTATTTTTTATTTTTTGGCTGGGGTTCCCCTTAATATCCATAGCAGACCTGAAGGGCCTGGTTATTGAATTTGGGGGGACCCCACACTTTTTTTTTTAATTTTTTTAATTTTTTATCAATGACTTTTTTTTTATCAATGACTTTCAATGAATGACTGTTCTCTGTGTTACGGGAGCCGTCAATTCATTAGCCGCAAGTGATTTTAAATAGCTTCTTTTCCTGCAAAAATTACACTTTGTGCAGGGACAGTTCTAAGCACAGGAAACATGCGCCCCTTCACTGGCATACTATAGACACCCCCCAGGTACGAAATTTAAAGGAATGTTTCACTTTAAGCATTATTAAAATCACTGCTCCTGAAAAAACGGCCGTTTTAAAAAAAAAAATTTGCATTGATACAGGTCCCCTGGGGCAGGACCCAGTCCCCAAACACTTTTTATGACAATAACATGCATATTAGCCTTTAAAATTAGCACCTTTGAATTTGAACATTCGCATTCATTGTAACTAATAGGGTTCTTATGCTCGCACGGACTTTAGGTCAGTTTGCGGGTTCTGGTGCGAACCGAACCCGGGGGTGTTCGGTTCATCCCTAATCATGACCTAGTAATAAGACAAAAAAGGATTAAGGGAACCATGGTCAAGTGGCTGAGGCCCTACATAGTGATTTATGGTCAAGTTACTAGTCAAATTCAGGAAATACTTACCTACCCAGTCTATTCTTGCTTGCAACCTCCTTGCCCTTCACTACTGCTTACCTACACTACTAGGAATGTACACACGGCAACTACTCAGTAATCTTGGCCCTGGTGCCTGGGTCTCCAAAACTCAGGTACCTAACAAAAATGACAGCTCCTTCCACCTCATCCTTCTCCATGCTAATGGTAAGGCACTACATACTTTGCTAATGTGTGGAGTGGGTGTTTTGTTTGTTCAGCTAAACACTCGACATGTAGACACATTTGAAGCCAGATTCCAAGAATACTTACTTGTGCAAACCAGAGGCTCCCGAATACTTTCTTCCTCTTCGGGGGTCTCTTTGGCTTGAAGTGTGACTTGCGTCAGGGGTTTTGTTGTCCACAATGGACATGTCTGTGCTGGGTCCAGGAGTCAGATCCCATGCCTCCAAATCCACATCCTGGGTGAGATGACCACACTCACTTTCCTCTAAAAAGAAACAATACACCATTCATTAAGCCACCCCTAGTCCCATCTGTTTCTAGCATACATTTTGCTACATTAGTTGAACAACCTTGCACTTGGTCTGATGACAATATTTGCTCCTGGTGGACTCCACCATGCTGCATTGTGGGTTTTTTTACAGTGAAAAATGCATAGAAAAGGGAAGGTGATGTCATTTTACAGAGGGCAAACACTGGACAAGTGCCAACATTGAAAAAGTCCTGCAGTTGCCCCCCACCCCTCTTGTCTCCTATGGGATAGGGGATGTATGATGATCATTCTAACAGACGTGACTCTGTGTGACTGTGATCCCCAGGGCCTCTCCTCTTGCCATGTCTACACTGGCAAGGCTGCATTAATGGGCACTGATGAGCCAGGCAGCAACCAGAAAGTGTTCTTTACCCCTTAAGGAACTTAAGCCTATGGCCTTTGGCCCATCTAAAATCACCCCTGTTGGTGGCTAAATGAGTGTGTTTGAAGTTGTCACTTACATTTTTGGTGGGAAGATGGCCTTGTTGCCTCCCCTGTTGGGGCCCGAGCGAAGGTAGCCTCCCTTTGCCCCTTCTGGTGGCTTGGCTGTTGCCTCATTTTTTGGTGCCTCCCTTTAGAAAGAAGAGAAAAAAATTAGGTACAAAAATAAAGAAATGTCCAAAAACAGAACCAAATAAGAATGTTTATATCTGCTTGCTATTTTACTTCATCTTTAAAATAACAATTCAGACAAAGATTATAGAAAACATTATATACAATTTTTCTCAAACTACTTGGAGAAAGCACATATACAGACAGCTAATTTACACATCTCCATATTGGTTAGATACAAATCTTCCTTACTTTTTTGATGCTCTTATGTATGGACTCCATCTGGTCTTGCTCACAATAATTGAGATCAGACCATCGTTTTTTGATTTGGTCCTTTGTTTGTTGCACCCAAAATTCGCCCTGCAAAACGGCAATGACCTTCTCCAAAATGCTGTCTTTTCAGCAGTTGGGCCTTTCGTAATTGCGCAGCTTGCAGTTGTAGTTGTGCTTCTCTAGGATGCGCACCATCTCCACCATCTCATCCTTGCTCATGGGGGTTGCTTTGTGCCTCTGATGAGCTACACCACCGGAGGGCTGCCTGGAATCCACCAAATCTGCCATGTTGTCCCTCCCGAATGTTCCACCATGTGTGTCACATGCAGAAGAGAGATGGTCAGGCCCCAGCGTCATAACGCACTGAAAGTGGAGTTTCACGCATGTGCAGTGTATATAAAGCCATAACGCAGGGTCGATTGACCTGTACTGGTTGCTGCCCTGTCTCTGGAAGGTCAAGAGTCGAGACTACTCAAATAAAATCTTGAGGAAGGCAGCGTTGGAAAAATTGCTTGAGTTGGGGAAGCCAGTGTACCCCAGGGCAGACATCAACTATGTCAGGACAAAAATCTCAAACCTGAGGAGTACTTTTAAAAGGGAGCACAACAAGGTGATGGACTCACAGAGATCTGGAGCATCAGCAGATGACATATATGTCCCCAGGCTGTGGTATTACAACAGCCTGTGGTTTTTGTCAGACCAGACAGAACCCAGGCCATCACTGTCTACAATCCTTTCCATATCTGCTGAGGCCACAGCTCCAGAGGTCCTGCTGCACAGGATGAAGATGTGGAGGAGCCCAGCTTGACCCAGATATAGCATTGTTGAACATATTTGTATCCAAAAATACAATGATGATAACAAGACGTTATTGTTAAAATATTTCTGACCTAACAAAGTGGTTTCCATATCAATAGACAGTAGTGACCAAAAATTATTTGTACAAGAATAAAAAACACTGTGGTCAGAATGATAGTCTTTTCTATTTAAAGATGTGCGTGAAAGGACGGTTGGCGCTCCCTATATGCTTAATAAATGGATGGATCTTTATAATGAAAAAATACCATAGGTTGCCCTATTATGAATGAGCTGTAAAATGATACTTATACTAGATACCCGCAAGCTAACGATATTAAAAAATGGCAAGGGGTGATTGAGAATAAAAATAAAGCGATCCAGTGTGTAGTGCTAGCTGAGAGGGACAGGGTGTAGTCCCAGCCCCTCGTGCAAAACCAATGCGTGAGCTTAATGGCAAAATCAGTGCGTGAGCTTATTGGCTCGTGGTTATTATAAAATTAAATTGCAAATACCAAAAAATGGCCCATAAGGGGCTGATGTATAAAAATATATATATAGAGATGATTAAAATTAAAAAATATTATAAAATATTAATGAAAATGACCATAGAAGCCCCAATAAAGTCTCCCAAAAAAAAAGTTATTATGATAGTCCAAACAATAAAAAATGGATAGAAGATTATAATAAGACTTCCAGTCCACAGTGAATTCCTGAATATATAGGTAAACCTAAACAGGGAATTTCCACATTAAATGACTGCCAGCTCTACATCAAAAAGGCTTCATAGCTGCAGTTCCAATGGTGATGCATAGAAGGTGGTTCTTAGAAGTGACTTTTGTGCTTCAAGAGATAAAATATGTACCCCTGCAGGGGTGAACAGCTTGCAAGTTATCAATGCCAGGTGCTCCTCGGGGTCCCCACTGGAAGATGTCCTAGCTGATCGAGCTTATCCAGCCAATCCACCCAGAACTCCTAGGGTGGGGAAGTCCAGCAACGATCCCCAAGGGGGGGTATACCTCACAGGGAAGCAAGGAAAAACGGAGATCCCATGTGCATTACCAGATGTTGAATGAAATGGTGTTTATTAAAAAATTATAAATTAAAACAGAGCAAGATTAAAAAACAGGGTATCCTGCAAGATACTCCTGTTTCCACCATACAGGTTGAGAAAACAGCACAAAAAACGGAGGGGTATAGGGCGGCTTGCACTCCAACTGCGCTCCACGCCTCTATGTCCCGCACCGGAAGTGACGTCAGCACGCCTTACACGTTTCGTCGTCAGACGTTTTCAAAGGTAGCCTTTGAAAACGTCTGACGACGAAACGCGTAATGCGTGCTGACGTCACTTCCGGTGCGGGACATAGAGGCGTGGAGCGCAGTTGGAGTGCAAGCCGCCCTATACCCCTCCGTTTTTTGTGCTGTTTTCTCAACCTGTATGGTGGAAACAGGAGTATCTTGCAGGATACCCTGTTTTTTAATCTTGCTCTGTTTTAATTTATAATTTTTTAATAAACACCATTTCATTCAACATCTGGTAATGCACATGGGATCTCCGTTTTTCCTTGCTTCCCTGTGAGGTATACCCCCCCTTGGGGATCGTTGCTGGACTTCCCCACCCTAGGAGTTCTGGGTGGATTGGCTGGATAAGCTCGATCAGCTAGGACATCTTCCAGTGGGGACCCCGAGGAGCACCTGGCATTGATAACTTGCAAGCTGTTCACCCCTGCAGGGGTATCTACATCTGGTGAGTGAGGGAGCAAAAGGGGACATCACAAAGTCACCGTTATCTCTTGAAGCACAAAAGTCACTTCTAATGCCGCGTACACACGAAGGGACTATCCCGCGGGATTATCCGCTGGACCGAAGTCCAGCGGATAATCCCCTCGTGTGTGGGCGCCGGCGGACTTTTTTTGGCCAAAGTACGGCGGACTAAAGTTTCAAGTTTTGTTTTCAAATTATCCGCTGGACTTGGCAGTCCAGCGGATAATCCGGTCGTGTGTAGTATGGTCCGGCGGACCAAAAGGACGCATGCTCAGTAGCAAGTATTTTTCTAGTATTTTTCGTTTTCTAGTCCCGTCGTACGTGCTGTACGTCATCGCGTGAACCGTCGGACTTTTTGCGTGATCGTGTGTGGTCAAGTCCGTTCGCTTTTTAGTCCAGCGGACCCAGCTGGAAAGTCCAGCGGATTGTCCGCTGGACTTAGGTCCGCCGGGAAAAGTCCCTTCGTGTGTACGCGGCATAAGAACCACCTTCTATGCATCACCATTGGAACTGCAGCTATGAAGCCTTTTTGATGTAGAGCTGGCAGTCATTTAATGTGGAAATTCCCTGTTTAGGTTTACCTATATATTCAGGAATTCACTGTGGATTGGAAGTCTTATTATAATCTTCTATCCATTTTTTATTGTTTGGACTATCATAATAACTTTTTTTTTGGGAGACTTTATTGGGGCTTCTATGGTCTTTTTCATTAATATTTTATAATATTTTTTAATTTTAATCATCTCTATATATATATTTTTATACATCAGCCCCTTATGGGCCATTTTTTGGTATTTGCCATCTTGTTATCACTGTCAATAACAGGTTGCACTGTTTCACATATGGTATGGTATATGTTACACAGGATCTAATTTAATTTTATAATAACCACGAGCCAATAAGCTCACGCACTGATTTTGCCATTAAGCTCACGCATTGGTTTTGCACGAGGGGCTGGGACTACACCCTGTCCCTCTCAGCTAGCACTACACACTGGATCGCTTTATTTTTATTCTCAATCACCCCTTGCCATTTTTTAATATCGTTAGCTTGCGGGTATATAGTATAAGTATCATTTTACAGCTCATTCATAATAGGGCAACCTATGGTATTTTTTCATTATAAAGATCCATCCATTTATTAAGCATATAGGGAGCGCCAACCGTCCTTTCACGCACATCTTTATACTCAATTTACCCCCTAGGGGGTTAAAATTTTTCCTGGACGGGCTGCACACCTGACCTTTTAGCCATCCTAAGCGCGGAGTTGCCTTCTAGTTACAAGTCTTTTCTATTTGTCCACATTCAATTTGCAACAGTGAGGAGATCAAAATTGTGTGTGATTGATGACCAAACTCTAAAAAAGATTCTAATTATGTCCCATTTTCATACACAGCAAAGTACCAGTCAGGAGGAGCCCGTGGCCAGCAGCCAGACGGAGTCCCAGATCCCTCCCCAATGCCCTCCTGCTAAAAGGGCCAGGAAGAGCAGGAAGCTGGACGAGGCCACAGCTGCCTTCCTCAGCCAGGCCACTACTGCCATCAGGACAGACCCAGATGAGGCTGAGGGATTTACCATGCTGACTGACAATAAATTAAGGGAGATGGAAGGTGAGCAAAAGAGCATGTGTGAGAAACCCATCCTGCATCTCGTCAACAAGGGGATGAGGGGCCAAATCTCTGAAAACACACACCTGTGTGATTTTGTGGCCCCACATCCACCACCTCCACAGTCAACCCACCCCCACAGCAACCTCACCCACCACAGCAGCATGGCAGTCAGTGGCAATACCAGCCACTAGACTCCCAACAAGGCCGCTGGTCTGGGGATTTGCACCCCTACACCCTTTACTATTTTATTTTTTATGGTTTTGTTGAATTATGATTTTATTTGTTATATTTTCTATATTTTTTTATGCATAGAATGCACTTTTTGTTTAAGTTCTTTATATTTGGATGGCAGATAGCATCTCTAGTTTAATTTTTTATTTTTTTAATGCACAATAAAAAGAAATGTGTAGAATAATACTTGGCTATGTGTTTTACTTCAAATGACAGTTTGGGAGTAGGCAGTTACATTAAAAAAAATACAAGGTAAAATGAACAAGGGACACCAACATAGTTGTTACTTTGATCTTAAAAACTACGGGATAATGGTGTTGTGGTAACTTGCTCAAAAAAATAAACAAGTATAATAATATTATTCTTGATATCACTAGAAAAAAAAGCCTTTTAAAATATGTTTGACAGAACTCCATCAGTAATACCAGCAAAGCAGCTTCGTTATTATCCTATTAAAGAAGAAGAGAATGTGCGCTGCATTTCTAGATTTCATAATTTTCACGAATGTTAAATCTCCATTATGAAAGCTAGTTTACAAGACCGACCACTTCCGGCTCGTCTTTGCTTCCAAGCATGCGTGTTTGTACTTTGGACTTTTGTGTGACAGACTTGTGTACACACGATAGGAAAATCTGATAACAGATCGTTGTCCGCCGAAAATCTACAAGGCTGCCATCCAACATTTGTTGGCGGAAAGTTGGCCAACAGTTGTCTGATGGAGCGTACTAACAGTCGGATTGTAGGCAGTCTGTCATCACACAATTCCATGCCGAAAATCTGATCGTGTGTACGAGGCTTTACTTTTCTATGGTCCACTGCTCTGACTTAACTGCTATGGCACTCTCCCTCATACTGAAGCTGCCAGACCATCTGGCCTACAGATAGTTTTTGCACTATGTCCTTAAACAGAATTAAGAACTGACGATGAATAGACTTTAGCTGACTCAGAGTTTCTTGACATGAGGTAAATTTAACAGCATGCTGCCAAAGTTTGTGCTTTCCTCTGTAGTTTATTAGCACATCATTTTATCACTTGTCAGCAATTGAACAAATGGTTCTAATCATCAGCAGGAAACTTACAAATATATATAACAGAACTGCAGGTTGCAATCACTTTACTCTCTATATTAATAACAGCTTGGTGTTCATGAACTGTCCTCCCACTGAATTTGAGCCGAATGACAAAAATCTCTTGCACAACTAAGGACCCTTTAGTCTCTATTAAGTAACTCTTTGTAATTGTTTAACAAAGGTCAGCACTTCAGTACAATATGGGAAGCGCTGTACATTGTAATCGGTTCTGTGTTGGAGTTGTCTGGGGAAAATCTATTGTGGTGAAGAAAGAAATGTCCTAAACTGTTTATGTTCAAGTGACCAGTGGCATATTCTCCATATGTGTAATGTGTACTCGGCACATAGACCCCAAGGGGAATGGAGTCTACCTTGCACTCACACACTGCACAACATGCAGGACCATTACAAGGGTGGGCAACTGCCCCGGCTGCAGAGTTATTGTGTCAGGGGCAAGCACCACATACCTACCTGTAACCTTGACCTCAACCTTACAGACAGCAAAAGGTAGATGAAGCATGTCATTGATTGTCAGTAAAGCATTATACAGTCAGTGCTGGGTGGAGGGTAGGGATGAGCCGAACACCCCCTCGTTCGGCTCGCACCAGAACCCGCGAACGGACCTAAAGTCCGTGCGAGCTTTAGAACCCTATTAGTTATAATGGATGCGAACGTTCGAAATTAAAGGTGCTAATTTTAAAGGCTAATATGCATGTTAATGTCATAAAAAGTGTTTGGGGACCTGGGTCCTGCCCCAGGGGACATGTATCAATGCAAATTTTTTTTTTTTAAAAACTGCCGTTTTTTCAGGAGCAGTGATTTTAATAATGCTTAAATTGAAACAATAAAAGTGTAATATTCCTTTAAATTTCGTACCTGGGGGGTGCCTATAGTATGCATGTAAAGGGGCGCATGTTTCCCGTGTTACGAACTGTCTCTGCGCAAAGTGTCATTTTTGAAAGTAAAAAAGCTATTTAAAATCACTTGCCACTAATGTTAATTGACTGCTCCCGTAATACAGAGAACAGTCATCAATGAATGACTCATTCATAAAAAAAAAAAGTCATTGATAAAAAATAAAAAAAAAATGAAAAAAAAAAGCGTAGGGGTCCCCCCAAATTCAATAACCAGGCCCTTCAGGTCTGGGATGGATATTAAGGGGAACCCCAGCCAAAAAAAAAAAAAATGGCGTAGGGTCCCCCTCAAAATCCATACCAGACCCTTGAGGTCTGGTATGGATTTTAAGGGGAACCCTAGCCAAAAAAAATGGCGTGGGGTCCCCCTCAAAATCCATACCAGACCCTTATCCGAGCACGCAACCTGGCAGGCCGCAGGAAAAGAGGGGGGACGAGAGCGCCCCCCCTCCCGCCTGAACCGTACCAGGCCACATGCCCTCAACATTGGGAGGATACTTTGGGGGTCTAAGACCCCTAAAGCACCTTGTCCCCATGTTGATGAGGACAAGGGCCTCTTCCCCACAACCCTGGCCATTGGTTGTGGGGGTCTGCGGGCGGGGGGCTTGTCGGAATCTGGAAGCCCCCTTTAACAAGGGGACCCCCAGATCCCGCCCCCCCCCCCCTGTGTGAAATGGTAAGGGGGTACAAAAGTACCCCTACCATTTCACCAAAAAAGTGGCAAAAATTGTAAAAATGACAGGAGACGGTCTTTGACAATTCCTTTATTAAAATCTTCTTTCTTCTTTCTTCATCCTTCGGTTTCTTCATCTTCTCCTTCCGTCATCTTCTTCCATCTTCTTCCATCTTCTTCTTCCTCCGATCCGCTGGTCTTCTCGTCCTTCTTGTCAGGCATCTTCTTCCGTCGGCGTCGGTGTCGGTGTCTTCTTGGGCCGCTCCGCGCAATGGGAGGCTCCCGCTGTGTGAGGCTCCGCTCCGTCTGACAGGTCTTTTAAAACGGAGGGCACCTGGTGACCCCGCCCCCCTCTGACGTCATGGGGAAAGCCATCATGGAATTCCCCATGACGTCCCCGTGCGTCAGAGGGGGCGGGGTCACCAGGTGCCCTCCATTATAAAAGACCTGTCAGACGGAGCGGAGCCTCACACAGCGGGAGCCTCCATTGCGCGGAGCGGCCCAGGAAGAGACAGAGACACCGACACCGATGCCGACACCGACGGAAGAAGATGCCGGACGAGAAGGACGAGAAGACCAGCGCAAGAAGAAGCGGATCGGAGGAAGAAGAAAATGGAAGAAGAAGATGGAAGAAGATGACGGAAGGAGAAGATGAAGAAACCGAAGGATGAAGAAAGAAGAAAGAAGATTTTAATAAAGGAATTGTCAAAGACTGTCTCCTGTCATTTTTACAATTTTTGCCACTTTTTTGGTGAAATGGTAGGGGTACTTTTGTACCCCCTTACCATTTCACACAGGGGGGGGGCGGGATCCGGGGGTCCCCTTGTTAAAGGGGGCTTCCAGATTCCGATAAGCCCCCCCCGGCAGACCCCCACAACCATCGGGCACGGTTGTGGGGAAGAGGCCCTTGTCCTCATCAACATGGGGACAAGGTGCTTTGGGGGTCTTAGACCCCCAAAGCATCCTCCCAATGTTGAGGGCATGTGGCCTGGTACGGTTTAGGTGGGAGGGGGGGCCGCTCTCGTCCCCCCCTCTTTTTCTGTGGCCTGCCAGTTTGCGTGCTCGGATAAGGGTCTGGTATGGATTTTGAGGGGGACCCCACACCATTTTTTTTGGCTAGGGTTCCCCTTAAAATCCATACCAGACCTCAAGGGTCTGGTATGGATTTTGAGGGGGACCCTACGCCATTTTTTTTTGGCTGGGGTTCCCCTTAATATCCATCCCAGACCTGAAGGGCCTGGTTATTGAATTTGGGGGGACCCCCACGCTTTTTTTTTTTTTTTTATTAATGAATGACAGTTCTCTGTGTTACAGGAGCCATCAATGCATTAGCCGCGAGTGCTTTTAAATAGCTTTTTTTCTGCAAAAATTACACTTTTTTGCAGGGAAAGTTCTAAGCACAGGAAACCTGCCCCCCTTCACAGGCCACCTATAGACACCCCCCAGATGTGATACTGCAATGCTGTTCTAACAGCACGCACACCCATATCCCCAGAAATAGAGCACATATTGTCAGCAGCACACTGACACGCTGACACTGACTGAAACAGAATATGCGAGGCCGCCGGCAGCATTGCACACAGCATTGCACTGCGCGGGCCGCAATGCATTGCGGGGCCGCTCGCATCACACGAATTTGATGCGAGCGGCCCCAATAGTTCTGGGCTCACTGAGCGAGCGAACGCCCGGTGCTCGATTCGAACATGGGTTCGAATTGAACACCGGGCCCATCCTTAGTGGAGGGATATTTAAAGCAGTATTAACCACTTTCAGACCGGACCATTTTGCTGGCTTAAGACCAGACCACTTTTTGCGATTCGGCACTGCGCCGCTTTAACTGACAATTGCACGGTCGCGCGGCGTGGCTCTTTCCCACAAATAGAGCTTTATTTCGGTGGTATTTGATCGCCACTGCAGTTTTTATTTTTTGCGCTATAAACAAAAAAACTTTCAAAATTTGGAAAAAAAAACACATTATTTTTTACTTTTTGCTATAATAAATATCCCCCAAAAATATATAAAAAAAAAATTTTTTTCCTCAGTTTAGGCCGATACGTATTCTTCTACATATTTTTGGTAAAAAAAATCGCAATAAGCGATTATTGATTGGTTTACGCAGAAGTTATAGCGTTTACAAATAGGGAATGGTTTTATAGCATTTTTATTAATATTTTTTTTTTACTAGTAATGGCGGCGATCAGCGATTTTTATTGTGACTGCAACATTATGGCGGACACATCGGACATTTTTGACACATTTTTGGGACCATTGTCATTTATACAGCAATCAGTGCTATTTAAATGCACTGATTCCTGTGTAAATTACACTGGCAGTGAAGGGGTTAACCACTAGGTGGCAGTGTAGGGGTTAAAGGTTCCTAGAGGCATGTTAGTAACTGTGGGGGGCGTGGCTGTGAGCTAGTGAACACTGATCTCTGCTACAATCACATGGAGCAGAGATCAGTGTCACTAGTTGTTGCTAGGCAGAACGTGGAGATGCTGTTTACTTCCGCATCTCCCCATTCAGCCATCCCGTGAGACAATCGCGGGTATCCCCACGGCGATCGAGTCCGCGGGACCCACGACTGGACTCACGGGGGTCCCGACCGGCACGCGCTGCTGGCGGCATGCGCTCGATGGCACGGCGGCATCTTAAAGGGGACGTACCTGTATGCCCTTATGCCTGTCCGTGCCATTCTGTCTACGTACATCGTCGTGCGCCGGTCGGAAGCTGTTAAACTCAAAAACAAACTTTTATTATATTGTATCTTACCAATTATCAGATGTGATGGCTGTTTTATTTTCCTCTTTAGGCTTTCCTTCTTCTATTTTTATCTAGTGATCCAGGCAGCAAGTGCTGGCTTACACTGCTGGGAGGCGAACTCTGTGATCGCTGAGTCCAAAGGACTCAGCTAATCACAGATCGGGTAAAGGGCCAATCACAGCAGCCCTTTACCACGTGATCAGCTGTGTCCAATGACAGCTGATTGTGTAAACACAAGCCAGTTATCGGCTTTCCGAGGGGAGTAGTAGCCAATGCACATCAGTGCAGCCTATCAGTGCTCATCAGTGGCACATATCAGTGCCCATCAGTGAAGCCTCATCACTGCCGCCTCATCAGTACACACCAGTACCGCCTCATCAGTGCCCATCAGGGCCACCTATCAGTGCCCATCAGTGCTGCCTCGTCAGTGCCCATCAGTGCCCATGAGTGCAGCCTCATCAGCGCACATTAGTGAAGGAGAAAAATTACCTGTTTGCAACATTTTATAACAAACTATGAAAAATTATTTTTTTTTTTCAAAATGTTCAATCTTTTTTTGTTTGTTTAGGAAAAATTTTAAAACCCAGTGGTGATTAAATACCACTGAAAGAAATATCTATTTGTGTGAAAAAAATTATACAGTATTCATATGGGTACAGTGTTGCATGACCACGCAATTGTCATTCAAAATGTGACAGCGATGAAAGCTAAAAATTGGCCTGGACAGGAAGGGGGTAGAAGTGCCTATTAAGCAATTGGTAAAACACATTTTATGTATTCATGCAAAACCGTTATCCCTAAAGGAAAATAAAAACAGTTTTCTGAACTGGAGTTTGGCTTCATTTGGTTCTAAATCTGCTAATACATTTAACACTACCCTCCCCACAGAACTGACAATGCTGCTGTCTGCTGTGCCTCCTATTCTCATTCCTTCAGAGATGTGTCTCACTAATATTGAGTGTATTACTGGCCAGATCACCAGGGGAAAGCGGGAAAAAGAAACAAAGAAAAGAAAACTGATGCAGCCACCACATCTAATGATTGTAAGCTGCAAAACATTACATTTTAGGTTTTGGGTTTATTACCATGTTAACTTGGTGCTGTCGGTCTACATGTAGGGGGGTGGTCCCCCCATGTAAATGATTATGGGGTATATTGTACTCCTACGCACAAAAAAGTAAACAGTAAAAAAACTCACAGTTTTTGACAAGTCATTTAACCACTTCAGCCCCGGAAGATTAGGCTGCTCATTGACCTGAGCACTTTTTACAATTTTGCACTGCGCTGCTTTAACTAGTAAATGCACGGTCATGCAATGTTGTAAACATACGAAACTTGCATCATTTTTTCCCACAAATAGAGCTTTCTTTTGATGGTATTTGATTGCCTCTGCTATTTTTATTATTTGCGATATAAATGGAAAAATACAGAAAAATTTGAAAAAAAATTATATTTTCTACTTTTTGTTATAATAAAAATCCAATAAACTCAATTTTAGTCAAACATTTAGGCCAAAATGTATTCAGCCACATGTCTTTGGTAAAAAATGTCAATCAGAGTATATTTATTGGTTTGCGCAAAAGTTATAGCGTCTACAAACTATGGTACATTTTCTGGAATTTACGCAGCTTTTCGTTTATGAGTGCCTATCTCATTTCTTGAGGTGCTAAAACACAATTTTTTGGGAAAACACACACTTTTAAAAATTTGAATGCACTAAAACACACTATATTGCCCAACTGTTTAATGAAATAATAAAGATGATCTGCCAATTACATGACATGATATAGCATACATGACATTCTTTAAAATTGCACACAAACGTGCAGCGGCAACAAACTACATACATTTTTAAAATCCTTTAAAAGCCTTTACAGGTTACCACTTTAGATTTACAGAGGAGGTCTACTGCTAAAATTACCGCCCTCGATCTGACCTTCACCATGATACCTCACATGCATGGGGAAATTTCTGTTGACATATGACACCAAACCAACGCTTGCGTTCACCTTTGCCTATTTTCCTTTTGCTTTTTTATTTTATTTTTAAACTGTTCCTTTCATTTTAATTTTTTATTTTTTTTTATAATTTTTATTGTTATCTCAGTGAATGTAAATATCTCCTATGATAGCAATAGTTAGTGACAGGTACTATTTTTTGAAAAAATTGGGGTCTATTAGACCCTAAATCTCTCATCTGCCCTCAAGGCATCTGACCACACCAATATCGGTGTGCTAAATTGCTTTCCCAATTTCCCAATGGCGCTGTTTATATCCGGCAAAACCTAAGTCATGAAATGCTCGTAGCTTCCGGTTTCTTAGGCCATGGAGATGATTGGAGCCACTCTGGTCTCTGATAATCTCTATGGTCAGCTGGCGGAACCACCGGCTGCATTCTTGGGTTCCCTGTTGGGACAGGAGAGTCCGAGAAAACCATGGACGTTCCCTCCCACTCCCACAGAATGATACCAAGATGATACCTAAACCTGCGGGCATCATTCTGGTATAACCACTCAAAGTCCAGCAACATACCAGTACAGTCCTTGTTGGGCATACATTGTAATGTTCTTTTTTTCATGCAGCCTGTGGGCTAAAAGAAAAAAAGAGATGGATCGGTGGGTATGCCCCACTTCTATAGATGGGCATACATGCACCATTTTTTTTAACTGTGGTGGTAAAATAACCTCCGACAGCGCTGGAGTCACGGCTTTACGTATCGTGGGAGCAAACACTGTTGCTGTCAGAATAAATAAACCCGTGCTGCAGCTGAATTGCGTACCTGCTACGCAAATGATGGTTAACAATAAAACAAAGTAACATTACAGTATAACAGTTATGCTGCGTACACACGATCGGACTTTGAAATGAACGGACTTGCCCACACACAGAGTAAAGTCTGTTCATTTTGAACGTGACTCCAAGTAGACGGGACTAGTGAAAGAAGTCAATGTCGCTGCCTCGATCTGCGAGATTGACACCTTGCTAGCCCCGTCACCTGGTATGGATTTAAAGGGGAACCCCTGCGCTGAAAAAATGGCGTGGGGGTCCCCCCAAAGTCCATACCAGACCCTTATCCGAGCACGCAGCCCGGCCGGTCAGAAAAGGGGGTGGGGACAAGCGAGCGCCCCCCTCCTGAGACGTACCAGGCCGTGTGCCCTCAACATGGGGGTGCTTTGTAGAAGAAGGGGCCCCCCACCTCAAAGCACCTTGTCCCCATGTTGATGAGGACAAGGGCCTCTTCCCGACAACCCTGGCCGTTGATTGTCGGGGTCTGTGGGCAGGGGGGCTTATTGGAATCCAGGAGCCCCCCTTTAATAAGGGGGCCCCCCAGATCCCGGCCCCCCACCCTATGTGAATGAGTATGGGGTACATGGTACCTCTACCCATTCACCTGAGGGAAAAAGTGTTACTAAAAAAAACACAACACAGGTTTTTAAAGTAGTTTATTAGATAGCTCTGGGGGTCTTCTTCTGACTTCGGGGGTCTTCTTTCGACTTTGGGGGTCTTGTCCCGCTCTTCGTTTCTTCTGCCGGGCCTCTGCTATCTTCTTGCAGCTCTTTTACTAGCATTGGCCCGGTCTTCTGGTTCGTCGCTGTCGCCGCCTTCTGCTTCTTCTTCTTTTCTTCTTCTTCCTTCCGATGTTGACACGACGTTCTCTCCAGCTGCACTGCCAGGGACGCGTTGCGCGGCGACTTAAATAGGGACAAGGGGCGGGGTCACTGGGTGATGTCACATGGTGACCCCGCCCTGTATGATGTCACAGTCCCGGGGGATGCTGGGACTGTGACATCATAAGGGACGGGGTCACCATGTGACATTACCCGTGGACCCCGCCCCTTATCCCTATATAAGTCGCTGCACAACGCATCCCTGGCAGTGCGGCTGGAGAGATCGTCGTGTCAACATCAGAAGGAAGAAGAAGAAAAGTAGAAGAAGAAGCAGAAGCAGAAGGTGGCGACAGCGACAAACCAGAAGACCGGGCCAACGCTAGTAAAAGAGCTGCAAGAAGATAGCGTAGGCCCGGCAGAAGAAACGAAGAGCGGGACAAGACCCCCAAAGTCAGAAGAAGACCCCTGGGCGGCGGCGGTGAGGATGGAGAAAGCCGGGCTCCTCCGCTAGTAAAAGAGCATTAAAAGAGCAGAAGATAGCGGAGGAGCCTGGCGAGAAGACCCCCGAAGTCGGAAGAAGCCCTCCGGAGCTGTCTAATAAATTACTTTAAAAACCTGTGTTGTGTTTTTTTTTCCTTTTCCCACTTTTCCCCTCAGGTGAATGGGTAGGGGTACATTGTACCCCATACTCATTCACATAGGGTGGGGGGCTGGGATCTGGGGGCCCCCTTATTAAAGGGGGCTCCCGGATTCCGATAAGCCCCCCGCCCACAGACCCCGACAGCCAACAGCCAGGGTTGTCGGGAAGAGGCCCTTGTCCTTATCAACATGGGGACAAGGTGCTTTGGGGTGGGGGGCCGCACGCCATTGGTATGGACTTTGGGGGGACCCCCACGCCATTTTTTCTGCGCAGGGGTTCCCCTTTAAATCCATACCAGGTGACGGCGCTCGCTCATCCCCACCCCCTTTCCTGACCGGCCAGGCTGCGCGCTCGGATAAGGGTCTGATATGGACCTTGGGGGACCCCCATGCCGTTTTTTTGGCGTACGGGTTCCCCTTTAAATCCATACCAGGCGACGGGGCTAGCAAGGTGTCAATCTCGCCGATCGAGGCGGAGACATTGACTTCCTTCGCTAGTCCCGTCTACCTGGAGTCACGTTCAAAATGAACAGACTTTACTCTGTGTGTGGGCAAGTCCGTTCATTTCAAAAGTCCGGCGGACTAGCACACAGTCCGGCGGATAATTTTGAGTCAAGACTTCTTTCTAAGTCCGCCGGAATTTTGGGAAGAAAAAGTTCGCCAGAGCCCACACACGGGCGGATTGTCCAGCGGATAGTCAGATTGTGTGTAAGCAGCATTAGTCATACCATACCTGCAAAGCAAATACAATAAAACATAGCAAAAATAAAACATTACAGCTCTAAAATACAGTAACAACAGAGAGAGAAAAATCGATATAGAACAATAGAGAGCGAAAAATCGAGCGGACAATAGAGAGCGAACATAAGAGAGAATAATATAGAGAGAGAAGAAAAATAAAACCACAACAATTTTTGGCTTTTTTATTTTACATTTTTTTGTGTTTTTGTGTGTGTTTTTTTTCACTTTTATAAAAACTGCAAACTGTGAACATTCTCAGGATGGGGAGTGCAAACCTGTCATCCCCCTTTTTTGGCCAGATGGGCTGCGTGTCTGGGTATGTATTTTTTCATCTTAAAATTTAAAATCCATTTCCTCCTAAAATCCACATCCATATATTTGTTTTTTGCATGAGGTACCCTTGTAAAATCTATCAGACCTAAAAGGGTCTAGTATTCATTTTCTTTGGGGGGGTGGTGGGCGACCTAGGCATGTTTATTTTTTCGTTCTACAGTTTAATCGCTTAAGGACTGCCTCCTGCACATATACGTCGGCAGAATGGCATGGCTGGGCACATCAATGTACAGGTACGTTGCCCTTTAAGAGCCCAGCCGTGGGTCGCATGCACGCCGCCGGCAATAATCACTAATTGCGATTTTTTTTACCAAAAATATGTAGAAGAATACGTATCGGCCTAAACTGAGGGAAAAAAAAAAACATTTTATATATTTTTTGGGATATTTATTATAGCAAAAAGTAAAAAATATTGAATTTTTTTCAAAATTGTGGCTCTATTTTTGTTTATAGCGCAAAAAATAAAAACCGCAGAGGTGATCAAATACCACCAAAAGAAAGCTCTATTTGTGGGAAAAAAAGGACGCCAATTTTGTTTGGGAGCCATGTCACATGGCCGTGCAATTGTCAGTTAAAGCGACACAGTGCCGAATCGCAAAAAGGGGCCTGGGCCTTTGGCTGCAAATTGGTCCGGGGCTTAAGTGGTTAAAGGCTAAGTTCTCCTTCAAAAAATGAAAAATAAGAAATGTATATCATTTTTTTTTCAGGAGCCTGCAGAGCATTTTACCTGTGATTGATGGATCCTTGGTATCAAGCTCCTGCACACACTGCCTAGAGCTCTCTGCCTGTACATCTGTATGGACAGACTGTTCCTAAGCTGTAGGCAGTGTGAATGAAGTACTGCCATGCTTATAAGCATGCTCGCCGTGTATTCAAACTACAAGTTCACCCGTTGTAGTAGAGGAAGAGGAAGAAACCCCACCCGTTGTCACAGTGGGGGATTGGGAGGCGAGTGGAGGGTGTTGCCTAGTAACATGTTACACCCTAAATACGTGAACATGTAACATTTTACCAAAGGCAAACTTTGCATTTAATCTTTTGGCAATTGACATTTCAATATCAGCTTCTTTATAGAAAAAAAAACAGCACACCGACCCCGCCAAAAGTCTCCCAAAATGCATAGCTTTTTTTTCTTTTTGTTTAAGAAGTTGGCAATGAAATGCCATTTTCCAGCAATTTAAAACACTTTTTTTTCTTATGTAAATGTCAGTGCTGCTGTAGCACTTTCTATACATCATGGGTCCTCATCACAGCCAGAATTCGGAAACTGTCCAGACATATTATTTAAAGAAATAAGGCATTTTAAATGGTTCACTTTAAGTATTTAAAGAAAATAAATCACTGCTCCTGACTGAATGTAATAAAAAAATATATATTTGTGCATAGGTACAGGTTTCTCAGGGCCGCGCCCACCCCCTGGACATTTGGACCTTTTTAGTTTGGCAGATTCAGCTCCCATTAATTTAAATAATAAGTAATAAGTAACAAAAAAGAAGGGCATCTGCTAATCAACATTATTTGGGACACATGTTGACCAGTGTGACAGACTCAACCTGGACAGGGTTTTTTGGAGGGGGCTGCATGGTAGCCTCTTGACTACTGACTATGGGCTCTGGCTTTTGAGGGAGGTCTGTTCTTTGGAAGGTGTGCGCCTGGAGGACCTTTGGAATGATTTTGCTTCATATTCGGGTCCATGTCTATCCAAAAACACACAGACTCTGGGAACCTAGGACCTGGATGCAGATTTGGGGCCTCTGTGCCCAAACCAGAATCGATTGCTTCAACCCTCATCCTAGACTCAGAGACTTTAAGCAGAAGATTATAATCAGCTTTAAACAACCTGATGCTGGTGTCTCCTGCTGTTATGTGTAATCTGTTTAAGATCTCTTTCTCTCATTGTATAATTCCCTATGATGTGCATCCCCATTATTAATTGAATCACCTATCATTTCTGTCTGTCAGCTAGTATTGTGTCAACTTCAACTCATTCACCCAGCAGCCCCAGGATACCCACACATTGTACCATATACCTATGAAAGTACCAATCTGCACTGGAAAGCCTTAGTGCCTTATTGGTACCCTTTATTTGATTAACCAGCGCCATATAAATTCCTTACTTATATTTTGGATTTCATTAATATATACAACTTTGAAGCAACCTACTCTATTCAGAATAAGGGTCTTCCATGGGAAAAATCTCTGCCTGAGGATATAGTGAGAATGAGATGATTTTGCATTGCTCCTCCATAAACTAAGACTGTGGTACCTACTTTGTCTTTTGAGTATGTGCCCCCATATCTGCCTCCCTTGACCTGCATGGCTTATTGGTGCTTGCATTTTGTCTGTCGTGCCCTGCTTTTCACTGACAAATAAAGTTGCTATCTGTTTTCTACGTATTTAGCTCCAGAAGAAGAGCTCTCCTTAGTGCAAAACTTGTCTAGCACAGTTCAAGTTCCTACCTTACAGAACCGAATCACCCAGTGTTGGCTTTGGTTGACCCCTTGGCACCTTTAGAGGAGTGGTTCTCAACCTCAGTCCTTAAGTACCCCCAACAGGCCATGTTTTGGGAATTTATCTTAGATAAAACAGCGGTTCAAAATACCATTGACTTTGATTTAAAGCACCTATTGAAGATAAAGGAAAACCTGCAAACATGGACTATTGGGGGTACCTGAGGACTGAGTTTGAGAACCACCGGCTTGGAGAATACCTATTAGTTTTCTGTTTATGTTAACATATTTTGGGGCAAACACCCAACCTGGGGATACTTAGCTGTTTACCCATATTTTCACTCCGGGTTAGGACTACAGACCATGCGTTAACCGAATGTCAATTTTTAATCAATTGTTTATATGTATACGTATTTTAGAAGCGTCTTGGTCATGTTTTGCCACAAATAAAATTTATAAAATTGTTTTAATAATGCCTATAAAGTTAATTTATTCCTCTTTTCAAAAATACCACTTCACCTCGTTACCAAATTATTGTGGGATGTTTATTTTTATGTTTTTGTTAGCTGTTCATTATACGTACTGATGATATTCCTGTTTAAAGTTTGCATTGTTTAGGATAATGTGCTAATTTTGTTTGGTATAAATTCTGTCAGTTTTTAACAAAGAGTTTCAGTTTGCACCTAAGCTAGTCTTCTAGTTCTTGGATGCAATATTCAGCTATAATACCTGGCAGGGCAGCCATCAGAAATTGTGGGGCCCCTTTTACAGCTTTAGGCCTGGGCCCCCCCGAGCCTGACCACCAACATTCCCCAGGGTCCTGCCCACTGGCCATCTCACCAAGTCCTTCAATGCCTCAGCCCCCCTCACACCTGTACGCTTTCAGCCCCCTCACACCTGTATGCTCTCAGCCCCCCTCACACATGTACGCTCTCAGCCCCCTCACATATGTACGCTCTCAGCCCCCCCTCACAGCTGTACACTCCCAGCATCACTAACATGTGTATATATGACATGCATGTACACACACACACACACGCACAGGCATGTATACACACAGAAGACATGTACACATACAGAGACATGTACACAAACAGGCATGTATACACACACACAGACATGTACACTCACAGGCATGTACACACACAAGACATGTACACACACAGAGTCGTACACAAACAGGCATGTACACACACAAGACATGTACACACACAAGACATGTACACACAGGCATGAACACACACAAGACATGTACATTCACAGGCATGTACACTCACAGGCATGTACACACACAAGACATGTACACACACAGAGCCGTACACAAACAGGCATGTACACACACAAGACATGTACACACAGGCATGCACACACACAAGACATGTACACACACAAGACATGTACACACACACGACATGTACACACTCACAGGCATGTACACACTCACAGGCATGTACACACACAGAGACATGTACAAACACAAGACATGTGCACACAGGCATGTACACACACAGGACATGTACACACAGGCATGTACACACACAAGACATGTACACACATGCATGCACACACACAAGACATGTACACACTCACAGGCATGTACACACACAGAAATGTACACACACACAGACATGTACACACAGAGACATGTACACACAGAGACATGTACACCCCCCTGTACAACAGCCCCAGCTTTTGTTTCCACAGGCAGAGGGGTGCACATGCAGGAAATGGCCAGAGGTGGCAGCAAAGAGCCCAATGTCAGCTCATGACAGAGCAGCAACCTACCGACTCACACACATACAGGAGCATCCACGGAGCTCCTCTGCACCAGCCCCTGCCTTCTCACGTCCCTGCCAGTCAGCCGGGCCCGTCCAGACGCTGGGGCCCCTTACAAGTGTATGGGCTGTACCCCCCTGATGGCGGCCCTGATACTTGGTTCCTGGTTTCAGAGTGGAGTATGCTGTATCTTGGAGGCACTTAGGCGGGGTGCCAGGCAGTCCGTCATAATCACAATATATGGGACATATACAGAGCACAATAAAGGGGGATATATGCTGACCACAAATAAGGGGGCACATGCTGACCATAATAAATGGGATTAATGCTGACCACAATAAGGAGGACAAATGCTGACTACAATCAAGGGGCGGACATAACTGCCAGAAAGGGGGCACACACTGACAAAAATAACAAAAGGCTATATAATTAATACCTACAGCTAATACTGCCCCATATGGTTTTCCAAGCTTTCCAGAACTATCTTATATCCACATTTTTGGAAATATCAATATACTGGTTTACCCAATGGGTAAATTATGTAAAGCCTTGCCATTTGTGCTGTAGCATCTACCCAGTAATTAGGTATCATATCTCCTTACTGGGTAAAATACATTGGTATCACTATATCACTGGAATAATTACATCATGCTTTACTAATAAATCTAATAAACAGGTAATCCCCATTAACTCCCTCATTCTCTAGATGACAATCATATGCATGGGCTCTGGAAACCCATAGTAGACCTTCACTTGTACTCTGGTAAGCTGGCAATGAATCTACAGAAGCCCTTTTCCAAATCACTTTAAAGACATATGAATAGTTAATTTCTGATCCCTGAAACATATTGTAGGTCCAAAATCAGCAGATCACTGAAGAAGCAAATTTTAAATTAGCAACCTTATTATAGTCACATTTAAAAATAATGTCCCCCCATGGAAACAAGCAAAATGTTAATATTACTCACTGGGCAGAAATTATAGTAAAAAAGGCCAGATCCAGATGTACCTTTAGCCCTACTAGGCATGTGCTTATAGGCTACAGAGGCAATATTTTCTTGTATTGTTAGCAGCCAAAATTTTGTTGCCATCACCAGTAAAGGAAAAATGATCTCATATGATTTTACTGAAACATTGCCACCATATTCTGGATGAGGTTAGGACCAGTAAAATAATCTACAAGATCCAGTTACGGATATCTGGTCCTGAACAAGCCTGTACAAGGCCAAAAACAGTTCAAGTAGTAAATACAATTTAGGATGATAATTTCTAACTTTAATCTTACCTTTTGAATTTTTTTTTTAGAAAAGATGGAATTGGTTTGAACAATGCTCTTTAGAGAAACAGAGTTTTCTTTACTAAAGTAGAATTTTACTGTGACTTATATTTATCAAATACCCAGCCAGCTTCAGAAAAAGTAACACAAATCCTATTGAACCTTACTAAGCATCTGAAGTGAACCCAGATAAGTGCAATATACTAGTAAACCTACTCCTTAACTCACCCAAGCAGGAGGCATATAGTTTGTTAAAAATTGACCTTGTGCAGACACAACTTCTAGTAACTCCGCCGCTGTTTGCTGTTATCTGAATGCGCCAGAACTAATGTTCCTTTATTAATATGGATCCAAAGCTAAGAAATATCTATTTCCGTCTCTGCAGATTTTATTAAAGTTTTACAAATATTTACAAGTTGTTATGTTCTATACACATGCTGTCCAAAATTCTTGTATAAACAGCAGTTAAATGATGCTTAGTTGATCTGTGTTTGCCAATTCCCTAATGTGTAATAAGTTCCAATTGAATATGCACAAAGTACATTTTCTGTTTTGTAATTAAAACACAGCAAGAGATAATTAGAGGCACAGTGTTAGAATATACGTGGAAAAGTAGCATATTATATAAAAATAGCTTAGTGTGGAAATAATTCAATCATACAGCAGCTCAACCTTTCACTATTTATGCAAAAACCATTGCTTCAAATGTGTTTTAGAGTCCAACCACTGGGACTAAATGGAGGCCACAAACCTAGAGCAGTCCCATTTCTGATAATACTGGAAAGGTTTCCAATGGCCTGTTAGGTCTGGTATGTATTTTAAGGGGGTCCTATGGGATGTCATGTGATTCCAGTGATGGCATTGAACATATTTCGTCAATTCCATATATGGTCAGTGATGGCACCAGGGAGGCTCCTTTGTTTATAACAGCTATCATCTGCTGGACCTTTCATTTTGTACAAGGAAAAGGAAGTGAGAACAGGAACAGACATGTGTTGTCAGTTGGCGCTTTTTTTTTTTTTTCCGACAAGTTGGCAGACATTGGGCAATGTTATTGTTATGGATCTAGATGAATGATGTGATTGATGATGAATGTAGATCGTGGGATTTTGTTTGGATTTTGTTTTTGTTAAAGGACTTGCCAAAAACTGTCTCTGTGTTGTTATTTACACTTTGCATTTGTTTTTGTTTTTTTAGTAGCAGTACTACAATACCCCTTAATCATTGACATATTGGGGCAGTATCTGGGTGCCTACTTATTGTTAAAGAGAGCTTCTAGATTCCAATAAGCCTCCAACCTACAGGCCATCACAACCACCAGGCCGGAGTTGTGGGAAAGAGGCCTTTGTCTTTATCAACATGGAAACAAAGTGCTTTCCCAGAGGGACCCCAAAGGTACCTCCCATATTGAGAGCTTGTGGCCTGGTATGGTTCAGGAGGGTGGGGGGCATGCTCATCTCCCTGTCAGGTTGCATGCACAGATAAAGGTCTGGCATGGATTTCTGAGGGGAAACATCACACTTTTTAAACATTTTTGTATGGGGTCTTTCTTAAAAAATACATACCAGATCGGAACGGGGGAACTTATGCATAATTTCTGTCTGTGGGATCCCCCTTAAAATTCATACCAGACCTAAAGGGCCTGATATGAATAAGGGGGAATCCTATGTTGTTTTTTTGGGTGAGTGTACCTCAATATCTATATCAGACCCTCATCTAGCTGTTATAGATGAGGAGAATCTTAAAAAACAGAACACAGTAGCTGGAAGCTGTCATTTTATCAGCAATTTAATCATATTTATTTTCTTTGTAAATGTCAGTTTTGCTGCAGTTGGTTGTATACATCATACAGATGCACCACTTTACAAGCAGGGTCAGGGCATCTACAGGTGATGTTTTTAATTACATTTTGTAATTTTTAAAAATCACTGTTGTACACCAAACAGAATTTTTTGTATGCATTATTGCTTTGGTATATAACCTCCTGGGTGGTGCCCAGCCCCCATACCATTTGTTTGACAACTTCTTGCCTATTAGCCTAGAAAACGGACAGAACATTTTTTAAACATTCAGATTCTATTTACTTCAATGGGGTTCAGATTCAACACCCCAAGTTTAGTAATGCTTACCAAATCCCGCTCGAACTGAAACCAGGTATGTTGTGTGCATTTGCCTTCTCATTTGCGTGCAGGCTGGCAGAGTTGCCTCTAAGTTTATATTTATATTTATTATATTATATTATATTATATTATATTATATTATATTATTATATGGGCATTTAACAGGTCTTCTTAATGAAAACATCAGAGGTCTCCATAATGTTTTATGTGCCCTGCCTGTGTGCACAGATTGTACACCCCAAAATCCTTTAGAGGACCAACATCTGTCTGAAAAAATTGATTCATAGCCAGCACTTTAATTGTCAAAGCCACTTTCCTTTATTAACCATGTCTTTTTAAATTATATCTTTTAGCGTGGAGTGATTAGAGTGCATCAGTCAGTCATTTTTTGACAGTCCCTTCAGGAGCTGCCTTTTCATCGCAGTGCTGTACTGCATCCTTGGACTGGACCAGGTCAGTATATGAACATGACCAGGTAGAGTGGACTAAAAATGAAAACAAGGCAGGTGTACTAGAAATTTAAGTGTAATATCTCAGAAACAACTTATAAAAAATGACAAGTAGCAGGACAGTTTTGTGAGCAGATTAAAGAGGTAAAAGGCTTAAAATCAAAAGGTGAGACTGAGACACATCAGAAAAAATAGTAGTTTAACCAGTTGCCATCCACCGCACGTGAATATACGTTGGCACAATAGCAGCGGTGGGCAAATGGGTGTACCTGTACGTCCCCTTTAAGAGTCGGGGATAGCAGGTGCGAGCGCCCAGCGCGTACAGCATGACCGTGCCTGGCGATTGTGTCACGGAGCCTCAGAACGGGGAAGTGCCTATGTAAACAGGGCATTTCCCTGTTCTGGCTTGTGTCATGACAGAGATCACCACTCCCTGTCATCGGGAGCGGTGATCGTTGTCCTGTGACTTGAAGCCCACCCCCTACAGTTATAATCACTCCCTAGGACACACTTAACCTCTTCCTCGCCCCCTAGTGGTTAACCACTTCACTGCCAGTGTCATTTACACAATAATCAGTGCATTTTTATAGCACTGATCGCTGTATAAATGACAATGGTCCCCAAATAGTGTAAAAATTGTCCGATGTGTCTGCCATAAAGTCACAGTCCAGATAAAAATCACAGATCGCCTCCATTACTAATTAAAAAAAAAAATGCCCTAAAACTATCCCCTATTTTGTAGACGCTATAACTTTTGCGCAAACCAATCAAAGTACGCTTATTGCGATTTTTTTTTTAAACAAAAATATGTAGAAGAATACATATCGGCCTAAACTTAGGAAAAAAAAATTTTTCAAATTTTTGGGGGATAATTATTATAATAAAAAGTAAAAAAGAATGCTTTTTGTTTTCAAAATTGTCGCTCTTTTTGTTTATAGCTCAAATACCACCAAAAGAAAGGCAGGCTTTTTGTCAGCAAAAAATTTGAAGAATACATATAAAAAAAGGTCTTTATTGGATAAATTACAAATGCATGTTAGTGTTAAAGTATAAACTCTGGTTGGAAGAATACAATAATCATTTCATAATACAGCCATACAACCATATATTCATACCACATAACATGAGTGGTCGAACTGCTTGAAAGTCTTGATGTTTCGACCTTCTGTATTTTGTCGCAGGCTTTTTGTCAGCAATTTCATTTTTCAGGCACCAAGAAATGATGCCAGTGTACCTGAGGACTGCATCCTGGGAGCCATTCATCTGAAAAGTATATCACTCCTTGTGGAATGGGCTAGTAAACAACAGCCAGCACCTCAGTTGTTGTACCTGAAGCCTAGGACAAATTGGCCACTGGCATCACATTTTCAAGATAGCAAGCACAAAGAGAAGAGGGCAAATGTTGAGAAAGAAGGCACAGAAAAGTAGTTTTCCAAAATAATTAGTCCTTCATCTCTTTTTGAATTTGAAAAGGTCAAATGATTATTTTGTAAAGCAAAGAAGGGTAGGAGAAAAATGAGAGGTGACAAGAAATTAAACATTTGAGCAACGGAGTGGGGCAAGAGCAAGAATAACAGAAAAAAACAGTTTGGTCTGATTTTATCAGTAACGTCTTCAGTGGGTGCTTGGCAGTCATCTGTGATCCAGGTCTGATCTGTGAAAAGTATTTAAAAATGCCAATCTGTAAGTACTGTTTAAAAAATTAAAAAAAACTTTAATTTTTGATAGCAGGTGGAAAAAATGTTAATGTGAGTGGAGGGGACATTTTTTTCTTTCATTCCAGCAAAAGCCTGGCATAGGAAGTTTGTTACTGGAGAGAGTGGAGTAGAGATGATGCTTTGAATTTGAAATATTTAGTGAAAGTGAAAGCAGCCTATTGACATATGTAGGGTTGTAGGCTTAATTGTTGCTGGTACCTACCCTTCCCCTTTTGTCCCTGGAGAAAGACTACCATAAAGACTACTAGAAAAGTGCCAATGAAAACTGAAAGGGATTGAAATAAGCCTGCCACCAAAAGTGATGGCCCCACAAAATCCAATTGGATCCTTCTTGTAGAAGTCTTCACAGCCTTTCTTTTAATCATTTGTATTGTTGCTTGACTAGGACAGGGACAACTGCATGAAAACTAATATATTAATATTATAAAATGTATGTAAATATATATATATATATATATATATATATATATATATATATATATATATATATTATAAATAATTTTTAACAAAATGAAGGTACATAACCCAAATCGGACAGTGGGCAGTGATGGCCAAATAGTAAGTGTACAATATATTAAAGGGTTACTAAACCTACAACAGTAAAATCAGTGTGTATATGCAGTAAAGCATGATCGTTATGCTCACTGTGGAACCTATGGGGTTAATCATCTGCATTGTATAACAAGGCTGCTTGATCCTGTATGCACAGATCTTTCTCTTCTTCCACTGACTCCAAAATAGGTCTGGATAAGACAGAGTTAGAGGAGTCAGGCTGCACATGCTCAGTTTGGTGTGTATTTCTAGAGTTTTATTTTTATTTATTTTGCGAGGGTGCATGTGATTAGCACAAGGCCAATCATCACTGTCCAGACAGAGGCTCAGGGGTCCTGCAGCCTTATAGGGCAGTCAGAGGAGAATGTAAACTCCTCCTACAAGCTTTAACCAGTGCTCAGTCGGACACTGATAGAAGTCACAAGACTGCTATATACTGATGATGGGAAAAGGTATTTAGCAGTTTATATTTCCTAAAACAAATGCATTTCCATTTTCTGTGTACTGTGGGAGACCAGATATAGTGAATGCAGGGTCCTGGGTTTAGTACCACTTTAAGGTCTAACTAAGTTGTTTACATACTGTCCAGCAACTATACAATATGTGTGGTTATTGTCTCTCAAATAGACACTAATGTTTATTTAAAGCGGAGCTCCACCCTAAAGTGGAACTTCCGCTCATCGGTTTCCTCCCCCCCCCTCCGGTGTCACAATTGGCACCTTTCGGGGGAGGGAGGACAGGATACCTGTCTTTGACAGGTATCCTTTCCCACTTCTGGGAGTCCGGCTGCGGCCATGATGCGGCCGTGGCGTCACCACGGGGCTCCCTCCTCCCCTGGCCACCGGGGTAATAGGAGTGGGGCCTCGCGCATGTGCAGTAGGGTTCCCGGCGTAAAGTCAAAAGGCTACATCACCGGGTTTCCTTACCACAATGATGGTGGCAGCACCCGACATCAGCTGCGGTGCCGACATCGAGGGACTGCAGGACAGGTAAGTGTCCATTTATTAAAAGCCAGCAGCTGCAGTATTTTTTTCCCGGTACACCTCTTTAATCGCTTAAGGACTGCCTCCTGCACATTTACGTCAGCAGAATGGCAGCGGCACACTCGCAACCCGGTCCTGAGCTCCGTGACCGCGGTCATGGGACCAGCGGACCCGATCGCCGCTGGTGTCCCGCGATCGGGTCACAGAGCTGAAGAACGGGGAGAGGTCTGTGTAAACAAACCTCTCCCCGTGCTTCCTACACTGCCTGTCACTGATCGGCTGTTCCCTGTCATCGGGAAAGCCGATCAGTGATGTCAGACGTAAAGCCACGCCCCCTACTGTAAAAAAAACACACACACACTGACGTAACCCCTCCCCGCCCCCTAGTGGTTAACTCTTTCACTGCCAGTGTCATTTACATAGGAATCAGTGCATTTAAATAGCACTGATTTCTGTATAAATGACAATGGTCCCAAAAATGTGTCAAAAATGTCCAATGTGTCCGCCATAATGTCGCAGTCACAATAAAAATGATCGCCGCCATTACTAGTAAAAAAAAAATATTAATAAAAATGCTATAAAACTATCCCCAATTTTGTAAACGCTATAACTTTTGCGCAAACCAATCAATAATCGCTAATTGTGATTTTTTACCAAAAATATGTAGAAGAATACGTATCGGCCTAAGGAAAAAAATAATTTTTTAATATATTTTTTGGGGATATTTATTATAGCAAAAAGTAAAAAATATTGAATTTTTTTCAAAATTGTCGCTCTATTTTTGTTTATAGCGCAAAAAATAAAAACCGCATAGGCGATCAAATACCACCAAAAGAAAGCTCTATTTGTGAGAAAAAAAGGACGCCAAATTTAGTTTGGGAGCCACGTCACACGACCGCGCAATTGTCAGTTAAAGCAACGCAGTGCCGAATCGCAAAAAGGGGCCTGGTCCTTTGGCTGCAAATTGGTCCGGGGCTTAAGTGGTTAAAGATAAAATTTTCTTGCTTGTCCTGCTTACATTTTGGCATAACCAATCTGCTTACATAGCACCCAGCCACTAAACAACATTTGTGGCTTTTGTCTCTTAGAAAATATGCTCTTTTATTGCAAGATAAAACACTGCTATTTGCTGCCTAATCAAGTGCTCACATACTTTCCTGATGCTGGACAATTTCTACCAAATGCATACCTGAAGTCTATATTTTGAATTTGTTTGGAATAAGTAAGGATTGTAGAGGGCTAGGGAAATTTGAGGCTGTGGCTTTGAAGTGATTCACATTTTATTAAACTTTTAAGACAAAACAGTATTTTACTTAAAAATAAGCTCACAAACTATACTATTAAACTGTTTGACAACTAGTCAATTCATACAAAGTTAAGGGCTTTCATTTTATTTATTTTTTAATTAATTTTCCTAAAGCTTTTAGATCTATTGTGTGCTACTTCTACCAGACAATGCAGACCTACTACGCTTTGATAAAAAAAAAGACAGATGTTGCAGCCAAAACTACCTAGAAAAGCATTCAAGTTGAAATGAATCAGATTAGCTTGCAGTTGCTGTATTTGAGTCCAGCTACATTTAAAAGTTGAAAACACAATTACACATTCAAAATATGATATGGAACTGTCTGTGAAAATCATACTGTTCCGTAATACAGCCTAAAATCATCTCCTAAACAATTCATTTTAAAGATTAATGTTTTTCAAAGTCACGTTAAATGTACTTTCTACCTGTTGTACAGTATTTTGTTTTTAACCGATACCGCCCAAAGGAGCCACTTGAAATGTGCCCGGCTTCTTTTTCTCAATGATTGCCCTGCAGCCAGGCACACTATCACAATTTGACTCAATAACAAGTCTGACAAGGTGTTCTTTTTGGTGTTTTTTTTCCTTGGGGGTAACATGGATAGGGTTGGGGAATTGTGTAGAATACACCAAAAAGAACTATGTACAAGGTGAGGACAGAAAACTTTCTTCTGTAGAACTGAAGAAAAAGTCCTTGCAAAGCAAATTCTGGACTTGGCTTTGTAGTAGAAGCAGTTAAAAGCACAAAAGCTTCATTGAGCATTCAGAGAAGAGTCCCTTCAAAAATAATTAGATAGACTGAGCTCATCCGGAAACCAGCTGATGCCCCCTTTACACAAACACACAGCTGACTCTCAAGCACCAGAGAGCACCCCAGAAGTCTCTAAAATCTCTAAAATATCTTACAGCAGTCTGTACTTACAAATGACCTTGGGAAGTTGGTTGACTTCTTCCAACATCCATGTAACACCTTTTTCCTGTGATATCAGACTAGATCTTCAGATAACAGCCCCTCAGTCAGCTCTCAGTAACTTCAGCATCCAGGCCCCTCATCCAGCCCAGCTAAAGCCTCATGAACAGCAAGCACGTGGCAGGGCTGCCAGAGGGCAGCAATCCCTCCAAGTTATACTTCTCATTTGCAGTATAAGGCCCCAAAGCTCTGTGTCACAGAGTATTTATACAGACTCCCAGCAGCCTTCAGGCCACTCTCCCTGGGACTGGCCAGGGCTGTATGCCTGTATTTATGCTGCTATTTTCATTGCTCCACACCTATGTTCTAGAGAGATCCACAGTTCTCCGGAAAACAAAGGAAACAATCAAACTTACAGTAGCTGAAACACTGAGACTACCTAACTAATCACATACACCTGTACTGAATACAGTGAGCTAGAACTAAATTTGCATAACCAGAAATTGCAGCCACACTGATTACAATGAGACAAGCTAATTTTACCTAACTACAATAATACAGCTTCACTGAACACAGTGAGCCAGAACTAACCCTAGCACCCATCTAGAAGGGTACTACAGACATCAATGGGATTTGCTTTTATGTTTCCAGAGAGCATCTAATGAGTCTATGATTGCTGGAGAGTCATTGTTGGTGGTGGGAGGATGGTGATTATATAAGTACAAGCTGAAAGGTTACAGGAGAAAATTAGTATGGTAAGGATTAAGGAATCTCAGAAAATAATTTGGGAATTACAAGCCATCAAGTCATGTTTTCCGTTGTGTGATTTATTTTATTTTTTTATTTCAGGTACTTATATAGCTCCATCAAGTTACACAGCATTTTACATATATGTTATACATTCACATCAGTCCCTGCCCTCAAGGAGCTTACAATGGCAGGTATGATGTACAGTATTTACTAAAATGTGTTGCATTATTGCACATATGTTTTTTATTTTCTCCTTTATATGATTAGGAAAAATAATGTACAGAAACTATGGGAGGAGACCAGTGTGACAGTTTGAATTTGCAAGTTGGTTAAGAGAGTTTGAACTGCAGCCACAGCAGCAGCCTGAGCGAGCAGTAGGAGCAGTACATCTATTATTGAGCACAAACTACATGCAAGAGCCATAATTACTTGTTCGTATCTTAGAAAGGTCTCCGGAGCAATCCTATTGATCCCAGATGGAGAGACAGACAATTTATTACATGATTATTTGATCTTAGCGGGATAAGGATAATGAACAAATCTTTGTAGCAGTAATATGCTAGATTTCGAATGCCACTCATCCAACCTCTGTTTCAGTTAAACACACTTTGTGCCTATGTGTCTTAAACATATTATTTCCTTGCTATATACAGTGCAGTGCTTAGTGCATTTGAAGCTGAATTCTGAGGGGATGATTTACTGAAGGAGCAGAGCATGTTCTAAGTTAATTTTCCTTTCGCTTAGTAAATCAGGTGAAGGTTTGCTGGTTTCAATCATCCAGTCATGTGCCATCAAATATCTTCTTTTTTTTCTCCCCTGCATCAGATTGGGTACTCTTTGCAACACCATTTTTCATGTAGCTTTACTCCATTCACTAAAATAGGTGAAAATTCACCTTGGAATGTGAACATGCGCTGTTCTTTTAGGAAATCAGTCCCGGTGTGACAGATTGACAACACAGGAGCATAATTTGGAGACCGTAACTAGTCACCCTATAACAGGGAGTGCTTGAACAAGGACCTTTGTGGCTGGATCAATATATATTATTTTAACATAATAGCTGATATTATTTTAATATATGCAACACATATATGCAGCAACAAGAAAGGTGGGATTTATTGCCCAGCTGCTGCACATATACGTTCATGGCAACAGGAGGTTGTGTTCTGAGAGCACTCTCCTAGCACCAAGCTGTCACTGACAACTCTCAATCAAGGCTTCTAGACTCTCGATCATGAGATTGTTATGTGAGCCAATCACAGTGGTCCCATGATACAGAAGCCATGTCGTCGGCCATTAAGCAGTTTTAAATCTATTAAAATTGACTTATATATCATCAAAAAGTTCATTTATTTCAACAATTCAATTCAAAAAGTGAAAATAATATATTATAAAGATTCATTACACACAGAGTGATACATTTCAATCATTTGTTTCTTTTAATTTTGATGATTGTGGCTTACAGCTAGTGAAAACCCAAAATTCAGTATCTCAGAAAATTTGAATATTACATAAGTCCAATAAAAAAGAGGATTTTCAATACCGAAATGTTGGCTCACTGAAAAGTGTGTCCATGTACAGTATAGTATGCACTCAATACTTGGTTCGGGCTCCTTTTGCATGAATTACTGCATCAATGAGGCGGGGCATAGAGGCGATCAGCCTGTGGCACTGCTGAGGTGTTATAGAAGCCCAGGTTGCTTTGATAGCTGCCTTCCGCTCCTCTGCATCATTGGGTCTGGTGTGTCTCATCTTCTTCTTCACCATTTCCCCATGGATTCTCTGGGGTTTAGGTCATGCAAGTTTGCTGGCCAATCAAGCACAGTATTACCATGATCATTAAACCAGGCATTGGTACTTTCGGCAGTGTGGGTAGGTGCCAGGTCTTGCTGGAAAATTAAATCAGCATCTCCATAAAGCCATCCTCATGAGTAAGCTCCAGTAGGTGGCGTGAAATGCGTTGATGGTGTTGTGTGGTGGGGGGTCCAGGCTGAGACTTCCACTTGTCTACACACAGCAGTTCTTGTTCTGATGTGCGGCTTCCAGGATCTTCTGCTCTTGCCATTGTCTGGAGCATGGGCAGGCTCCTTCCCAGCCAGCATTCACAGCAGAAGGCACAGGACTACACTTCCTAGTAGCCTGAGCGGCTCACATACTGTACATACCATGGATCTCCATAAAGCTAGTCAGCAAAAGGAAGCATGAAGTGCTCTAAAATTTCCTGGTGGAGGACTGCCTTGACTTTGGACTTGATAAAACACAGTGGATCAACACCAGCAGATGATCTGGCTCCCCAAATCATCACTGACTGTGGAAACTTCACACTGGACCTCATGCAACTTGGATTCTGTGCCTCTCCACACTTCCACCAGACTCTAGGACCTTGATTTCCAAATGAAATGCAAAATTAACTTTCATCCGAAAAGAGGACAGAGAACAGAGGACATTGGACCACTGAGCAACTGAGTAACCAATGGGTCCCAATTAGCCCAGGTAAGGTGCTTCTGACATTGTCTTTGGTTCAGGAGTGGCTTGACACAAGGAATGCGATAGTTGTAGCCCATGTCCTGGATACGCCTTTGTGTGGTGGCTCTTGAAGCACTGACACCAGCTCCTTGTGAATCCTGTAGTCCACTCCTTGTGAATCTCCCCCAAATTCTTGAATGGCCTTTGCTTCACAGTCCTCTCAAGGCGGGGGTTATCCCTGTTGCCTTTGCACCTTTTTCTGCCACACTTTTTCCTTCCACTCAACTTTCCATTATTATGCTTGGATACAGCACTCTGTGAACAGCCAGCTTCTTTAGCAATGACCTTTTGTGACTTACCCTGCTTGTGGAGGGTTTCAATGACTGTCTTCTGGACATTTGTCAAATCAGCAATCTTCCCCATGATTGACAACATATAGCAAAATAATTAGATACTTTAGGAAAACCCCCCACAGATGCTTTACTCCAGCCTATTAAACAAAAAACCCATATAAGATCCCATACCTCATCATTGCGAATGTGTTGTTTTTAGCAAAATAAATTACTTTTGAAATTACATTACCATGTTTAAGCTTACATCAGATTTCAGTGAATAATTCTCCATCTACTTTAAAGAAGTAATACAGCCTATACAAAAAAAGCCCCATAGTGCTTGCCTCCTTAGTGGGAGTTAGTTACATTCAACTTGACTTGACTTTTTCTATAATGTCAGTGATGTTTTATCAAAACTTCTTCAGTTATAAAGAGTGTCAGGAAAAACACCACAGCATTAGTAGAGAAACAAGTAGCACAGACACCTTAATCCAATTACCATGGAAAGACAGTTTTTATTGTTTAAGGACAGAAAGGCAAGTGTGAAAATTGTGGAACCACTCTGGTTTAGTTACATAATCCAAAATTTGGTGTCAGGAAGGCTTTGTAAATGTTAATGCTTCAACGTTTACACACCTCACAAGGTAAATTGTTGTCAAAACAACTGGGTAGAGATGTTAAAACCGCAATATACACTATGTGAATGGCAGGTGATGTTGAAGGTCCCCCACTCCTGTTGGGTAATGGTTGTTCCAGTTTGATGTACAGTAGAGGGCCTCTTTCACTCCCCTCACAAACCAGTTGTCCTCTCTATCCTCAAAAGAATATCTCTTTTCCTTTAGGTGTAGACTTTAGGTGTAGAGTCTTGACCTGTAGAATTCGCCCTATGTTGGTTGCTTCATCTCCCAAATTTCAGGTCTTTGCATTCCTGTACACTGCATTGCATGCACTAGTTACTTCACTTGTGTTTGGGTGTTGATTCTTTTGGATGTACAAGATTCTGTATGAGTGTATTGCTGGGTTTTTTAATACACCAGAATGTGATGTTTGTTAAAGATCTTTCTAAGTTTTTACGACACTCCAGCTATGGGATGACTATATCACTCAATGGGTTTTGCTTCTCCCCCAAAAAAGTGGGTTGGACAAGCTATGAAACATCTTCAACATTATAGAACAAATCCAGCTGAATGTGACTAACTACTACTACATATACCATGACCTTAATTAAAGAGAACCTTTACACACCTCATTATTGCTAATTCTCTGCTTAGCTCAATATTTTATATGAAGGCAAAGAACAAAGCACAGTAGCCCATACTAAACAGGTCTATTTTTTTCACTATTTAGACTAAGGTAAACTAAAATCTGATAGACTGCAATACCATTTGTATTGCCTTACTGTTTTAATCAGAATGTTTTAGGTTATTTTGACCAGTAGATAAATACAAAAAAGTTTTCTGTCTTGGGCTTCTAAAAATATATTGGTGCTAGAGTTGGGCGAACAGTTTGAGCTGAGCAAATGTTCAGTCCGAACATCACCTATTCGCCCGCTCGGCGAACACCCGGATTTGCTGGGCCCTGGAGGGATGTTCACACACCAAGTGCCCCACAGTGCATTCTAGGGCCCTAATTGGATAAAGCAATGCACCTGACTGCTGATCATGTTTAAGGCTTTGCCCAGTCAGGGCACAGAGCACAGTCAGAGCCATGATTGGACAAAGTCATGATGGTTTTGCATAATCACGGCTCAGTGCTCATAGTCTAACCCCACACTATAAAAGGTTCCTTCCCACAGGAACCTTTTGCAGTATGTTGTTGGAGTGGAGTTTTATAGAGCAGGGCTCAGTTTGCTACTAGCGAGCTAGTGTGTTATTGTGACTCTGAGTGTAGAGTGTAGTGTTAGTGTAGTGTGAGTACAGTGTGAGTATAGTGTCACTGTAGTGTATTAGTGTAGTGCAGTTATTAACACAGCATTACCTAAAATTTTGTGCTGTATACCACATTTTTAATCTATTAAATTTGGGTAATAAGCCCCCCCATCATGTCTGGGAGGCCAACAAGGAGAGGCAAACATTCCCATGCCACTATGAGGGAGCCAGCAGTGTCTGTGTACAGGCAAGGGTGGACGTGGTACATCCTCGGCAGGGCACCTTTTTCTCAGTTTAGTGCTGTTGCCTGTGCTATCCAGCCACAAAATGCAGAGAAGGTGGTGGACTGGCTTACTAAACCAACCTCATCCTTCTCATCCTCTATCACCCAAGCTGACAATAGTTTGCAGTCCACCGCAGCTCCCAGAGTGGCCTATTTTGCCTCCTTGTCCACAGCTACTCCTGCCATAGCCCCATCAGCATGCACATATGAATCAGCTGAATTATTTGAACACAGTGTCAGTCCTGCACCCTCCAAGCGTAACTGTGAGGAGTTACAGGGTGCAGGCACCACCAGCACCCAAGGGCCAAATTTTCCACACCTGAGTGACATTTTTAAGAGAAGAATCCAATCCTGTGCTTGCCAAGGATAACTGTGAAGGGTTATGGTGTGAAGGCACCACCAACACCCAAAGCCCAATTTTTACTTCTATCCAAAGTCTGCGAAAGAGACACCAGACTATATGTAAAAAAATAATCTTGGCCTGAGTGTACTATAATTTAAGCAGGTTCTATACATGGTACAGATGTCCCACTTTACAGGCAGAATAAGGGGACCCCCTAGGCACTATATTTAAAGGAATTTTTCATTTTTATTGTTTCACTTTAAGCATCATTAAAATCACTGCTCCTTTAAAAAAATATATTGCAATAATGCATGTCCCTCAGGGCAGGACCTAGGCCCCCCATACCCATTTTATGTCCAAAAACTTGCATATAAGTCTTCAAAATGGGCACTTTTGATTTTTCAAGTTCAGGTCCCATCGACTTTAATATGATTCGGAGTTCGGGTCTAACTCTAATTGGTGCTGATTTCCTAACCAGGAGATATAACCACCTGTGGAATCAATGCATTTCTAGAGGCCTTATCACAGGCCAGTCACATATATCTATACTATTTTTTTATGGGTAAAGCTGCATATGGATGTGCATGCTTCAAAGTTAATTATTTGAGTTTGTTACAGGCCCTCCAGTGTTAATGAGGAGATGGAGAATCAGCTCCTTGCACAACAATAAAGGGCTGCAAGGGCTGAAACAGTGATAACAATGGGGTATTTTAACTAGCAATAGAGTAACTGTACAGCTGAAACAATAAAAGCGTAGAAATGTATAAACCCATTACATGATAATTTTATGATACTGTTTTTTGAAGCCCCAACCAGAAATACTGCCTTAGTGGACCTGGTAATCCTAAACCATGTACGTTTTCCTTAAAATGGCACACACAGGACATAATATCAGAGTGTAGGGAAAAGCTTGGGGTTAAGAACATCAAATGTTACTAAAATAAAAGAACATATAGTGTAAAAAATGGTACGATTGGCAGTAGGGAAAGCAGCTATGGGAGTGCCAGTAGTGTCATCTGTTACATATGACATAGCGCTCACCTCCATTCCTGAATCATTAGATTCTGGACCTCTGGTTGCTTGTGACATTCTAGCCCTAGATTTGACAGAGCTCCTGGTGGAGAAATCAATGCCCATGTGGAGGAAGATGCTTTTGAAGGTTGCTGGTGTTGCCTGTTCGATGTGTTTGGGCCGTTGGAGTGGCAAAGGGCCGTGTGAGCAGCCTGAGAAGCACAGCCCCCACCATTTTGTTGTAGCCCAGATGGAGGGAAGAAAACAGAGCGCTTCTGTTGCTAAGATTTTTCTTTTCTCTTGCGAGTCATGTCTCTGATTGTTCAGAGGATTAGGCAGCTGTGTATAAGTGTGGGAGCCACCCTGTAGCAGTCAATAAGCTCTGGTGCTGGTGAGGAGCACTGTTAGTTAGCAACCAACACATAACTCGGTCGCCACCCCCCCATATATTAACCACTTAAGGACCGCCCCATGTACATGTACTGTGGCAGGGTTGCCCTTAAGTGCAAAATCACGTACCTGTATGTGATCATATTCTTCAGCTCTGAGGCTCGGCGATCATTCATAGAGAGGCAGAACAACAGTCTGCCTATGTTAACATTCTGCCAAAGAGGAAAATGGAAATCTTGTGTTTCTGCTAAGCACAAACACTGATCTCTTTTTTCCTTTAGTCAAAGCACTCCCCCACAGTTAGAAAGAACACATAGGGAACACATTAAACCCTTTGATTGCCCCTGATGTTAACCCCTTCCCTGCCAGTGTCATTTATACAGTGACAGTGCATTTTTTTTGCACTTATTACTGTATTGGTGTCACTGGTGCCCAAAAAGTGTCACTTGGTGTCAGATTTGTCTGCCGCAATGTTGCAATCCCACTAATAATTGCTGATCTTCACCATTACAAGTAAAAAATATAAAGAAGATAAAAAGTCCATAAAGCTATCCCATAGTTTGTAGATGCTATAGCTTTTGCGCAAATCAATCAATATACGCTTATTGGGATTTTTAATATGTAGCAGAATACATATTGGCCTAAATGTATGAAGAAATTCGATTTTTTACATATTTTTATTGGATATGTTTTAAAGCAGAATGTTAAATATATATTTTTTTTCAAAATTGTAGGTCTATTTTTGTTAATAGCGCAAAAAATAAAAATCGCAGAGATGATCAAATACCACCAAAAGAAAGCTCTATTTGTTGGAAAAAATTACATCAGCTTCATACGACCGCACAATTGTCAGTTAAAGCAATGCAGTGCCGTATTGCAAAAAATGGCCTGGTCAGGAAAGGGGTAAAACCTTCCGGAGCTGAAGTGGTTAATACATTTTTTATATAGATGTAAAAGAGATCACCTTGATGTAAATATTCTTCCTAATATTTTTTAATATTTCAAAACATTTGCTTTTAATTATAGTTTGTAAATATATATATATATATATATATATATATATATATATATATATATATATATATATATATATGTGTGTGTGTGTATAATGTACATGGACAGCCATATTTGCTTATTGTTTCAAATAAGCAAAATCGTGAATTTTCAAATTTTGCTGAAAATTTGAATATTTCAGTGAAATAATCCATATTGGCCGAATGTATTGAAGTCAATTTGAAAGGTGAAAAGTATTTTTTTTGGTGTCTTTAACAGCTTCAGCTTCGGAAGATTTTACCTCCTTCCTAACCAGAGCACTTTTTACAATTTGGCACTGTGTCGCTTTAACTAACAATTGCGCGGTCGTCCGATACTGTACTCAAACTAAATTTATTTCCCTTTTTCCTCCACAAAATTAGCTTTCTTTTGGTGGTATTTGATCACCTCTGCGGTTTTTATTTTTTTGCGCTATAAACAAAAAAAGAGCGACAATTTTGAAAAAAAAAACAATATTTTTTACTTTTTGCTATAATAAATATCCACAATTTTTCTTTTTAAAAAACAAATTTATTCATCAGTTTAGGCCAATATGTATTCTTCTACATATTACTGGTAAAAAAAATCGCAATAAGCATATATTGATTGGTTTGCACAAAAGTTATAGCGTCTACAAAATAGGGGATAGATTTATAGCATTTTTATGATTTTTTTTTTTATTTTTTACTAGTAATGGCGGCGACCTGCAATTTTTATTGGGATTGCGACATTGCGGCAGACAGATCAGACACTTTTGACACAATTTTTGGGACCACTGACACTTATTCAACCATCAGAGCTATAAAAATGCACTGAATACTGTGCAAATGTCACTAGCAGGGAAGGGGTTAACACTAGGGGACAATCAAGGGGTTAAATATGTTCCCTCATTAGTGTTTCTAACTGTATGGGGATAGGACTGACTGGGGGAGGAGACATATCACTGTCCCTACTTAGTAGGAACAAACTATATGTCTCCTCTCCCCTGACAGAACAGGGATTTGTGTGTTTACACACAAATCCCTGTGCTGGCGCTCGTGCATGTGATTGCGGGTAGCCGGAGGCAATGGTGCATGCTGGTCATGCGCATTGGGACCCTGCCATGCAGCATGCGCGTGTGCGCGCCTCTGGCACGGTGCGTTCATGCCCCTGGTGGCTCCTAAAGGGTATTACGTACCCATACGGGGTTTTGCCCAGTGGTGCCATTCTGCAACAGTATACAGAGGTGAGCTGGTCGGGAACTGGTTAAAGGTGAAATAGGGTGAAATTTGCATCCAGTTTTAACAAAATTCTGGTAAAATTAAGTTTGTCAAAATCATTCTGCTCATCACTATTGCAGATTCTGCTTCTTGCTTTGTGGTGCTTTTTGCAATGCAATGTGAGACTCATACAGCATTGCATTTCCTGTGTGGATAGCTTAACAGTGACTGCAAATTGAGTGTTGTGGCTAATTTAATATATTTAAATATATATAAATATATATAAGAAAAAACATATCAAATTTTGAAGTCACATCCAAAATTCAATTAAGATAAACGCTGCAATAAAAAGTCAAAATATTGGCTCCTTGAAATAGTGCAATTGGGCCAATTTGCCAAAAGAGTATTCACTTTGTGTGACTATTCACCATTCAATTATGCATCATATGAAAAGCATCTTCACATGACCTGAATTTAATGTGAACTGATTAGATAACTGAAGTTATTATTTACAGCATACACTTTTTAAGTAAGATTCTCAACTCCTTTGAATCAATAAATGAGTCTCTCTATACCAGCCTCTCTCATCCTTTTTACCCTGGAGGAAACCTTGAAATACAAATAGCTTTGAGGCCTCACCTAACTCAAAATTATTATTACATTTACAGTTGATTATCCATTAACATTTAAACATTACGGTATATGTGTTATCATTTGTTGAAAGTTAAAAAAGTAGGAGTGTATTTTTTTCCAATACTGCCTTAATTTATATAACAATAACCATAAAACAATCAGACAAATTAATATTGGCCAAAAAAGAAATGCAGAATGTGGAAATTGTTGTGTCCCCTTACAATGACGGTCAGTGGAAAAATCCCCCTTTACTTTAGTGATCACTGTGAGTAGGAGATCAATCCACAATGCCTAAGGAACCCTTGGAAACCTCTAAAGGATCCCTAAGGTTCCACAGAACCATTACTGATAAAGACTGCCCTATACCTTCTCTTTAAATGAATCAAATCCATAAATATGAGAAATAAGATGTATTTATACTGGCCAAAGTTCTGTCAATGAAAAAGTATATGCAAATTCCCATGTGTTCTTTTATTTCAGACTAAAAAGACAGATTTACCTTTTTCCCTCTTTTCTGTTTCTTTCGTTCCCTTAGGCCTTATTCTTTTTTAGTTTCTGTTGGTTTGCATCAAATCAATGAATTTCAGTGATTTTCATGTTACCTGCATCAGTGGTTATGCTATAGCAACAAATTTGTATGTAAATATGCATTTCATGATGGTCTTCAAGAAATCTTTTTATACACTGGGGGATGTTATGTTTTCCTTTGATTGTACCTCTTTTGTGCAAACCGATAATGTTCAATGAAATCATACTCTTAAAAAAAAGGTGCATTTAAAATAAACATAAAAATCCTTTACCATAAAGGATTTATACAAACTGTAGGGATATGAGGGAAATGCTCAAACCAAATCGAAACATTGGAAAAAAATTGGAATTGAGTTGAAAAATTTTTCACTGCATTTGCAGAGAGTTTAATGGATTCTACAGGCTACTATCACAGAGCATAGGTTGTGCAAATGGACCAGTGTCCAATAACGCAAAGCATGATAATCATTGAACTTAAAAAAATAAAGTGTTTTTTTACATTATGATTTACTAACTGCTTGCCGACTGCCGGCGGTCATATGACGTCCTCCCCTTCCCGGCCCACCAAGGGGCATGTGCATGCCCGCGGCGGCAATTGCATGTGCCAGCCGTGTCACTGGGGACCCAATGCATGCCGGGCACCCGCGATTGCCCGGTAATACAGCAGGACTGTGGATCTGTGTATGTAAACACACAGATCCACGTCCTGTCAGAGGAGAGGAGACCGATGGTGTGTTCCCAGTACAGAGGAACACCGATTGGTCTCCTCCCCTTGTGAGTCCCCTCCCCCTACAGTTAGAATAACTCCCTAGCAACATAATTAACCCCTTGATCACCCCCTAGTGTTAACCCCATTCCTGCCAGTCACATTTATACAGTAATCAATGCATTTTTATAGCACGGATCGCTGTATAAATGTGAATGGTCCCAAAAATGTGTCAAAAGTGTCCGATATATCGCAGTCACGATAAAAATTGCAGATCGCCGCCATTACTAGTAAAAAAAAAAAATAATAATAAAAAATGCCATAAATCTATCCCCCATTTAGTAGATGCTATAACTTTTGCGCAAACCAATCAATATACGTTTATTGTGATTTTTTTTACCAAAAATATGTACAAGAATACATATCGGCCTAAACTGATGAAAAAAAAAATGGATATTTATTATAGCAAAATGTAAAAAATGTTGTGTTCTTTTCAAACTTGTCCCGATGCGCATGACCAGCAGGCACCATCACCTCCGGCTACCCACGATCACATGCACCAGCGCCAGCACAGGGATTTGTGTGTGTAAACACAAATCCCTGTTCTGTCAGGGGAGAGGAGACATATCGTTTGTTCCTACTAAGTAGGAAAAGTGATATGTCTCCCCCCCAGTCAGTCCTATCCCCATGCAGTTAAAAACACTAATGAGGGAACATATTTAACCCCTTGCTTGTCCCCTAGTGTTAACCCCTTCCCTGCTAGTGACATTTGCACAGTATTCAGTGCATTTTTATAGCTCTGATGGCTCCGATGGCTGAATAAGTGTCAGTGGGTCCAAATATTGTCTTGGCATTTTTTTTTTATATCTTCTAGGAGTGGGATATAATTTATTTTGTATAATTTCCTCGGTTGTTTAAAAATGTCTGACCCATCTTCCTGTCTGCCGCAATGTCGCAGTCCTAATATAAATTGCAGATCATCTCGGCAATCAGAAAAAATCATAAAGTTTCCATCCGCTAGAAAAAATGGATATTTATTATAGCAAAATGTAAAAAATGTTGTGTTCTTTTCAAACTTGTCCCGATGCGCATGACCAGCAGGCACCATCACCTCCGGCTACCCACGATCACATGCACCAGCGCCATATCGTTTGTTCCTACTAAGTAGGAAAAGTGATATGTCTCCCCCCCAGTCAGTCCTATCCCCATGCAGTTAAAAACACTAATGAGGGAACATATTTAACCCCTTGCTTGTCCCCTAGTGTTAACCCCTTCCCTGCTAGTGACATTTGCACAGTATTCAGTGCATTTTTATAGCTCTGATGGCTGAATAAGTGTCAGTGGTCCCAAAAATTGTGTTAAAAATGTCTGACCTGTCTGCCGCAATGTCGCAGTCCTAATATAAATTGCAGATCAAAAAAATCATAAAAATGCTATAAATCTATTCCCTATTTTGTAGACACTATATCTTTTGTGCAAACCAATCAATATATGCTTATTGCAATTATTTTTATTTACCAATAATATGTAGAAGAATACCTATTGGCCTAAACTAATAAATACATTTGTTTTTTAAAAAGAAAAATTGTGGATATTTATTATAGCAAAAAGTAAAAAATATTGTTTTTCTTTTTCAAAATTGTCGCTCTTTTTTGTTTATAGCGCAAAAAAATTAAAATAAAAGAAGTTTCACATTGCTTTATATTGCTTCACACTGTGAACTTACATCTACTTCATCAGGACACTGATTTCTAACCTGCGCCTTTGTGTATATATTTATATGTATGGTATGTTATGGTCATTCTTTGTATTAGACCACTGGGAAGACATGTGTGGTTCGTTTCAAGTTAACATTTGGACACATTTTTTGTTATTCTGAGTTTCGGATATATCCGAATACCGGAATTACAATATAAACAAACTTTACTGAATTTTGGAAATTCGGACTGAAATTCGAATTGAATTTTAAATTTAACTCCAGTAGAATTCTAACTGTATACATATTGCTGAAATCAAAGACTGTGTGTGTTATTAGAGTACCATTTTGAAATAATGCTGTTTTTGTTAAGCCAAAGGTGATTTAAAGAGTCATTGTAATCCTTTGATGAAGATTTTTCTTTTATCTGTTCACTTTGTTGTATTCAAATTGAGAACAATATAACATTTTCGTTTCGAACCGATTCGAAAATTAATCTATTTGAACGTTTTGAATCAAAAAAAATCAGAAAACTAAGAAAATGAGAAAATATTCCGAATACAGATTGAACGAATCAACCGAATTGAACTAAACTAAATAACTAGATTAACGAATCAAAACAAAACAAAACATTTTTTTCTTCATGCACATGTCTACCACTGGGGGCGGTTTCAGTTCAAAGGGTTGGTGCACTGTGATTATTCTGGGTGTTCACAAAATTGAGAATATTCATTGCTTTTTGAAAGCTCATTTTATTAGACAAGACTATCTGCTCCTACAAGACTAAGTTCCTCCTGAAAGTTTACCAAAAAACAAGTCATACTTTACATGCTCCCTTGCTACAGGAGTCCACTCTGGATCAGCTCCATCATCAGATGGCATCAGAGTATACTTGGGTGGGTGACTTCACTGTTTAGGCCTCCCCAGCAGTGACGTGGGAAAGGGGAGCAGGTCATTGAATATGACTAGCTGTTGGGATGAACTTTGAAAAGCCACTGTCACTTTAAACCTTAATGGACAAAATGAAAATGTCTCTTGTACCCCCCCCCCCTTAAAGTAATACAGTGTTCCTAGGATGAAAGTATGTAAAAAAAAAAGTTACAAAATGAAAAAAATAAAGTGTATTATTTATTTATTTGTAGCATACTGTTGCCAGACAGTGTCCCTAATCACTGCCACATAGCTAAAGAGCTATGTGTAGCTCTTTAGCTATGACTAAGCACCTGTCAGTGTGAAACGCGTCAGTTATACGTGTTGGTACATGTGTACGTGGATGTTTTGGACCTGTCTTTTTTATGAAATTAAAGTTGAATTTTTTGGAGTGCGACTGTCCAGCATACTTTTGTTTTATGTAGCAGAATACATTTGGCCCAAATTTATGATGACATTTGATTTCATTTGTGTACAGTATTGTATGCCCACACAATTGCCAGTTAAAGTAGCATAGTGCAGAATAGCAAAAAATGCCCTGGTCATGAAGGGGGTAAAACCTTCTGGAGCTGAGGTGGCCCCTCCCCCCTGCTGAGTGCTCTCACAGCAAGCTGCTTGCTCTGGGGGCACTTGTGTGTGCTCACTCCCCAGCCACCTCTGTGTGTATGAAACACACAGAGCATGGCGTGGCACCCCCACTTCCTCCTCACTGACTGCGATTGACAGCAGAGGGAGCCAATGGTGTTTCAGACAGTGAGGAGAGAGAGACCCGGGAGAGCTGAATTGGGATAAGTTAAGGTGAGTATAGGGGGGGGTGGCAGGCTGTGGGGAGCTACACACTGAAGGATTTTTATCTTCATGCATAGAATGTATGCCTTTACAACCACTTTAAATAAGCAAACATATGAGGCTTTTTTTGGGCAAAACAATAATAAAAATGGATTAACTGAAGTAGTACATTTCTAATAAACAGATCTATAGTTTAATAATGAATTATACTTTAATGAATTCTACTTTACGTAATTAACAATTAAGGCACTACCTTCCCACATTAAAGGCCAATTCCAGTTTTGGCAGAATACATCGAAATGTATCCCCTAACAGATCATAACAATAAAAAAGCAGGATCAGTTACTATACTCCCCTCCTCTCCAGTGCTGTCTCTGATTGATCCAGTAATGCTGAGTAGGGATGGGCCCGGTGCTCGATGCGAACCCACGTTCGCATCGAGCACCGGGCGTTCGCTCGCTCGGCGAGCCCAGAACTATTTGGGCCGTTCGCATCACATTCGTGTGATGCGAGCGGCCCCGCAATGCATTGCGGCCGGCGCGGCCGGCGCAGTGCATTGCTGGCTGATGATTGGCCAAGCATGCACTGTGACCCCGCATGCTTGGCCAATCACAGCGCCGGAAACTCGGAGAGCAATAATTGGCTACAGGCAGGACGCCTGTAGCCAATTAAAGCTCAGGGGCTTTAGTACACGCCCCACCATTTAAAAGGCCGCCACGCCGTCGGCGCCGGTCACATGAGTTCCGGCTTTAGGAGAGATCAGTCTGCTGATTCTGTGTCTTTGCTTGATTCTTTGCTACAGAAAGATTTGCTCTTCTTTGCTAAACCATTGGCTATTTATTTGCTAAACCATTGCTACCTGTCATTGATCGTCCATTGCTGCTGGTTAGTGTGTTATTAGCTGCTGCTGGGGATTAGTCTGGTGCGTGTTTTACTGTTAGTACAGTATTTCAGTAGTACCAACCGCAGTGCTGTTAGCACAGCATTGCTCCCCAAAAGCACCCATAGGACTTCTAGTGTGTTAGTGGCAGCAAACAGAGCTCCTATATTTTCTTCCCAGAAGCACCCATAGGACTTCTAGTGTGTGTTAGTGGCATCACACAGAGCTCCCATATTTTCTTCCCAGAAGCACCCATAGGACTTCTAGTGTGTTAGTGGCATCACACAGAGCTCCCATATTTTCTTCCCAGAAGCACCCATAGGACTTCAATTGTGTGTTAGTGGCATCACACAGAGCTCCCATATTTTCTTCCCAGAAGCACCCATAGGACTTCTAGTGTGTTAGTGGCATCACACAGAGCTCCCATATTTTCTTCCCAGAAGCACCCATAGGACTTCTAGTGTGTTAGTGGCATCACACAGAGCTCCCATATTTTCTTCCCAGAAGCACCCATAGGACTTCTAGTGTGTTAGTGGCATCACACAGAGCTCCCATATTTTCTTCCCAGAAGCACCCATAGGACTTCTAGTGTGTTAGTGGCATCACACAGAGCTCCCATATTTTCTTCCCAGAAGCACCCATAGGACTTCTAGTGTGTTAGTGGCATCACACAGACCTCCCATATTTTCTTCCCAGAAGCACCCATAGGACTTCTAGTGTGTTAGTGGCATCACACAGAGCTCCCATATTTTCTTCCCAGAAGCACCCATAGGACTTCAATTGTGTGTTAGTGGCATCACACAGAGCTCCTATATTTTCTTCCCAGAAGCACCCATAGGACTTCAATTGTGTGTTAGTGGCATCACACAGAGCTCCTATATTTTCTTCCCAGAAGCACCCATAGGACTTCAATTGTGTGTTAGTGGCATCACACAGAGCTCCCATATTTTCTTCCCAGAAGCACCCATAGGACTTCTAGTGTGTTAGTGGCATCACACAGAGCTCCCATATTTTCTTCCCAGAAGCACCCATAGGACTTCTAGTGTGTTAGTGGCATCACACAGAGCTCCCATATTTTCTTCCCAGAAGCACCCATAGGACTTCAATTGTGTGTTAGTGGCATCACACAGAGCTCCTATATTTTCTTCCCAGAAGCACCCATAGGACTTCAATTGTGTGTTAGTGGCATCACACAGAGCTCCTATATTTTCTTCCCAGAAGCACCCATAGGACTTCTAATGTGTTAGTGGCATCACACAGAGCTCCCATATTTTCTTCCCAGAAGCACCCATAGGACTTCAATTGTGTGTTAGTGGCATCACACAGAGCTCCCATATTTTCTTCCCAGAAGCACCCATAGGACTTCTAGTGTGTTAGTGGCATCACACAGAGCTCCTATATATTCTTCCCAGAAGCACCCATAGGACTTCAATTGTGTGTTAGTGGCATCACACAGAGCTCCTATATTTTCTTCCCAGAAGCACCCATAGGACTTCAATTGTGTGTTAGTGGCATCACACAGAGCTCCTATATTTTCTTCCCAGAAGCACCCATAGGACTTCAATTGTGTGTTAGTGGCATCACACAGAGCTCCCATATTTTCTTCCCAGAAGCACCCATAGGACTTCTAGTGTGTTAGTGGCATCACACAGAGCTCCTATATTTTCTTCCCAGAAGCACCCATAGGACTTCAATTGTGTGTTAGTGGCATCAGACAGAGCTCCCATATTGTCTTCCCAGAAGCACCCATAGGACTTCTAGTGTGTTAGTGGCATCACACAGAGCTCCTATATTTTCTTCCCAGAAGCACCCATAGGACTTCAATTGTGTGTTAGTGGCATCACACAGAGCTCCTATATTTTCTTCCCAGAAGCACCCATAGGACTTCAATTGTGTGTTAGTGGCATCACACAGAGCTCCTATATTTTCTTCCCAGAAGCACCCATAGGACTTCTAGTGTGTTAGTGGCATCACACAGAGCTCCTATATTTTCTTCCCAGAAGCACCCATAGGACTTCAATTGTGTGTTAGTGGCATCACACAGAGCTCCTATATTTTCTTCCCAGAAGCACCCATAGGACTTCAATTGTGTGTTAGTGGCATCACACAGAGCTCCTATATTTTCTTCCCAGAAGCACCCATAGGACTTCAATTGTGTGTTAGTGGCATCACACAGAGCTCCCATATTTTCTTCCCAGAAGCACCCATAGGACTTCTAGTGTGTTAGTGGCATCACACAGAGCTCCCATATTTTCTTCCCAGAAGCACCCATAGGACTTCAATTGTGTGTTAGTGGCATCACACAGAGCTCCCATATTTTCTTCCCAGAAGCACCCATAGGACTTCTAGTGTGTTAGTGGCATCACACAGAGCTCCCATATTTTCTTCCCAGAAGCACCCATAGGACTTCTAGTGTGTTAGTGGCATCACACAGAGCTCCCATATTTTCTTCCCAGAAGCACCCATAGGACTTCTAGTGTGTTAGTGGCATCACACAGAGCTCCCATATTTTCTTCCCAGAAGCACCCATAGGACTTCTAGTGTGTTAGTGGCATCACACAGAGCTCCCATATTTTCTTCCCAGAAGCACCCATAGGACTTCTAGTGTGTTAGTGGCATCACACAGACCTCCCATATTTTCTTCCCAGAAGCACCCATAGGACTTCTAGTGTGTTAGTGGCATCACACAGAGCTCCCATATTTTCTTCCCAGAAGCACCCATAGGACTTCAATTGTGTGTTAGTGGCATCACACAGAGCTCCTATATTTTCTTCCCAGAAGCACCCATAGGACTTCAATTGTGTGTTAGTGGCATCACACAGAGCTCCTATATTTTCTTCCCAGAAGCACCCATAGGACTTCAATTGTGTGTTAGTGGCATCACACAGAGCTCCCATATTTTCTTCCCAGAAGCACCCATAGGACTTCTAGTGTGTTAGTGGCATCACACAGAGCTCCCATATTTTCTTCCCAGAAGCACCCATAGGACTTCTAGTGTGTTAGTGGCATCACACAGAGCTCCCATATTTTCTTCCCAGAAGCACCCATAGGACTTCAATTGTGTGTTAGTGGCATCACACAGAGCTCCTATATTTTCTTCCCAGAAGCACCCATAGGACTTCAATTGTGTGTTAGTGGCATCACACAGAGCTCCTATATTTTCTTCCCAGAAGCACCCATAGGACTTCTAATGTGTTAGTGGCATCACACAGAGCTCCCATATTTTCTTCCCAGAAGCACCCATAGGACTTCAATTGTGTGTTAGTGGCATCACACAGAGCTCCCATATTTTCTTCCCAGAAGCACCCATAGGACTTCTAGTGTGTTAGTGGCATCACACAGAGCTCCTATATATTCTTCCCAGAAGCACCCATAGGACTTCAATTGTGTGTTAGTGGCATCACACAGAGCTCCTATATTTTCTTCCCAGAAGCACCCATAGGACTTCAATTGTGTGTTAGTGGCATCACACAGAGCTCCTATATTTTCTTCCCAGAAGCACCCATAGGACTTCAATTGTGTGTTAGTGGCATCACACAGAGCTCCCATATTTTCTTCCCAGAAGCACCCATAGGACTTCTAGTGTGTTAGTGGCATCACACAGAGCTCCTATATTTTCTTCCCAGAAGCACCCATAGGACTTCAATTGTGTGTTAGTGGCATCAGACAGAGCTCCCATATTGTCTTCCCAGAAGCACCCATAGGACTTCTAGTGTGTTAGTGGCATCACACAGAGCTCCTATATTTTCTTCCCAGAAGCACCCATAGGACTTCAATTGTGTGTTAGTGGCATCACACAGAGCTCCTATATTTTCTTCCCAGAAGCACCCATAGGACTTCAATTGTGTGTTAGTGGCATCACACAGAGCTCCTATATTTTCTTCCCAGAAGCACCCATAGGACTTCTAGTGTGTTAGTGGCATCACACAGAGCTCCTATATTTTCTTCCCAGAAGCACCCATAGGACTTCAATTGTGTGTTAGTGGCATCACACAGAGCTCCTATATTTTCTTCCCAGAAGCACCCATAGGACTTCAATTGTGTGTTAGTGGCATCACACAGAGCTCCTATATTTTCTTCCCAGAAGCACCCATAGGACTTCAATTGTGTGTTAGTGGCATCACACAGAGCTCCCATATTTTCTTCCCAGAAGCACCCATAGGACTTCTAGTGTGTTAGTGGCATCACACAGAGCTCCCATATTTTCTTCCCAGAAGCACCCATAGGACTTCTAGTGTGTTAGTGGCATCACACAGAGCTCCTATATTTTCTTCTCAGCAGGACCCACAGGACTTCTAGTGTGTTAGTGGCATCACACAGAGCTCCTATATTTTCTTCGCAGAAGCACCCATAGGACTTCTAGTGTGTTAGTGGCATCACACAGAGCTCCTATATTTTCTTCCCAGAAGCACCCATAGGACTTCAATTGTGTGTTAGTGGCATCACACAGAGCTCCTATATTTTCTTCCCAGAAGCACCCATAGGACTTCTAGTGTGTTAGTGGCATCACACAGAGCTCCTATATTTTCTTCCCAGAAGCACCCATAGGACTTCAATTGTGTGTTAGTGGCATCACACAGAGCTCCTATATATTTTCTTCCCAGAAGCACCCATAGGACTTCAATTGTGTGTTAGTGGCATCACACAGAGCTCCTATATTTTCTTCCCAGAAGCACCCATAGGACTTCTAGTGTGTTAGTGGCATCACACAGAGCTCCTATATTTTCTTCCCAGAAGCACCCATAGGACTTCAATTGTGTGTTAGTGGCATCACACAGAGCTCCTATATTTTCTTCCCAGAAGCACCCATAGGACTTCAATTGTGTGTTAGTGGCATCACACAGAGCTCCTATATTTTCTTCCCAGAAGCACCCATAGGACTTCAATTGTGTGTTAGTGGCATCACACAGAGCTCCCATATTTTCTTCCCAGAAGCACCCATAGGACTTCTAGTGTGTTAGTGGCATCACACAGAGCTCCCATATTTTCTTCCCAGAAGCACCCATAGGACTTCTAGTGTGTTAGTGGCATCACACAGAGCTCCTATATTTTCTTCTCAGCAGGACCCACAGGACTTCTAGTGTGTTAGTGGCATCACACAGAGCTCCTATATTTTCTTCGCAGAAGCACCCATAGGACTTCTAGTGTGTTAGTGGCATCACACAGAGCTCCTATATTTTCTTCCCAGAAGCACCCATAGGACTTCAATTGTGTGTTAGTGGCATCACACAGAGCTCCTATATTTTCTTCCCAGAAGCACCCATAGGACTTCTAGTGTGTTAGTGGCATCACACAGAGCTCCTATATTTTCTTCCCAGAAGCACCCATAGGACTTCAATTGTATGTTAGTGGCATCACACAGAGCTCCTATATTTTCTTCCCAGAAGCACCCATAGGACTTCTAGTGTGTTAGTGGCATCACACAGAGCTCCTATATTTTCTTCCCAGAAGCACCCATAGGACTTCAATTGTGTGTTAGTGGCATCACACAGAGCTCCCATATTTTCTTCCCAGAAGCACCCATAGGACTTCTAGTGTGTTAGTGGCATCACACAGAGCTCCTATATTTTCTTCCCAGAAGCACCCATAGGACTTCAATTGTGTGTTAGTGGCATCACACAGAGCTCCTATATTTTCTTCCCAGAAGCACCCATAGGACTTCAATTGTGTGTTAGTGGCATCACACAGAGCTCCTATATTTTCTTCCCAGAAGCACCCATAGGACTTCAATTGTGTGTTAGTGGCATCACACAGAGCTCCCATATTTTCTTCCCAGAAGCACCCATAGGACTTCTAGTGTGTTAGTGGCATCACACAGAGCTCCTATATTTTCTTCCCAGAAGCACCCATAGGACTTCAATTGTGTGTTAGTGGCATCACACAGAGCTCCTATATTTTCTTCCCAGAAGCACCCATAGGACTTCTAGTGTGTTAGTGGCATCACACAGAGCTCCTATATTTTCTTCTCAGCAGTACCCACAGGACTTCTAGTGTGTTAGTGGCATCACACAGAGCTCCTATATTTTCTTTGAAGAAGCACCCATAGGACTTCTAGTGTGTTAGTGGCATCACACAGAGCTCCTATATTTTCTTCTCAGCAGCACCCACAGGACTTCTAGTGTGTTAGTGGCATCACACAGAGCTCCTATATTTTCTTCCCAGAAGCACCCATAGGACTTCTAGTGTGTTAGTGGCATCACACAGAGCTCCTGTATTTTCTTCTCAGCAGCACCCATAGGACTTCTAGTGTGTTAGTGGCAGCAAACAGAGCTCCTATATTTTCTTGTCAGCAGCACACATAGTACCTATAGTGTGTTAGTGTCAGCACCCATAGGACCTACAGTGTGCTCCTATGTGTGAGCACACATAGGAGCTCTATTTTTTATACTATATACACTACCGACTACAATGGCTGGAAGACCGCCAAGGAGAGGCAGAGCGTGCAGAGGCAAGAACACAGGGCAGGCAGGCTCTGTTTCTAGAGACAACAGTGCTGGCCGTGGACGTGGTCGTGCATCGTCATCAGCACGTGGCCATGGGACACGCTTGTCTTTGTTTTCGGCAGCTGGACATGTGGAGCCGCATCATGCTGAAGGCTTGGTAGAATGGATGACCAAGCCCTCCTCATCCTCCTCATCCTCTCTCACCCAGGCTCAGGGTACTGGCAGAGCAGCTGCCAACGCATACTCAATGGCATCATCAGCCACCCCTTCCCTAGACCCACCATGTCCTCCTGAGGAGTCCCCCGAACTCTTTGAGCACAGTGTTGGGTACATGCTCCAGGAGGATGCCCAACGATTCGAAGGCTCGGATGATGATACCCAGCTTGAGGAAGTCAGTAGTGTGCGCGCAGAGAGGGGGGATGCTGAAGGACAGCAATCTGGCAGTACTGTTCCACCAGCTGCAGCTTACTGCCAGGTTTGCTCTAGTGGTGAAGAGGGAGGGTATGATGAGGTCACTGACTCCACGTGGGTGCCTGAAGGGAGAGAGGATGAGGAGGAGGACGAGGAGGAGGAGGATGCGGCGTCACATGTCTAACGAGGCAGGATGCCCCCTGGAGGCCAGCTAGAGGCCAGCACAGCAACTGTACCACACCGCAGAGCTCCGCCTGTGCAGGGCGCCATACCTCTGCACGTTATCAGAAAAGTTCTTTGGTGTGGGCCTTTTTTGAGACGAGTGCATCAGATCGCACCACTGCTATTTGCAATATTTGTCTCAAGCGTATCTCGCGTGGCCAAAACATCAGCCGCTTGGGCACCACAAGCATGAGCAGACATATGTCGACCTGCCATGCAGCTCGTTGGCAAGCACACATAAAAGACCAACACCAAAGAACAAAGCGGACCTCTCCTTGCTCCTCATCAGCTGGGATCTCCATCCCCACTATATCTTCAGTCCTCTCTGAAAGCTGCTCTGAGAGGACTGAAGGTGTAGAATTAGGTGTGTCACAACCAAGTACTTGCAGTACACCGACGTCCGATTGTAGCAGGCAAATTTCCCTGCCCCAGCTGCTGGACCGTCGAAAGAAGTACACTCCCAGCCATCCACATGCCCAGCGGTTGAATGCTAGCTTGGCTAAATTGCTAGCACTTCAACTGCTGCCTTTTCAGTTGGTAGACTCGGCCCCCTTCCGTGAGTTTGTTCAATGTGCGGTTCCTCAGTGGCAGGTTCCCAAACGCCACTTTTTCTCATGGAAGGCGATTCCGTCTCTCTACCGGCATGTGGAAGGCAATGTCCATGCCTCGCTGGACAGGGCGGGCGGTCAGCGGTAAGGTGCATATTACCGCTGACTCATGGTCCAGCAGGCATGGACAGGGATGTTATCTTTCTTTCACGGCCCATTGGGTCACTCTATTGGCAGCTGGGAGGGATGCAGGACAAGGTGCAGTAGTGTTGGAGGTTGTTCCGCCACCATGCCTCCAAAATGCTACTACTGCTACTGGTTGTGACACACCTCTCTCCTCCACCCCCTCCTCTTCTTCTTCCTCCAGTGCTCTGTCCTCGGAACCAGCTGTGCTCCGTAGGCGTACAAGGGGCTACGCAAGTACGCAGGCAAAAAGATGCCATGCCGTGCTTGCGCTGGTGTGTTTGGGGGACAGGAGCCACACTGGGCCAGAGGTTCTGGCAGCTCTGCAGGGGCAGGCCGAGAGGTGGTTGACGCCACGCCAGCTTAAGCCAGGAATGGTCGTTTCTGACAATGGCACCAACCTCCTCTCCGCCCTGCGACAGGGGCAGCTCACCCATGTGTCCTGTACGGCTCACGTCCTCAACCTGGTGGTGCAGCGGTTCTTGGGCAGGTTCCCAGGCTTACAGGATGTCCTGAGGCAGGCCAGGAAAGTCTGTGTGCATTTCCGCCGATCTTATAATGCCAGTGCTCGGCTGACTGAGCTGCAAAAGGAGCTGAACCTGCCCAAGAACCGCCTAATATGTGACATGCCCACCAGGTGGAACTCAACGTTGGCCATGCTGCAGCGACTGCACACGCAGCAGAGGGCCATCAATGAGTACCTTTGCGACTACGGCACCAGGACAGGGTCAGGGGAGCTTTGCTTTTTTTCCCTACGCCAGTGGAGCATGATCAGGGATGCATGCACTGTCCTCTCACCATTTGAGGAGGCCACGAGGATGGTGAGCAGTGACAGTGCATGCATCAGTGACACTGTACATCTTGTCCACCTGTTGGAGCATACGCTGCGTGGGATAATGGACAGGGCACTTGAGGCAGAACAGAGGCAGGAAGAGGAGGACTTCCTTGCCTCTCAAGGCCCCCTTTATCCGGACAGTGTTCCTTCTGTCCCACCCATCACACAGGAAGAGGATGAGGAGGAGGAGGAGGAGGATTGTGTGAGCATGGAGGTGGAGCCTGGCACTCAGCATCAGCAGCAGCAGTCTTTTAGGGGTGATGTACAGTCCCAACAAACCAGTGGACTTGTACGTGGCTGGGAGGAGGTGGCTGGCGATCATGTCATCCTCAGTGACCCAGAAGACTCCGGACCGAATGCCTCAGCTAACCTACGCTGCATGGCCTCCCTGATCCTGCAAAGCCTGCGGAAGGATCCTCGTGTTCTTCGGATCAAGGAGAGGGACCATTACTGGCTGGCCACTCTCCTTGACCCACGGTACAAGGGTAAGGTTGCGGACCTTATCTTGCCGTCGCAGAGGGAGCAGAGGATGAGACATCTCAGGGAGGCCTTGCAGAAAGGTCTGTGCAACGCGTTCCCAGAAACTGGGAGGTTACAAACTCCTGGTCCTGGACGACGAGTTGCTGAGGCTTCGGTCAGTAGCAGAAGGAACGGTGGGGAAGGTGGACGTCTGACCGATGCGTTCAGACAATTTTTTAGTCCGCAGCCCCAAGGTATGATCGGTTCCAGCAACCATCGCCAGCGTCTGATATACATGGTGCAGGAATACCTAGGGGCAAGGTCAGACTTGGACACCTTTCCCACCGAAAATCCTCTGGCTTACTGGGTCCTGAGGATGGATCACTGGCCAGAGCTTGCACAGTATGCAATTGAGCTACTGGCCTGTCCTGCCTCCAGCGTTCTTTCCGAACGCACATTCAGTGCTGCTGGAGGATTTGTCACCGATCATAGGGTGCGCCTGTCCACTGACTCGGTTGATCGACTGACCTTCATAAAAATGAATCAGTCTTGGATCACCACCAGCTACCAGGCACCTGAAGCGGATATAACGGAATAATTTATAATGTCACATCCCTTCAAGACTGCCTATGCTGATGCTGAGTGACTGTCCTGACTATCCTCTTCCTCCTCCTCAATGATCCATGCCACCACACCAGTGCCTAAGGCACAAATTTTCAGCCCCTGTATAACAGGGGCGTGTACTTACAATTTTTTTAAAAAATGCTTCGCAACACGTGTGACTGCTGTGCTCCAAGTACAGTATCTGTGAGGGGTTGCAGTGTTGTGGCACCAGCACCAGTGCCTAAGGCACAATTTTTCAGCCCCTGTTGGGGCGTGTAATTACAATTTTTTAGGCAATGCTTTGCAACAGGTCTCATTGCTGTGCTAAGGGTACAGTATCTGTGAGGGGTTGCAGTGTTGTGGCAGCAGCACCAATGGCTAAGGCACAATTTTTCAGCCCCTGTTTAACAGGGGCGTGTAATTACAATTTTTTAAAAAGATGCTTTGCAACAGGTGTGACTGCTGTGCTCCAAGTACAGTATCTGTGAGGGGTTGCAGTGTTGTGGCACCAGCACCAGTGCCTAAGGCACAATTTTTCAGCCCCTGTTGGGGCGTGTAATTACAATTTTTAGGCAATGCTTTGCAACAGGTCTCATTGCTGTGCTAAGAGTACAGTATCTGTGAGGGGTTGCAGTGTTGTGGCACCAGCACCAATGCCTAAGGCACAATTTTTCAGCCCCTGTTTAACAGGGGCGTGTAATTACAATTTTTTTAAAAAGATGCTTTGCAACAGGTGTGACTGCTGTGCTCCAAGTACAGTATCTGTGAGGGGTTGCAGTGTTGTGGCACCAGCACCAGTGCCTAAGGCACAATTTTTCAGCCCCTGTTGGGGCGTGTAATTACAATTTTTAGGCAATGCTTTGCAACAGGTCTCATTGCTGTGCTAAGAGTACAGTGTCTGTGAGGGGTTGCAGTGTTGTGGCACCAGCACCAATGCCTAAGGCACAATTTTTCAGCCCCTGTTTAACAGGGGCGTGTAATTACAAATCTTGATCTAATGGTTCACAGCAGGGCCCATTCCTGCGCCCACCAAGAGTAACTGTGAGGGCTTACAGTCTTGTGGCAACACCGTCCACCACCACCACCACCACCAAAGGCCCAATTTTTCTGCCCGGTTCAACAGGTGCGTGCAAGTACAAATCTTGATCTATTAACTCACAGCAGGGCCCATTCCTGTGCCCACCAGTCTTGTGGCTACACCAACATCTAATAGGGCAAATTTCTGCAGAGTATATACGGCAGGCCCCTACTTTAAAACATCCAACTTACAAACGACTCCTACTTGCAAACGGAAAGAGAAAACAGGAAGTGAGAGGAAATCTACCCCTAGGAAGGGAAATTCTATCATGTTAGATTTAATTTGTGAAAAAGGTATCTCCTCTCTACTGATGCTTTATCACCAATCCTTGTTTCAATTAAAACCCCACTTTTCCAAAAACATTTGTCATTGGGACGGAAAGTGAGGTGACATGTTCTGAACAGATGTGCAAAGACAGCAAATGTTACAGGGGTGATAACCCCTCCCTATGTTCTCCAAAAAGCTTAAAAATTGATTTTTTTGGGATGGAGCTACACTTCATAATGTACCTGTTCAGATTCTACTTAAGAACAAACCTACAGTCCGTGTCTTGTGTGCACCACCTATATACTGCTGTTCAGAGTATATAGGGTTGTAGGTATAGGGTTTTATTTTGGGTGCGGGGTCCCCCTTAATATCCATACAAGACCCAAAGGGGCTGGGGGGTGGGGGGGGTGATGGGGTAGCCATGCCATTTTTCTCAAGGATTTTCAGCCATATGGCGGCCAGGACAAGACAAGACATTAAAGCCGCAAGTGGTTTTAAATGGCTTATTTTTTTCCTTTACAAATGTCATTTTGTGCAAGGACAGTTCTAAACACGGGAAACACATGCCACTTCACAGGCATACTTTAGACACCCCCCAGGTACCATATTTAAAGGAAAATTTCACACTTTTTTTTTCACTTTATGCATCATTAAAATGACTGCTCCCGAAAAAACGTTAGTTTTTAAAAGTTCTTTTTGCATTGATATATGTCCCCTGGGGCAGGACCCGGGTCCCCAAACCTGTTTTATGACATTAACATGCATATTGGCCGTTGTAATTAGCAATTTTGATTTTGAACGTTCGCGTCCATTATAACGAATAGGGTTCGAAAATTTGCGCAAACTTTCGGTCCGTTCGAAGGTTCTGGTGCGAACCGAACCCGGGGGTGTTCGGCTCATCCCTAATGCTGAGTTATCTCTGTTCTGGGTTGAATGACTAGGAAATCAATAATATAATAATAAGAACTATTATAGTTATAACCTAAAATATTAATCAGAGACACAGTCACTTTGTCTTTCGATATTGTAAGAATGCCCGCCCCCCCCGATACTCAACTGTCTAGTGGTCCCCCACTGATGTTTTTTCTACCTCAACCATCAAAATATATCTGGTGCCTCTGCATAGCCCTCTTTCTAGGTAACAATGTTTAGGTCTAATGGCCAATTACTACTTCCAAGCACTGTCACATGACATAGGGTGTCACATTACCACTTCCTAGGCCCTGATACCAGTCAACATCAGCCATAGCAGCCCCCTATTCCTCATATGACAGGATTCCTTTAAAATCAATTCCACTTTTAATAAGTAGCACAATAATGTATTAATGAAAAATGCAGCTCTCCTCTCTGGCAATAATCCCTCCAAAATAACTACTTTGTGCCCCAGCACTGGTCCTCTTACAAGCTGAATGACACCCAACATCATTGAATCGACATCCTATGAATACAGAATATTGGTCCTCGCCCCACATCATCCAATCCCCATTCTATGAATGCAGGGTGTCTTAAGCCACAACCCTGGGGGTATGTTACCATGACACTTGCCACTTGAGAAAAATTATGTTATCAAGTCAGTTATACTCTATATATCAGGTAAATATAAAAGGACATATAAAAAAAAAGTTACATGTGCGTGGGGGGCTCGAGAGAGGAAGGCTGGAAATAGGCTTTACTAACATTAATTTTAAAAAGAAACTTTTGTGTTCCTGTATCAACACATTCAGATAGCCCAGCGCTCAGAATAATCATAAAAATAACTGTTTACATAAAGATAGCTGAAGCATGCCGATTATTGACTGACATTGGGAAGTGTTTTTGCAGCCAGATGGAAGATGAGGTTAGTTAAGAATTCATGAAGATTGTGCTGCAATGTATTGGTAATGTGTAAAACACTCTGTTCACTCATTTCTTTGGAGACATTTTCTCTTTGTGCCAAAGTAGTAAAAACTGGCATATTTTCCTACTTAACCACTTGAGTGTCCCAGAGATTTTTTGTATGTCGTTTAGAATTTGTATCCTAATCTAACGTATTATATACTGTATACTGTTTTCTTTTTTATTTCTTTTTTTGGACAGATAGGGCTTTAATTTATTAGCAGTTTTGTACAAATACTGTACATTTTTGTTTGCAAGGCTTTTTTAGCAAGAGTTTGTGACAAAGTAGAAAAAAAAATTCCTGCAGTTGTACCCAATCTAATATTTACGTAATTTGAGCACCAGATAATTTACCCCAAAACATACGAGTCAAAGTCTGTCAATTAAAATATCACATAAGTGTGATTTTTATGTAACATAGCAGAATGATAAAGCTCAAAGTGAACATACGATTTATTCTTCTTTCAATGCTACATTGCAGGTTTGCATAAACTGTTAAAATCTCATTAACATAAGGTCAGTTTAGATTGAGGAGGGCAAAGATTAGCAAATTTTTTCACAGGTTTGCAATTGCAAAAACTCCAAATAACATTGCTTTCATTTCTGTATGCATTTGATGCAAAGTGAAAGCAATTGTCATCTAGACCATTCCACATAATTGTTGAGACCTGAGGATTAATCTGGACAGAAAATTATTTTTACATGTATTTATTTTTGAAGATATTTTTTTCTTTTTTCTTAATGGAGTCTTGATCTGATCCATGGAGACCTCATCTAGACTCCCATGCAACTCTGCAGCAGCAGATAACTTTTTCTCAGCCATAAAAAAACATATAAATGGTGTAGCTCTATATACAAAAAAAATGTCAAACCTGGGGCCCTCATTTTTTAAATGGATTTCCAGATTCCAAAAAGCTTCATGCCCACAGATCCCCTCCATCACTGGGCCGGGGTTGTGGGGAAGAAGCTCTTACCATCATCAGTATGGGTCCTCCCTGGCAAGGTATCCTCCATTTATTCAGAGCATATGGCCTGGTATAGTTTAGGAGTGATATACATGCTCATTCCCACACTTTCCTGGCCACTGAGGGGTCTTTGGGAGTACCCACATGGAAGGGCCCATATTTTTGGGGGTTTGTGTGGGGTCCTTCTTTAAATCCACAGCAGATCTGAAATTTCTGGTATGAATTTTGAGGGCATGTCTATTTGTTTATATTCACTTGTCAGCTGGGAATCCCTGGGTAACAGCTGAATGGGATTGGCAGTTGCTGGGAAACTGATGGGCACCAGCCTGATTGGGAGGCTCTCACATGCAGCATGTCACATGTAGCAGCTCTAGTAATACCACTGCTAAATATTTCACTGCAGCAGGATCAGCTCAGCTGAAAACCTATTTAGTTAGGGTAGTCGTTCACCAAACAAGCTAAATTTGGTCTGAACATGGGTTTGGACTGAATCTGGAGCTCAACCCTAGTAAACATCAAGGGATCATGTCTGATCATGCTTTGTCAATTCTACTTCCTCCCTGCTTTTGGCCTGGAAGCATGACATGATAATTAAACATATTGGGGTGGATTGACTAAAGGCAAACAGTCTGTGCACTGCAAGTGCAGTTGCTCTAGATCCGAGGGGAACATGAACAGAAAATAAAAAACAGCAGTTTTGCTTGCACTTGATTGGATGATAGAAATCAGCAGAGCTTCACCTCATTTCAGAGCTTCCCCTCAGATATAGCGTAATTGCACTTCCTCTCAGATCTAGCGCAATTGGACTTGCACTGCCCTTAAAGTGCACTTGGAGGTGCACTTGTGGGTGCACTTGCAGTACACACAGGGCTGGCCAAAGATATTGTGCTGCCAGCTAGGGATGGGCCCGGTGCTCGATTCGAACCCACATTCGAATCGAGCACCGGGCGTTCGCTCGCTCGGCGAGCCCAGAACTATTTGGGCCATTCGTATCACATTCGTGTGATGCGAGCGGCCCCGCAATGCATTGCGGCCGGCGCAGTGCATTGCTGGCTGATGAATGGCCAAGCATGCACTGTGACCCCGCATGCTTGGCCAATCACAGCGCCGGAAACTAGGAGAGCAATAATTGGCTACAGGCAGGACGCCTGTAGCCAATTAAAGCTCAGGGGCTTTAGTACACGCCCCACCATTTAAAAGGCCACCACGCCGTCGGCCCCGGTCACATGTGTTCCGGCTTTAGGAGAGAGCAGTCTGCTGATTCTGTCTTTGCTTGATTGCTATTTCTTTGCTAAACCATTGCTTCCGGAGTCATTTATCATTAGTGATCATTCATTGCTGCTGATTGCACAGTTAGTGTGTTATTAGCTGCTGCTGGGGATTAGTCTGGTGTGTGCGTACTGTTAGTACAGTATTGCAGTAGCACCAATCGCAGTGCTGTTAGCACAGCATTGCACCCCAACTTCTGTCCCAACCTTCTGTCCCATCCATATACTACCTATAGTGTCTTTGTGTCTTTGGCACCCATAGGACTTCTAGTGTGTTAGTGACAGCACACAGAGCTCCTATATTTTCTTGTCAGCAGCACACATATACTACCTATAGTGTCTTTGTGTCTTTGGCACCCATAGGACTTCTAGTGTGTTAGTGGCAGCACACAGAGCTCCTATATTTTCTTGTCAGCAGCACACATATACTACCTATAGTGTCTTTGTGTCTTTGGCACCCATAGGACTTCTAGTGTGTTAGTGGCAGCACACAGAGCTCCTATATTTTCTTGTCAGCAGCACACATATACTACCTATAGTGTCTTTGTGTCTTTGGCACCCATAGGACTTCTAGTGTGTTAGTGGCAGCACACAGAGCTCCTATATTTTCTTGTCAGCAGCACACATATACTACCTATAGTGTCTTTGTGTCTTTGGCACGCATAGGACTTCTAGTGTGTTAGTGGCAGCACACAGAGCTCCTATATTTTCTTGTCAGCAGCACACATATACTACCTATAGTGTCTTTGTGTCTTTGGCACCCATAGGACTTCTAGTGTGTTGGTGGCAGCACACAGAGCTCCTATATTTTCTTGTCAGCAGCACACATATACTACCTATAGTGTCTTTGTGTCAGCAGCACCCATAGGACTTCTAGTGTGTTAGTGGCAGCACACAAAGCTCCTATATTTTCTTGTCAGCAGCACACATATACTACCTATAGTGTCTTTGTGTCAGCAGAACCCATAGGACTTCTAGTGTGTTAGTGGCAGCACACAGAGCTCCTATATTTCCTTGACAGCAGCACACATATAGTACCTATAGTGTCTTTGTGTCAGCAGCACCCATAGGACTTATAGTGTGCTTGTGGCAGCACACATAGCTCCTATATTTTCTTGTCAGCAGCACACATAGTACCTATAGTGTGTTAGTGTCAGCACCCATAGGACCTACAGTGTGTTGTGAGCACACATAGGAGCTCGATTTTTTATACTTATGTGGGTGACCTTCGCGCTAATTAATAAACTAGATATAGTAGATGAATATGGTGATCTAAAAAGTGAACACTCAGATGCTAAAAGTGGAAAATATCCTAAAATCAGCTGCAAAATCTAAGAGTAAACGCAAACCCGTGAATAACAATAAATAAGAAGTGATTTTGCGCTAAAGTGCATCAAATATAAAAGTGCTCTGTGCGTGCAACCAACATTCAAGTGCTAAATAAATAAATGTATACTAAAACCAATCAATGGTCACTAAATCGTGACTCGAGGCTATTAATACACTAAGTGGAGTGCAACACAATTAAATATGATCAAAACTAGGATTATCAACACTTCATAAATAACAATTGATGATGAATAAAATATATAGATATATAAATGAACAAACTAGATCTCCAATTCAATCTAAAACCACAGGAGAAATGGATGAATTAGTCCATCGATGGGAAGGAGAAAATGTCCACAAAGTAGTTCATGCAAAGAGTGGTGTGGTAAAGGTGACACCCATAAAGAAATTGAAATTAAGATGGTCTCTACAACACAGATATATACACAGGTTCTTTCTTTCTTGAAAAGTGAGGGGTGCTGGGTAGTGAGGGCCTGCTCATCAATGGTGCTCTCTAGCCTCTCACCTCTCTTAAGGTCAATTAGGGCATCTGTCAGACCAAATGTGGCAGTTTCCAGCTTTCAAATCCCCCGGATGGTTCCCAGTATAATCTGTCTCCAGGCTATAAGGTCCGCCGTCTCAACCTCCACTTCCACATAGACGTGTCACAAAAGCCAGCCCTCCACTTATAAATATAAGGAGTATACCGCAATCCTGCAGTGATGGTTCACCCTCCGTGGGTGATACGGGGTTTGCCAGTGAGAAAAAGTGGAGAGAGGGACCCGATCGTGAAGTATATCAAATCAATTTATTACAAATAAAAGTAAATGCTTACATGAATAAAACAGCAAGATGAGTGTACGCGCGGTTCCGTGTCCAACACTTCCGGTATCCTGACCAATCCCTACGCGTTACGTCACGTGACCTCGTGACTTCATCGGGGGATGCTGATTGGTTGTTGTAGGTTGTCTTTTATATGCGACAACCGGAAGTTGCGTGGCGGCCATTTTGCCGTGGTCCGCGCATGTAAACAAAGCGCGGCCATTTTAATGTGGTCTTACTGCGCTTTAGCTAACGGATCTCATTAGTGTCCACTGTATTTTCTTCCTAATGATATTGGGATGTTGTATGATCGGGTATTGTTTGGTATATACATACAGTCATAATCAAACTACATGAGTGGTGCGCACCTACTCAGATGTGACTATAGTTAAAACGAACGCCTAGAGCCAGTACCGGAGCCATTCAAAAGTGGCACAGAGTAGTGGTGCAGAAAGCGGCCATTCGACTTAATGTAATAAAGAATACTTAGATACTATTACACTGGTACATCAGAGAAACACTCCCTGACGATTTGTAGATCGTCATAATGTAATCCTAATGTGGCTTCTTGGAACAGTACTCTAATTAATCTCAATCTATACATGTATGGTTAGGGGGATGGATCGTTTGACCAAATTAGCATACATGAAAGTTAGGTAAATCCTATGGGTATGTTACTGAACATGGCAATCTATAGGTAGACAATGGCCGCGCTTTGTTTACATGCGCGGACCACGGCAAAATGGCCGCCACGCAACTTCCGGTTGTCGCATATAAAAGACAACCTACAACAACCAATCAGCATCCCCTGATGAAGTCACGAGGTCACGTGACGTAACGCGTAGGGATTGGTCAGGATACCGGAAGTGTTGGACACGGAACCGTGCGTACACTCATCTTGCTGTTTTATTCATGTAAGCATTTACTTTTATTTGTAATAAATTGATTTGATATACTTCACGATCGGGTCCCTCTCTCCACTTTTTCTCACTGGCAAACCCCGTATCACCCACGGAGGGTGAACCATCACTGCAGGATTGCGGTATACTCCTTATATTTATAAGTGGAGGGCTGGCTTTTGTGACACGTCTATGTGGAAGTGGAGGTTGAGACGGCGGACCTTATAGCCTGGAGACAGATTATACTGGGAACCATCCGGGGGATTTGAAAGCTGGAAACTGCCACATTTGGTCTGACAGATGCCCTAATTGACCTTAAGAGAGGTGAGAGGCTAGAGAGCACCATTGATGAGCAGGCCCTCACTACCCAGCACCCCTCACTTTTCAAGAAAGAAAGAACCTGTGTATATATCTGTGTTGTAGAGACCATCTTAATTTCAATTTCTTTATGGGTGTCACCTTTACCACACCACTCTTTGCATGAACTACTTTGTGAACATTTTCTCCTTCCCATCGATGGACTAATTCATCCATTTCTCCTGTGGTTTTAGATTGAATTGGAGATCTAGTTTGTTCATTTATATATCTATATATTTTATTCATCATCAATTGTTATTTATGAAGTGTTGATAATCCTAGTTTTGATCATATTTAATTGTGTTGCACTCCACTTAGTGTATTAATAGCCTCGAGTCACGATTTAGTGACCATTGATTGGTTTTAGTATACATTTATTTATTTAGCACTTGAATGTTGGTTGCACGCACAGAGCACTTTTATATTTGATGCACTTTAGCGCAAAATCACTTCTTATTTATTGTTATTCACGGGTTTGCGTTTACTCTTAGATTTTGCAGCTGATTTTAGGATATTTTCCACTTTTAGCATCTGAGTGTTCACTTTTTAGATCACCATATTCATCTACTATATCTAGTTTATTAATTAGCGCGAAGGTCACCCACATATTTATTTCTGCACACGACGCACTTTTTTCCCTTTGCTGCTACCATGGATGTTTTTACATTTATGGAGAACAGATCTATCAATCTAGATGAAGTATTTAATGCACAGGTCAAAACTAGAAACACTGATCTCGAAACCATAGTGAGAAAATTAGGCCACCAGATGGATAAAAAGGTGAGCCTATGGTGGGATACCAACACCTTTGAGAGGTACATCAGGGAAGGGATTGTCCCGAGAAGATTACGATGGGACATCCCTCCCAATGATGGACTCACTGATAAAGACTCAATGGAAGAATGGTACGAGTTTTTTAACAGCAGGAGCGTAGATTGTCTTAGACTACTGCTGAAGAGAAAACAAAGGAAAACACAAATACTAGAGAAATTGATAGAAGAAACGAAAGCTAAACTAGAACCCTACAAAGATTCAGCAGATTTCAAAAAACTGGCTCTGCAGCTCAATAAAGATTTAATAGCAAAAGATCTAGAAGTACAACAGCGTAAGATGAAGAAGTACCAACGTGATGTAACTGATTATAAAACCGATCGGGTGTTCAAATGGCAAAATAAAAACGAACCAGTACCGTCCGCTACATCTTACAGTACACCTCAAAGAGAAGTTAGGATACAAGATCCCACGGCAGCTTACGCAAGTAACGCACCCAATAGGGATCAAACCACTACCAGACCTGGTCAAGATCTACGATACATTCAGCAATATGAAACACCTAGAATGTATCAAGATCCCAGGAATACAGGTACTTATTCACATCAGACCCCAAAAAAGGTCTGGAAGAAACCTTTCAAAAAACCGTGGATCAACAAGAAGACGCAGAACAATTGGCATCAGAATCCACAACAACCAAGAGACTACAGAGGACCCCCACCATACCAACAACCGTATTATCAACAACCACAACAAGAGAGAAGTCCAGCCCCGATGTACAATAGATTTGAGCCTCTTAGGCAACATCAAGATACGCAACATTACTACTATGATCCATCTAGACAACAATACCCATATGAGAAAACTCACTATGAGAGACCAGCTCAGAGCTCTTTTTTAGACAGAGACCGGAGAGAACACTCCCCAAGGAGATCACCGAGGGAACTCCACCGCTCACCCAACACGAGAACAGCACCACCAAGAACAGAGGAAAGTCCCGAAGACAGAGAGGCTGTAGAGCGGGAAAGAGATTACAAAAGAAAAAGACACTAATTGGGGAAGGGGTTGTGAACCTGAGCGGTAAATCACTATCCATTGAAGAACTATCTGTATTAAACAAAGGCCTTAAACATGCTCCGATTAAAAATCTGAGCAAATTTGATACATATATAGGCATACAGAAATATGTGAGAAAATTAAACATTAAAAAATATATCATGGGCAATCCTTTTAAACCCACACAAATTAATACTCTGCACGAATCACTTTCAGCACATAGCACTTTACGGAATAATTCAGTTTACAACCCACAAGTCTCGAACAACCAGCACATAGAGGTGTTCAAAAGACTAGTAGTGGAAGATTTACAAACAATGGAGGTCAAGAAATTATCAGATCCCATTCATATCCGTAAAGGCATTAAATCCTTACAGCAGCGTCAAGATATAGTAGTGAGACCAGCTGATAAGGGAGGAGCAGTAGTGGTACAGTCAAAAGAACAGTACACGCAAGAATTGGTAAGGCAACTACAAGACCATGAGACATACATCAAACTGTCTGGCAATCCAATACAAAAATATAAAAAAGAATTGGAACTTGTAGTCAATTTGGGCATCAAAAAAGATATACTCAATAAAAAAGAATCCAAATACCTCATTCCAGAGACCTGTAGAATACCGGTGATATACACTATTCCGAAAATACATAAAAATAAAGACACTCCACCAGGAAGACCTATAGTGAACGGAATAGATTCACTGACTGCCCGAATGGGCGAATATATAGATTTCTTCATTCAGCCAGCAGTGCAGCAAACGAAAGCGTACCTCAAAGACACAAAGCATGTGCTACAGCTTCTAGAATCGGTGCCAGTATTGGAAGGACGTACTATCTTGGCAACGGCTGATGTTTCGTCATTATATACCATAGTCCCCCACCACGAAGCCTGTACAGCCACGAAGTGGCTACTTAGAGCACATAGCACTTTACTTTGCAAGCACAGGAAGTTTTTAATCAAATGTTTGGATTTTAGTTTGAAATGCAGTTATTTTTGGCATAACCAGTCGTTTTATAAGCAAGCCATAGGGATCGCCATGGGAGCAAAATTTGCCCCTAGCGTAGCGAATGCATTTATGGCACACTGGGAGGAAGATTCTATTTATGCTAACATGCCTGCACAATTGGCCTTATATAAAAGGTATATTGACGACTTGATTATTATTTGGAACGGAAGTCAGGAGACTCTGGAAGAGTTTTTAAACAATCTTAATAAAAATGATAAGAACATTAAGCTGGTGTGGAACATTAATAGCACCACTGTTGACTTCCTGGATCTGAATATTTCCATCAAGTCGGACAAGATTATTACTAAAACGCATTTCAAAAATGTCGACACAAACAGCTATATATCACTTCATAGCTGTCATTTCAAACCATGGTTATTTAACATCCCGAAGGGACAATTGGTACGGATCCGACGAAACTGTACAAGAGATGAAGACTTCAATACACAAGCAAAGCTTATTGGGGATAGGTTTAAAGAAAAAGGATATGAGGAATCTTGGATTCAACAACAAATTTTGCAGGTAGAAAAAATGAGTAGATCGAACATGCTAAAGGATAAACCCAAGAATAAGTCTGTCACCTGGAGTGAAGCTCCATGTTTGATCTTGGATTTTAATGCTCAATACAAGGATGTCGCCAAAATTATTCAGAAACACTGGCATGTACTGACGAGCGACAAAGACCTCAAAACAATCCTCCCAGCAAAACCGAAGATTATATATAAACGGGCACCGACAGTAAGAGACCTAGTGGTTAAGACCGTAGTGGACCCACCCCCGAAAAAAGGTTTCTCCTTCTTTTCTGGAAAAGGCTTCTTTCCGTGTAGAAGTTGCTACGCCTGCCGTAAAGCCCAGAAATTTCAGGGCAAAAGAACCGATTTCACGGCCACAACCACAGGAGAAAAGTATTCCATTAAAGATTTTATCAGCTGTCGTACAGAGGGAGTCGTGTACTGTCTGCAATGTAGCTGCAACTTACAATATATAGGGCGAACGAAAAGGGAGCTACGAGTTCGCATTAAGGAACACATTCAGAAAATAATCAAAGGCTGCCCCAAACACAATGTCTCACGGCACTTTGCCCTAGTGCACAATAAAGACCCAAATCAGTTGCGCTTCTGGGGGATAGAACGCTATAACCCCTCCTGGCGAGGGAGCCACAAAATACGAGCAATCAGCCAGAAGGAATCGATGTGGATTTTTTCTATGCGCACCTTGGTTCCAGAGGGGTTGAATGTAGAGTTCGATCTAAATTGTTTTTTAAGCAATTTTTAAAGATACAGTTATTCGCATACAGAGATAACTAAGTCTAGAGGCACTACCCATCATTATAATATACTGTAGTGCAATAGACATATGAGCATATCATTTAAATAGTGCAGAGTATTTAGTTTTTTGAGATTTTAGAGATATTTATTCACATTTTAAATATTTATATATATACACTTTGATACAGTGTTGATATATTTTGTATGATGTTTACGTTCACTATATTCACATGGTCTTTGACCAATTGTATGAATATCAATTAGCCCTGTAGGACATTTTCGGTATCCAAAACCACACTCATTATGAGGATGGAGTTAAAATACATCCTCTCATATATATGTAAAATAATGAAACCTCATGTCTGGGAACAGTAAACAACATTTTAATTTGTTTGAATAGTTCTGAAAAAACATAATTTTAAAGAAATATATTTTAAATCAGTTTTAAATATTTATTATCCATATTCTAAAATATTTTATATAATTAAAATATGGACATAGTAGTATATGTGTTTTCCTGATTACACCATCCTTGAGTGATGGGATTTCTATGGACTCAAGAGAAAATATTTGTTTCTGAGGACCATACTGTCTAACAGTTTTTTAACACCCCCCTTCTTTATTGCCATTTATCAACAACTGGATAGCCTTTACTGACATCGGACTGTTGATAATGCAGGCAGAATCCGGGTTTGACCATCATATCTATATACATATATGTATGTATATTTTCTCGTTCTATAAAATATATATATATAAATTTTTTATTAATTTTTGTTGTCTACCTATAGATTGCCATGTTCAGTAACATACCCATAGGATTTACCTAACTTTCATGTATGCTAATTTGGTCAAACGATCCATCCCCCTAACCATACATGTATAGATTGAGATTAATTAGAGTACTGTTCCAAGAAGCCACATTAGGATTACATTATGACGATCTACAAATCGTCAGGGAGTGTTTCTCTGATGTACCAGTGTAATAGTATCTAAGTATTCTTTATTACATTAAGTCGAATGGCCGCTTTCTGCACCACTACTCTGTGCCACTTTTGAATGGCTCCGGTACTGGCTCTAGGCGTTCGTTTTAACTATAGTCACATCTGAGTAGGTGCGCACCACTCATGTAGTTTGATTATGACTGTATGTATATACCAAACAATACCCGATCATACAACATCCCAATATCATTAGGAAGAAAATACAGTGGACACTAATGAGATCCGCTATCTAAAGCGCAGCAAGACCACATTAAAATGGCCGCGCTTTGTTTACATGCGCGGACCACGGCAAAATGGCCGCCACGCAACTTCCGGTTGTCGCATATAAAAGACAACCTACAACAACCAATCAGCATCCCCTGATGAAGTCACGAGGTCACGTGACGTAACGCGTAGGGATTGGTCAGGATACCGGAAGTGTTGGACACGGAACCGCGCGTACACTCATCTTGCTGTTTTATTCATGTAAGCATTTACTTTTATTTGTAATAAATTGATTTGATATACTTCACGATCGGGTCCCTCTCTCCACTTTTTCTCACTGGCAAACCCCGTATCACCCACGGAGGGTGAACCATCACTGCAGGATTGCGGTATACTCCTTATATTTATAAGTGGAGGGCTGGCTTTTGTGACACGTCTATGTGGAAGTGGAGGTTGAGACGGCGGACCTTATAGCCTGGAGACAGATTATACTGGGAACCATCCGGGGGATTTGAAAGCTGGAAACTGCCACATTTGGTCTGACAGATGCCCTAATTGACCTTAAGAGAGGTGAGAGGCTAGAGAGCACCATTGATGAGCAGGCCCTCACTACCCAGCACCCCTCACTTTTCAAGAAAGAAAGAACCTGTGTATATATCTGTGTTGTAGAGACCATCTTAATTTCAATTTCTTTATGGGTGTCACCTTTACCACACCACTCTTTGCATGAACTACTTTGTGGACGTTTTCTCCTTCCCATCGATGGACTAATTCATCCATTTCTCCTGTGGTTTTAGATTGAATTGGAGATCTAGTTTGTTCATTTATATATCTATATATTTTATTCATCATCAATTGTTATTTATGAAGTGTTGATAATCCTAGTTTTGATCATATTTAATTGTGTTGCACTCCACTTAGTGTATTAATAGCCTCGAGTCACGATTTAGTGACCATTGATTGGTTTTAGTATACATTTATTTATTTAGCACTTGAATGTTTGTTGCACGCACAGAGCACTTTTATATTTGATGCACTTTAGCGCAAAATCACTTCTTATCGATTTTTTATACTATATACACTACCGACTACAATGGCTGGAAGACCGCCAAGGAGAGGCAGACCGTGCCGAGGCAAGAACACAGGGCAGGCAGGCTCTGTTTCTAGAGACAACAGTGCTGGCCGTGGACGTGGTCGTGCATTGTCATCAGCACGTGGCCATGGGACACGCTTGTCTTTGTTTTCGGCAGCTGGACATGTGGAGCCGCATCATGCCGAAGGCTTGGTAGAATGGATGACCAAGCCCTCCTCATCCTCCTCATCCTCTCTCACCCAGGCTGAGGGTACTGGCAGAGCAGCTGCCAACGCGTACTCAATGGCATCATCAGCCACCCCTTCCCTAGACCCACCATGTCCTCCTGAGGAGTCCCCCGAACTGTTTGAGCACAGTGTTGGGTACATGCTCCAGGAGAATGCCCAACGATTCGAAGGCTCGGATGATGATACCCAGCTTGAGGAAGGCAGTAGTGTACGCGCAGAGAGAGGGGATGCTGAAGGACAGCAATCTGGCAGTACTGTTCCACCAGCTGCAGCTTACTGCCAGGTTTGCTCTAGTGGTGAAGAGGGAGGGGATGATGAGGTCACTGACTCCACGTGGGTGCCGTAAGGGAGAGAGGAGGAGGAGGAGGAGGATGCGGCGTCACATGTCCAACGAGGCAGGATGCCCCCTGGAGGCCAGCTAGAGGCCAGCACAGCAACTGTATCACACCGCAGAGCTACGCCTGTGCAGGGCGCTGCCTCTGCACGTTATCACAAAAGTTCTTTGGTGTGGGCCTTTTTTGAGAGGAGTGCATCAGATCGCACCACTGCTATTTGCAATATTTGTCTCAAGCGTATCTCGCGTGGCCAAAACATCAGCCGCTTGGGCACCACAAGCATGAGCAGACATATGTCGACCTGCCATGCAGCTCGTTGGCAAGCACACATAAAAGACCCACACCAAAGAACAAAGCGGACCTCTCCTTGCTCCTCATCAGCTGCGATCTCCATCCCCACTATATCTTCAGTCCTCTCTGAAAGCTGCTCTGAGAGGACTGAAGGTGTAGAATTAGGTGTGTCACAACCAAGTACTTGCAGTACACCGACGTCCGATTGTAGCAGGCAAATTTCCCTGCCCCAGCTGCTGGACCGTCAAAAGAGGCCATTGTTCAATTGTTCAACAGGTGCATGCAATTACAAATCTTGATCTAATAACTCACAGCAGGGCCCATTCCTGTGCCCACCAAGAGTAACTGTGAGGGCTTACAGTCTTGTGGCAACACCGTCCACCACCAAAGGCCCAATTTTTCTGCCCTGTTCAACAGGTGCATGCAATTACAAATCTTGATCTAATAACTCACAGCAGGGCCCATTCCTGCGCCCACCAAGAGTAACTGTGAGGGCTTACAGTGTTGTGGCTACACCAACATCTAATAGGGCAAATTTCTGCAGAGTATATACGGCAGGCCCCTACTTCAAACATCCAACTTACAAACGACTCCTACTTGCAAACGGAAAGAGAAAACAGGAAGTGAGAGGAAATCTACCCCTAGGAAGGGAAATTCTATCCTGTTAGACTTAATTTGGGAAACAGGTATCTCCTCTCTACTGATGCTTTATCACCAATCCTTGTTTCAATTAAAACCCCACTTTTACAAAAACATTTGTCATTGGGACGGAAAGTGAGGTGAAATGTTCTGAACAAATGTGTAAAGACAGCAAATGTTACAGGGGTGATAACCCCTCCCTATGTTCTCCAAAAAGCTTAAAAATAGATTTTTTGGGGACGGAGCTACACTTCATAATGTACCTGTTCAGATTCTACTTAAGAACAAACCTACAGTCCGTGTCTTGTTTGCACCGCCTGTATACTGCTGTTCAGAGTATATAGGGTTGTAGGTATAGGGTTTTATTTTGGGTGCGGGGTCCCCCTTAATATCCATACAAGACCCAAAGGGGCTGGGGTGGGGGGGGGGGTTTATGGGGTAGCCATGCCATTTTTCACAAGGATTTTCAGCCATATGGCGGCCAGGACAAGACATGACATTAAAGCCGCAAGTGGTTTTAAATGGCTTCTTTTTTTCCTTTACAAATGTCATTTTGTGCAGGGACAGTTCTAAACATGGGAAACACATGCCACTTCACAGCTATGCTTTAGACACCCCCCAGGTACCATATTTAAAGGAATATTTCACTTTTTTTTCACTTTATGCATCATTAAAATGACTGCTCCCGAAAAAACGTTAGTTTTTAAAAGTTCTTTTTGCATTGATATATGTCCCCTGGGGCAGGACCCAGGTCCCCAAACCTGTTTTATGACATTAACATGCATATTGGCCGTTGTAATTAGCAATTTTGATTTCGAACGTTCGCGTCCATTATAACGAATAGGGTTCGAAAATTTGCGCGAACTTTCGGTCCGTTCGAAGGTTCTGGTGCGAACCAAACCCGGGGGTGTTCGGCTCATCCCTACTGCCAGGTTCCAAGCATGAAATGCTGCCCCCCCCCAAAAACAATCACGTCCACCAAAAATTTGGCTATGTTCACATCAGTGTGGGTGCGGGAGTCAGTGCGTATAAATTGCACACATTTCCACACCTGTATAAACCACACTGCTTTAAGAAAACATGTAGGGGTCCCATTACCTCTTAATGGCACCCCCATGCACTGAAAAATACAAGGTGATTTCCCACACAGGTGGAACAGACACTGTGCAGAACTCTCTTTTATCAACTTGGGGATGTACGGGCATTGCATGCATCTCTGTGCCAGCATCCCATTCACTTGTATTGGAACCCGCACCTGTATGTCATATTAAAATACAGAGGCTATGTCCATGCAGCCTCCTGTAGAAATTAATGGGGTGCTAGCTCAGGGAGGTGCACAACACCTATGCTGATAAATGCCTACCCCATGCTCATAAAAGACAGCCCTGCATGGGAGACACATTGTTTACACCTCTTGTGAATGTACATGTACTAAAAATAGAATCTGAAATAACAGTTGTCTTCATAGCTATATCAGTGATATGAAGCCTGAGTGTGTTACCTGTTAGCTGATAAGTTAGTGCCATCCTCAGCAGCACAGACACAGAGGAGAGAACCCCCCTCAGCTTGGCAGCAGGGCTGCAGAGAAGGGGGTCTGAGGGAAAGGATACAGGAGGAGAGGTCACTACACTGAGGAGGAATGGGCTCTGAGATCATCCAGAGAAGGGAGAGGAAAAAAAAACAGGAGGCTGGAGGGGTGGGGCTGGTCATGTCAGACATTGGGACACTCTGAAAGAGAAAGTAGGAGTGATAGAAATTAATGGAGAGGGGAGAGAGTAGGCAAGCAGAGGAGCAGGACAGTTGTGTGCATCTAGAATCACTCAAGAAAGCACTGATAGCCCATGCCTTCCCAAATGTGAGGTATTGTAAATAACTGTTAACGATTCTTTATATATATATATATATATATATATATATATATATATATATATATATATATATATATATATATATATATATATATATATATATGTATTATGATACCTGTATTTAAATGCTATTATTAATGTCATTTTTATAGAATTTTAAATTTATTAGTAAATAAGATTTTGTAAACACTGAAATATGATTTTACCCATGGCGTGTTCTATTACAGTTATACGGGGTTTATCAATTATGAAATATATTTTATTTTAATTTATTAATACATATTTATACTTGTATACTTTATTAAAAAATGTTTTTAATGATTATAAATGTATTTTACATTTATATGTATGGTGTATAGCTGCATTACATATGTGGATTACATTAATTTACTATACACCATTCACATTTAAATAGGCACATGTATGATCTTTAAATATTGATAAAAACAATGTTTTTTAATAATTAGGTTAATGTATATTGTGTAGGGGGAATTTAACTTTATTATTTTATTAATATGTTGGGGAATAATGTGTGCTGATTCGTGTTCAACTTTTGTATTTTACACTTCCTCATACTGTAATCCTGCTACATCACACAAGAATACAGTGAGAGGAGCCGTTCTCAGGAGCTCCCGGCGTTTGTAGATCGCTTCTCAACTCAACATGAGAAGCGAGCTACAGACCATCATAAACAGGCACTCAGAGGAGAGCGATCTCCTCTGAGAATGCCTGAGAACTGAATAACGGTATTTTACTGCAGTTTCATAAAAGGACACCATAGTAATGTAATTCAGATGTGACAAGAAAAAGTGTGGATGATAATCCAATGTGTATTAATCAACTTTGCCATTCTCACACACAGGGGACATTTTTTTAAATGTGCCATGCCCTTTTCATAAAAAGATAGACAGAAAAAAAAGCTGATTAGCTTTAAAAAACTGTTGACACCTAGTTCCACAATAACATGACAAATGATCTGATTGTCTACTTGAAATTGCTTAGAGATGCCCAGCATAAGGGTCCTTGAACATGACTAGCAACAGGCTAAAAAAAGTTGCCAATATCTAATTTGCCTACTGCTTGTTAGGATAAGATGTATTTTTCAACCAGTGTAGGAATGATTACAATTGTTATACACCAATGTTTTTTGGAATATGTATGTACATTTTTTGGAAAGTGAACATTTTTTGTATTGTCAGTGAAATAATTAAAGTTAAGTTAGAAACCCAGGATTCATTATGCAATTTGACATTTAATGTCCACCTAGTCAAAAGGACGGTTCATTTGATTACCGTACTATAATCTGATATTTGCATATATGTCATAACTTGACAAAATTAGTCATCCAAACTCAGAAAACACAAAACATAGACTGTAGAATAATTTGTACCCACACATGGTTACACAGAAATCAGTCCAGGCACCACGGCCATGGGGTGACGCCACATCACACCACTTCACTTCACCAAATCACACCACTTTTTTTCAAGAAAATGTATACAGGATTCTCTCTAAAATGTAGTAAAAATTTGTAAAAGCTAGTCATTTTTTTAATCGAACTAGAGAAGGCAGGAAATTGGGCATTTAGCAATGACATCCTGGTATATCCAATATTATCAAAATATCCAAAACATATTTATATAATAAAAAGAGATTTTAGTACAAAGTATTAAAAATACATATTTCAACAGGTGGGCAATAAACCCCCCATACATAAAATCAGAAACAAGGGTACCAGTCAGACTGTTTGTAGAGCTTGCCTACACGTTTTGGGGTAAGGGCCACTTCTTCAAGGCTGACTAGGTACTATTAGCAATCAAATAAATACAATAAATACAAACATATATAGAATTGCATTCCTATAAGAACCCCCTATCCCATGGAAAAAGGGGAAGAAGAAAAAAAAAATTACTAGTCATTTTTTTAGTTGCAGAAGAACCTCAGAGACAATACATCCATAGAGAATCAGAATGAGATCATCTTACCAACGCTACATGGTAGAAGACATATTGAAAGTAAACTCCAGCCAGATATTTTTTTTAAGTTTTGGATAGTGGAAAAGCATAACATTTTTTCCTAATGTTTTTGGGTGTCTGTGTGCTCTTTTGGGAGATGTCCTCCCACTTCCTGCCCTGGTTACCCATTGGACATAAATCGAAAGAAAAAAATAAAATAACAGAGGTTATGTCCCTTTCCCACACTACTAAAATATGATCTTAATCTCCCAGAAGGACTGCAATTAAAACTTACAGAGGTTCTATCTCTATTTTCATGCTCAGTTTAAATTACTTTTTTTTATTTCTAAAATAAACATAGGAAAACATAACTCACGACAGTAAAAAGAGATCCGTGAAATTTAGTGGAAGTATGCTATGAGCAGTTCAGAGGTTATGATGTTTGCCTTAGTAGTTAGGTTTGGGTTCAGTTGAATATTCATAAATTAAGGTGGTTGTAAACCCACTTTTTGGACTTCTACCTATAGGTAAGCCTAGAATAAGGTTTACCTATAGGTAGTGGAAATATCTCCTAAACGTGCGTCGTTTAGGAGATATTTCACTTGTAGTCTGCCAAAAATTCCAACGGCGCATGCGCAGGGAAGAAACTAAACTAAGTGCCGTATCTTTCCTAGCCTGTGGCGTTAATCGCGGCTCCCGTGCACATCCGTGGAAGTGACGTCACGCGGCTCCGGCGAATCACAGAGCCGGAGTCTGTGACCCAGAAGGAATAGGGGCCAGAAGATGGACGCTGCCTGCACAGGGGACATCGCTGGATTTTTTTGCAGGTAAGTGGCACATAATGGGCTAGTATGCAATGCATACTAACCCATTATGCTTTTCATTTGCAGGCTTTGCAGCGACCAAAAGAGGAAGTAAAACCCACCAGGGTTCACTTCCTCTTTAACGTGCTAGTTTAATTGAGAGCTAAAAAAGGTAGGAGTTTGTGTGTGTGTGTGCTTACATAACTGACATGAATAGCTCTGGCACTTTGAACTTTGTCAGCACTCTATAAGTAAAGAAATTTAATAAAGACAAAGTGTAAGAAGCCTGCTGTTTTGTAGACATTTTGTTTCAGTCTGTAAAACTTTTTGTAAAGGAAACTAAGGTCCCTTCTAGATTTTAAATTCTAGTAATTTTTGCTTCTGTTTGCACTGGATATACTTATACTTCCCCACTGCACTTTAAAAGCACCCATAGGGAGAGCTACATTCACATTGCCATTTAGTGCTTATAATAAGTCCTAATAGGCCTTCACTGCTCTTACTTCAGTTTCTACATTAACCTGAGTTAGTCTCCCTGATTTGCCTCTAATCAAAGTGTCACTGTGTCATCTGTACTTAGCTTTTCTGCAGAACCGAGCCAGCAGCAGTGGCATTACAAAGATTCTGAGAGATATGTGTATACTGTGTATTCCAAGACTGGTTTCATATATACAAACATTTTGCTTTGCTAAAGAGAACCCTGAATGCTGATGTGTTTCTGAATCAATACCCAAATTTTAGAGCTGCTGTGATGTTTCAGAAAATGTAAAAAAAAAATTAGAATTGGTCTAATCTATTCTCTCATCTCTACCTGAAACATTCTCTGCACATTAAATGATTCACAATAAGAAACAACAGTTTCCTCAGCTGTATGGTGAATGTGAGTACCGTTGGCGATAAGCAATCGACCACTGTGAATGTGAAATCCATACAAATTTAAGTAAACTCAGATGAATGCATGGCAAGTGGTCTAAGACTGACTGTATAATGCTAGCTATACACATTTCTTTTATTCTGTCCACTTGAGGTTTTAAATTCGGCTCCTTAAAAGAAAAACTGCAGTAGTTGTAGGGAAATTCCATTTTAGCTTTTTTTCTTTCTTCAAGTGGTTGTTTTGAACCATGTTTTTAGTATACAACTCTTCTTTCTTGTTCAGAGGTTTTTAATGAGAGAAAACAGCAATTACATTGTATAATATCACTCAAGCCATAGGGCTGTAACACAGGTAAAACAAGGCTCAAAAAAAAAAGAAAAAACACTGAAATTTCAATAGTAATAAAACACTGATTAGTGTGGGAACCAAAGCATTTCCGGGCTTGATCCATGAGGCAACAAGTAGCGGTGTGCAGGCTCTCATGTATGCTAACAATGATAAATCAAGCGTTAGAGAGACAGAAGGAAAGACAGGAAAAGAAGAGTAGAATAATGGGGGGGGGGGGTGTAGAAGGATAAGGGGGTGTCAATAGGTGGGGCTTAAGCAATCTAGAGGATAGAGAGAACTTAAACTAGTTTTATCAGAGTTCCAACAGAGATGAGTCAAATTCTGGAGGAAAGGAATGATCCACCCATGATTGCCATAAAGCAAGTATAAGCATTCTTCCTATCCAGCAATGTGGCTTCAATTTTAACGTGAATTAGACATGTGCAATTTGTTTTGTTTTTGTTTTTTTTTCGTTTTTTTCGTTCGTTTGTTTTCGTACGAATGAACGAATCGTTCAAATTGAACGAATCCGAATAACGAATCGTTCGAATCGTATGAATCCGATTAACGAATCGTTCGAATCGAACGAATCCGAAAAAAAACAAATTAGAAACAACGAATGTACGAATGAAGAAAATCCGAAAAACGAAAAAAGGAACAACGAAAATGACCGAAAAAATTCGTACATTCGTAACTTTTTTTTTTGTTGAATTGGTAATTTTCCGTGTCCCTTACAATGGTGCTGCTTAACATGCTTCGAATAGATTGAACGAAAAAATTCGTACATTCGTAACTTTTTTTTTTCGATTCGTAACTTTTTTTTTTCGATTCGTAACTTTTTTTTTCGATTCGTAACTTTTTTTTTTCGATTCTTAACTTTTTTTTCGATTCTTAACTTTTTTTTCGATTCGTAACTTTTTTTTTCGATTCGTAACTTATTTTTTCGATTCTTAACTTTTTTTTCGATTCGTAACTTTTTTTTTTCGATTCGTAAATTATTAAAATGTAATAATAGCATACACATTACATAAAATTATGAATTATGCTCCGATTACGAATCTACGAATGTTACGAATGTTACGAATGTACGAATAACTACGAATGCGTCCGAATTTCGAATAAACGAATGAACGAAAATTAAACTAACGAAAAAACGAATCAACGAAAAATAACTCTTACGAATGTACGAATCGTTACGAATACGAACAACAACGACTTACGAATGTACAAATCGTTACGAATACGAACGCCGACGACTTACGAATGTACGGAAAAAAAAAAAACGAAACGAAAATAAACAAATTTTTTTGTTGTGCACATGTCTAACGTGAATCAAAGCTTGGGTAATCCTATTCTTTGTTTCGATATGCCGAAAACTAGGGGATTTCCAAGCCTTTGCTAAGGCATTCTTGGCCACAGTCATAGGCGCAGCCTATTACATTAGGGTGTGCACCCCAAAGCTCAAACACACATGAGTGTATATATATATATATATATATATATATTTATGGTTGAAGCCCTATGGCCGATACGTGTCTGAAGACGAATAACTTAACCATAAGATCTATAACATGAAAAGGGGGACCTGAAGTGTGCCTTGGTCTATGGACGGTATGCCAAAAATAAGGGGGCATACCCCGATTAGAAATGAGTATTTGATGAGGGTGATGTTGTGAGAAATGCCCTTGAAAGGGGGAATGGGAGGGTGGGTATTGCGCACCGGAACCGACGAAGACCACAGGCGAGTGGGCCGGTTAAATACCCTCCCGGGCTCCTCCCATAAATTCAGGCCACCATGTTGGCCTTCCACTTATGGTTGAAGCCCTATGGCCGATACGTGTCTGAAGAGGAATAACTTAACCATAAGATCTATAACATGAAAAGGGGGACCTGAAGTGTGCCTTGGTCTATGGACGGTATGCCAAAAATAAGGGGGCAAAAACTGAGGTAGGGTTTGAAGATGTTTATTGACTTTTAGCATTGTCTACTGCGTGAGTTGAGCGAAGGCCCGTGACATTTCCGCCTGTGGGTCATGTATATACCGGGTGAAGCAGGCTGACTTCCATCTGCCGAGTCTCTGGATGATGTGGCCTGGGACCCCCTGCTGTGAGGCGATTGAGGTGGCCCCGATCCGAAAAGAGTGACCGGAGTATTCGCTGGGGTTGAGGCGTAGGTTGCGGAGGAGAATCCTTACGTGTGTCTTGAACTGGCAGGTGCTTAGGGGTTTGACTGGGAAAAGCAGAAGGGGATCGGTGTCCCTTTGTTCTGGCAGGAGTGAGAGCAGGCGGTTGAGAACCGTCACTGGGCACCAGGAATTGCCGGTTCTGTATAGATGGATGTCCACCCCGTGGCCAGCTTGCTGAGTCTTGGAGACGCTGAGGTGGAGCACGAAGTGGTCTTGATGGCGAACTAGGTGGCGTCTGCACAAGGTTTGGCTGGTCGAGCTGTTACAGGTGAATTCGCTGGGACGTAGGAACCCATAGTAGGCCAGGTAGATAGCGGCTTGTATGACCTGGCTGAGGAGGACACCAAAGGGGGAACCAGCGAGTATGGCGAACATCTCGCGGAAGATGGCACTCGTGATGGGGCGACGTCTGGTTCTGTTTGCTGGTTGCTGCTTCTGGACGCCGCGTAGGACAGCTCGGACGGCGTGGGACGAGAAGACAGGCGGTCTAGTGGGATCTTGAAGGGCCAAAAAGTGCTGTACGCCGGCCAGGTACAGGCGGATGGTGTTGTAGGATAGGTTTAACTGTGTGTGACAGTGTGAGACGAAGGCCAGGATGTGCCTGGTGTCTGTGGGTGTTGACACGGCGTTGGTGGCTAGGAACTTGTTGACCGTGTCCCAGGCTGCGTGGTAGGCTTTGAGTGTGTTGTGAGACAGGGACTGGTTGATGAGCTGGGTGGCCCCATGTAGGTATCGGTCTAGTCTAGGGTCAGCTGAGACCAAGCGGGGAAAGGGGCGGACACCCGATCGGCCTCTGGTATCTGTCGGAAGAAGGAGACGAAGTTAAAGCGTGACAGCGCGTCTGCTGCCACGTTGTATTTACCTGGGATGTGAGAGCAATGGATGTTGAACTGGAGCCGTAGCGACAGTTGGACCAGCCAGCGTAAGAAGGACATCACCGGGAGTGACTTGCCTTTGTTGATGATGTCTGCCGTGGCCTGGTTGTCCGTCGTGAAGTTTACCGTTTGCCCGGTCCAGTTGTGACGCCAAAGTTTGGCGGCTGCCACGATTGGGTAGAGCTCGAAAAGGGGGGAAGTCCGGCTGAAACCTGGGATTGAGAGAATCTGCGGGGGCCAAAGGCCAGCGAACCAACGGGGGCCGAAAATGGCTGCGAAGCCCGTGGAGGCCGCGGCATCTGTCACCACCTGTGGTGAGAAGGGTGAGATGGCCGGGATAAACATGGATATTCCGTTCCATGAGGAAAGGAATTCTTCCCACATCGCTAGGTCTGCTATGGCCGCGGCGTCCAGGTTGAGGATCTGATCGGGGTCTTGTGCCTGCGACAGGTAGACTAAGAGCCGTGAGATGAAGGAACGACCTTGAGGGATGATCCGCATGGCAAAATTGAGCATGCCAAGTAGTGACTGGAGCTGTCGTCTTGTGCATCCTCTCGTGCGGGTGAAGTCCTGAAGAACTGCCCTGATGCGGGTCAACTTGTCGAGGGGGAGGCTGGCCTGCATGGAGCATGTGTCCAAGACAACTCCGAGGAAGGTAATGGAGTGTGCGGGTCCGTCAACCTTGTGCTCAGCTATGGGGACATTGATGTTCTGGAAGACGACTCTCAACTTGTCGAGGTCTACTGGTGACACGTTGGGCTGCTCTATCAGTAAGAAGTCATCCAGGTAGTGGATGACTTCTGTGCATTGGGCCTTGTGTAGGAGAATCCAGGTGAGGGATTGAGCGAAAGTGTTGAAGAGCCAGGGGCTACTTTTGGAGCCGAACGTGAGCTTGGTGACGAAGTAGTACCTGTCTCTCCACTTGATACCGTGCCAACACCAGAGAGACGGGTGAATCGGCAGAAGTTTGAAGGCGTCCGATATGTCGGCTTTGGACAGCCAGGCCCCTGTGCCTGCTTTGAGGATGGCCTGGATCGCCATGTCGACGGAGGCGTATTTTAAGGAGAACTCCTCGGAGGGAATCAGGGAGTTGAGGCTGGGGACGTGGCAAGAATGAGGCGCAGACAGGTCGTACACCAAACAAACTTTATTCGAGAACTTGCCCTTGACAAGCCCAATAGGGCTGACTCTCCAGGTGTTGAAGGGGGGTTGTGTGAAGGGACCTATGACGAAACCTCGCTCCAGCTCGGCTAGGAGTAGTTTGTCTATGGCTTGCTCGTCGGTGGCCGCTGACTTGAGATTCCTACACTCGTAGGTAGTGTGGGGCAGGGAGACAAGGCCGGTGTGGAAGCCCGCCGTGAATCCTTGTATGAGGAACGTGGCTAGTGAGGGGGTGGGGTGTGAGTCCAGATAGACTCCTAACCATAGGATGTTTATGCGGCTCAGTCACAGGTTTTTCGGCTTGACCTCGCATAAATTTTTCGGGTGCGCCCTGTGGCATACGACGCACACGTGGAGCATCCTGCATTGGCTGAAGTTGCACGAGCCGTAGTTGTAATTATTACAGATGGCCGCTCCTCCCATGGTCCGGACGGGGCGTCCGAGTTTGTCGACCTGGGGTTTCTGTGTCGGTGCTGGCGGGTTTTGAGCTGGAGCCGAGGTCGAGGGAAACTCGACCGAGGGGCTGACTGTTACACTGGAGCACCAGGTGGCGGTGTGCGTGGAGGATTGGCAGACTGTGCACAATGGTGATCGCAGACCGGCAAAATGGCAACAGAATAATTCTGTGTCCATTAGGCTCCAATCCGTGGGTGACTGGAACTGCGCCATCCTGGCGGCTGCTTTTGCGGAAAAGGAGTGGTGGTAGTCATAGAATGAGAACCCGCCGTACTTGTAGCCCAAATCTACCACGGTGTGGAGATATAAATCCAGCTCTTCCCTTCTGCCGGGGGAAGCTGAGCATATGACGTCTCTAAGCATCCCAAAGGTCAACGCGAATTCTGGGACAGACAATTTGCGGTTGAGTCTGGGGTCCTTAGCTTTGAGGACCACCGAGACATCTCCCAGGTATAGGCCTTGTTTTCGGCTAGGTCGTGGACTGATATGAGTAGGGAGGCGAGGTTGACGTCCTTGCCATCCAGTATGTCCTTCTTAATGCTGGCTGGAACCAGGTGTGCTGGGCAGACGACGGGACTTGTCCCTGCGGTACCTGTGGCGACTGGTTTTAGAGGCTGCTGTCAGAGCGGTACTTACCGAGGCCGAGATGCCGAGAGCGGTTCACCCTTGCGACCCAGCGCAGTCTGCCCCTGGAGATGAGACAGGAGACAAACGGCACCAGGAGGCACAGGCCACCTCCAGTACGTAAGCAGAAACCGGCAGGGAACCTGGAGATGATGATGACCTGGCCCGGGAGGCCGGCAGAAGGCAGGATAGGGAGGCAGGTACCAAACGCCCGGGGGATCCGGCAGCGGTTATGTGGACTGGCCGGGGAGTCAACCCCAAGGAAGCTCAGCAGGCAACCAGAGGATCCTTTATAGGAGGTGTCAGCAAAGTCCGTAGGGCAGGCCAGAGGGTCAAACACAGGAGATATCAGGAAGTCCGTAAAGCAAGCCAGGGGGTCAAACACAGGGGATATTAGGAAGTCCATAAGGCAAGCCAGGGGGTCAAACACAGGAGATATTAGGAAGTCCGTAAGGCAAGCCAGGGGGTCAAACACAGGAGATATTAGGAAGTCCGTAAGGCAAGCCAGGGGGTCAAACACAGGAGATATTAGGAAGTCCGTAAAGCAAGCCAGGGGGTCAAACACAGGAGATATCAGGAAACGTCAAGCAATCCGGGTTGGCAACAGCAGGGACAAGGTCAGAGGTTACTGGTAACACAGGACGCACAGGCACTGAGCTGGAGAGACAGACCAGCAAGGTGCCTGTGCGTCAGGCAGCTTTAAATAGGCGCCTGGGTGACGCTAATTGCGCGCCACCGCCGCCAGGTGAGCGCTAGTGCGCATGCGCCGGCGCCGGACCGCCGAGCCGCGAGTGCGCATGCGCCGGAGCGCCGAGCCCCCCGCGCATGCGCACTAGAGAGCGGGCCGTCCGTCCGGCGCCGCTCTCCTGACAGTGCCCCCCCCCCGAGGGGTGGCCTCCGGACACCCAAGCTGGCCATCAGTTCTGGGTGAGCCTGGTGAAAGGCTCGAATTAAGCGTGGAGCGTGCAAGTTCCTAGAGGGTTCCCACGAATTGTCCTCAGGGGGGTAACCCTTCCATTTAATTAGGTACTGGAGCTGTCTGCCCATTTTCCTGCAATTCAAGATTTCCTCTACCTCGAACTCCCTTTCGCCTTCGACTAGGATAGGTGGTGGTGGTGGTTCCTCCCTGCCAGGAAAAGGACTGGGAGTGACAGGTTTCAATAGAGAGGCGTGGAAGACCGGATGGATTCTATAGTTTTGGGGAAGCTCGAGTTCAAAGGCCACAGGGTTCACGACCCTCTTTATCTTGAATGGGCCGATGAACTTCGGCCCCAGTTTGTGGGAGAGAACAGGTAATTTCAAGTTGGAGGAAGACAGCCAAACTTTTTCTCCGACCTTAAAAGCTGGATTCTCCTTCCTGCCCTTGTTGTAGTATTTGCTGTACCCCTCCTGGGCCTTTTGCATTAGTTCCTGGAGTTTTTGAAAGTTGTTTTGTAAGAAATTCACCCGGTCCTGGGCTGCCGGGACTGAAGTTTCCGGGGGTGATGCAGGGAGGAATGAGGGATGGTAACCGAAGTTTGCCCAGAAAGGTGACTGTTGGGTGGCGGAGTGGATGGAGTTGTTGTACGCAAACTCGGCGTATGGCAGCAGGGTTGACCAGTCGCTTTGTGAATCGGAGCAGAAGCATCGAAGGTATTGTTCTAAGGTCTGGTTAGTCCTTTCTGTCTGCCCATTGCTTTGGGGATGATATGCGGAGGAGAGGCAGACCTTAATTTCCAAGGACCTGCATAACTCCTTCCAGAATTTTGATGTAAATTGCGTGCCCCTGTCTGAGGTGATGCTCTAAGGTACCCCGTGTAGCCTTACAATTTCTTTAAAAAACACATCAGCCGTGGTGGAAGCAGAAGGAGTGCCAACCAGAGGTATGAAGTGGGCCATCTTAGAGAGCCGGTCGATAACGACAAGGATGGTGGTGAATTCCCCTGAAGGGGGTAACTCCACAATGAAATCCATGGAAACATCTGCCCATGGACGTTCAGGGATAGGTAGGGGTTTTAACAGCCCCCAAGATCTGGTCTTTGGGCCTTTACTGCGCTGGCACGGGATACAGGAGGCAACATAGTCCTTACAATCCCGTCTCCAACCCGGCCACCAGAACGGGAGACGAGTTCAGTGGTTTTCTTGGACCCAAAGTGGCCTGCCAGTTTGTGATCGTGGAAAGTCTTGAGTACCATTGGCCTGATTTCTTGAGGGACAAAAATTCTCTCCTTGGCCCAGAGCAGGTCGTTACGTTCAACCAAGGAAAGGTCGGTGGGTACTGGGTGGTGCCTGGTAGCTGATTTAATGGCAGTTACGAGATCCCCTTCCGTAACTAAGAGAAAGTTTTGGGGGGACAAAATGGTGCTAGGTTCTGCTTCCTGAGTGGTTTCTAGAAACATGCGGGAGAGTGCGTCAGCCTTTCCATTCTTGGAACCCGGCCGGTATGCAATGAGAAAGTTGAACCTTGAGAAGAAGAGGGCCCATCTGGCCTGCCTGGGCCGAAGACGTTTGGCTGTTCTCAGATATTCCAGGTTCTTATGGTCGGTCCAGACCATGACAGGGTGAGACGCCCCTTCCAAGAGATACCGCCATTCTTCAAGGGCAAATTTGATAGCCAGCAACTCCCTGTCTCCCACATCATAGTTCCTCTCCGGAGGGCTCAATTTCCGAGAGGCAAAGGCTACTGGGTGAAGGAGGGCTTTGGCGCCCTGGCGCTGAGAGAGGATGGCCCCGAGAGCAGTCTCGGAGGCATCCACCTCCAGCACAAAGGGCAGTTCAGGATCCGGGTGCCGGAGAATTGGAGCAGAGGAGAACAGAGTCTTTAACTGAGTGAAGGCTGCCTGGGCCTCTGGTGACCAATGGAACTGGTTGTGTTGGTGGGTTAATTGGGTGATTGGAGCCACGATGGAGGAAAAGCCAATGATGAAGCATCGGTAAAAGTTGGCAAACCCGATGAACCTCTGGACTCCCTTCTTGTCCTTGGGAGCTGGCCAGTCCTGAATGGCTTGAACCTTTTGTGGGTCCATAGCGACTCCGTTGGTGGAAATGATGAATCCCAGGAATTGCACGGTGGTCTTCTCGAACTCGCACTTTTCCGCCTTGAGGTAGAGCCTGTGTTGCCTAAGGATGGTGAGGACCAGTCTGACATGAGTCTGGTGGAGCTCGGGAGTGGCGGAAAAGATGAGAATGTCATCGAGATAGACCACCAAGAAGTCATCTAGGTACCTGCGGAAAATATCGTTGACCAGATGCTGGAATGTGGCCGGAGCATTGCAAAGCCCGAATGGCATAACTAGGTACTCGTAGTGCCCGAATCTCGATCTAAAAGCGGTCTTCCACTCATCACCCGCTCTGATCCTTATAAGATTGTAAGCCCCGCGGAGGTCGAGTTTGGAGAAGATCCGTGCTGACCGGAAGCGCTGGAATAATTCGGGGATGAGGGGAAGCGGGTACCGATTTTTAATGGTGATCTTATTAATTTCCCGGTAATCAATACAGGGCCTCAGCGAGCCATCCTTCTTTTCAACGAAGAAGATACCGGCTCCAGCCGGTGAAGAGGAAAGGGCGAATGAAGCCCTTGGCTATGTTTTCATCGATGTAGAGTTTAAGGGTTTTCAACTCCGTTTCAGATAGGGGGAAGATGCGACCGAAAGGGACCGCGGCTCCGGGTAGGAGGTCTATGGGGCAATCATAGGGCCGGTGAGGGGGTAGGCAGTCGGCCTGCTGTTTGTCAAAGACATCCTTGAACTCGAGGTAGACAGGTGGTACATGTTTTAGGTGCTCGGGCACAGGTACTAGAGCTGAACAGGTAGCAGGGCGGAGAGTGAGGCAATTCTGGGTGCAGTATTGAGAAGGGAAGGAGACTTCCTTTGTCCGCCAGTTAATTAGGGGTTCGTGTGTACGTAGCCAGGGGAGCCCCAAGATGATGGGGAACATGGGAGAAGGAATAATATCCAGACTGAGAAGCTCTTGATGACCAGAATCTGTGGTAACTGAGATGGGGCCAGTCTCCTGAGTGATTAAGCCGGAACGGGGCAGGGATCCATCGGCTAGGTGAACCTGCAGGCATTGCTTCTTGGGGGCAAGGGGAAGCTGAAGCCTGGCAGCGAGGGCAGAATCCAAGAAGCAGCTGCAGGCCCCGGAATCAATTATGGCCGGGAGGCGGACCGCCCTTTCCGTCAACTGCAGGGAGATAAAGAGGACAACGTAAGTTTGGGAGAATCTGGAGACTTGGAAGCTACAACTGGGAATGTGAGAGGACTTACTGGGTCTAATGGGGCAAGACCGGAGGAAGTGACCGGAGCTTCCACAGTAGAGGCACAAGTTGCCTTGACGCCTACGTAGACGCTCTTCTGGGGTCAAGGGAGCACGGACAAGACCTAGCTGCATGGGTTCGACTCCGGAGGCGCCCCCAGATGGGGCGTGAAAGGAGGATTGGGCAGGACCAGGACTTGGTTTGGGGACCATCCAACTGGGGCGAGAGGACTGAAAGCGCTCAGCGCGGCGTTCACGCAAGCGCCGGTCAATTTTGGTGACGGCCTGTATGAGCTCCTCTAAGGCGTCTGGGACGTCAATCCGGGCAAGCTCGTCCTTAAGGGTGTCGGAAAGTCCTTGGCGGAATTGGTACTTGAGGGCTGGCTCATTCCAGCCGGTGTCGGCTGACCATTTCCGGAATTCTGCCGTATAATCCTCAACTGGCCTGCGGCCTTGGGAAAGGTTGTGTAGGGTGGTCTCAGCCGTGGCCCCCTTTTGGGGGTCATCGTAGAGCTGACCCATGCTCTCAAAAAAGGTGTCCACGGAGTTCAGTATTGGGTTCCTTTGCTCCATCAGACTATGGGCCCAGGCCTGGGGTTCTTCGGCCAGAAGGGAGATAATGAACCCTACTTTCACCACTTCAGAGGAGAAGGTTCTAGGTTGGAGGGCAAGGTACAGGGAGCAGGCGTTCTTGAATGCCCGGTATTTTTTGCGATCACCCGTGAACCGTTCTGGTATAGGGACCCTGGGTTCTGGAGTGGCCATGACCACTGTGGGGCTAGTGGGTGCTGCAGGTGAGGGGAGCCCGCTGGGAGCAGCAAGGTTACCCGCTGCGGGGGCAGACGGCCCCGTTAGTTGCTGCAGACGGCTGTCTATTTGAGTATACCCCACTTGCAGCTTTTGGACAGCCTCAGTAAGTGCTGCCATCTGCTGGCACAGGATCTCAAGGGGAGAACACGCTCTGTCGGCCTCGGACATGGCTGGTCTGTACTGTCAGAGCGGTACTTACCGAGGCCGAGATGCCGAGAGCGGTTCACCCTTGCGACCCAGCGCAGTCTGCCCCTGGAGATGAGACAGGAGACAAACGGCACCAGGAGGCACAGGCCACCTCCAGTACGTAAGCAGAAACCGGCAGGGAACCTGGAGATGATGATGACCTGGCCCGGGAGGCCGGCAGAAGGCAGGATAGGGAGGCAGGTACCAAACGCCCGGCAGAGGTGCCAACACCGGGGGATCCGGCAGCGGTTATGTGGACTGGCCGGGGAGTCAACCCCAAGGAAGTTCAGCAGGCAACCAGAGGATCCTTTATAGGAGGTGTCAGCAAAGTCCGTAGGGCAGGCCAGAGGGTCAAACACAGGAGATATCAGGAAGTCCGTAAAGCAAGCCAGGGGGTCAAACACAGGAGATATTAGGAAGTCCGTAAGGCAAGCCAGGGGGTCAAACACAGGAGATATTAGGAAGTCCGTAAGGCAAGCCAGGGGGTCAAACACAGGAGATATTAGGAAGTCCGTAAGGCAAGCCAGGGGGTCAAACACAGGAGATATTAGGAAGTCCGTAAAGCAAGCCAGGGGGTCAAACACAGGAGATATCAGGAAACGTCAAGCAATCCGGGTTGACAACAGCAGGGACAAGGTCAGAGGTTACTGGTAACACAGGACGCACAGGCACTGAGCTGGAGAGACAGACCAGCAAGGTGCCTGTGCGTCAGGCAGCTTTAAATAGGCGCCTGGGTGACGCTAATTGCGCGCCACCGCCGCCAGGTGAGCGCTAGTGCGCATGCGCCGGCGCCGGACCGCCGAGCCGCGAGTGCGCATGCGCCGGAGCGCCGAGCCCCAGCGCATGCGCACTAGAGAGCGGGCCGTCCGTCCGGCGCCGCTCTCCTGACAGTTGCATTGCGGCGGGCCGGGGACGGCCGGGGCCGGGTGAGCTTCCAGGAGAGTCACTCTGGCTTGGACGTCCGTGACTGTGTTCGCCAAGGACGACACCATGGTGTTAGGTTGTGCTATGGCCGTAGACATAGACTGGAGGGAAGCTTGTTGAGTGCTGGGCCCGACCATGGCAGGAGGAGGGAACAGGAGCCTGAAGAGCTCCGCCTTCCTGGCCGTGGCGGGGAACGGCACGCCCCTGCGTCTAAGTTCTGCCGTCAGCCTGGGGATGGTCCATCCCCTGAGGGACTGGTTGCTGTCGCTTACAGACACTGGGGAAGGTGACAAGGGGGCGGTGAGATCCTCGATGCCCGCTTGCGACATGGTCCTCGGATGGGCTGTACCCTGAGGCGATGTCTTGTGGCATCTGAGGTCGCAAGAAGGTCGACCGGACCTGTTTAAGGGGATGAGATAAGCCAAGACTGTTTCTTTCCTTGTGTAAACATACGTACCCAGCTGCTGTGCTCTCGAAAGGACAAGTGTGCGCACGTACGTGGACGTGTGTACATGGTGAGTTTCTATATTTTACCTGGAGAAACACCGTCCAACCTGTTGCAGGGTGGACCTACTGAACTTGGACTGACCTAGAGAAGGAAAATAAAGACAACTGGTGAGGTGTGCCTCGTGGGGTGTGTCCCCCGTCTATGCATATATACTTTTTTTTTTTTTTTTTTCCATATATATATTTTTTTTCTTTTTTGGAGTGAAATGAGGAACGTTTTGTGCCATGTCGTGGGCGCAAAGTGTCGTTTATGAGTGTGACTTGCTGAGTGACACTGATCGAGAATTGGAATGAAATGAGGCAAATTCGTCTGGGGTACGTCGAGGCGAACTGATGCATGGTGGATGCCATCGGATTCGGATTGGGACGTTTTTGTGTGACAGCGAACTGATTGGCATGACAGGACTATGAAACGGTCGAGCCGCGACGGCGACTGTCAACGAACCAGACTTCTGGAGCATGTACTGAAATGAGGCCAACGGATGTTCAGGGCACATCGGTACGAACCGGCGCGCAGTGCGACTGGGTTCGAAGCGGGGTGCGGCCTGGCGGTGAGAGAAATGAGGGGAACCATTCTATGAGGTGCGGAACGGTCGGTCGGGTTTGCGACCGATGACGGGCAGACTCAGGGGTGGTTACTGAAATGGGGCCGACAAAACCTGGGGTACGTTGGAGGCGAAACTGATACGCGAGGGTGCGACCGGTTTCGAATCAAAACGTGACTCGTGAGGTGAAATGTTTTTCTCGTGACAGAGGCGCCGACCGGTGAGCCTAAAATTTTTTCGACTGACAGCAACCGTGCTTCTGGAGCACGAAATGAAATGGGGCCGGTGCGCGCCGGTACGAATCGAGGCACCGGGGTGCGCCTAGACTCGAATCAGAACGTGATACGTGACAGTGAAATGATGCCATGACAGAGGTGTTTTTTTCGACCGGTGAGTCGAGAAATTGCGGCTAAAACGACCGCTCCCTGGATCATGTATTGAAATGGGGTTCCACTGCTGGGACATACCGGGACGAATCGGATGCGGCTAGATTCGAAGCGGCGTGTCGGTGCAGGACCGTGAAATGGCGAAATGACTGAAATGGTGAAATGGCTGAAATGTGACCGTATGAAATGTTACTGCGACTGATTCCGAATCAGGTGATGCGTAAGCGACCGGCTACTGTTATGCAGATAGCGGTACGGATGCAACGTACGGGTACCAATGAATGACTCGTGCGTATGTGGACAACGAGATTCGTGACAAGGTAAGTAACGTTCATAAGTGAAATGATGGTCAAACGAGACCCCTACCTGCGGCAGCCGAGCCAGCTACAATGTACAAAAACCTTCGAACGGGAAAAATCCACGAGACGTCTGGCACTCACGAACGCTAGCGAATCGAGTAGTCGGCTTAGTGACGTAGTATATCGCGCACCGGAACCGACGAAGACCACAGGCGAGTGGGCCGGTTAAATACCCTCCCGGGCTCCTCCCATAAATTCAGGCCACCATGTTGGCCTTCCACATATATAAATATATATATTTAGCTTGTTGTTGTTGGTGTAATTTATTTCTGAGAAGACCGAACCAAAGTAATTGTTTAATTGGTTTGCTACATTCAGGTGTCCCTCAACATATGTGTTGTGCCCAGTTTCCATTTTAGTGTTCCCATTGTATTTTTTCCTTCTTTCGCTGATGTACATAAAAAAAAGGCTTTATCTCCTTTCCTAATAGATTTAGCAATTTCCTCCTCTTTCTGTGCTTTGACAGCACTTTTAATGAGTTTGGCCATCTTTTGTCTATTTGTATACTCTTCTCTGTCAGCTACAACTCCTTGCATCCATTGCGCCGTTTCCTTGCATCTTCTATGTGCTATTTTTTTTTTCCTTCACTATCTTACTTACCTCTTTAGTAAACCATATTGTTTTTTTCTTTCATTTATTCTTTCTATTTTTTTTTTCTTTATTCTTACTAACTTGCTTACACTTTTAAGTTTAGCGACGGTTGCCATGGGGCATGGTGTAGGCTTTATACAAATGCCTACCAGTTTCAGCAGGGCTGAGCGTACACTCTTTGGTTACTGTTGCCGCTATACTCCCTGTGTTTTGACCTGCCATAAGAGGGGGAACTTGCCGGTATTTATCATGACGTGTGGGATAAAGCGCACAGTTTGTAGAAGGCATCCATCACCTCCTGCAAGACACAGACTCCACACAAAACAATATAAAATAATGTCAGCCAAAACTCTCCTAATCCTTCTCCATAAAGAATCCTCAAGTTCTAATCAGTCTAGGCTTAGTAATGTACCAACGTCAAATTGTTACCTTCGTTTACGTTAGCGATCGTCTCGTGCGTGAGCTATTCTCACTCCCCTCGTCTCCCAGAGTCGTGGCGCTACGACACACGGCGTGTGACCGTATTATATACACTGCGCATGCTTCAGAACTCCGCCCGCCCTCCTGACGATCTTTTCTCGTCTATTCCCCACCCCTTCTCTTTAGCGGCGAAGTGGGGAGAGCACTATGGCGGGTACACAGCAAGTTGCCGCCACAAATATCCCACCAACGAGGTGGAGGACGAGGAAAGTCCGGAGGAGCAGAAACGTCACCCGATCCCGGAACCCTGAAATTCAAGGCCTCCATATGTTCATTTGGAGAAATGTTGGAGATGGTGGACAAATTAAAGAGTGAGCGACTATGAGAGGAAGTATGGAGCCTTACCTCACCCCCCCATGTCCGCAAGGCCAAGAAGCCATGGTCCTAAAGTTGTGCGAATGCTGTACAATAAATTTGGGGGTACAACGATCCAAGTGAGCAACTCAGGAACGCTGGTCAGAACCTGAAACTGTAGGTGAGAGGCCGATCAGCACAAGCAAAGATCAAGAGAATTCTTCAAAAAAGTAAGTAGCTTGTGGTTTAGTGTTTTGATCCTTCTCGTGCAAACTGCTCCATTGTGGGTTTTGATTTTTACCAGTTGTAACATTCCAAAATGGGCCACTTACAGGTTCGTCTGTGCATTCGATCGGACTCAGCCTCGATCTTTCTGCTCACTGGTCCATTGGTCGTTGTGTGTGTGCAATTCGATCGTAGAAACGCAACCTCGATCGTTCGCCACTAATAATACTATGTTTGGTTGTTTTTTTTGGGAGAGGGAAGTTTGTTCTCACTAGAAATTGTCCCCATAAAGAATGTAAAGCCAATTTAATTCACAAGTTCAAGGCAGAGGACACTCAGTAGCTGTTTACCCATCTGTACTCAAGAGACACGAGCTGCTGGGACACCCAAACCCCCATTAGTTATTAGGCTTGTTCCACACATGTGCGCCAGTGGATACTAGAGGGGTGTCTCCATCACAACAAACTTCTACCAAAAAGCTAAGTCAGTTTTAGCAGCACCTTTACAAATTGACTTCATTTCAAGTAGTTGACCTTTGTAACTGGCCAAACAAAAATAGTGTCCGTCACTTTCAAGCAATGTTTGTCACATATAATCTAGTTGCCTCCAGGGATGGTAGACTTTAATAGTGCTCACTAATTACTTACAAAAAAGAGTCACCTGCTTGACCAATGATGCTTTTGATTATCTCCGATCGGACAAGGTTGTTGATAAATCAGACCGTGTGTATGCACCACCTGCTTGACCAATGATGCTTTTGGGGCCTGTAGGGTAAGAATAGGAGATGTATAGTGAGGTTCAAGCCTTCACTTGATCCTATTCTGAGTGTTTCCATGCTGACACTCTTCCCGCTTGAGGTGGAATAAAGTAAGCTACCCCTTGTGAGTATTCCCTTCCTATCATTTGAGACTGCAGATGTTGCTGTGTATGCGGGTGGAAAATCTTGTGATGAGCAGGAGAGGTAGAAAGTGGGGATGGTGGAGAAATGCAGGACTTTTGAAGATGATAGGTTCTATTGAGATGCTGCTCCAACCAAGCTGTGAAGTGCAGGTTTATGTGTCTCCTCATGCATGTGGTACCCGAAAGGCAGTAAGTGTTACCACAGCTTATACACTGCAGGCAGAGGCTATAGACGACAAGGTGCTATCAGCAGAAGATGTGTGAAAAAATACTGCAGAAAAAATTATTGATATATAAACCCTGAAACATGCATAAAAATATAGTTGCAGCCCCTATATCTTCACATAAAATGATAAAGTAATAATAATCTAGACGTGCGGTTCGTTTCGTACCAAATTTAAATGAATCAGAAAAAAATAAAAATAATTTGGACGAAATTCGAATACTTTTCAAATTCAAATAGGTTTCAAATTCGAATTTGAATAGTTTTCAAATTCGAATTTGAATAGTTTTCAAATTCGAATTCAAAAAGTTTCCGAATTCAAATAGTTTTCCAATTTCCAAAGAGAATAAAATAGAATAAAAAATAAAGGAATAGAATAGAAAAAATATAACAGAAAATAAAAGATTAGAATATAGTATAGTATAGTAAAACGGAACAAAATAGGATAGTAAATAAAATAACAGAATAGATTAGAATATAATAGAAACAAATAGAATAGAATAGAATAACATAGAAAGAATATAACCATCTTCTGAAATTCAAATTTCAAATAGCATACATTTGAATTTGAATACATAAGAAAAGACTAGAATAGAATAGAATAGGAAAAAAGAATAGATGAGAAATAGACTATAATAGAATAGAGAAGAATAGAATTTAAAAAAAAAAAAACAATAGAATAGAATAGAATAAAAAAAAACATTTCCCAAAGTTCAAATAGAATCAATTAGAATTTGAATATAATAGAAAAGAATGAATTAGAATAGAATAGAAAATAACAGAATAGTATAGAAAAAAAATAACAGAATAGAATAGAAAAAATAAAACCATCTTCCAAAATTCGAATTTTGAATAGAAACAATTTCAATTTAAATAGAAAAGAATAGAAAATAAAACAAAATAATAGAATATAAAATATTAGAATAGAATAAACAAATTGAAAAAGAATATCATTAAAATAAAACATAGATGGGACGATAGTAGCATGTGATAGGGTTCTTTAGGACAATCACTCGGGAGGGGGGGCCGTCTCCACTTTTCTAGGGAATATTCCAGCCTAAACGTGCATGGCTTGCGATTCAACCTGCACTCTTTCTGGCAAGCTAATTATATAGTATTTTTCCTACTGTTTTCTTATGATACATTTCAGTAAATGTAGGCCTTGGCGGGCCAATGTTTCGATTGTTACTGTATGTTATCTTTATTCTGTTTAAAACCTCAATAAACATATTGAAAGTAAAATAAAACATAGAATAAAAAGAAAATAACCATTTCCAAAAAATCTAATAGAATCAATTTTAATAGAATAGAATATATTAGAATAGGAATAGGGTTATATTCATTCTATTCTATTCTGTTGTTTTTTTTCTATACTATTGTGTTATTTTCTATTCTAGTCTACTCTATTCATTTCTATTCAAATTCAAATAGATTATTTTTGAATTTTGGAAAATGGTTATATTTCTATTCTATTCTATTGTTTTTTTAATTCTATTATTTTCTTTTATTTTCTATTCTATTGGAATTTCAAAAGATGGTTATAATCTTTCTATGTAATTGTATTCTTTTTTTATTTTATTAAATTCCATTCTATTCTGTTCTTTCTTATTTTGTTCTGTATTACTCTATTATATTCTATTCTTTTATTTTCTGTTATATTCTTTCCTATTCGATTCTATTTTTTTCTTTTCTTTTCCTTTATTTTCTATTCTATGTTATTCTCTTTGGAAATTGAAAAACTGTTCAAATTCGAAAACGATTCAAATTCTAAAAATATTCTAAATTTATTAAAAAAAATTTTGAATCAACTCAAATTCGAAACTTTGAATCAATTTGAATACGAATAAAGGAAACAAATTCTGAAAACAAATTAAACGGATTAAACAAATTTAACTAAACAAATTTCTGTAAATAACAAATCAAAACGAAGCAAAACTATTTTTTTCGTTCTGCACATGTCTATAACAATCCATGATTTCTTGTTCCATATACCAAATGAATAAATCATACAAATAAAAATAAATCATATGGGGGCGCATGCGCGAAGCTCGACATGGCAGACGTTCTCCATTAGAGCTCCGCACTCCCCGCTGCATTACCGGACCCCATACGGCAGACTGAACCCGCCAGAAACCTTCCTGTCTCCCAGGACAGACACACGAACCACCCCAGCACAATCCGAAATGGTTCTTACGGGCCATAGGGGGAAAAACAAGCCGAAACCAATCAAGGAAGCACTAGCCCGCGCTTCTTACAAGATGGCGGCGAAGGCCCTCGCCAAACAACACGCAGCCACACTTGCTCCGGACCCACCGGACAGCGACGAAGGGGATGAAACCGACTCTAACATCGGAGGATCACCACCCCTGCCACCCTCAGGTATGTCACAAAGTGCTTTTTTACAACATATGGAAAACATGTTACAGAAAGCCCTCAAAAGCACATCTGAGCAAATCACCAACAGACTGTCCCGCGAGATCCGCGAGATAGGCCAGCGCACCGCAGACCTGGAAACAAGGGTGGACGATATAGAACTCACCCTCCAGGAACATACCCAAGAACAGGCGGCACTTAGAGAGGAAAATGCAACGCTGCTTTCCCGTTTAGAGGACGCCGAAAACCGCTCCCGCAGGTCCAACCTCCGCCTGCGTGGCATACCTGAGACGGTGGAAGACACACAATCTTTCACGACAGCTCTATTCCAAGAACTGGCCCCCTCAATCCCCATTGAAAGGCTTGAATTTGATCGAGTCCACAGGGCCCTTACTCGCCGCCAAAACGATGGCCCCCCGCGAGACATCATAGTAAAGTTACATTACTTCCGCACTAAAGAACAGCTCCTTACAGCTGCCCGCAAGAAGGAAGAACTCCTATTCCAAAGCCACAAATACCAGCTTTTCTCCGACTTAGCCCCTCTAACAATAGCCAAACGAAGGGCCATGAAGCCGCAATTGCAGATCTTGATGCAACACCAGCTTAAATATACATGGAAATTTCCCTTTGCACTGCAGTTCTCCTATCAAGGTCAACAGCACTCTTGCAACACACCAGAATCACTGCAACGGCTGCTGGAGAACCTCCACCTTGCACCTTCAATCCAGCACTCCGAAACTATGATGCCACGCACTCCAGCCCGCATGCCGGCCATGCCATACTCAGCAACACCACTTCGCCACCCACCAGGACCATCATCGATCCGTAAAGGGACTCCATCCCGATACCAGGAGGGTGACCAGTTCACCAACCAGAAGCCCCGCACCCCACGCTGAACAGATAACTGTATCTCTTCCCCCTGTCATTTTGTCCTGCTTGTCTCTCTTCTAGGTTCCTGATGGACACCCGATACCCTGCTCTGGAACTTTACACCAACCCGTATTGAGAAATGCTCTCCTAGTTCCAACTCAGCAAGCAGGCTTCAACACAGACCACCAACACCTAGAAGACAACGACTGGGTATGTAGCCTCTACACCCAGCAAACAAGTCCTGGACACAAACCCGCCTTTAGGCGGCCCTCTATGGTTCAGTCACCATTACTAACCATCAATCCAACGTTCGTATAACTAAAAGATCACTTTATTATTACCTGAAAACGTGTACATTTTATGTGAAACTGCTTCTTTTTTGACACCTTGCACTCCCTGCGGGGTTAACCCCCTTGCAGGGAGTGCGGGGTCCTCAAAACCGTTATGTAGTACCATAACCCTGTAACTCTACTCAGAAAGCAATACCACATTACCTGTTGTCTAATCTCTCATATATATACCCACCCCCTCCCTTACCTCACCCTTACCCTTCCCAGTCCCCCCTACCTTACCCTCCTGCTTCCCCTCCCCCTCCTCCCCCATACCCCTTTCCTACACCCCCGGATTATTCCCCCTTACTCTTGTCCCCTTCCCCCCCCCCCCCTTTCCCTTCCCCATCCCTCCCCCGTCCCCCCCCCTTTCCCGCCCTTATTTCCTAATGTTGGTATATATCTATACAAGCCTTGATGAGAGACTCTTACTTAACTCGTGTAGATACTTAGGCAACTCTACAGAACAATCTACAGCCAGTTTAACAAAAACAGTTCACTCACCTTATGATTGTTATTTTTTGCTCCTTGCTGTATAGCAATTTAGTTTTGTCCATTTGCAGCGGGGAGCAGTCACTGCTCCCTCGCTCTCTGGTACTCACACCCCTCAGCCTCCTTCCGGCTGCGGGATCCGAGCACCCCACCTTGTCGGGCAACCCGACGCTTTGTACCGTTACTCTACCGCCTAATGCCTTGCTCTATTCCCTGTCCGACCCTCTACTTTGCTCCCTTTCTAAATCCCCCCTCTAGCTCCTACCTTCTCTCCCCTATTTGCTTAATCTTCCTGGGTCGAGTGGCTCCCTGTGACCATAGCCTACAGGACACAAAACCCACCACCACACAGAAATGGCCCCCTTAAACATACTCTCCCTTAACGTTAAGGGCCTGAACTCACCTAACAAAAGAGTCAAAGCTTTTCAAACTTTTGCCACCCTAAAAGCAGATGTGATAGCATTGCAAGAGACTCACTTCTCAGCCCGCCATACCCCTAAATTTTTTAGTACTCGTTACCCCAGGGTATACACAGCTTCCGCTGACACAAAACACAGGGGAGTGTTATTAGCCTTTCACCATACTCTTCCATTCACCCTCACAAAAGAAATAAAAGATCCGAATGGTAGATACATCATACTAGTTGGTCTCCTACAAGATATAGAAACCACTTTTGTCTCCTACTACGCCCCAAACTCCAACCCAATCCCCTTCTTCTCACACTTATTCCAAGTCATTAGAACACACTGTAAAGGCACTCTATTCATATGTGGGGACTCAAACTTAGTGACACATGCCCATCTCGATAAATCCCCTTATGCCCCGGAACACTTCTCCCCCTCCCTACAATTTCGTAAATTACTACAGCAAACATCCCTTCTGGATTCTTGGAGAGAGTGCAACCCACTCAAGAAAAATTACACCTTCTACTCTCACCCGCATAAATCGTTCTCTAGAATTGACCACATCTTTGTCCCGGTTGCATCCTCCCCCATATTGCTCCACTCCTCTATACACCCCATCACCTGGTCAGACCACTGTGCAGTCATCACCACGGTCTCCTCCCTGATCCCTAGATCTGGGGATAGATCTTGGAGCATGAATGACTCTCTCCTTACTAACCAGTCTTACTGTATAGATATACAAGTTGCTCTTAAAGAATACCTCCAGCACAACAATACCCCAGACATCTCCCCAATCCTACTATGGGAAGCCCACAAACCGGTAATTCGAGGCAAATGTATTTCAGTCGCCACACAAATTAAAAGACTCAAAAGACTTAAACTCCAAACCCTAGAATCCGATTTCCAATCCTCCTACCTACAGTTCCAAGCCTCCCCTACAGAAACCAACAAAACTATTCTTGATAAATGCAAACTGGAGTTAGACCTCCTTCTGGCCGAATCTGCGGACAAATATATCCGCAGATCCGATCATAAAATTTATACCAAAGCTAACAAGCAGGATACATTCTTAGCACTCCGCCTTCGTCAACCAGACCGTATTCACAACCCAATCAGGCTCAAGTTGGCCCCCGACTGTATCACCAGCAACCCCATCAAGGTGCTCTCTGAGTTCCGCAAACGTCTTGCTAAACTATATGAATCAAAGGGACCGCTTCCTCCCAACCTATCTGAAACTTTGTTTCACAACCTAGCAATTCCCAAGCTGTCGGAGGCCAATCGTGAGTCTATAGATGAACCGGTCTCAACAGACGAAGTTCTTGCAGCGATCAAAACCCTCAAACCCAATAAACGCCCAGGCCCGGATGGTCTTCCGGGCGCTTACTACAAAAAGTTCGCCCCTACCCTAGCCCCACTCCTCACCCACTCCTTCAACGCCCTACTAAAGCAGCAATCATTTGGCCGCGACACCTTAACGGCCATAATTGCCATGATCCCCAAACCCAACACAGACCATACTCTCTGGTCAAATTACAGACCCATATCTCTACTGAATGTGGACATTAAAATTTTGGCCAAGATCCTAGCCCTGAGACTCAACCCAATCATAGGTGACCTGATATCCAAGGACCAGGTTGGCTTTATTCCCCGCAGGCAGGCCAGTGACAATATCCGCCGCATAATCCTCCTTCAACACATAGCTAAGTCACGCAATATCCCCATGCACCTCTTGTCCTTGGATATCAGGAAAGCCTTCGATACGGTGTCCTGGCCATATTTACACTACATCCTGCAGAAGTGGGGCTTCGGCCCAAACTTCCTCCAGTGGATAAGTGCCTTATACACACAACCCCAGGCATACGTGAAATACTCAGGGTTTAAATCAGACTGCTTCCCGATTCAAAGAGGTACCCGGCAGGGCTGCCCCCTATCTCCCCTGATATTCGCCCTAATAATCGAACCCTTAGCTTCCCTGATAAGGTCTAACCATGATATTCGGGGCCTAGAAATAGCCAACACCACACACAAGCTATGCCTTTTCGCTGACGATGCCCTTTTATTTGTTACGTCTCCACATACTACCCTCCCTAACCTCTTACAGCTCCTAGAGAAGTTCGCCACGGTCTCTGGGCTAGAGGTCAATCAGACGAAATCCAGAGCATTAAATGTCTCTCTAACCCAATCTGAATTCCAACTACTGCAAGCCAACTTCCCTTTTCAATGGTCTTCCAGCTCAATCCCGTATCTAGGGATTAAGCTCACGAGCAACCCCTCACACCTATTCCAATCGAATTATATCCCCATGCTGAAACATATGACTTCACTGCTTAACACCTGGCTACCGCTATGTGTCTCCTGGCTAGGAAGAATAGCCGCAGTAAAAATGTCACTGCTTCCCAAACTTCTTTATTTATACAGAGTACTACCGACACCAATCCCGGCCTATTTCCACAGAGTGATACAAAACCGTGTGTTTAAATATATATGGGGGACTAAAAGACCTAGAATTTCCAGGCCAGTCTTACTTCGTAGTAGACTACAAGGGGGCCTTGGAGTACCAAACTTTGTACATTATTTTCACGCAGCCCAACTAGCCCAGCTAACCCTCTATCATGCCAAAGCGGAAATCCCACTTTGGGTTGCACTGGAAGCCATTGACACCCACCCCATTTCTATATCCAACTTGCTCTGGCTACCCCCACAACACCGGGGACCCACAACCAATCCGGTCACTCTCCACTCATTGAAGCTCTGGGACAAGATATCTAGGACATTTAAATTAGCTTCTCCTCACCGCCCGCTCCTCTCTTTCATAGGCCACCCCCTATTCTACCCTGCTTTCACCGAACCATCCTCCTTCCAGACCTGGACACAGGCAGGCCTGCACCGCTTCCGAGACCTAATCTCCCATGGCTCGGTTATACCGTTCCCGACCCTGCAGGCACACTCACATTTGCCCCCAGGAGAGTGCTTCCGTTATCTCCAAATCTCTCATTTTATCAGTACTAACCTCGGCCTGAATATAGCCCACACGGGCCTAACACCCTTTGAAGATGTCTGTGATTCAGACCCGCATGCCTCGGGTATTATCTCCAGACTGTACACACACTTGACCTCCCCTCCCATGACTACACCCCCCTACGCCTCAGCATGGTCTAAAGACCTAAATATTGACCTAGACCCAGAGGATTGGTTAACTGTTTGGTCGAACACCAAACTAGCATCCCAGAACATCATCGCCTCAGAAGCAAACTACAAAGTGCTAATGCGGTGGTACTTGGTGCCCGCAAGAATTGCCAAGTTCACCCCATCATATTCCCCGAATTGTTTTAGAGGCTGCAGTGAGCAAGGCACCCACCTTCACATTTGGTGGACTTGCCCAATAGTCCAACGTTTTTGGACGACCATATTCCAAATGGGATCAACCCTACTTGGACACAACTTCGCCCCAGACCCTGCTCTGGCTATCCTAAATTACACACCACAGGACTACACTAAGGCGCAATTACGCCTCTTGCTGCAACTCACTACAGCCGCTAAGCAGACAATAGCAAGAAACTGGAAGACCCCCAACCTCAGCATCACTGAAGTCAAAAACAGGGTCACCCGTGCTATGATACACAGCAAAATTGAGGCCAAGATACTAGATAGAACCCCTCAGCACCTTAAAATCTGGCGCCCCTGGGCGGAACATTTTCTTCCCAGCGACTTCGACAAACTCCTCCTGGAACCCTAACACGCTCTCTGACCCTCCCCGCAACCAGGGGAAACCACTGGATCCTGGGAGCCACTCGACCAAACCTGAACTCAACCTCATACTTCTGCTCTTTTCTCTTCCTTTCTTTCCCTCCCCGCTTTCCTTTTTCTCTTTTTCTCTTTCCTCTTCCCCTTCTTTACCTCCCCCCCCCCCCTCGCCTCTACCCGAAACTCTAAATAGGGTGTGGACAAACCCACACCCCAAGCGTTATCACTGTTACCACGTTCCCTTATTATAGAGCACCCCATACCCAAGGTGTGCATGTGCATGTTGGGGCCTGACCCCAGTTACAGTTACGTTATACTCACGACTCTGATACACTATAACTAAATGCAGATATATCCTTCAGCTTGCCTCAGAAAATTACTGATGTATTCATGCTACAATGTCACCCGCTCTGTTTGTCTTTTGAATATGTTCGTATATTGTTTGTAACAGTAAAAGTTACCTCTGTTTTCTTGATGTTACTGTAAACTTGTTTTTCAATAAAATATTTGAAAAGAAAAATAAATCATATGATGGAATTCATACAGTGCAAATTATCAAAAGCAAAATCAAATCAATACTGGATGTGACCTTACTGTTAATGACACAGAAGAAAGTGCTCACATTTCATAAAGTGCAGGTTGTTGAAACAAATGACACAGTTAATGTCTCTATACTATGGTATGTGAAAACCCAACTGCAAAAGTAACTTCTAAGTCCAAATCTTCTACCACCTCACACCATCACCACCAAATCTTCTGGTGTATGTCCTCACACCGCAAAAAGGTGACTATCAACACTCACCGGAGATATAACATTAGAGGGCACAGCATAGCCCACTGATCTTACACAGCATCAGCTCTCCTCTTCTCAAACAGGACTTATGACAGATCACGTCCTCTCCTCCTGCTTTCAACACACTGATAACAGCTATGTTGCAAATCTCACATACAGAGCAGGGAGCACTATGTGTACTTTATGTTCTTTTTATGGTTGGCAATGATATCATTTATCCTCAAGTGGATCCATGCCAGTAGGATCCACTTGAGCCAATAGGAGCCAGTAACCCCCAGAGCAGCTGATCCAGGCAATTAAAGGGGAATCAGCTTGATTTGACCTCTATAATTTAAAAGGTCCAGCAAAGCAGGTGGCAGCCTGTCCTTTTGCTTCCTTGGTGGAAGAACACAGCACACTTTCACACAGGATGATTTTTAATGTACAGCTGGTAAAATAAGTATTGAACACGTCACCATTTTTTTAGGTAAATATATTTCTGAAGGTGTCGGTAACAATCCATGCAACCCATACATACAAAGAAATGAAAACAAATAAGGTTGCATAGGTTCTTACTGACATGTGTTGAAAATTTCATGTCAATAGCACCTTTAGAAATGTATTTACAGAGAAAAATGGTGACGTCTTCAATACTAGACATGTGCAATTCGTTTTGTTTTTTTTCCTTTTTCGTTTTTTTTTCGTTATTTTTCGTTCGTTCGTTTTTCGTACGAATGAACGAACGATTCGATAACATTTTTTACGAATAACGAATCGTTCGAATCGAACGAATCCGAAAATAACGAAAATCCGAAAAAAACAAACTAGAAACAACGAATGTACAAATGAAATCCGAAAAACGAAAACAGGAACAACGAAAATGAAAATGAACGAAAAAATTCGTACATTCGTAACTTTTTTTTTTGTTGAATTGGTAATTTTTTGTGTCCCTTACAATGGTGCTGCTTAACGTGCTTCGAATAGATGGAACGAAAAAATTCGTACATTCGTAACTTTTTTTTTTTTTTTTTGATTCGTAATTTTCTGTGTCTCTTACAATGGCGTTGCTTAATGTGCTTCGAATGGATTGAACGAAAAAATTCGTACATTCGTAACTTTTTTTTCGATTCGTAATTTTCCGTGTCTCTTAAAATGTAATAATAGCTTACACATTACATAAAATTATGAATTATGCTCCGATTACGAATCTACGAATGTTACGAATGTACGAATAACAACGAATGCGTCCGAATTTCGAATAAACGAATGAACGAAAATTAAACTAACAGAAAAACGAATCAACGAAAAAATAACTCTTACGAATGTACGAATCGTTACGAATACGAACACCGACGACTTACGAATTTACGAATCGTTACGAATCAACGAAACGAAAAAAACAAAACTAAAATAAACGATTTTTTTTCGGAAACGAAAAAAAAACAAAACGAAAATAAACAAATTTTTTTGTTGTGCACATGTCTATTCAATACTTATTTTACCCGCTGTATTTTGTAAAATTTCAAGGATGGACTTATTTATGAACATTTACTGATTACATTTGACTTTTTTAATTTTCACTGGCATCAATTTCACTGTTTTGAGATGATATATATATATTATAGTGATCTCCCGTGCTCCAAATAACAAAGAAAAACAATGCTGCTACTTACAACTATAAATATCAAAACCAGTGAAAATTAAGTATATATACCAAAGCGCATATATAGCAAAATTCACTGTAGCGCAACAATAGCACTCTTGGACTCTTGTTTTGTTTTTGTTTTTATGACATTTTCATTTTATTATCTTTTACAGTAAACCCCCGCTCTATCGTGGTTCAGTTTTTGCGGTCCCGGTATATCGCGCTATTTTAATTAGGACCTGTTATTCTGATATTGTGGTAATATTTCGCCATTTTGCGGTTATGTACTCTATTTTTTACTGTACTGTATAGTATACTGTACTGTTAAGACAGTATTTTTGTGTTTTAAAAATTCTCTTGATCTCTCTCTCTATCTTTTATGTGTTTCTATTGCGTAAAAGTGTGTTTAAAGACCTTTAAATGCTATTAAAAAATTAACAAAACATGCCTAGGGTGTATTTAAATAGGGTCTTTCTATTTTGCGGTTTTTAACTTTTCGCGGGTGGGTCCGGAATGTAACCCCCGCAATGGAGGGGGGTTTACTGTATATATTTTTATATTTTCTTTGCACATGGAATATTATATATATTTGAACATTACATTTTATTGAACACTGAATTTAATTCAGTGTTAGGTGTTATTGTTGCAGCATTAGACATGTGCACAACAAAAAAATTTGTTTATTTTCGTTTCGTTTTTTTCGTTTCCGTTGATTCGTAACGATTCGTACATTCGTAAGTCGTCGTTGTTCGTATTCCGTAACCATTCGTACATTCGTAAGTCGACGTTGCTCGTATTCGTAACGATTCGTACATTTGTAAGAGTTATTTTTCGTTGATTCGTTTTTTCGTTAGTTTAATTTTCGTTCATTCGTTTATTCGAAATTCGGACGCATTCGTAGTTATTCGTACATTCGTAACATTCGTAGATTCGTAATCGGAGCATAATTCATAATTTTATGTAATGTGTATGCTATTATTACATTGTAATAATTTACAAATCAAAAAAAAAAAAGTTACGAATCGAAAAAAAAAAAGTTACGAATTGAAAAAAAAGTTACGAATGTACGAATTTTTTTGTTCAATCCATTCATTACGAATCGAAAAAAAAGAAGTTACGAATCAAAAAAAAAAGTTACGAATCGAAAAAAAAAGTTACGAATCGAAAAAAAAAAGTTACGAATGTACAAATTTTTTTGTTCAATCCATTCGAAGCACGTTAAGCAGCACCATTGTAAGGGACACGGAAAATTACCAATTCAACAAAAAAAAAGTTACGAATGTACGGATTTTTTCGTTCATTTTCGTTGTTCCTTTTTTAGTTTTTCGGATTTTCGTTGTTTGGTTTTTCGGATTTTCGTTGCTTTTCGGATTCGTTCAATTCGAACGATTCGTTAATCGGATTCGTACGATTCGAACGATTCGTTATTCGGATTCGTTCGATTCTAACGATTCGTTCATTCGTACGAAAACTAACGAAAAAAGCGAAACGAATTGCACGTCTATGCAGCATTGTCCTTGTGAATCTTGCTATATATGCTCTTTGGTATATACTGCATTTTCACTGGTTTTGATATACAGTGGAACCTTGGTTTACGAGTAACGCGGTTAACAAGCGTTTTGAAACACAAGCAACTTTTTTTTAAAATTCTGACTCGGTTTGTGAGTGTAAGTTAATGGGTGGTGCAGTACCGCATTTGGCCAGAGGTGCGGGGGCGCCGGGGACACTCGGAACAGTTGGGAGCCATTCCGAATGACTCAGAAATACTCGGAAATACTCTGTTCCCGAGTGTTTCCGAGCCTTTCGGAGGCATTCCGAGGTCAGCAGAGCTGTCCCTGAGTATTTCCAAGGCTCTCCGGCACCCCCCACCTCTGGCCACATGTGGTATTGCATGTAATAGAAGTCAATGCGGAACAAATTATCTTAATTTCCATTGACTTCTATGGGGAAGCTTGCTTTTATATGCAAGCGTTTTGGATTACAAGCATTCTCCTGCAACGGATTATGCTCGTAATCCAAGGTTCCATTGTATATATATATATATATATATATATATAGATATAGAGATATCTTTATCTATATCTATAGATATAGATATCTATCTTTCCAGCAAGGTTTAAACACGTTGAAGGTTTCCATATGCTCTGAACCGTGATAACCGTGTCTGTCTGTCTGATATCAATCCACAGCCAGGATATTGGTACTTTCTTCACTTGCATTCTTGAAAGTGTTTGCAGTAATTTTATAACTAAGCAGGTGTGCCAGAGGGGCTGAGGCCATTCTTGGAGTTGAGGCGTAGAACAGAGAACCCAAAATTTCCAAGTGGCTCCTTCGGGGGTGGCATTAAGTTAAAATCAGTATTTTTTGCTCAAAAATTACTTAGAACCCCCAAATGTATGTGTATTTTTTTTTAAGCAGAGACCCTAGAGAACAAAATGGCAATCGTTGCAATATTTTATGTCACAATGTATTTGCGCAGCGGTCTTTCAAACACAATTTTTTGTGAAAAAATACACTTCAATGAATTAAAAAAAACAAAACAGTTAAGATAACCCAATTTTTTGATATAACGTGAAAAATGATTTTACCACGCGAGAATCGTGATCTTTATTCTAAGCAAAAAAATTGTGATTCTCATTTTATTCAGAATCGTGCAGCTCTAATGTAAACCAAAAAGTGGTTAAGTGGATGTAAATAACTGATGTAAGAACTGATGAAAAAGTGATGAAAAGCTGTACACTGATCTGTTTTTTCTTTGAAAAAATGGGACTGAACTGATGAAACAAACTGAAGGCATGTGTGAAAGGGGCCTTATGCTGCGTACACACAACCGGACTTTTTGACCAAACTGGTCCGACGGAACAAATCCGTCAGACAATGCGACCATGTGTGGGCTTCATCGGACCTTCAGCGGACCTTTTCTGTTGAAAATCAGACGGACTTTAGATTTAGAACATGTTTCAAATCTTTCCGACGGACTTGAGTCCGGTCGAAAAATCCGTTCATCTGTATGCTAGTCCGACGGACGAAAACTGACGCTAGGGCAGCTATTGGCTACTGGCTATGAACTTCCTTATTCTAGTCTGGTCGTACGTCATCACGGTCAAATCCGTCGGACTTTGGTGTGATTGTGTGTAGACAAGTCTGATTCGACGGAAGTCCGTCGAAACTCCGTTGAAAAGTCCGACAGAATTCAGTCCGTCGGAAAGTCCGGTCGTGTGTACACGGCATTACAGTACTGGAGCATAACACAACCCTGTGTTTAGCATTATATAGCACTCATTGTGAAGGAAATGGTGCATAACAAAGCCCTGTTTTTTGTCCTTTCTAAGCCAATGGGCAAACAGGTTTAGTTCTTCTTGAACTTAAGCTTGACCCAAACCCAAACCTCATCCCTACTTACAACCAATGTAAGACAGGCATTGACGCTGAACACCAGTGTAATGCAGCATTAACACTGGCTACCAATGTAAGGTAGATATTGCCACTGACCACTATTGTCATACTGATAACCTACATAACACAAGCATTAACAATGACCACCAGTGCTGGATTGAGGCTGTTTGATCTGGGGGTGCATAGTATCAACATACTTTAATTTTATCCTTGTGGCTTTGTGCACTGCGGTGAATGGTAGGTATGGCAAGATTGCGCGTAACAGTGAGGGTGGCTTAAATGGGCTCATTAAACAGAACCTGTGCCTATTCCATGAGGCATTCAGACACTCTAATGCCCTGTACACACGAGAAAAATTTCCTGCGGAAATATCTTGGATGGTTTTTCCGACGGAATTCTGCTCAAGCTTGGCTTGCATACACACGGTCACATAAAAGTTCTCTGAACTTTCAACCATTAAGAACGCAATTTCAAGTTCAAAAGTTCAATGCTTCCGAGCATGCGTCAAATTGTTTCCGAAAATAGTTTTTTTGTGCGTCTGCATTCAGACTAACACATTTTCCGATAGGAAAAATAGATAACCTGCTCTCAATCTTTTGCTGGTGAAAATTCTGCCAGCAAAAGTCCGAGCATACACATGGTCGGAATTTCTGACCAAAATCTCACATCGGACTTTTGCTGGCGGAATTTCCGCTTGTGTGTACTGGGCATTAGATAGTATGGCCAGGGAAACAGTCTGTCCTCCAGCTTCTCGCTCAAGCTGTCTTCTGGCTTAACACTGCACTGACAGTGACCGCTGTGCTTCAGCTGTGCTGCATTGGGGTGGGCTTCAGTGCCACTGGTCCTGGGGGAGCAAGACCAAAATCTGGGGGGCATAGCCAACCCCAGTACCCCCTTACAAATGGTCCTGCTGACCACCAATGTAACAGACATTGACAGTGATCACCAATATAAAGTGAGGATTGACACTGAAATTAATGCCAGTATTTATTCTGATCACCAATTTCATTTTGAATGAGCTGAAATCACACAGCACCAAAGGTAGTGCATGCACTATATTTGGAAACTCATTGCAACTGCAGAAACTGTGTTTGTGACCTGTGTTTAGGGGTATCATTACCTTAATATTGACACCCGATAAAGATCACAACCCAGTGCATTTTGAACTTGGTGCGGGAAACATGCACAGAACACAGGTTTCCTGCACTGTATTCTGATGTGAACCTTCCCTAAGGGCTGGTTCACACCAGATTCATTCCAGTGCAATTTAAATCTGCATCAAAAATGCGTGCACTGTGTTTTCCATGTAGTCCAATGGCCCTAGCTCACACCAGTGCAGTCATTTCCAGTACAGTCAACAAAAGTATATGTGTATATATGAAACACACCTGTAATGCAGGCACCAGAAAGCACGTAAATGCATAAACATTGCACCGAAATGCACATTGTCCTAAAAATTATCTACTGTTATAGTATTATAAAAAGAGGAAAGAAATGCACTGGAACACATTGAAAATGCATCAAAAACGCATTAAAACACATCAAAATGTGTGAAAAAATGTATCTGGAATGCATAAATTGTGGTGTGAACCAGCCCTTAAGGTATTTCTAATGCCCTTTTTTCAATTGTGGATGTTACTGAATACTGAGGAAACATGTTATTTAAGAAACTGGCGGCAAACATGTTTTTTTCTTTTGTGCGGGTCTTTCATCCTAAGGTTTCGAAACAAGGCTATTGAAACCAAACATACATCAATTAAATGTCTTAATACGATTATACGATTCATTCTAATAAGCAACTCTTCTAGGACAGCCTAGAGCTTCTGTAGTTTAGCACACATGTTCCCTTTTTTCTGTAAAATCCACATCTTTCCATCCTTATGTCATGGCTACTGTAGAAAGTTGCAACCCCCCCCCCCCCCCCTCCAAAGTTCAATAAAAAAGTGTATATCTGCCATACTCCCCAAAGGGCGGTAGGAACATCAATCCTGAGCATGACCCAGTATACTAGGAGGTAAGGCTGAGTGAGAGATGTGATAAGTTCAGCTGTCAAGGATCGCTGGGTGGCCTTACTCCCATGCAATCACCCCGGCAAACATGTGCACGCACATGCTACGGAGCACACGTGCATGCATGGGCATGCACACAGATCTTGGCCATCTGATGGCCTATTTAAACCCAAGGTCTGCCTAGCATCATTGCTGTATTATCCTCAGCTCTGAACCCTGCGCCTTCAAGATCATGTTCACTGCTCCAGCTGCCATTCTGCTGCCCTAACAGTCCCCAGGGATGCTTGGATGAGAATTGTGCAAGAGGCCATCCTCATGATCTCAGGCTGCACGGGTATGTGACATCAGCTGTCATTACACTATCTCAGAAACAGTGGCGGTGCGTCCATTAGGGCGCACGGGTGCCGCCCCCTCTCTCCAGCCACCCCCTCTGTGTACTATGGATAGATTCATACATTGCAGGAATCTATCCATGGCCGTTGTAGCCAACCCCTATTCAGGCGTCTGGCCTATTTTGGGTGCTGGGAGCCTGAATTACAGTGGTGGGGGGTGTTTTTGAAGCACATGATTACAGACATAGGCTCTAAAAGGCTTCAAAAAAGGTGTGCTCGCAGTGCACCCAGGTGTGTTAGCAAAGCAAAGCAAATTCTTTGCAACAGAAGGCTTTTATACCTTAACCTCCCTGGCGGTATGATTATGACAGATTTTTGCTGCTCAAAGCGGTACCTTATTTTGCATAGAAATTTAGCGTTTTCTATTGTAGGCCTGTAATTTTTATGCTGGCCATACACTAGATGAAAAATCGTCTGAAATTCAGTCATTTAGACAGTTTGTTTGTTTTTTGGCCATTTAATGGGCACAAAATTGATAATCGTTGGGACGTTTTTGAGCCAAAAAAACGAAGGACAAGTTTGGAAATTTTCTGCCGAATGAACAATAAATTGCAAGGTTAATGTGTTTGCTGTCCGAACTGTTGCACTTGGTAAATGTAAAAAAAGAACAAAAAATGTATTAATTTATGTCCACTGAATGATTTATCGATCATTACATGATGGCACTATCGTTTGCTGTCATGGCCGAATGTTCGTTTTTTGAAAATGGGTTTGGACGATTTTTCGTACAGTGTATGGCCAGCATTAGTAATAACACACTTAAATCTGTCCAAACAAGAGTCTAGACATCCTGTTATGATAAAGTTTGAAACACAAAATCATAAATTATAATATAATAAATAACTATAAAAATAATATAATAATAATAATAATAATAATAATAATAATAATAATAAAATTGATTCAATAATGTAATCAAATCAAAATCACAGAAATTTGCTCAGTTGCAGAATTGTCGCTGTCGTTACTTTCAGTGTTTGATGATGAATTTCCCCACAAATCACTATCGCTCAATACTGCAAGGGATTCTAATTTATTATCGCTGATTTCTAGCTGGTCTAAAACTGCTTTTGACGTAAAGGGACACTTTTTGGTTCCTATGAACATTCTCAAGTTTCCAGGCAGAAAGAACAGTATATATAATATAAAACTGCAGGCAGGGCACTGGACAAAAGGGAGGTGAAATAATTTGATACAGTACACTGTAATCTTACAGATTACATTACTGTATGTGTTTTGTGTTTTTTTACTTTTTGAATTTGGCGCGCCTGGCTTCATCCCTGTGCGTCGCGACGCTCGCAGGGAATAGAGCCCGGCACTGTGATAGATCGAGCTGAAGACACCGCTCCCACACACAGTGGGGAGACATCACAGGATCCTGGGGACAGGGTAAGTAACTTTGCCTGGATCCTGTGATGCAATCCCGAGTGTGGCTCGGGGTTACCACTTTTGGCAATGAAAATTCACCCCGAGCCACACTCGAGAATACCGCCAGGGAGGTTAATGCATAGAATGCATTAAGGTAAAAAACCTTAAAGCAGAAGTCCAGCCAAAGCTCGTTTGACTGGACTTCTCTTATGGATCACATGAGTGCAGTTAGTCTCGCACTCCTGTGATCCGTTTTCAGCAGAGAGTGGGCTGAAGTCCACTCTCTGTTGAATTCACTACTGTCAGTCCAGGCTCTGCATCATCATGACCAGGGAATCGGGATCAGCCAGGTCCCTGGACTGACACCCGGCTTAGCCTCTCAGTGAGCTGCTGAGAGCCTGAGATGGCCGCCCTTGCCCCCTCCACAGCCCAGCGATCCAATGAGAGAGGAGGGGGCAGAGCAGAGAGCTGTGACTGACAGTCAACAGCTCTCTGCTCGGGGAGCTGTGAGAACTGAGCGATCAGTGATTTTCGATCGCTCGGTTTTCAGTGTAGAGTTGCCGGGGGACAGATGCAGCATCGGACCAATGCTGCATTCACCTAGGTAAGTATGAATCCTAAAAATCCCTGACTTTTAAGACTTTAAACTACTTTACATTTTCATCACTGTCTCTCAGTGACAATGGTCACCAGGACAAATAGGAAATGTGAATTCTACCTAATGGGGACACAGGTAGAAATAAAAAAAAAAAACACATTTAGCTTTCGATACACTCTTAACATACTGATGGTAGACCAGTGAAATATTAATAAGCCAGCCTAATTTTCATTTGGCAGTGACTACAAGGGTATGCTAAGACTTAAAATTCCTTAACACCTGGAGGGCTAAAGATTTTCTAGATAAGAAAAACAGGCCTTTCCAATGAATAATTCTGATGTCCATCTACCAGAACAGTGCATATATTGTCTGCACAGGTTTCATTCAAAAAAGGTTAATATAAGTGATGGCCTCATTCAGCTGCAGAGTGCGTTTTCTGATAGCATGAAATGTATATTCATCTCTCATTTCTTTTGTAATTCCAGCTGTTATGGCCCAAGGCCAAATTTACATAAACCATTGTAAAATTATCATCCTCATCACCCAAAAATGAAAATATAGCTTGAAAGGATTAAGAGAAATTATTTTCTTTTAAGCAGAGATCAATTTTTCTTATTGCTCTATGTACTGAATAAATGCTAAGAGGCAGACTTTGTAAGTAGTCATTTGTCATGTAAAATTTCTTCAGTGCAAGTGATATCATTTGTATTAATACCTGTTTTAGTCTCATCTGCATTACCATTTATGTGTACAATTATACAGTCATAAGCAGACCAAATTATGATTCATAGGTTAAGAGCAAAAACACTAAAGAGAAGATGTTTTAGAAAAAACAGGCATAGCTCAGAAAACCTGCTTTTCTATTAAAGGGGAACTTAGTTGTATTAGAAAAACATGATTTCTTTTTAAAAGGAATGTATACTGATTGTGTTCATATTTTTATCTTTATTTATAGCAGTCAGATCTAAAAAAAAAAAAAAATTAAAAATATTTTAGGTCAGTTATTATCAAATTTTATATACATATTTTGTGTTCTTCTATCCAGCCAGCAGGTGGAGCTTTAGCCTGTTGTTTAGTAGCTCTAGCAGAAATGTAATTCTCCAAAACTAGCAAACCTCACAAATAAGTATTTTCCCACCTCTCCACTTTATAATGCTGACAGCGATGCTTTATGTATGGGAAAAATATTTAAAACCTCCAATGCATTACCTGAGATAAACCTTTTTTTGTCTTCTTCACTTTACAAAGAAGCTTGACAATTATATTTTAAGTATACCACTGAAGATGCAAAAAACACCTTTTTCTTTTATTTAAGTTTTACACATTAAGAGCAATGATAACAAAGAATTTGGTGTTGGACAAAAATAAATTCATAAGGCTATAGATGCCTCAAATCTCAAAATAGCCTCACTAGAGTACCTACAGTCTAGAGATGGAAATGTATGCTGGTCTTATAAGGTATTTACACAAGGTGAGGAATGCAGTCTGCACAACTAAACTTGGGTAGAGTGCAGAGCCTGACCACTCATGTAAATGATATAGCAGCATCTCCATTCTGTCAGGGTAACCCGTCAAGTCAATGCCATCTAGAAAAATACCATTTAGTACTAAAAAGTATGAGCCACAAGACAAGATGAAGAGAAAAGGTACAAGTAGTAGAGGGAAATGTGGGTCTGGGGTGGGGGGGGGGGGGTACGATGAGCAGAAGGAACAGGGTTCCTGGGCTGTCCAAAAGATAACAGGTGTGTTTGGTGTTATCTCTCTTACTCTCTCATACTGGTCAATGGAAGTTCAACATGGCACCTCATGGCAAAGAACTCTCTGAGGATCTGAAAAAAGAATTGTTGTTCTACATAAAGATGGCCTAGGCTTTACGAAGATTGTCAGTATAATCAGACAGGCACCACGCAGAGATAAAAGCATAGAAACTCCATAGTGTATCGCTCGAGAAAAAATTTATTGCAGAGTAAAAAAATACACTTACAGAAATGTTGTCATAAGAAAGCGTGTAGATAAAAATAGCCGGCCGGCTCACAGTTGATGCCCGTTGCTTCCAGGTCTAGCGCGGTATTGTGGTGACGTCAGCACGCCGCTCCTCCCTACGCCGTTTCGGAAGACAACATTCCTGTAAGTGTATTTTTTTACTCTGCAATAAATTTTTTCTCGAGTGATACACTATGGAGTTTCTATGCTTTTATCTCTGCATGGTGCCTGTCTGATTATACTGAGAATCCCCGTCCAGTATCCAGAGAAAACCATCCTTCCATCTTTAGAGACCCGTGGCTAGGGAAACAAGCCATAGGCTTCTGCGATCTCCCTAACAGGAGATCTTGCTATTTGGTAAGAGGCAGTATTTCTCGGTGGTGGAGGCTTTCCTATATCAGGCCACTATTTTCTTGGGTGCTACAAGAGTGGCGTCACTATTCAAATCTAGAGGACCTTTTTGTGGATTGATTTGATGCATGGAATTGATTTGGATTTGAGCTTTCGTCTAATCTCATTGTTCTACCTTCTATGATTGACTGATATCGATTGATTATTTTTTAGAAGGGAAAGAGTTTTCACACTGGACTTTTTTAAATAATTTTTCATTTTTATTTTTTCACTAAAGTCGCATTATTTTCAACCTTAATATGCACATTTGTATATGTTCACTTATATAGCACTTTAATATTTCTATGTTAGTTTATATCTCGCAGCGCAGTCATTTTTTATTTATATCTGGTTAGTGTGTGTGTCTCAGATATATGATTGCAGCAGCCATAGTTTTTTTTTTTTTTTTTTTTCTTTTCTAATATTTTGAGATTATATTTGTTTTTTCGCTTAATTTTGGACAGCGCAGTAATTAACACTTTTACTACTATACAAAGATTGCAAAGACCCTGAAACTGAGCTGCGGCACTTTGCCCATGGCCATACAGTGGTCACATTCCACTCAGAGCAGGCCTTGCCATGGTTGACCAAAGAAGTTGAGTGCACGTGCTCAGTGTCATATCCATAGGTTGTCTTTGGGAAATAGACGTATGAGTGCTGCCAGCATTGCTGCAGAGGTTGAATGGGTGGGGGGTCAGCCTGTCAGTGCTCAGACCATATGTCACACATTGCATCAAATTGGTCTGCATGGCTGTAGTCCCAGAATGAAGCCTCTTCTAAAGATGATGCCTGCAAACAGTTTGCTGAAAACAAGCAGACTTGATTACTGGAACAATGTCCTGTAGTCTGATGAGCCCAAGATAAATTTATTTGGTTCAAATGGTGTCAAGCGTGTGTGGCAGCAACCAGGTGAGGAGTACAAAGACAAGTGTGTCTTGCCTACAGTCAAGCATGGTGGTGGGAGTGCCATGGTCTGGGGCTGCATAAGTGCCGCCGGCACTGGGAAGCTACAGTTCATTGAGGGAACCATGAATGTCAACATGTACTGTGACATACTTAAGTCGAGCATAATCCCCTCTGTTGAATTCTCGTTTTCGCAGTATTAATATCGATATTTCAATAATTCATATTGATGAGAAAAGTTCCAAGAAAAGTCCAAAGGTTCCAAGAAAGTCTTGTGTAAAAACTCAAAAATGTATTTAATAATGAACATAGCAAAATATTACCAGAACAATATCAATGTATAGAATGTCATTAATAATGTATAATATTCTTAAGATGAAGATTGAATTAGATGTGTGTCTGTGTGTGTGAAGCTGTACCAGCTTCCTTCAATGTCTTGTCATGTGTCGTGTCTGCAGCCAAATCTGCTCCACAGCCTAGCTTTACTATTAAAATCGGACCCCATCTTCCTAAAAAGGCTGGTTAAAGGTTCTCAATTGACTTGTAGTCCTACAGAAAATTGTGGGCTTTCCTCCTCACGTAATGGTGGAAGTTGACATTCCTGAGGGGTGGGCCAAGAGAAGCTATATGTAAAACCATTTAACTTATACAATATAAGTTTCCTTTAACTTCTAAATCAAATACTACATACATCAGTATGTATATTATATTAATTTAAAACCCAATGTTAATAGAAAATATCCTACTCAAGGAATATTGTAGTGTAAAGAAACTATGATCTTAACTAAAACTTTTTCATCTTAAAGTATGTGAATCCTTCCTTCTCACAGATGGGAGAAGATGAAAGGAAACCAACTAATTATTGCCATAAGTGAGCTCTCCCAAGAAATGCTTATGAGCTTAGAGCAGTATGTAGATTTTCACAAGTATAAAAGACAACCACTGCCTTGCTAAAGAAGCTGAGGGTAAAGGTGATGGGCTGGCCAAGCATATCTCCAGACCTAAACCCTATTGAGCATCTGTGAGGCATCCTCAAATGGAAGGTGAAGGAGTGCAAGGTCTCTAACATCCACCAGCTTGGTGATGTTGTCATGGAAAAGTGGAAGAGGACTCGAGTGGCAACCTGTGAAGCTCTGGTGAACTCCATGCCCAAGAGGGTTAAGGCAGTGCTGGAAAACAATGGTGGCTACACAAAATATTGACACTTTGGGCCCAATTTGGACATTTTCACTTAGGGATGTATTTACTTTCATTGCCAGCGGTTTAGACATTAATGGCTGTGTGTTGAGTTATTTTGAGGGGACAGCAAATTGACACTGTTATACAAGCTGTACACTCACTACTTTACATTGTAGCAAAGTGTAATTTATTCAGTGTTGTCACATGAAAGGATATAATAAAATATTTACAAAAATGTGAAGGGTATACTCACTTTTGTGAGATACTATATATATATATATATATATATATATATATATATGCTGCATATATGGAAGGACAAAACATGGCTGAATGTTATATGGTCAATAGAGAGCGATCAAAATCATTCAAAAGGTAATTGGTTATCCAGGGATCACAAACCTTTTTGGAATTTACCTATTATGGCAGCCATTTTTTTATTAGTTAGATATCAGGTCACTTTATTCTTAACTTGAACCGTGGTTAGTTGTGAAGACCACTGTACTTTAGCAATCTGAAATTCCTCCAATACTCCAGCAAGCTAATTTCCTACATTATGATGAACAAATGCTGCAAACCAAGTTCCCTTACCATTGGATAGACAAGTGTGCCCCTTCCTAGGAATTAAAATAACTTACTTTAGTCAGCGTACCTTTACCCATAGCTACACACATTTGTTATTACAGGCTCAACAGTGGTGCAGGAAATATGATCACCTCTTTGCTTCCTGGGTGGATAGGTTAGCTATAGTCAAAACAATGACATTGCCTAGGATCCTTTATGTTTTCACACTGTTACTATACTGGTGCCTACTATATTTTTACATAACTATACTCCAAATTTTTATCTGTCTGGAGAAAAGACCAAAAATTAATAACAAGCTTCTGTTTTGACACCTGTGTATGGGAGCTCCTTTAGACCAACTGAACAATGGCGGAACCCAGAGTGTACAAAGAATTGGGTCCACATTGAGAGTGTTATGCTGGGATGTTGTCTCCCTTTAGTTTGGGGAGCATCCTTGCTGATACCTAAAATCACTTTGCCTACTCCTCTAATGTTGATCAGAGTCTCTTGACTATACAATATACAAATTCACTACATACATCCCTGAAACCAATTGATTACTCAGTATTGTATATCCTTATTCCTCACTTTAACACAACAGGTTGGAAAGCAGCAGGAATAAGACAGATTGAAGACCTCTATTAAGATGATGTTCTCATCTCTTTTAAAACTTTACATCAAAAAAAAATCTTTCACTCCAACGTTTCTTTCTAACATCCACTCTCTGACAATAGTATTGTGCCATAAGTAGTAGCTGTTTTTAACTATTCCGACTACAAAACTGAAGGCATATTTCTGTTTTCAATAACTCAATAACCTCTCAACAGACTATTTTTATTAATTCCCACTCTGTGCTGCAACTGGAGAAAAACACTGGTATGTCCCACTCAGAAGACCAATGGTTTACAGCTTGCAAATGGCCCTGTAAAGTATTAAGCCCCATACACACGGTCGGACAATCCGCGGACCAGGTCCGTCGGACCATGTCCGTCATACTTTGTCCGATGTTGGTTTTGCGTACACACGGTCGGACAAAGTTGTCGGAAAATCCGATCATTCTGAACGTGGTGACGTTTGTTGCCTACGACGGGACTACGTAGAGGCTAGTAGCCAATAGCTTTGGTAATGTGATCTGAGCATGCGTAGCACTTTGTCCGGTCGGACAACCGTACACACGATCGGATTTGGTGTGATCGGACCGTGTTGACGGCCAAGATTTCCAGCAGGAGATAAGACTTTGTCCGTCGGTCAAACCGACGAACACTGTCCGATGGTGCATACACACGGTCTGATTTTTCAACAACCTTGTCCGATCGGACAGAATCCATGAAAAAGTCCGACCGTGTGTATGGGGCTTTAGACTGCTCACTGACAACTGACAAAAAATATTATACTTAGATGGTATTATACTCCCTCAACTATGATTAAAAGCTCAGGGGATAGCTGAAGAAGATGTGAATGCAGTGGTACTCTACTACATGTGTGGTAGATGTGCTCATGGGTATCAAAATTTTGGACGCAAACTTTTATGTGGCTAAAGGAAACCAAAGACCACTGCCCTACAGATTATTAAGGCTCAACCTTTGAGACATAATAAATACAGCAGCCTGATATTACCAAGGTAAAAATGGCTTTAAAGTTAAAATAAATTATTCCCGAAATACAGAAAATAATAATTTAAGTCAGTAGGCATATACTGGACATGGTTATTTGTTGAGGTGAAACTATTAAAGCATTTGGAATTTAATAACAGCATCTGTCATACCTGCACAGCAAGAAACTTAATTACCTAAACACTCATTTACACAGCAGTTGAAAATTCTTATTTTGATTAAAAGAAGCATCACAAGAAGAAGGGGATTTATCACTGAAGCTGATAGCTGGTAATACATTAGCCTATAATCTTTAGACAGAATTATACTCTGCCCTTGTTTTGCTTGACAGGTCTGTGCAACCTTTTTAATATATTTTTCTTTAGAACCAGATTCCTATTCAGAGTCCAGCCATCTCCAATTTATTAAGCGACTTCCCATAGTTTTGTCTTTGTTTGCAACTCTGCCTATGTAAATCCAGAAAACCAACTGTGATAGATTTTCATGTCTTTACTCAAAATGTATCATTCACTCTTGTGACAGTTTTTTATTTGAGATATACAGATAAAAATGATCTGTGGCATTTATATAGAAAAAGATAGCTTCTAACAGGGAGGGGAGCTAAGGATTAAAACAGAACTCCAGGCAGAGATGCTTTTGTGGATTTTGGTGTGAAAAAAAAGTTACTTCTAATGTTTATCTCATATCTAGATCGCTGCTGTGTAGTGTAACATTGTACAGAATGCATTGTATTCTGTGATGCAAAAAATGGAAAATTGAATTCAAATACTTACCGTCATTTTCCTTTCCTGGCGAGCTCCATGGGAGCACAGCTGGGTGAGGCCCCGCCCACCCCCTATGTAATCAGGATTTATTCATAGTGAATATACTATACATTTTTCACTCACCTCAGCCTCAGCATTCTGTAACTCGTACTACTTGGCGGGTATTGCGCTGCAATGGAGCTCGTCAGGAAAGGAAAATTAGTATTTAAATTAAATTTTCCATTTTCCTGATGGCTCCATGTCAGCACAGCTGGGAATTAACTAGCCACACACGGGAGGGTAATACTTGAGAAAATGTTTTAATCTACACTGGAGGCGGAAGCCAGAACACTCCTGACAAAATCTACGGTAGTCAGAGTTGCCAGCTCCACGCAATAGTGTGTGTCGTGAAGGTATGTATGGATGTCCACGTGACTGCCTTGCAAATCGTCTCAAAGGACAAGGATTCTGAGAGTGCTCTGCTAGAAACATTGGGAGCGTGATTTCTTGTGTCATATGGAAACTAGAGGCTACCTTTGGGATGAATCCCAGAATTGGCCTGAGCACCACTCCGGGAAGAAAGAGAGGAAGGGTTCTTTAAACCCCAATGCCGCTATCTAGGATACCCTTCTCGCTAGAGTTAATGCCACAAGAAAGGCGGTCTTCAATGAGAGATGCCATAGATAGACAGGAGAAACAAAGGTGTCTGATGAAAGGAAATTCAAGATTAGAGGCAAGTCCCACTTTGGAAATCTTAGAGACCTCGGCGGTCCTAGGCGGATGGCCGCTCTGAATAATCGCCATAAATCACCAACCAACAATCCACGGTCACTGGGTACCAGTGAAAGCCCAGATAGCAGACACGTGGGCCTTCAAAGTACTTGTGGAGATGTCTAGTTCCAATCCCGCCTGGATGAACTCCAGAATGTGGCAGACCCTTGGCGAATCTGGCAAAAAGTAATGTCTGTATGCAAAATCCCCAAACTTGTTCCAAGTTCTGGTATAGGCATTGTTGGTACTGTCTTTCCTGGCTTTCAATAGGGTACTAGTGACTCTGGCTGATCAATCCAGACTGATTAGCCTTTGTCTCTCTGTAAAAGTCTATGGGAGAAATCTAAAGTGCTAATTTTAAAGGCTTATATGCAAGTTATTGTCATAAAAAGTGTTTGGAGACCTGGGTCCTGCCCCAGGGGACATGTATCAATGCAATTTTTTTTTTTTTTAAACTGCAGTTTTTTCGGTAGCAGGGATTTTAATAATGCTTAAAGTAAAACAATAAAAGTGAAATATTCCTTTAAATTTCATACCTAGGGGGTGTGTATAGTATGCATGTAAAGTAGCGCTTGTTTCCCGTGCTTAGAACTGTCCCTGCACAAAGTGTCATTTCTGAAGGAAAAAAAGTCATTTAAAAGCACTCGCGGCTATAATGAATTGCTCCTGGCAATACAGAGAACAGTCATTGAAAATGATTGATGACAAAATAAAAAATAAAATGCATGGGGGTCCCCCCAAATTCAATTACCAGGCCCTTCAGGTCTGGTATGGATATCAAGGGGAACCCTGCATCAAATTTTAAAAAAAAAAATTACGTGGGGTTCCCCCAAATATCCATACCAGACCCTTCCATTTTTAAAACTTTTTTTGAATTGATACATGTCCCCTGGGGCAGGACCTGGGTCCCAAAACACTTTTTATGACAATAACTTGCATATAAGCCTTTAAAATTAGCACTTTAGATTTTTCATGTTCGAGTCCCATAGACTTTAATGGTGTTCGGATGTTCGAACTAATTTATTGCCTGTTCGCATGCTTTAATGCAAACCGAACTGGGGGGTATTCGGCTCATCCCTACTCAAGACCCAGGCCATAAATTTCAGGCAGCAGCGAACAAATACTCTTGCGCACAAGTGTGTTGATCAGGTGATATATAGTCCAGGGTGGATAATGTCTCAGGCCTTGCTGCCCTCCAGGATAGGGGTATCTTAGCAGTCAGAAAAGAAATAGAGAAAAGAGGGTGCACCAGCCTTGTGCATTATCCTTTGATGGATTTATTAAAATAATTAATTGAAAATTGCTCACAAGCATGTGAAAGAAACCAGCAATATAAAAGCTTATAACTGATGGCAATTGGCCCGATATCAACAGTCTCCAGGTATCGAAAGAGAGGACATAAAAAACACTGCTGACTGACGCATTTCAAAAGGATACCTTCTTCCTCAGAGCCTGATTTCAGCATAAATTTTAGGCTCTCTGGGGCCGGGTGTCAGATTGGCCCCCGCTTCAGCTGGTCCGACGTTACCGGTAGAGGGCATGGTTCCCTGATGCAGTGAGAGGAGCAGAGGATACCAAGGTCTTTTCGGCCAGTCTGGTAATACCACCAGAATGGACACCATATCCTGCCGCAACCTGCGCAAAAAGATGAGGATCGCCTCCGGCGGCGTGCGCAAGCCTGCTATCCCGCTTAAAGGAGCCGATGTACAGCTACGACGGTTCGCTGGATTGTGCCAACCTTCCCCAGTATAATGACGGCGGCTGGTTGTGCAAGTGATTAAGACAGCATGAAGCCATCCCAAGGATCAGCAGCTGGGCTCCCTGACAAAGTTGCCATTAGCAGCTTAGGAAGCAGGGACCTCGTCCAGCAGCAGACAAATATGGACGGACAGCCAGCACTTTATACCAGCTAGGAAGGGAGACACCATTAGTCCTGACCTAGGAGAAAGAAAAAGGAACGCTGAGGCTAAGGTGAGTGCAAAATTTATAGTTAAGTCACCCAACTGTACTGACATGGAAGCTGTGCCATCAGGAAATACAGATTTTATAATTACCCGTATTTATCGGTGCATAACACGCACCCTAATTTTAAGAGGGGAGTTTCGGGGAAAAAAAATCCACAGCCCCCTGCACATTACAGCCCCCTTTACATTACACAGCTCCCCTTTTGCTGCACAGTACACAGGCCCCCTCTGCACAGTACACAGACCCCTCTGCACAGTACACAGCCTCCCTCTGCACAGTACACAGCCCCCCTTTGCACAGAACACAGCCTGCTCAGTACACAGCCCTCTACCCCTGCACAGTACACAGCCCCCCTCCTATGCACAGTACACAACCCCCCTCCTCTGCACAATACACAGCCCCCCTCTGCACAATACACAGCCCCCCTCTGCACAATACACAGCCCCCCTTTGCATAATACACAGCCCCCCCCCCCCCCTCTGCGCAGTGCACTGCCCCCCCCCCCTGCACAGTACACAGCCCCCCCTCTGCACAATACACAGCCCCCCTCTGCACAATACACAGCCCCCACTTCTGCACAATACACAGCCCCCACTCTGCACAGTACACTGCCCCCCCTGCACAGTACACAGCCCCCCTCTGCACAATACACAGCCCCCACTCCGCACAATACACAGCCCCCACGCTGCACAATACACAGCCCCCACTCTGCACAATACACAGCCCCCACTCTGCACAATACACAGCCCCCCCTCCTCTGCACAGTACACCCCCTGCACAGTACACAACCCCTATGCACTCCCAGGAGACCCCCTTAGGTCTCTCATGTCATGTGTCTTCAGAAATGTGATAACTTGCCAATTGTCTATATAGTGCATTCCTTCTATGGATGCTATGTTGCAGAGACCTTGTCTTAGCTATTGCTTTGACTAAATATGTACAACATATGTGTATGTCTTTGTCAGCAATTGAATTGTTTCTTGAAGTTGAATTGCCCATTTCAATACTAATAAAAACTATTTGTGCCATTTTACCATCACAATCATTTTTCTAAAAACCATATTTATCCATGTATAACACACACTCTTTCTCCCTGAAAATAGAGGGCAAACAGTGTGTGTGTGTGTGTGTGTGTGTTATACCCCATACATTGGGGGGGGGGGGTCAGGCGAGACACCCCACCTCTCCTGGCCCTGGGACAGCACTGCCAGCATACTCCAAATTTCAGAAAGATTTACTGCTAGCCTTTTCTCATACACTGCTCCTCCTGTGTCACTGTCATTGTAAATCTAAGCCCCTATAAACTTCATTAGCGCCATTCTTTCATTGACCTGGTAACATGACCGCTCTCCTCAGACGTTTCATGAATGGTCATGTGACCGCTCTCCTCCTCCAATCTAAAGCTACACTCAGAGGAGGAGCAGAGCAGCTGGAAAGAATGGAGCCACTAAGGTATTTAGAGGCCTTGTTTTACAATGACACTGACACAGGAGGAGCAGTGTAAGAAAGGGGGCTGGAAGTGATTTTTCTTAACTTTAGACTATGCTAGCCATGCTGTCCCAGGGCCAGGAGAGGTGGGGCAGCTGGCCTGACACCCCCCCCCAATGTGTGCCGTGTAACACGCACGCATTGTTTGCCCTCTTTTTTCAGGGGGAAAAAGTGTGTGTTACACATGGATAAATACGGTATATGGATTTTAGAAAATTAATTGTGATGGTAAAATGGCACAAATATTTTTTATTAGTATTGAAATGGGCATAAAGTAACAATGCAATTGCTGACAAAGACATACACATATGTTGTACATATTTAGTCAAAGCTAGATAAGATAAGACAAGGTCTCTGCAACATAGCATCCACAGAAGGAATTCACTCTATAGACAATTGGAAAGTTATCACATTTCTGAAGACACATGAAATGAGAGACCTAATCATAGACTATTACTAGGAATAAGTGTAGACTCACATAGCAAAGTCCATGTAATTAGAGTATGATCGGTAGAGTAACTATAAAAACTCAAACTAAAAGTGTTGTTTGCCATCTCTCATATCAAATAGATATATTTGGAACTTAGTAGTACCTTTAGACATAACAATTTAAAAATGAGTATAGGGCACTGCAGCCTGAGTACACTGAACCTGGGCGCATAAGAGCCACTGTTCAAAATGAAGTAGAAGTTGTGTCTAATGGACAGCAAATGAAAGATTCTGACTGACACATATCCAAGTTTATTTGAAAATACTTTGGACATAAATAACTTTCTTATAAGGGAATGCTTTTATTATTCTTTGCTTTCCATTGTTGTATAGTTGGCACTAGGAATGAGCTGCTCGTTCAGTCCAAATGTAGGTTCCACACCTTAGTTATCAGCATCTTGGCAATAAACAATAATTCATGCAAAATGTGTGCAGATAAATGTTTAAATCTAAAGACTCAGGAGGAATCATCAAGCATAGCCCAAGGTCTAGTTGTTCCAGGAACAGCACAGCCAAAAAACAGGGACAGCACAAAGGTTTACTGTAAGACTGTAGATTATAAAATCTGTATATAACAATATATACAGTTTATAAATATAATGTAAATATGAAAGAGCTTGTTCTTAATACACTAGACACATTTAAAAAAAATAATCCATACACATCTTCTACTTATTGGTAGATGTATATAATCTACTGTAATACATTTTTCATGAAATTATTTCTTACTGTGCTTTTTTTAACATTCTCTGTAGCACCCGATCCTCTCAACTTTTATGTGTTTGGAATGAGCGGCGCACATTAGTTGCAGTCATGTGCACTGCTCTGTGCACATTACAAATTCCATAGTCCTAGTCCATCCTGGAAGTAAGCAAGAGGGCTACATTCCTAAATAAAATGGAATCATGGAGAACAAACAGAGCTTCCATCTCCTAGAAAGTCCAATCACAGCAGCAAAAAAAGTAATTTGAAGGAGGCTGAGTGCAATAGAATGTGCTTTTTTTGCACTAAGGATACATGCTTGAATATATATATATATTTTTTTTTTCAACCAGAATTTTTGTGTCACTTTAAGCTGATTATACAATGCTGTCCAGATGGAAATATATGGAAAAAACATTTTAATTCTCTTCTTTTTTTTCTTTTTTTATTTATTTTTGTATAACTTGTTGAATTTATTAGAATGTTTCTGAAGTCAGAAACACAAGTTTAACAAATTGCTACTAAATCTGCATGGTCCCTAGCACTAAGGACTACTAACTTCTTAGCCACTGCAATTTTAATTATAGAATTTCTATCTATTTTATCGCCTTTCACTTACCGCTATCCTTAAGCTTTTAGCTTCAACTCGTTTTAACTCATTTAAATGCACGCTGGAAGCTGTTTTAATGAGGGAATATTTCAAAGACTTTAAAAGCAAATTACAGTACTACTGTATAAAATGAATTATACATTTTCATCTTTACCAAATTACTGAAAACGCTATCTCAACCACAAAATGAAAAGGTTTTTAAACTAATTATGTATTATTTTTGTTGAAGACTTGAATATGAAGATACTTGATTAACTAGTTTTTCTGCCATTCAACCAAAAAAGCAAGAAAATCTCAATTTGTGTTTAGTTTGTGCACTTCAGTGGACAAAATAGTGTCAACAGTAGAGAAAGATACAATTATGTTATATCTTATTTTGATTCCTTTTCTAATTTTATTTACTTTAATTTCATAGTGTGTTCAGGCTTAATCTTACCAATATCAGTGCATGTTTACTAAACTGAGATAAGCCAATACAGTGTCTATCACAGCTTATCTCCACTGTGCAGAAGTTTAATAGGCTATGATGAGTAGAGATGCTATTCTCTGCTACCCATTGCAGCACACTGAGAAGCTGCCAGTGAAGTCAATACAAACAGCAAGTTTAATATGGTGCAATGAAAGCAAATTAGTGGCCATTTGTGTAAATTATCTCTCGTCCTGCTTCTCCATCTCAGAGAAGCTTAAAAAATGCCAGTTCCCTTGGCAGAAAAAAAAAAAAAAAAAACGCTTATATAGAGCGTTTCTTGCACAAAGTTTAGACGAGTTTAGGAGAGTTTTGTGTTTTTTCTGCCAGAAAGCTCCAATCAAACGCAAACCAAAAGGTTTTTTTTCCTGTTTCTAAATGTTGAGCTTAAAATATGCCTGTAATCGTCTTAATGTGCATGGGCACATAAGATAACACTGAGCTGCTTCTACAGGCAGAACACAAAACTCCTGTAGAAGCAGCAATTTCTAAGCCAGCATGGAACCTAATAGCAGGGAAAGAAGAGCAAAATGGCCACGATGTGATGAGGACCTAGAATTATGTTCTCTGCTCTCTCTGTCATCACTCATCAGTCAATGAAAAAGTTAGTAACAAAAATTTTAATTGAAGCACCACACCACCGCTAAGAGGTCCGGATGCAACTTTAGTCAAATTATTATTATTATTATACATGATTTATATAGCGCCAACAGTTTACACAGGGCTTTACAATGTAGAGGGGGGACAGCACAATTACAGTAGAGTTCAATACAGAAGGGACAGGAGGGCCCTGCTCGTAGAGCTTACATTCTAAAGGGACAGGGATAATAATAAGACCCCTTTCACACTGGGGTGTTTTTCGTGCACTTTTGGGCTAAAAATAGCACCTTTAAAGTGCCTGAAAAACATCATCCCTGCAGCCCCAGTGTGAGAGACAGAGTGCTTTCACACTGGAGTGGTGTGCTTGCAGGACGTTAGCAAAATTCCTGCAAGCAGCATCTTTGGGGCGGTCTATACACCTCTCCCCCATCGCCTTTCCCATTGAAATGAATAGGCAGCGCTGCCAAAGTGCCTGAAAAGCGATTCGGCAGTGGTGCTTTTCAGGTGCATTTAACCCTTTTTTCGGGTGCTACCGGGGGGTAAACGTGCCCCGATAGCAGCCGAAAAGTCCCGCTAAAACTAGTGGTGCTTTACTGCTAACACTCTGTGAGTGTGAGTGTGAAATGACTTTACAAGTCAGAGGGACAATCCAAAAAAGTATTTAACATGTTTTTTGGATGCCAAACCAGCTGCTCACAAGGCCTGTGCTTGCAATCACGCTGGAAACATATCATTAAAGGTCCAGTTGACTTCTAGTCCATTCACAATATTTTCAATCAAGCCCTGATGAAGGGAGCGCTCTTGAACCTCTGAAAAACATTGGATACTTTTTGGATTGTCCCCCTGACTTTTATTGGAATAAAGTTGTATCTGGACCTCTTAGCAGTGGTGTGGTGCTTCAATTTAAAATTTTGCTACATTATACTGCAAGCCAAGGAGACTGTGGAGATCCTCTGGGGGGTGTACAATTTTTTCCATTTGTTTTTGAATGACTTCTGCCTGACTGATTCTGCTGGTATGCCCCTTTTTAGTGGCAGGTGTCTTATGTCTTGCAACCTATGTACTCATGCTGCACAGCTGTCCTATATTTTCTTGTACAAAAATTAAGAAAAACTGTAATTTTTCAAAAAGACCTATGGAAGAGGGACAATTCATAAATAATCATGTTTTATTTATATCAAGACAATACTGTGACACTCATATTGCTATACAATTACACTTGAGTACAGGTGTCACAGGGATGTTTTGATATAAATAAAAACACAATTATTTATGAATGGTTCCTGTCACATTGGTATTTTTTTTTTACCTTCTGGGGTTAAAGAGATAAAGGCTACTTAAATGTGTGTGCACTTCCTTCCTTTTTTTTTTTAATATGTTAGGACACCCACTAACAAATCAAAAGTTACCAGAGATAGTTTACTAACTCCTCTACTTTGGGTTTCTGTTGTTGCCATTACCTTTTCAAAGTAATTTGAAAACCCAGCATCTTCTTTGTACATTGCAGGCAAGCAAATTTTACTAAACTAGCTTTTCTAGACTAGGATGTTCATTTACACAATACTGCTCTACAAATTATAATAGTCTATAAAAAGAAATGACAAAGAGTGACTACTTGGCAGAAGATTATGAATGCAACATTGAAATGCTGATTAGATAAACAATACTGGATGAATGTGCAACAGGTCAAGTTACTGGAAAGAACTTGACAGATCTAATTTGGTACTAAAATAAAAATGTAAACAGATTGTTGTGCTTCAAAACAGTCTATTTGGCAGCTTTAAATGAAAATTTGAATGCAAATTGCTTCTTGAAGTAGCATATTTTGATCCACAGGTAAATAGCTTACTACATAAGAATGTCATTTTGAAAAAGGCTTTCCTTGATTCCTTTTGTGAAACATAAATGTATGAATAAATGTTCTTATTACTCACGCCTTACAAAACAGTTCAATAATTTCAAATATGGTACGATATCTAATGATTACAAAAATGACCTGTCACTAAAAATGTGACCAGCACATAATTACTAGTGATGGCTGAACTTTTTAAACACTTCTCTACTGATGATTCACCTGGTTGACTCACAGCTACTCATATCACAAGTATAAAATCACAAAGCATTTTCCCACTATTCATTTTTGTTGGTTTAAAGATAAACTTCAGAAAAGTTGCTAAATACAAAGATGATAGGCTATTATGGGAGATGTTTTACCTGCCAAAGGTTATTTTAATTTGTCTGTCCAATCCTCAGGCACAGCCCTGTCAGACAGCATAACTAGTTAGGTTAGTGACCAATTTTATTCTGAAGTTAAACTATACAGCTTGGCCACCTCCTTTCTCCTAACCAGTTAGTGAACAGTGAAGGAGCAGTAGCACACTGCACTAAGGAGGGTGTAATTTTGCTGGTTATGCCCTCTTTCCCTGACAGCATGTGTACTGCAGCAGAGCTTGACTGGCTCTTGGTTTTGGGCTATCTTCTTGCACTTTGAGTGCTTATTGTAGGGGGTTACAGGAGGCTCCTTTTGAAACATTGTTAGGCACACACTCAACCTCTTACAGTAATTACCCTGAGATGGTAACCCCTTTCCAGCCAGTGTCATTAGTATAGTGACAGTGTATAGTATTATCACTGATCACTGTATTCGTGATACTGTTGAGGTCAGTGTCAGTTAGTCAGTTCCCACCCAGTGTCAGTTAGTGTCAGGTTGCTCTCCACATTCACAGTCCCACTATAAGTCGCTGATCATCGCTATTACAGGTATAAAAATAAATAAATACAAATTCCAGTATATATATATATATATATATATATATATATATATATATATATATAATAGTTTGTAGACCCTATAACTTTTACGCAATTCCAATCAGTATGCACTTTTTTAATTTATTTTTTACCAAAGACACTGGCTGGTGTTTTTGCTATGCTTGATCTGCTTGCAGCAGAGATTGCAAATTGCAACAGTTCAATCGGCAGCACATGTGCTAAAAAAGGCCCACACAGCTGAGCTGTGAGAAGTGGGCTGGGAGATAAGAGCTGTAAATCTGATGGAACAGGGTGGCTTCTCCCTACTGTTCCATGATGGCTGCCTCTGGAGGACATCCTGCCTCATTGGTGGCGTGCCTCCCCTCACTTTCCTCTTCTGCTCTATCAGGCACCCAAGTAGAGTCAGTGATCTCATCATCATCCCCTCCATCATCATCCCCTCCATCCCCTCCATCCCCTCCATCCTTTTTACTGGAGCCAACTTGGCAATAAGCTGTGACTTGGGGAACATGACTGCTAATTTGTTATTGATATATACCAGCCTCTCTGTATATACCCAGCATATCTTCTGTATACCCAGCCTCTCTGTATATAACCAGCCCCTCTGTATATACCCAGCCTATCTTCTGTATACCCAGCCTCACTGTATATACCAGCCCCTCTGTATATACCCATCCTCTCTGTATAAACCAGCCTCTCTGTATATACCCAGGCTCTCTTCTGTATACACAGCCTCTCTGTATATACCCATCATCGCTGTATATACAAGCCTCTATGTATATACCTACGGAAAAATAGTGTAGCGCTGAATGGTGGAGTATAAGTGTGTGAATACAATTACACATATAAAATAAGTGACAATGCACAATAAATAAATATAAAATGAAGTAAAAAATGTGAACTTTAAAGTATAGAGTCCAAGATCAGGCTCAAACAAGATGGATTTTAGTCCAAAATATCTAAAGAAGTCCAAATTGGATGGTCCGTATAAATATGGGAAATGAGTGGAACACGTTTCTTATGGAGTGGCCCAAGGAATGCGGCTGTGAAGCGGTAGGTATGGTACGAAAAAACAGGTGCCTGTGGGTACATCAACATTCACTGGTAAAATAGAAGTTGGGCACTCTTACCGGATAGGTTGGACACACATGTCATACGACAGTGGGTCAATAGGGCTTGATAACCTGATGAGGCCAGGTCAGGCCTATAGGAGAGTGGTCGGATGGGTCCTGTTCGGTCCTATTCTATCCGGCTCCGAATCCCAAGGGGCGAATTCCAAATGGTGAATCCTGGTGTCACCGCTTGTAGACTCCGAATAGGTGGGTGCTCCGACCCGGGGTGTATCCAAGGAAGCAGCGAAAGTGGGGGGCTCGTGATGTGAGTATGGAATAAAAATATAAAAAAAGAGGCTCCGGATGGTGCAGATCAAAACAAACCAGTTGGTTTATTGGAGTGGTCAGTTATAATAATATATGACACAAGAATTAAAAAAGTGATCACAAAAATAAAAAGGATGGTAGTATAAAAGCAATGTGGGGTACAGAGTATGCTGGCCCGACTAGTTTCGACCTCAGGGTCTTCGACAGGGGCATGTATATACCTAGCCTCTCTGTATACAAAATCCGCATCTGGTGGGAGGTGACGTGACAAGCTATCTGGTGACCCTGATGTAATGAAGGGGGCATTGGGGACCCTTAAGTAATAATATACAATGATATATGTCCACCCAAGCGTATGACTCTCTTTACTTTGCTGCTATGGGCTCTAGCCCCAGATCTTTTGTAGACCTAGCAATGTCCCTGGTGGCTCCTACATATAAACCTTGTGGTGGTGGATGGCTAGATAGATAGATAGATAGATAGATAGATAGATAGATAGATAGATAGATAGATAGATAGATAGATAGAAATTCAAATAATCAAGAATTAGTGTGGACTTTTTTTTTAAATAAATTTACAATTCCAGTGACTATAACAATGTATGATTTACCATGTAAATAAAAGTAGTTAATACTTACTTTGTCTAAATAGATTTTATTGTGTTTTGAGGTTTATAAAAGTCATCGATTTCAAAGCTTTTAAATAGATTCAAAATGAATAACTTGCTTCAAATGCCAATATTGTTATCCATTATTAGGATCTTAAAATTAATCTTCACTAAGCAGATGTGTGATGTACTGTATAATCCAATTTTTGCTGGCAAATACTGCCAGAAAGGAAACCTGCCACTGAACAGTGTAAGCATAATGGAAACGGTAACACTTGGTTAGTATTTCTTTTCTCTTGAGGGTTTAATAATTAGTACACATTATGTGACATTTTAAAATAAATTAAAGTGAAAACATAAAGCTATTGCATTGTAGTATCTGTGCACAGTAAACCATATTTGTATACTGACATTCAGCTGGATTATTAATTGTAATTAACAACTGGTTTCTAAAATACAGTAAGTTTAAACAATTTCGATTTTTAACACATCAAAATTATATAGTTTCCCAACACAGTATTCAATGTCTTGCAAACCAACATGGTATAGGTCGGCCTGTGTAGCTTATTAGTGGTTTTCTCTTATTAAGTATACATGATGTGCTTCTAGCTGTTGTATTAACTATGGCTGATTTGCAGTTTCTTTGGTGTACATGAAAATCATTTGTTTTTATGAGGAGGCCACAAACTACTGTACATAGAGAAAATATTGTTGAAACAACACAAAATGTCTAATTCACTGGACTATAATACATTTGTTGGTTTTTTGGTTTCCATAAAGATTGTTACTTTGAGCCAAGTGACTGTTATTTCCAGCTCTCATTGCCTCTTGTTACAGAAAATAAGGTTTATTATGGCAAATTATTGTTATAGAATAGTACATTTAGCCTTAGTTGGATATAAGTAGATATAAACCCTAACTTGATGGCATTTAGTTTGCTAAAGCAATGTGTTTCATAATCAATGCCTTTTTGTTTTAGAAATACTGTGGTTACCTTGTCTTTATCTCAGTGTTGCTGTGCTCTGTGTACTGCAGTCAATTTCTGTCTATATGCATGCACTCCAACATCAGCCGGACATAATTGCACAGGGTGGAATTCCTGAAAATTACAACCTTGGCTTGGACCATGCCTGAGCAATCAGTGTCATCATGGCCACTTTTAGCATTCATTAGAAGTGCAAGTGACAGGGTTACAACACAAGAGAGCAATTAGACAACAGGGAAAGAGTGTTGTCATCTTATAATAGGAAATACCTGAACAAGGACCTTCAAAGCAAGAGTTACCAGGTTTTATTTTAACGAGAGCTGTAGATTTATGGATATTAAAATATGACTTTTAAAATTACATTAACATGCTCATGATTACATGAGAGTTTAGTGACTCATAGATTTACAGATTTTCTGTAAAAGCCCAATACTTCAACCTGCTAGTATATATCTTATCAAGAACATTTTCTCCCAATTGTACACCAATAAGACCCACCACAATTATTTCCCATGACTTGGGAATGGTTAATTGTGGAACCCAGTCTATTTTACAACTATTTTACAACTGCTACTGTTAAACAAATTAAGTCATGACCTAATGAAGTAGCAGGAAAATACTTAGCCTATGCAGATACAGAGTTTGCAAATCCATTCTAGCTTTAGAAAGTCTACAAAAAAAGTTTTAAATTAAATACTTATCAGTTATAAAGGAGTTCACAGGTAACTAGATTTCCATAGGAAAAGCTATACTCTAATGCTGCGTACACACGATTGGATTTTCCGACAGGAAATGTTGGATGTGAGCTTGTTGGCAATAAGTCCGACCATGTGTATGCTCCATCGGACATTTCTTGGCGGACTTTCTGCCAACAAATGTTGGCTAGCAGGTTCTCAAATTTTCTGCCAACAAATGTTTGTTGTCAGACTTTCCGATCATGTGTACACAAGTCTGTAGCTCAAAAGTCCACGCATGCTCAGAATCAAGTACGAGCCGGAAGCTCTCGGCCTAAAACTAGTGTTTGTAATGGAGATATCACATTCGTGACACGGAAAATTATGAAATCTCTCAATGCAGCGCATTCTCTTCTTCTTTATAATGGTATAATGAAGTTGCTTTGCTGCTGATAGTTCTGACAAACATATTTTTTTCATTATTTCTAGTGATCTCCATAATAATAATTTTTTTCTAGTGACCTCCATAATATATATTGTGAAGATGCAACCCCATGTCACGGGTGCATATGTGCAGTATATGGGGGCTGGGTTCCAGGAAGAGAAGTCAGTGCTCAGACTTGGAGACAGCTCCGCCCGGCAGACAGGAAGACCAGCCAGGAGGTCGGGAGGGTTCCAGGAGAAAGAGACAGGAGGTCTCAGAGCCTAAGACTGCAGGTGGCAGTCTGTGCGTGTGTCTGAAGCAAGCAGGTGTAGCCTGTGACTAAAGCAGCACAAAGCTGACAGTGAGTAAGCCAGGAGGCTATCGTTTGTTTATACAGTGATGGTGGAACCCCCTGCAAGGGAAGATTACTGTTTGTTTGAACTTTTTCATTTCCTTTAAATAAAAGTGGGCTGCCATGCCTTAAAAACGCAAGTCTAAAGTGGCATTGTTTCTGAAAAATCACATGCGCCACTTGAACCTAATCACCCCGGATCGTCACAATATATATATATATATATATTTTTTGTTTTTTCTAGTGCTCTCCATAATAATTTGTTTTTTCGTTTTGTGTGTCAAGTTACCACAACACCATTATTATCTTGTATTTTTTTAACCTCGAAGTTACAACTATGTTGGTGTCCCTTGTTAATTTGACATTGTATTTTTTAAATGTACCTGCCTACTAACAAACTGTCCTTTTTGAACTAAAACACATAGATAAGCATTTGTCCCTTCAAAAATGTTTCATTTAATAGAGAGCACAAGGTCATAACAAAATAAAGAGGAAGGCAACGATGGAGAAACAGTTGGAGTTGGTGAAGCCTTTGTACCCCAGGACAGACATCAATTATTTGAATGTCAAAATTGTTAAACTGAGGAGTCCATTTAATAGGGAGCACAATAAGGTCCAGGACTCCAAGAGATCGGGAGCAGCAGCCGATGACATATATGTCCCGAGGCTGTGGTCTTACAACAGCCTGCGTTTTTTTGCCAGACCACACCAAACCCATGCCATTACTCTCAACACTTCCTTCCAGACTTCCTTCCATGCTGCTGTGGTGGGTGGGGTGGCTGTGGTGTTGGTGGAGGTGGTGGAGGAGCATGGTCCAACTCACAGAGGTATGTTTGAGGTGTGAGTTCGCCCCTCATCCCCTTGTTTAGGGCCTGCAGTATCATCTGCTCGCATATAGTGTGTTGGGCCTCCCCCATGTGTTCTAACTTACTGGCAGTGACGCATCCAAACACCTCGTGGCCACCAGAGGTTGTGGTAATTGCTGCAGTAGCATGTCTTAGGAAATCAGCCGTGGTCTCCTCCAGATTCCTTGCCTTCCTGGTCCTTTTGGTTGGAGGGCGGAGGGGAGGAACCTGTGATTCGGTCAGGCTGCTTGCCACGGCCTCCTCCTGGCTGAGACTTTCCTGTGTATGAAAATTGTACATAGTTTTAGGTTTTTGGTCATCAATCACACAATTTTGAGCTCATGACTGGTGAAAATTGAATGTTAACAAATAGAAAAGACTATCATTCTGACCCCAGCATTTTTCATTCTGTCCCAATCATTAAAGGCTACTAGTGTCTATTGTTATGTAAACCACTTTGTTAAATCAGAAATTTGTGATCAATAACATCTAGTTAACATTATTCAATTTTTGACAAGAAATATCTTCAACAATGCTATACCTGGGTCAAGCTGGGCTCCTCCACATCTTCTTCCTGGGTGGAAGGCCCAGGTTGTACCTCAGGAGCCTCAGCTGATGTGGAAGGAAGTGTTAATAGCGATGGCCTGGGTTCCGTCAGCCTGGGGACATATAAATCATCTGCTGATGTTCCGGATCTCAGGGAATCCTGGACTTTCTTGCACTCCCTATTATATGTGCTCCTCAGGCTACCAATTTTGGCCTTCAAATAGGTGATGTCTGCCATGGGATACACAGGCTTCACTAATTCCAACAGTTTCTCCAGCGCTGCCTTCCTCTTTAGCTTGTTAGAATAGTCCCTGGATTGGACTTGCCAGAGACATGGCAGCTCCCTGTATTTGTCTATGAAGTTTGGCAGGAAATCAGGGGCTGTAAATTTATCAACCATTTTATCTGCAAGATGCAACACAAGACAACCCCTAATGTCAGGCTAATCTCTCCGAATTGTGTCCCAATATAGGCCACTAACCACTGATGCCCCAAGTTACAATTGTACCTTTGTTTGAATGATAGGCGCTAACGATCCTCCGTCCTCCACTCACAGATCATATGTACGTCACACGTGTGTTATGCTTTATATACACTGCGCATGCGTGAAACTCCACCCCTGTCCTTCTTTCTAGTGTATTTCCCAACTCTTCTCTTTCGGAGCAGTGGGAGAGAACATGGCGGAGACACAGCAGGTGTGTGCTGAGAGCAGCAACGAGGAAAGCCCGGAGCAAGGCAGTTCCAGATTCGGGAGGAGATATAAGGCCTCAAATATGTCCTTTGAAGAGATGGCGGAGATGGTGGACATCTTGAAGTGGATAGACTATGATGAGAAGCATGGACCGTACAGAAACCCTAATGTGAGAAAAGCCAAGATCATGGCAAAAGATGTCAGAAGTCTGCACAGGAATTTTGGGGTACGACGATCCAAGGAGCAATTGAGGAAACACTGGTCAGACTTGAAATTGAGGGAGCAAGATCAGTATAGAAAGATCAGGAAAGTGCTGCAAAAAAGTAAGCATTTGTCGTGTGTTCCTATTATTATTATTGCTTTCGTGCTGGTCCATGTGCTTTTCTTTACTGCTGTACAGTTTAAAATGCCAAGTTTGAGGTTTGTGGACACAGGAATCGTTCATATTAAACATCATTCGTTCGACCACTAATACAACATTTTTGGCAGATGCAGGTCAACTACGTTTGTTCATGCTTATTTGGATTAAAATAAGTGTATTACATTGTTGTCTAGATGTGTTTGAAACTATAATGAAATGACAACTTGATTCAGTGTAAGGAGAGTACACTCAGCAGCTGTTTAGACATCTGGACACAGGAGTACTAGTGTGGGACACCATAACAACCTTGTTATGGTGTCCCATGGAGGTGCTCCAGTGGATACTAGGGGTCTCTCCATGTGTGAAACTTGCCAAAAACAGGTAAGTATTCCAGCTTTTTAAAGTGATGAAAAAATCATGTCTTCAGCTTGGAACTCTGCCAAAGCAGACAATTGGACGACACTTCCAAGCAATGTTTCATATTACTATTTCTAGCCTAACATATCTGTCTGCTAAGTATACCTTTTTTTTATTCACATAGTGGAGAAAAGAATAGAATAGGGACATCTGAGGACACCAGTAACCCCACACCGAATGAAGAAAGGCAACTCACCACACAACATGAGGATGTGGATGCAGAAGTTGAGGAAGTGCTGGGTGAAGTGGTCGAAATGGTGTCGACAACAGGTCAGTGTCTGAGACCACAGCTTCAGGTAATAGATGGATGCCTGCATATTTATAATACATGGTGTTTTATTTTTTATTTTTAGGTGATGTGGATGTGCAAGTGCACAAATACTCATCAGTGAGATCATGGTGTGCAATCGTGATTTGGAAAAGATGAAACAAAAAATCCATGATGTTCAAAAAAGACTGAGCAACATCATCAATATTTTAGGCAAAATCTAAACCAAAAAAACATTTTAAAGTTGTCGTTGTACATGGTTTTTTACAGTTTTAAATGAATTGCAAAGTCAAATTTTGAAGATGAACACAGTGTGTCAACATGTGCTATCTGCCATCATATGATATGAATGTACTAGTTTTGTGGGTGCAACCCCTTCCTCCAAACTAAAGTAGGTGAAAGGAAGGGGTTGCACCCCTGAAAACACATCCATTGATCCCCCATGATGGGAACTAGCACATGTTGACACACTGGGGCTGATTTCAAAAAAGCAAAACCACTTTGCACTATAAGTGCAATGCAAGTGCACTTGAAAGTGCACTTGTAGGGCAAAGTGGATTGTCCTTTCTGAAATAAGCCCCAGTGTGTCAACATGTCCTAGCTCCCATCATGGGGGATCAATGGATGTGTTTCGGGGGTGCAGCCCCTTCCTCTCACCTACTTTAGTTTGGAGGAAGGGGTTGCACCCACAAAACGAGTACATTTATATCCCATGATGGCAGATAGCACATGCTGACACACTGTGTGTTTTGTGGCATTAGCAAAATGGATGTAGGGAAAATACACACATTTTAGGCATGGGATCATGAGGGAAATCCACATTTTGAGGGGTGAGATTACCCCATCTGATGAAGGCAAAATCAACACAGTTTTGACATACTAATGTCTCATATGGCCTTCACTTTAGCAAAGTTGAACTTTGTAAGTTCCTGAGTTGGGGATGTTATGTTTTTGAACATGCCTTGTTTAGCCCCAAAAAAGGCAAATTTATGTCAAACATACATGTTATACACCAAGATGTTGGTTTGTTACAAAACCATTTATAACGCACATGTGAATGTGCTTGAAGTAAAATGTTTTATACTCAACAATATGTGGCTTCTTATTTCAATGCTCAATACCAGTTTATTTTTTAAGTCGGTGTAGATACAGTGACAATGAGGGCTATTTACTAAAGACAAATCCACTTTACACTACAAGTGCACTATCAGCAATAACATTGTGTATGTGTGTAGCAGACCCACAGCACAACATAATAGTTAGCTGAAGAAGAGATTGTCACCTCATGTATAAAATAAGTTACGTTTGCACTATTGAAGAAAGTGGCAAAAAATAAAAGGCCATTTGAGAACCTAGGAGACAGATAAGAAACACAAACAGTAATTCAAATGAAATATGAGTTTAGTTTCTTTAAAAAAAATTATTAGACAGCTTCAAGATTTGCTTGTAAATCAATTACCACCCTACCCACAAAGTACTCAACATAGTTTTGCCATACTTTGCGGGCGCTTTGGGGGGGCAAGCCAGGACGGCCACTTTCGAGCGCCGTCAGTGATGTTTGTTCAGCTGAAAATTTGGCCTTAGTCGCAACTGAGGCCAGATAGTTGGCTGCATTCTTGCGAAGGTAATTGTGCAGAATGCAGCAGCTCAAGACAATGTGATTCAGTCTGTATTCAGCCATATTGATGGCGGTAAGGAAAATCCTAAAAAGCCTGAAGGTCCGGTAATTAAAAACCCTCTGCTCTGGGGTCAGGGTCCTCATGGGGAATGGGCTCATCAGATGTTCCCCCAGAGCAAAGGCCTCATCCGACACAAACACAAACTTGAGGCCAGCAACATTATCCTCTGGAGGGGGCAACCCCAAGGTGCCATTTTGGAGACGCCAGTAAAACTCTGTCTGGGCGATCACTCCTCCATCAGACATATTGTCGTTCTTCCCTATGTCCAGGTATAGGAATTCATAATTGGCCATCACCACCGCCAACATCACGATACTACTAAACCCCTTATAGTTGAAGACGTATGACCCCGAGTTGGGTGGTGGGACAATCCTGACGTGCTTCCCATCCATCGCACCACCACAATTGGGAAAGTCCCACTGGTGGTGGAATTGGTTAGCCACAGTCTGCCATTCCTGTGGGTTGGAAGGAAACTGTGAAGTCAAACAAAAAAAATAGTACTTTTGCACATAACATTGCAAGCAGATTAGGCACAAACATTCTTGGCCAACATAAGTATAATATTTAAAGAGAAAAGTATAAGGTCAACTTATCAGATTCCTCACCCCCTCTGGTGGCCCATTGGAAAAATGTTATGGTGGGGGTAGATGTTTTGGACAGGCAACCTTCTCCACTTCATTGAGAGCTGAATGCATAAATAATGTGTGTTACTTTGGCCAGCCCCTCCTTACTTGCACTATATGAATACACACTGTCCAAATTGAAGCACATTTTTACATTCTGCAATTATCTATCAAGATAATAGGAGAACAAAACTTTAAACAGTACCATTTGAAAGTAGGGATGAGCTTTGAGTTCGAGTCGAACTCATGTTCGACTCGAACATTGCCTGTTCGCCTGTTCACCGAACAGCGAACAATTTGGGGTGTTTGCGGCAAATTCGAAAAGCCGCGAGCACCCTGTAAAAGTCTATGGGAGAAATGTAAAGTGCTAATTTTAAAAGCCTATATGCAAGTTATTGTCATAAAACGTGTTTGGGGACCTGGGTCCTGCCCCAGGGGACATGTATTAATGCAAAAAAAAGTTTTAAAAACGGACGTTTTTTTAGGAGCAGTGATTTTAATAATGCTTAAAGTGAAACAATAAAAGTGTAATATTCCTTTAAATTTCGTACCTGGGGGGTGTGTATAGTATGTCTGTAAAGGTGCGCATGTTTCCTGTGCTTAGAACTGTCCCTGCACAAAGTGTCATTTTTGCAGGAAAAAAAGCTATTTAAAATCATTTGCGGCTATAATGAATTGTCGGCTCCCGTAATATAGAGAACAGTCACTGATAAAAAAAAAAGCGTGGGGTTCCCCCCAAATTCAATTACCAGGCCCTTCAGGTCTGGTATGGATTTTAAGGGGAACTCCACGCCAAATAAAAAAAAAATTGCGTGGGGGTCCCCCTGAAAATCCATACCAGACCCTTATCCGAGCACGCAACCTGGCAGGCCGCAGGAAAAGAGGGGGGACAAGAGAGCGCCCCCCCTCCTGAACCATACCAGGCCACATGCTCTCAACATTGGGAGGATGCTTTGGGGGTCTGTGTCCCCTCAAAGCACCATGTCCCCATGTTGATGAGGAGAAGGGTCTCATCCCCACAACCGTGGCCGGTGGTTGTGGGGGTCTGCGGGCGGGGGGCTTATCAGAATCTGGAAGCCCTCTTTAACAAGGGGACCCCCAGATCCTCCCCCCTGTTTGAAATGGTAAGGGGGTACAAAAGTACCCCTACCATTTCACAAAGAAAGTGTCAAAAATAGTGAAAAAACACAGACACCGTTGGCAAAAGTCCTTTATTAAAAATAAAAAAAAGCAGAGGAGGACCGGGCCACTCGTCATCTGACCCCGCCCCCCTCTGACGCAACGCAAAGGGGAAGCTGGGCCTCCCCAGTGACGTACGGGTGACCCCGCCCCCTCTGATGTAACGGAAACCTGCGTTACATCAGAAGGGGGCAGGGTCACCCGTACGTCACTGGGGAAACCCAGGCTTCCCCAGTGATGTAAGGGTGACCCCGCCCCCTCTGACGCAAGGGAAAATCTGGGCTTCCCCAGTGATGTACGGGTGACCCCGCCCCCCTCTGATGTAACACAGGTTTCCGTTACATCAGAAGGGGGCGGGGTCACCCGTACATCACTGGGGAAGCCCAGCTCCCCCTTGCGTTGCGTCAGAGGGGGGCGGGGTCAGATGACGAGTGGCCCGGTCCTCCTCTGCTAAGACGGGATTCCCTCAGTGTCTCCATGGAGACAGGATGCGCTGCGCTGGACGTCGTGGGAAGAGATCAGCCATCGCTGGACCCGGGAGAAGAGATCAGCCATCGCTTGACCCCGGCGCTCTCTCGTCCCCCCTCTTTTCCTGCAGCCTGCCAGGTTGCGTGCTCGGATAAGGGTCTGGTATGGATTTTGAGGGAGACCCCCACACCATATTTTTTGGAGTTCCCCTTAAAATCTATTTAGGAGGAACCCCACATGATTTTTTTTTTAATTTGACCAGGGGTTCCCCTTAATATCCATACCAGACCTGAAGGGCCTGGTAATTGAATTTGGGGGGAACCCCACGCTTTTTTTTTTTATCAATGACTTTCAATGACTGTTCTCTGTATTACGGGAGCTGACAATTCATTATAGCCGCGAGTAATTTTAAATAGCTTTTTTTCCTGCAAAAATTACACTTTGTGCAGGGACAGTTCTAAGCACGGGAAACATGTGCCCCTTTACAGACATACTATACACACCCCCCAGGTACGAAATTTAAAGGAATATTACACTTTTATTGTTTCACTTTAAGCATTATTAAAATCACTGCTACCGAAAAAAAATGCAGTTTTTAAAACTTTTTTTGGATTGATACATGTCCCCTGGGGCAAGACCCAGGTCCCCAAACACTTTATATGACAATAACTTGCATATTAGCCTTTAAAATTAGCACTTTTGATTTTGAACGTTCGAGTCCCATAGACTTTAATAGGGTTCTAAAGTTCACACAAACTTTAGGTCTGTTCGCAGGTTCTGGTGCGAACCGAACAGGGGGGTGTTCGGCTCATCCCTATTTGAAAGTATTCAGGCAGGCACTTGCACTACATGCTTTGATGAATTCATCCATAAATATGAAACCAAAAGAGGTAGATATAGTGTGTATGGGTTTGGTAAAATCAGCAGATTTAGACTTAGCGGTTGGGGGAGGGTTAAAAATGAGTTTGGGCCCCAAAAAATAAAGCATCTTGCACTCTGCCTTAATTTAAGGACAACAATAACAGTTGGACACATTTTCGGGGGTGTTTAGGGTAAGCACTACAATGGAGCTGACAAAACACATTGTTAAGTGACTAGGCAAGGTGTGGGGAGGGTAGCATGCTGGGGAGGTTAGTGAAGGCAAATATGCATGAAGGACAAAAAATGAGCATTAAAAGCTTACAGCATGCATGAGGACAAAGAGGACATTCACAGCATATTACAATCATGATTTTAAAATACACACAAAATGTTAATATTTATGTGCAATGGGTGCGCTATCAATCAACCTTAAAAAGCGTGTAGATATGGTTAAAAATTGCTTGTGCAATGATACTGGTCAAATGGTGTGTAAAACCTCCTTAAAATCCGTGCACTATGTATGTATAAATAAATACATAAAACCATATATAAATATATAAATATATAAATAAGTGGATACTCTTCCTAGTTGTGATACCAGTGATTTAGTGATATTTGTGAAATGGTGCTGTGAATAAAAAATCCCTTGATAAAGACACGTGGGCGTGTCGCAACGCGTCGGGAGGAGGAGCTAAGCAACACTACTGAGACAAGCAGGGCAGGGAGCCCAAACAGTGCCTGACATATTTCTAACCACCGCGCTTCGTTCGTAGGGTGCTGTGTAAGTAGATGGGCTTCAGCCACAGCACATGCACACCATTCAAAGTATAACTATATTGCGCAATGGTTTTTTATCTGTTTTCTATCCTCATGCAAACACGGAAGAGATAGTAAGGACCAGCAGGAAAGAGGACACCACAACTAAAGATAAGTGAAAGTATTATGTATACACTTGTTCAAATATACATTTACTAAATGGTGCTTATCTTTCCTATTGATGGTGTACATCTTTTATCCTTCAAGTTTTAATCTATGCTCAATACCAAAGGGCAATTAGTTAGAAAAACGCCTCAGCACTAACTAATCAGGAACAACACCTGTCTAAGCAACCGCAATTAAACCCTTAAGGAGACACCTGTCAGATGCATGGACTCCTAAAGGATCCTAAAAAACACTTATGGTGTTTCTCCCAATATAATCGCATAACCAATTGTGTGCTTTTTCCATGAATAAATCGCACAACCAAATGCGTTTTTTTTTCAGTTTTAAACGCATGGATTTTTTAAGGGCTTAAATTTAAACGTGATTTCACCCCCTTTTTTTACTGTTTTTTATTCACAGCACCATTTCACAAATATCACTAAATCACTGGTATCACAACTAGGAAGAGTATCCACTTATTTATATATTTATATATTTATATATGGTTTTATGTATTTATTTATACATACATAGTGCACGGATTTTAAGGAGGTTTTACACACCATTTGACCAGTATCATTGCACAAGCAATTTTTAACCATATCTACACGCTTTTTAAGGTTGATTGATAGCGCACCCATTGCACATAAATATTAACATTTTGTGTGTATTTTAAAATCATTTCTTCCACGTGTGAGAACACTAATATATGGGTTGCAGCATCATCATTTGGCTATCTTAAAACATTGTTGCCGTTCTGTCTTTGAATACCCACTCTAGCGCTTAAGTACACATACCTAATATATTACAATCATGGTAATTATGGAATGATGAAATGAATACAATACATTAGCAAACATTAAATACATAGAATGTGATGTTTAAGGATAAAACCTACCCTAATATAGTCCTTCTGCAGAACTTGAATTATGGCACAACAGGTCTCTGTAATAATGATTCCCACAGCCTGGGGGGAGGGGAATTTGATGTCCTGGAGACTTCTCCCCATCGCAAAGTACCGCCTTTGCTTGGGAGAGATGGCTTGCCGAATGCAGGTGTCCTGCTTCGTGATGTAAGGGGACAGCAAAGCCAATAGACGTGAAAGATGGGGTTCATCATGCGGAGATAATTCCTGAAATCATCAGGGTTATTCTCCTGGAACTCCCGCAACAAAGGCATATGACAGAATTGGTCACGATTGAGCAACCAATTCTTGTTCCAATAACTCCTCCTCCCCCTGTTCATGGACTGGACTTGGGTCAAAGCAATAACTCCAACACCAAGTCCAACAACAGCACAAACTCTCCAACGAGTACGTTACTGCAACATGGCTAATAAACAAACGGCTGCTCAGAACGAACTGACAGAACGCACTGAAAATCAGAAAGGGCCTGACAAGAACGAGCTGAAAATCAGAAACGACTGGACAAGCACGCACTGAAAATCAGAAGCGAATTATAAATAGAACGCACTGAAAGACAGAAACGAACTGACAAGCACACACTGAAGAACAGATTTGAACCAACAAGCACAACATGAAAAGCAGAAATGAATTAAAAATCACGAGCCTGAAAAGGAGCCCAAAGGGTGGCGCACTGGCTATTGAACTTCCTTTTTATCGGCTTGTCATACGTCTTGTATGTCACTACGTTCGTAATTGTTGGCCAACATTTGTGTGATCGTGTGTATGCAAGACCAGTTGGAGCGAACACCCTTCGAACAAAAATCCACGGTTTTGTTGTCGGAAAGTCCGATCGTGTGTACGGGGCATAAGGCTTTGCTGCAATCTAATATTGTCTAGATTATCATACATTAACAAGTCCCACCACAATTATTCTCCATGCCTTGGGGATAGTTCATTGTAGCATCCAGTCTATTGTACAACTTCTACTGTTAAACAAATTAAGCCAGTGATATAGTTGAAAATACCTAGCGTATACAGATACAGAGTTTGCAAATCCGTTCTAGCTTTAGAAAGCCCACCAAAAAAAGTTTTAAAGAGGAAGAGGCTTTTTTTTTCTGACCCGCAAAGTAAAGACATAATGTTCTAGTATGCATTGCATACTAGTACATTATGTAAAACTTACCCGCAAACAAAGCCCTCCACCGCTGTCACCGCTGGAAGCCGCATCCATCTTCACCTGTCTTCCTTCCGGGTCTGGCTGTGTGACTGGCCGGTGCGGCGTGACATCACTCCCACAAATGCGCACAGGAGCTGCTGGTCACGGCACGGGCTCTGAAGGAACGGCACGGGTGGCCGTTCCTTCAGAGCACATGCGGCAATGACGTCATTCACTGCATATACAGTAAATATCTCCTAAATGGTGCACATTTAGGAGATATTTAAGATACCTATAGGTAAGTCTTATTATAGGCTTACATATTGGAACAATTAATTAATAGGTGTTTACAACTACTTTAAGTGAAATACTCATTAGTTTCAAAGGAGTTCACAGGTGGCTAGATTTCCATAAGAAAAGCTATACTCCCAGGCTTAGCTGCAATCTGATATTATCTAAATTATTCATTGAAATGTTGTAGTTTATTCTGCAACATTTTAGGCATGTCCTACACTATATCAGGCATTCTATTAAAGTATTGCACCCAGCCAACTAGGGGAAATATAAATGCGGTAGGTTATCCAGCTGTCATGACACAAGTTTCTGATATGAGATTTGCCTTTATATTTACAGTGAGTTGTGGAGTGGAATGTCAGTGGGCGTTGTATAATTTTATATACATAAGTTGAATTCCATTTTAATGACATAAATAGAAAGTCTGTTATAAGCATGCTAAATTGAATCAGGTATTAATCATAGAAGGAGATTCATATACTTGGGCTCCTGATGTCTGCACCCTCTGTAGTTTTAGGCTACCCGGGATTTTTTCTATCAATTTTGACTCAAGGCCAAGTTCGCTTTATTTTTCACACATTCAGCCATATTTAAAAGAGAAAAATGCAGCAGCCATAGAAACCAGTCTTGTCTAGATTCAGTAAAAACAAATCTACTTGGTTTTTATATGTTACTTTTTACTTTAGCTTTGCTCTCTGCACTCATCAACTTAATACACAGACATTTAGCTTTGCATTGAAATACCGAAATAGAGCAGTTTCAGCACATTGCCACAGTTTAAGCAATACAACCTAAAAATGCTAGGAGCACAATGAATCCATGGGTCAGTGCTTACATGCAGCAAGTTTTCAATTTATTCTGTGTGAGATGATAAAATTCTAAAACAGTGTGATACTTTCCAGCTGAAATGAAAACGTAATTTCAAACAATGAAAACATTAGTGTACACCAGTGGTGGCTGGTGCTCGATAATTCAAGGGGAGGGGGGGGGGGGCGGCAAGTCGAGACGAGGCCCCCCTGGGGGAAATTAATGCACAAAATGCTGCCTCCTTACCCGCCCTGCCCGGGATGACACTCCAATATACCTTCCCTCCTCTGCCCAAGCTGGGGAGTGCCGGATGGCTGAGCTGCTGCAGATGAGCCATCCATGGTCACAGTGGCACCTGGTGAGTCAATCGGTCATCTCTTCTGACCGTGCTCTCCTCTCTCCTCCTCCCTCCTCCTCCTAGGTGTCCAATAGGATCGCCTGCCATTTTGGCTAATCGGGAAAAGGGTCTCATGACCCGCTTCCTGATTGGCGGGGAGGCGATTCAGTGTAATAATAGCAAATATTCATTCACTATTGTCACACAACTGGGTGGGTTCAGATTGCAGTACTCCCCCCTCAGAGAACACCCTTTTTTGAAGCCTATTAGAGCCTCTGGCTCTAATCACGTGCTTAAAAAAAACACCCCCCATTGGATTCCATGCATCCGGCGCTCTGTATGTAGGTTAGGGGGCAGGACACATGGATGGGGGAGGCGCCCATGCGACCCTAATGGACGGGCCACCACTGGTGTACATACTGCAACAACTAAACCAAACGGAATCCTTTATTCACTGAGTAAAATTTATTTAAATCTGGTTACAATAGATTACTACACGTTGCACAAAGCTGATATATAAATGTATAAATCAAACTATAGCTTTTATATGTGTAGCACTGGTATTTTTGCCATGTAATGCTATTAATAGGACTATGTTAATAGATTGGTATTTGGCTCCCTCTACTGGTATGATAAGGAAAGAGACTTGTTTTAACTTTCTCATAACAGCAAGCAGGAAGTGACTTAATTGTTTACTTTTGTGGAAGGACTTACCTACCCATAATGCCCACTCATCTACCCATGAACACTGAGTGGCAGAACTGCATGCTGGGTAGGTAATAAAAGGCCCAACGCAGCCATGTTTGCTCTCTTTTTGCTGGGATGCGTGGTCTACCTACAGGGATCTGTGGGTGTGCGTCTGAAGAGCCGCGGCCTACATTGTGCGCAGCGAAGCAGCAACCACCAGAGACAGTTTACACCACAGCGTGCTGGAGCATCGGTGTGGTCGGATCGGGAAGGATCCAGGGCCACCTGACGGAGCCAGACGGAGGTCCCAGTCATCTTGTGGAGCGGTGCAGCGTGACGGAGCTGACTGTGGCAGGACTGGGAACCAAAGGAGCGTAGGTATCCATCTGTCCAGGCCTGGTGTGGTGAGAGGGCTGTTTGCCCAGAAGTTAAATATCGCACTTCACACAATTAGACTAAACTTGCAGCATTGCTGGGACATGTAGTCCCCCGGAGCAGTTCTTTCCAGGTTGAATTACACTCACATAGGCCTCAAGGCCTAATTTCATTGCCAAGTGACTGCCGCTGGAAGTACATTCCCAGGGAAGGAGTTCACAGATATATTGCTGATTCGTTACTGTTTTATGCTATTCTACACTACATTACTGGTTGGAAATCCTGCGGATTATAAACACTGCAGTATAAATGGCTAGCTGAAGAAAAGAAGACAATAGACTCTATTCTTTACTGTTAGGCCTTACAGTGTTACTATTACTTACCATGAACTGTAGGGAGAGTATTGAGTAATTATGCTGCCTATATCATCCTGTTCAAATACTGTGTAGGATATTACAGATCTTATAGTGTCTGCACAGAGTGCTGGAAGTGGGAAGGTGCCCAGTGCTGAGGTTGTATTGCCTGAGCATTAGTCCCACTTGGAGACACGCCTGCAGAAGCAATCCAGATAGCTCTCATGTGATAGTCATTCACAACTATTTGTGCCAGAATTGTATGTCATTACAGCTCGTATGTTTAATGTTCAAACCTGTTCCAGTAAACCTATATTTTGGTTTAACACAATTTATACTGAGGTTTGTTCATTCTCCAGGCAGGTGTAGCAGTGTATACTAAGGTGACAACACAGGTAAAGTGCATATAATCTGTGACTATTCAATTGTCTTTTATCATTGGGTTTCACACCAACACTGTTACACAGCTGTGTCAAGCGGCTTGAGCCAAATCATTGGGGGTGGAAAGAGCAGAGTACAGACCCAATCAATTATCAGCAGCTCCTTCGGGGGTGGGTGCTACATATGTACGTTCCCAGTCCTTGTCAATATGGAGGATTGAAGCTTTAATTTAAGAATCTCATAATTATTGGAAATATCAGCTAATACTTTTTCCTAATAAGCAGCCTCCAATAATCCATTTCTCAATGACTTTAACAGCTTGTTATCCACTTATTTGCGTATAGCATAGAAGACGCAAAGCTGGCATGAAAGCTGTTTTATATTCATGACAAACAAGATTTTGCCAATTAAGCGTCAACACTACTGTTCCACTGTTATCCTTTTACTGTTTTAATCCTATTTTTAAGTGATGTTATGGTGCATAAATACCATATGTAAATATGTTATTAATCCACCAGTGTTTTAAGTGCTTTACTATTGTTGTTTCACATTTATATAATTTATATAGCTTTGTCAGTGTTTTGGGTCTGCTGGAGGCATTTCTGCTCTAAAACCATGTCAGCAAAAATGATTTTAGTTTGAATAGGGCATCTTAGCAAAAAGCAATAGAAGAATTACATTATTAGTATATGGTTTGGTTGCTTCAGCTAAGATATGAGATACAAAGTAATGCAATACAGATGTTATGGTGCCAGCATTACTTTGTAGATGATTGGGGATCGTATCACCACAAAGTGGTACTGCGGATACGAGAATTGAGTATATAATGCCACATCCCGATAACTTCAATATTAAAGGATAGGTTTGCAGATGATGGCCTTATAGGCATAACACAGGTATAGATTTTATGTAATGTATTTATTACAAAAACATACAAGACAGTTGTATTAAAATGTATCAGCTATTCACAAATATGCCTTGAAATAAGAACAACACACCACCTACATAACATATAAGGTAGTATAGCTGGAGTTATTGTCCTGGAATGTTTCATGTGCCTATTGATCGGAGACGCTATCTCTGACCATATACACTTAAAATCTTTTTCTCCTTTTTTTTTTCCTTTCTTTCTTCGTTATTTTATTGCTATGCCTTCTAACAGATGCCTGTTGGGACTATCCACACATGGACAAAGAAACTATATAATTAATGGGGGATTCCCCTGATTAATCCACAATTGTCACAATAGTTGCCCATCAGTAGGGACCCTTGAGGTCTGGGATGGATTTTAAGGGGAATCCCAGCCAAAAAAAATGGCGTGGTGTCCCCCTCAAAATCCATACCAGACCCTTATCCGAGCACGCAACCTGGCAGGCCGCAGGAAAAGAGGGGGGACGAGAGCCTGAACCGTACCAGGCCACATGCCCTCAACATTGGGAGGATGCTTTGGGGGTCTAAGACCCCCAAAGCACCTTGTCTCCATGTTGATGAGGACAAGGGCCTCTTCCCCACAACCCTGGCCATTGGTTGTGGGGGTCTGCGGGCGGGGGGCTTGTCGGAATCTGGAAGCCCCCTTTAACAAGGGGACCCCCAGATCCCGCCCCCCCGTGTGAAATGGTAAGGGGGTACAAAAGTACCCCTACCATTTCACCAAAAAAGTGTCAACGCCATGGAAGAAGATGCTGGACGAGAAGAACGAGAAGCGGATCGGCGGAAGAAGAAAATGGAAGAAGATGGAAGAAGATGACGGAAGGAGAAGATGAAGAAACCTAAGGATGAAGAAAGAAGAAAGAAGATTTTAATAAAGGAATTGTCAAAGACCGTCTCCTGTCATTTTTACAATTTTTGACACTTTTTTGGTGAAATGGTAGGGGTACTTTTGTACCCCCTTACCATTTCACACAGGGGGTCCCCTTGTTAAAGGGGGCTTCCAGATTCCGATAAGCCCCCCGCCCGCAGACCCCCACAACCAATGGCCAGGGTTGTGGGGAAGAGGCCCTTGTCCTCATCAACATGGGGACAAGGTGCTTTGGGGGTCTTAGACCCCCAAAGCATCCTCCCAATGTTGAGGGCATGTGGCCTGGTACGGTTCAGGCGGGAGGGGGGGGCGCTCTCGTCCCCCCTCTTTTCCTGCGGCCTGCCAGGTTGCGTGCTCGGATAAGGGTCTGGTATGGATTTTGAGGGGGACCCCACGCCATTTTTTTTGGCTGGGATTCCCCTTAAAATCCATCCCAGACCTCAAGGGTCTGATATGGATTTTGAGGGGGACCCTACGCCATTTTTTATTTATTTTTGGCTGGGGTCCCCCTTAATATCATCCCAGACCCGAAGGGCCTGGTTATTGAATTTGGGGGGACCCCCACGCTTTTTTTTTATTTTTTTTAATTTTTTTTATGAATGACTTTTTTTTTATGAATGACTTTCAATGAATGACTGTTCTCTGTGTTACGGGAGCCGTCAATTAACATTAGCCGCAAGTGATTTTAAATAGCTTTCTTTCCTGCAAAAATGACACTTTTTGCAGGGACAGTTCTAAGCACAGGAAACATGCGCCCCTTTACATGCATACTATAGACACCCCCCAGGTACGAAATTTAAAGGAATATTACACTTTTATTGTTTCAATTTAAGCATTATTAAAATCACTGCTCCTGAAAAAACGGCCGATTTAAAAAAAAAAATTTGCATTGATACATGTCCCCTGGGGCAGGACCCAGGTCCCCAAACACTTTTTATGACAATAACATGCATATTAGCCTTTAAAATTAGCACTTTTGATTTCGAACGTTCGCATCCATTATAACTAATAGGGTTCGAAAGCTCGCACGGACTTTAGGTCCGTTCGCGGGTTCTGGTGCGAGCCGAACGGGGGGGGGGGGGTGTTCGTCTCATTCCTACCCATCAGCATCACTCATTTGATTCTACAAGCCACTATCAATCACCCCAAGGTTCCCGGTGTGAGGTTGCCTCACAGGTAAGCAAACTGGTATCTGTTTCTTTATTCTTTTCTTTCCCTGAACAATACACAATGTTCATATATGTTTATATATACAGATTGATCTAAAAACTATGTGAAGATATTTCTCCCCGCATTCCCAGTAGTGCTGTGGACTCTATTCTCTGCTTATTCTTCCTTTTTTGATTATAAAACTGTAAGTTGGCATGTGGGTATATTATTTGCGTAATGATAGAGTCTATACATTACTATCTTTTATAGATTAACTATCTCAATGTTACGCTTGTCCCCGTAATCAGTGTATCTGCAGTTGGGACCCTGAGCCCAGGTGGGATGCTCTGTGGGTAGCTGCTTAGTGATCTGAATACCATCAAAGCAATAATGTTGTATGATAATGTTTTAAATAAATACATCTGCAAACCTATCCTTCAACCAGTTGCCGACTGCCACACGCCAATATACGTCGGCACAATGGCAGCGGTGGGCAAATGGGTGTACCTGTACATCCCCTTTAAGTAGCCCATCCCCCCACAGTTAGAATCACTCCCTAGGACACACTTAACCCCTTTATCGCCCCCTAGTGGTTAACCCCTTCACCAGTGTCATTTACACAGTAATCAATGCATTTTTATAGCACTGATCGCTGTATAAATGACAATGGTCCCAAAATAGTGTAAAAAATGTCCGATGTGTCCGCCATAGTGTCGCAGTCCTGATAAAAATCGCAGATCGCTGCCATTACTAACAAAAATAATAATAATAATAAAAATGCCATAAAACTATCCCCTATTTTTTAGACGCTATAACTTTTGCGCAAACCAATCAATATACGCTTATTGCGATTTTTTTTACCAAAAATATGTAGATGAATACATATCGGCCTAAACTGAGGAGAAAAAAATATTTTATATATATTTTTGGGGGATATTTATTGTAGCAAAAAGTAAAAAATAATGCGTTTGTTTTCACAATTGTCGCTCTTTTTTTGCTTATAGCGCAAAAAAATTAAACCGCAGAGGTGATCAAATACCACCAAAAGAAAGCTCTATTTGTGGGGGAAAAGGACGTCAATTTTGTTTGGGTGCAATGTCGCACGACCGCGCAATTGTCAGTTAAAGCGACGTAGTGCCGAATCACAAAAAGTGCTCTGGTCAGGAAGGGGTTAAAATATTCCGGGTCTGAAGCGGTTAATATTGCCATCAATACTTTGTCCCCTTAATATGTGTATGGAATTCAAGCCTAACCTACCAGTGTGTTTTATGGGCTGTGAGAAGTATAGCATCCTGGAGACAATGGCAAGTAGTATATGTCTTAAGAAGAAAATAACTAACTACCCTACCGCCGCAAAGTAAATGAAACCACTAAGCATAGAAGGATTACTATATCCAAACCATATCATAATTTACCCTGCAAAATGCATTGGCTTGTATAATGTAGGGCAAAATAAACTAAAAGTACTGTTTGTACAGTACGACCATTAAAGCAGTAGCTAAATGTGAAGTGCAGCAGGTGCATGAAAACCCAATTGTCCTTTTTATACTGATAACACACTTAGATTGGCCATAGACTGATCGCTTGTTCATTTTAAAATAATATCAAAAAGCCCATCAGCAGTGCACACCTGGACAACATTTCTTTTACACATTTGAAATTCTGTAATCTATTTAAATGAGCAATCCAATGAGACCACCCCTACTGTGTGTATGTCAAGTAGTAATCCAGGCAGCAGAAGAAACTAACAGTATTTTACCAATAATACAAAGTCTGTTGTTTACAAAGATCAATAACTTCAGTAAAACTTGAACACAGAAATAAGTGACTGCAATGATAGGTAATGATTCTTGACAGTGGAACATCCGATATCAGATGGCCCAGTTTACATTTTCAGCAAAGGAAAGCTGTGCCTAAAAAATGTTACTTTTGCAGTGCTGCATCTTAAGTTGGCCCATGGTGCTCTTAGAATCATTTGCTATGATATGCAGTAGAACACGAACGGGAAGGGGAAGGAACGGATAAGTACAGGAATGCTAAGGCCTTTTTAAGTCAGGCGGGATTAGTAAAAATAACTGCGAACGACCAAGACGAGCTGGAGGGACCAATCTCAGAAGAAGAAATAGTTGGGGCATTGGCCGATACTGGGAACGGGAAAAGCCCAGGACCGGACGGGTTCACGTTTTTTTACTATAAGAGGTTCCAGAAGATCCTGATCCCATGGCTATGCAAGTATTTAAATGGCCTGGGAACAGAATACCAAATGAGCAAAGAGGCCTTATTAGCCTCGATTACGGTCATAAAAAAAGAAGACAAAGATGGAACCTGCTGTTCCAACTATCGGCCGAAATCCCTGCTCAACGCAGACACTAAAATCTTTGCCAAAATACTCGCAAGCAGAATAAAAACTTTGATGAGTAAGTTGGTACATCCGGACCAGGCCGGATTTGTCCCCGGGAGAGAATGTAGGGACAATGGGGTCCGTACTCTGCTCCTGCTTCTACATGAGAAGGAGAAAGGAGGTCCCAGTCTACTCCTGTCGACGGACGCCCAGAAGGCCTTTGACCGGGTAGACTGGTCCTTTTTGTTTATGACCCTGGAGGAGTTGGGCTTTGGCTCAAATATGCTGAGGCGGATTAGGACGCTATATCACCATCCGACAACGACAATTAAGATCAATGGCACAGACTCCCCGCCCTTCGAAATGAGAAACAGGACCAGACAGGGATGTCCACTGTCCCCCCTCCTGTTTGTTCTCTCTCTTGAACCCCTTCTATCTACAATTAGAGGAGACCCTGGGATAGCGGGATTCAAGATAGGGAAGGAGGAACACAAATTACCTGCATACGCAGACGATGTAATATTTTACATTAAGAGACCCGGTAATACGTTGCCCCGTTTAATGGAGATAATCAAAAAGTACGGCGAGATTTCAAATTTTAAAATTAATCAGGGGAAGTCGGAGGTTCTAAATATTAACACTAGAAACATCGAAAAACACACACTTCAAAAGGAATTTAAATTTCACTGGCGGGAAGAACTGAGTTATCTGGGCATAAAATTAGCAACAACCATTAAAAAAAATTTTAAGTTAAATTTTATCCCATTGTTAGACGACATTAAGAATGATATCAAAAGATTAGTATACAGACCCCTATCATGGTTTGGGAGAATTCAATCACTTAAGATGTTCATACTCCCCAAAATTGTATATAAATTCCAAATGATGCCCATCGCACTCCCTAAATATTACTTGGCAAAGCTTAAATCCCTACTAATGGCGTTTATATGGAAGGGGAAAAAACCCAGAATAGCCTTCGCCACCCTAAAACGGGAAAAAAATAAAGGAGGACTAGCAATCCCAGACATATCCCTTTACTATAAAGCTATAGTACTTTCAAGAATCACTGAATGGATAAAAGAAAATAAAAAAGAAAAAAGATGGGTTAACTTAGAGTTCTCCCTGAGTAAGGCACATTTAGGTAGTATTATATGGAACCCTCCTAAACACAGGGTAATTGATTTAAGTAGTAGTAAACTTACACTAAATACACTAAGGATCTGGGACGGGATATATAAAAAATTCAATGGCCACTATAACTCACCACTTATTGCTTTAAAAGAAAATATTTTTTTTGCACCGGGGATGAAGATTAATGGGGGGGATTGGATAAAACACGAGCACACACAGCTTAAGGACACATTAAAGGATGGAAAGATCCTATCACTTCAGGAATTAAAAAGTAAAGACGGGTTCGAGGAGATAGATGAATGGAGGTTTTGTCAGCTTACCTGTTTTACGCAGAGTCTCCCACGCCCTTTGAGGGAAGGGATAGAACTAACCGCGCTTGAGCGGGTGTGCCTGAATAACAACACTAGGGGCACGATATCTAGGTGGGGTAGGCTCCTATTAGACGGGGAGGAAGGGGGGATGCCACCATTCATCTCAAAATGGGAGAAAGAGCTGGGGACACAATGCGACAGCATCACTATTAAGAAAATTTTTAAACTCACACATAGGTCCGCAGACGATAACAAATCTGCCGAAACCAACTATAAAGTGCTTTCAAGATGGTATGTCACCCCCCAAAGCGTGCAAATATCAACGAGATAATCAAGGGGACTGCTGGAGAGGTTGTAGAGATCCAGGTACTATGACACATATATGGTGAAGCTGCCCCAAGATTAGGGGGTTCTGGGAAAAAGTGGTACACCACATAAGGGAAATAACAAACACAGAACTTCCAATGGAACCATGGACAATTCTATTCCACGGGACAAAAGAAGGCATTAAAAAATACCAAGGCTCACTGATCCCACACCTCCTAAATGCAGCAAAGAAAGTAATACCCAAGAAGTGGCAAGAGGCAGAAGCCCCAACAATATGGGAATGGGTAGACGAAGTAGAAGGGATATATAGCATGGAAAGGAGACAAGACGAGATGGGATACAGGGAGGGGGAAAAAAGAGATAAATGGCTAGGATGGAGGACATTCAAAAAATCATGGAGTTATACAGAACAACTTAGAGCCTAAACTTACAAGATGAGAGATAGCGGATCATGAAGAAAAAGTAGATGGAAACACTAGGGGTCCTTTTTTTTTTCTTTCCGTTTTTTGTTTTTCAATATCTAGAATTGAAAACAAATACTGGTCAGGCCGGGGCGGGGTACAAGGGGAGGGGGGGGGTTGAAGGGGGGTTAATAGGAAAATGGGAGTCTTTGGAGTAAACGAGATAATGGGCCGACTGTGGACCAAACCTCACTTGCAAAAAAAAAAAAAAAAGACACATGCAGACAAAATACAGCTACAATGATGTGAATTGCGACGAGACACTCATGAACTCTTAGTTGATTTGAAGTCCCCCGAAATATTTCGCTGAAGTGGCAAAAAAAAAAAAAAAAAGAATCATTTGCTATGTATTAGACGTTCATGTAAAAAAAAAATTGTATGTATGTATGTAAACAGGATCTAAACCTTCAGTTAAAAAAAAAAAAAAAACTTTCACAAAAATTAAAACAAAATTGACCTAAACCATTACAAATTCCCCAAAAATTTTTTCAACTATTTTTACCCTTGTATTATCTTCAACAGTTGATGGACTAAATTCCGAACCATATGAAATATAATAGAAGCTTAAGATGTATTTTTAATTGCCTAGATTTTTCAGAATAGCAAATTTCACTTGAAGATGTTACAGCAACTGGAATTTAGAATCACTACTTCTCATGCTGTGAAACCAATGCAATATTTAAGGTTTCTCCACTGAGTTAATACACTAATAAAACTGATACGTCAGTATTAACAATATGGTTATTAAATGATTGCTTATTTTTTTTGAAACAGAGAAAATACAAAATAATGAGAAATTTTCACAAACATTAAAGCAAATAATGTATTATCACATACTTTTATTATTTCCTTGGATCTAAGTTTCTGGAAATATTTGTTTTTACTGTGAAATGTAAATGAATTCATATCATTATCACCATGCTCAATTAGTGTTTTGTGTAGTTCATACCAGCTCAATTAAATATGAATCCTTGATTGCAAAGCAAACAATACACAGAAATTACAAGGATATGTATATAAATATTTTGCCTTTGTACAGAGATATTCCTAGAAAAACCTATCCAGATACATTTTTGACATATTCAGTTGAAAAATAGCCACTATCCACAGTTTGGAGTCATGCATATGTATGTTTTTTGACTGCTCTGTCAAAATAAGTCATAACACCAGCGTAAAATAATAACATTATTAATGATGAATGGAAGATGAGGTAATGTTTACAGTTGAACTCCAAGCAGATATATTATTATATACTACTATACTATTTAATTCTCTAATGTATTTTTTTAAATCATTAAATGTATTTTAGATGCAACTAAATAAGCACCAGAATCTGGCTTAAAGCCAATTCTCCATGAAAATAAAAGGTCCACATATATTGAATAAACTAAGTACATTATATGGAATGAACCTCTGTGGTTGACAGAGACCAGTGTTTAACCACCTCAATACAGGGCACTTACCCCCCCCCCTTCCTGCTCAGGCCGGTCTCTTACATTTTGAATGACAATTGCACAGACATGCTACAATGTAACCATGTGACATTTTTATCATTTTCTTCACACAAATAGAGCTTTATTTTGGTGGTAATCACTCCTGGGTTTTTTATTTTTTCCCCCAAAAAAAAACACCCAAAATGTTGGAAAAAAAAGTTGGAAAAAAAAGTTGGAAAAAAAAGTTTTTCTTAGTTTCTGTCAGTAAATTTTGTAAATAAGTAATTTTCTCCTTCACTGATGAGCGCTGATGAGACAGCACTGATGGGCACTGATAAGCTGCACCGATGGGCACTAATTAGGTGGCACTGATGAGGAGGCACGAATATGTCACACTTATGGTTACTGATTAGGTGGCACTGATATGTGGCACTGATAAGCACTGGTAGGCAGCACTGATGAGTGGGCACTGGGCACAGATATGCGGCACTGGTGGGCACAGATATGCGGCACTGGTGGGCACAGATAGGCGGCACTGGTGGGCTTGGATATGTGGCACAGGTGGGCGGCTCTGATGGGTGGCACTGGTGGGCATTGATGAGCAGCAGTGATGAGCATTGATGGGCAGCAGTGATGGGCATTGATGGGCAGCACTGATAGCCAGCACTGATTGGCAACACTAATGGCCACTGATTGCTGGCACTTGTGGGCACTGATTGCTGGCACTTGTGGGCACAGGTTGGTGGCAATTGTGGGCCATGGTTGTCACTGATTGCTGGCAGTGGTTGGCACACAGTTCTGACACTGGTGGGCACTTAATTGTAATCAGGGCACCGATGATCAGTGCCCTGATTACATCCCTAGCTGTCCCCTGTGAGGAGATGCCGCTGATCGTCTCTCCTCTCCTCACACTCTGTCAGTGTGAGGCAAGGAGCGCCGATTACCGGCATCTCCGTGTTTACATGTGACCGCCTGTGATTGGACACAGCTGGTCACACGGTTAAAGAGCTGCGGGCGCGGCTCTTTACACAGATCGGGATCGCGCTGTGTCCTAGCAACACGGCGCGGCCGCGATTGCCGCCCTGTGCACCCGGTGGCATGCGAGAGAGGTCATTCTGGGAGGCCGTCATATGAGGTCCACCCAGAACGAGAGCTGCACCGCCCAGCCATCATTTGACAGCCGGTGGGCGGGAAGTGGTTAAAAAAACTAGAAAAACTCATCACCAGGACAAGATAGCTTACAACTGAGAGTTCTTAAATAATTTAGCCACATTATAGCCAGCCATTATTTCTAGTTTTTAAGGAAAGTTTACTGACTGAAATGGTACCAGCTGATTGCCTAAAGCAAATGTGGTACTAATAGTCAAAAAACACAGATCAATTAGCCTAACATTAATAGTATGTAAACTATTGGAAGAAATGATAAGGAATCATATCCAAGAATCTACTGATGTATATCATGTAAATAGTATCTTAAGTAGTAGTATGGATTTATGAACAACCGTTCTTGCAAGACCAGCCTGTTAACATTTTATGAGGCGGTAAACTGTAATTTGTATAAAGGAAGGCCGGTGGATGTAGTGTATCTATATTTTATATAGTACCTTATAAACGCTTAATTTCCAAATTAAGGTATTTTGGCAATAATGATAATATACAGTATGTACATGAATTAAAAAAAATGGTTTCCAGAAAGTAGTGATTAATGGCACAATTTCTGAATAGCCTAGAGTTGTGAGCGGTGTGCCCAAGGGCTCTGTCTTGGGACCAATTCTGTTTAACTTGTTTGTGTTTACTGATGATACAATGTTAAGCATGGTAATACATTTACAAAAGGATACAGCAACTTTACAAGAAGACCTAGTTAAAGCAGAAGGTTTGGCAGCTATATGGCAAATAAGATTTAATGTTAAAAGTGTAAAATAATGCACTTAGGAGATAAAAATATGAATGCAACCTCTGGAGAAATCAAGGATGGAAAAGTATCTGTGGATCCTAGTAGATCATAGATTTAGCAATAGCATGCAATGCCAAGCTGCAGGAAGAAATAATCATTTATTATTGTATCATAAAAAACCTGACAAATGCTCTATCAGCTGGAATATCCTGGCTGCAAACCATAAGCTCCGGATCGGCGTGCATTCCACGGGCCAGAATTTCACAACTGGAAATGACGTGAGTGTGTATTAAGCTCGGCTTACGCGTTTCGTCATAGGGGGATATGCCCGCTGTTATACTTGACTGTGTCAAGTTTTGTTCTTAAATCATTTTAAATAGTTTTAATAAACAAACCATTCAGATTTACGCCATGAGTACTCGTCTCTTTCGTCTATGAGGATATCCTGCAGTGAGTTGCAGAGGTGATTACTGTAAACTCTTCCATTTGAGGTGGAGAGCCCCCGGAGGCCAGACACCCCAGTCCAGACACCCCAGTGTTTACTGAGCCAAGGAGGAGGTGAGTGCCAGATATCCAGAAATGCCAGATATCCACTACATGCTCTTTACCCCTGCGGGGGTGCAGGGTTCTGGTTAGTAGGGAACTGAAGGGGAGCACGGATGTCACTTGATCTACTGCACACCTGTGACCATATCTAGGTAGGAGTCATCTTGGCAAAGCATAAAAGTCACTTTAAAATTTGTCACTCATCTGCAACATTTATGACTTTTTAATTTCTATTTCATTTCAAATATTTAGCATTTTGTTTTTTGTTTTTTTTCATTGGACCTTCATCATTGGTTTATTATACATATATTTTTTGTTTTTTATCATTACATATTTTTATGACGGTGGGAGCCAGTGACGGATGCCAAGCTATTTTTTGGGGGGTTGGTGGCAGCGTTCATCATGCTTTAGCCTGGATCTACACCAGGGGACATTGTTTTTTTTTTGTATTTTTTTAAAATAAAGGAATCGTTAAAAACGGTCTGTTTTTATTTCTTTTTGACATTTGTTTTGGTGAACCCCATATTCATTCTAATGGGGGGGGGGGTCCGGAATCTGGGGGCCCCCTTATTAAAAGGGGCTTCCCGGTAATTCTGAGATGTGGATGTGTGACACGAGATCCGAATATCATAACAAAAAGCTTTCTTTAGGTTATCCACAGCTTGTTATACATTTGATTCTGACTTCTACTATATATGTTCCTGGTTATATTATGGTTTTTAACACAATGAAAATGTATGGACAGGGTTGTACCTGTCTTAAAGTTATGTGATCACATGTACTGTGCCTTACCTTCAATAAACTTTTTTGAATGGAAAGAAAAAGGGGCTTCCAGATTCCAAAAAGTCCCCTACCGGCAGACCCCCACAACCACCCACTAGGGTTGAGGGGAGGAGTCTCTTGTCCCCATCAAAATGGGAACAAGATGCTTTGGGGTGGGGGGCAGTGCATAGTCTGGTATAGATTTTAGGGGGACCCCATGCCATTTAAAAAAATTATTGGCGTAGGGTTCCCCTCAAAATCCATATCAGACCTACGGGGGGGCCCCACACGATTTTTTAAAACATTTTTGATGTGGAGCTCCCCATAAAATCAGTACCAGACCTGAAAGGGTCTGGTATGGATTGGGGGACCCCATGCTGTTTTTTTTTCTCATTCAATTTGTGTTAAAAACTGATGAGATGTGCAATTCAGAGTTCACACTGCCGTCGCACAGCATAGATGTGAGTCATTAAAAGTCGGTTTGGTTCACATGTCATGCGAATTGGATGTGGTTCAAAATGCATCCAATTTGCATATATGTCAACAGAGCCTAATTTTGCTTAGTTGTAGAACTATTTATAGCAATTTCAGTATAAGCACATATTTTAATTTTGGATGGGTTTGAACGAATAAAAAAAAAAAACTTCAGCCTATGAAAAAAAAAAAAAAAAAGTCAGCAGCAATAAATACTGTACTGTGGAGAGTTTAAAAATCAGGAACTCAGTGCTGTCTTTCCATAGCCAGTTCTTAATGCTGTGGGTCCCCAGTGATGCCATCTGGATATTGGAGTCAGCTCCCCACTGCACATGTATGAGATCCTGCTACACTGTGGGACTGTGAGGTAATTGTGAAAGGTAAGGTGCTACACCACCCAAAAAAATGTAGTGAACAAACAAATATATAATACATTCGAAAATCACTTAAAGATATATAATAAAGTTCATATAATGTCCATGAATATGAAATGCCCCAACATTGTGCTGATAGTAATATACTTGTGCTTTTTCAAATGTCTTTCTATTTTAATGTGTGCACCACCACGTGGAGTAAAATTGGAAACTCACCACAAATAAGTGATCTCTTGTGACAAGGTGCTCAAAAAATACATATGTATTCCGACCACGTGAATCCGACAAGGCAAAGATGGAAGACCTCCACCGACTCTTACCCTACGTTCACACCTATGCGTTTTTAGTGCGTTTTGCAGTTTGCAGAAACACACTACAGTCCATTTAACATGGTTTCCTATGGTACTAGTTCACATCTATGTCTGCTGCGGCAGGTGTGTTTTTGGAAAGGGTCAAGGACTTTTTTGCGGCTAATAGACTTCAATGGAGCTGCACCAGAAATGCAAGTGGTGCATTTTTGATGCGATATTTGTTATGTGTTGCGGTTCTTATTTTACCACTGTATATAGCTGGTTGCTAAGCAGGGGACCGGGAATGGTTACAGAAGTCAAATCTACATAGATAAGAAGCACCTTTTTTTATGTGACTTTGATGGATCAGTGTTTTTATTAACCCCCGCCTCTCCTCCCCAGTCATCCTTGCTGCCTAAGGCCCCTTTCACACGGGACGGATCCGTTATGATCCGCCCCGTTAAGATCCGCTGCTCAGTGGGGATCGCTCAGCTGATCCCCGCTGAGCCGGCTGATGACAGGGCGGTCCCTGCACACTGTGCAGGGACCGCCCTGTCAGTTCTCCGCTCTCCCCTATGGGGGATCGGATGAACACGGCCCGTCTGTCCGTGTTCATCCGATCCGCTCTGCAGACAGATGGAAAAATAGGGTTTTCCTCCATCTGCAGAATCGGACAATAGCGGAGGCGGACGATAGCGGGTGTCAGCGGATGCTCATCCACTGACACCCGCTATCCCATAGGGGTGTATGTATGTCCGTTTTCCATCCAAAAACGGATGGATGAAAAACAGACAAACGGTCCGCATGTGTGAAAGGGGCCTAAGGGATTCACACTGAATAGGTGTTGATCCTTCCTTCGATCCATCATTCACTCAATCCTTTCCTTCTAACGATTGTTTGACCCTTCATTCGATCCATCGATTGTTCCTTCCTTCCTTTGATCATTCGATCCTTCCCTCAATCTAAGTAAGGATAGAACGATCAATCAAAGTAAGGATCGATCAATCAAAGTAAGGGTTGACCACTGAGGGGTCGATTAAAGGGTTGACTGATCAATGAAAGGGTCAACCAATCAATGGAATGGTCAATCGGTTAATGGAAGGGTCGATCAATCTAAGGAAGGGTCGTTTAAAGGAAGGAAGGATCAACTGAAGGAAGGAAAGAGCGATCAAAGGAAGGCTCCAAATTTGCAGCTGTATCAAAATCCATGGATAGAGGATGACCAGGGAGGAGAGGTGAGGCTTAAAAAAAATACTGAATCCATCAAAGTCGCATAGGGATGCTTCTTATCAATGCTGATGCGACTTCTGTGAGATAACATAGAAGACTATGAGGCTTAAATCACACTGAAATCTACCAGGAACTTTTCTCTCTGGAGCAGGCAAAGGTTTGAGCAAGCCCCAATCCCTGTCTTACTGCCTTTGTTGGGAGTGCCTTTGAGTGCAGATGGTACAGGACTCCACGTATCTTTTGCAGTCCTTTGCCAGTTGCGGCCACCAGAATGTGCGTTGCATAAGATCAGAAGTTTTGGAAATGCCAAAGTGCCCAGCTAATACATGATCGTGGCAGAGCTCGAGTATAGTATAGATTTTCTGGAATGAAGAACCAGAACAGACCGTCTTTCGCTAACAGCCCTGCTTCTGCAAGAGGAGGGTTTTCAATGGAGGCTTGCTTAATCCGACTTAACAGATCTTCTTGTAGTAGAAGGAAGTTGTCTGCTGACAGGATGGTATCTGGAGAGGTAGGCACCTTGGGATCGTTAAACATCCGGGACAAGGCGTCTGGTTTGGTGTTTTTAGAGCCTGGTCTGTAGGTGACATGAAAGGCAAACCTGGAAAAGAACAGCGCCCACCTGGCCTGACGCGGTTTTAACCTTCTTGCAGAGTATTCCAGGTTTTTATGGTCTGTATATATCAAAATCGGGTGAGCTGCTCCCTCCAGGAGGTACCGCCACTCCTCCAAAGCTGCCTTTATTGCTAATAATTCCCAGTCCCCCACGTCGTAATTCCTTTCAGGAGCAGTTCATTTGCGGGAAAAGAAGCCAACGGAGAACAGGAGACCTTGTCGCTGTGAGAGTACTGCCCCGACAGCAACTTCAGATGCATCGACTTCCAAGACAAACGGGAGAGCCAGGTCAGGGTGTTTCAGCACAGAAGCGGAAGTAAAAAGTGTCTTGAGGGTGTCAAAAGCAGTTTGGGCTTCGGGAGTCCAATGAAAACGAATCCCCTGTCTGGTCAACAGGGTAATGGGGGAGATGATGGCTGAAAAGCCCTTAATACATTTTCGATAAAAGTTTGAAAAGCCCACAAACCGCTGAATCCCCTTTTTATCCACAGGAGCAGGCCAATCAAGGATAGCGGAAATTTTCTGGGGGTCCATTTTGATGCCTTCAACTGAAATAATTAGTCCCAAAAAAATTTTTTCAGGCTTCGCATACAGGCCATGTTGCCGGAGCCGCTCTAACACACACTTGACGTGTTGGCGATGGCATATCGATGGAAGCAGAAAAGATCAAGATGTCATCTAGGTAGATGATGACAAATAAGTCAAGATAATCTTGGAAAATATAATTTATGAAATGTTGGAAGGTGGCAGGGGCATTACAGAGTCCAAATGGCATCACAAGATATTTGAAATGTCCGAATCGGGTGCGAAAGGCTGTCTTCCATTCATCGCCTTTCCTAATGCGGACCAAGTTATAGACCCTGCGAAGGTCTAATTTAGTGAAGATGACTGCCGCCCCTAATCTCTGGAAAAGTTCAGGCACCAAAGGGAGAGGGTTACGTTTTTTTTACGGTTACCTTGTTGAGCTCCCGATAGTCGACACATGGCCGAAGGGTATGATCCTTCTTTTCTATGAAGAAAATGCCAGCTCCAGCAGGGGATGTAGATGAACGGATAAATCCTTTTCTGAGGTTATCGCCTATGTATTCTTTGAGTGCTGCTAGCTCCAGTTCAGTTAGGGGAAAAATCCTTTCAAAAGGTACTTCAGCCCCAGGGACGAGCTAGATAGGGCAGTCATAGCCCCGATGAGAGGGAAGAGTCTCTGCACCTTTCTTACTGAAAACATCCATGAAGTCATGGTATGCCTCGGGGACTGATTGGTGAGCTTCGGTATCTAGGCACATCATAGCGGCAGGCTGGGTGGAGGTCTTTGGAAGGCAATGTTGGAAGCAATATGGAGACGGGAAGGTGACATCTCTGGTAATCCAGTCAATGCAGGGATTGTGGGCACGGAGCCAAGGCATGCCCAAGATAACTGGGAACAATGGCAAAGAAATAATATCAAGACATAAAAGTTCCTGGTGAAGGTTGGATATGCTGGCAGAGATAGGGATGGTTTCCTGGGTGACGGGACCGGACTGGATGGTAGAACCATCCGCAAGATATATGAGCAGTCCATGAGTCTTGGAGCGTAAAGGGATGTGGTGTGTTGCTGCAAAAGTAGAGTCCATAAAGCAGCTGCATGCTTCCGAATCAACGATAGCGGGAACCTGGATGTTCTTTCCAGGGAGCTGCAACAAAATGGAAAGAGCAAGGTGAGGAGAAGTGCTGGTGACAGCGAGGATTTGATCAGCAGGAAGAGGATGCCACTTACGGATCTTGGCGGGACAGGATCTCACGTAGTACCCAGGTTCCCCACAATACATGCACAAACCGTTCATGCGACGTCGTTGGCGTTCTTCAGGCGTTCTTCAGGCCAGCTGCATCGGCTCTGGCATATCTGAAGTGGAAACAGATTGAGCTGATGGTGTGGTATTGGAGAAGCTGGGTACATCCAGGTTGGACGTGTCTGACCTGTGGTCTTCTCAGACCTGCGCTCACGTAGGGGCCTATCAATCTGTATGGCCAGGTCAATAAGTCTATCCAAGGTCTGAGGGACCCCTACTCGGGCAAGTTCATCTTTAAGGGGGTCAGATAGACCCAACTGGAACTGGTAGCGGAGGGCAGCGTTGTGCCAGTTGGTTTGCTGCACTCCACCTTCTGAACTCTGCGAAATAGTCCTCTGTGGCCCTGCAACCTTGTTGCAATGCATGGAGAGTGGCTTCTGCCATTGCTGAGAGCTGCGAATCCTCATAAATTCGGGCCATCGCATCAAAGAATGTGTTCAGGTTGGAAAGTTCAGCAGCTTTTTGTTCGAGAAGGCGATGGGCCCAGAGCTGTGGCTCATTCTGAAGTAGGGAAATCACAAAGCCCACTTTGGTGGCTTCCAGAGAAAATGTCCGTGGCTGGAGGGCAAAGTAGAGCTCACATGATTTACAAAAGGCCCTGAATTTGCTACGTTCACCAGAAAACCTCTCAGGCGTAGGCACTCGGGGTTTAGGAGGTAGCATCACTACTGCTGGTGAAGCAGGCAAGTTAGCAGAAGCAGATGGAGATCCCTGAGTGGTAGCAGGCGGAGCGAGGGCTAGGACACGTTCCTCCAGACGGGAGTAGCCTTCTTGGAGACTCTTAACCGCTTGGTACAGGCCCGCCAAGTGCAAGCAAAGTTCGTCCATGGGAGAGGCACCCTGCCCGGACTCAGCCATGGCTGCTTGATACTGTCACGTACCTAGTGACAAGTCCGGATTGCAGAAGGAGACCTCTCTTGCATCCCAGACTCGTGGCCCCTGGTAGAGGAGACAGAAGGCGCAGGAGTCGAAGGTAGCACGAGTGCCTGACAGGATCAACAGCCGAAGGATGGATCAGGCGGCTCCCAGGAAGTTGTATCAGGATCAGCAGACCTTGGCAGCAGGAGACAGGAACCAGCAGGCAGCAGGGCACACAGGAAGCTTGCAACTGAATCAGCAGTGCTTGGCAGTAGCAGACAGGAGCCAGCCGGTAGCAAGGCACACAGGAAGCGACAAGTCCCTCAGGAGCAGGCACACAGGGAAGTCAGGAAAACCAGAAGATCGTTACAGGAACAGATGCAGGAGGCAGAGACAGGGTCGTGGAGCAAGCCGGGGTCGGTAACGCATAATCATGGATGGACCAGAGGATGAGGCAGATACAGAGTCATAGACAATCCAGAGGTCAGAGGCAGGCAGAGAGCAGAGAAGGTCACAGGTCAGGCCGGGTCAAACACACACGATCAGATCAGGTCAGAAGATAGGCACGGGAACGCTGTAGATCATGCAGCAAGAGATGAGGAGGAACCAGGTTTAAATAGCCCGCCTGGCACCAATAACCGTGTGCACACACACCACTGTTCCCAGCCAGCCTTTCCTTACAGGAGCGGGGGGGAGGAAGCATATAAGCAAGAGTTCTACTTTTGGGTTAACCTCAACAGGCTTTTTTTAGTTATTTGAAAATTCACCACTATGCCCAACCTCTCAGGATTTTCCCTCAAACTCTCAAATTTGACAGTGTTTGAAAGAGTTTGCATGTCTGCCCATCCTCCAAAGGTCTAATTTCCCAGATCTATAAAAGGTCCGCCCCACATGCATATTTAAAAAAGTGGGAGCAACTCCTAGGGGAAGAATGACATTTGACAACATGGGAAACAATATGGTCATAAGCCTCCTAGTACTCCAATTGCACACAATATAAGGAAAACCAGTATAAAATCCTCTATCATTGGTACCAAACCCCAGAACTGCTCCACTCCATATCCATCCACCAATAGGCATTTCTGGTGTTGCAAAAAGGATCTGGGAACTTAAGTGCATACCCTTATCCATTCCTGTTTTGGATCATGGATCTCTTTTGACCCCAAAACCTTCATTTTGGGACTCCCTCCCTGAACGTTCTCTAAATCCTCTAAAAAAATACTAGCCCAGGTGCTGACAGCAGCAAGGTGCTTAGTTGCCCTTAAGTGGAAACGGAATACCTTACACCTTCTCTGAATGGCTCCCTGGACAAACACAAACAAGTTTGGGAACTATGGGACCTATCAGAGACTCTGCTCACCTGATTTGCCCCTACTTTGTCTTGTGCAGAACCTGCAGCGGGGGACGATGTGGGATCTGGCCTCAAGGTGCTTTGGGGGCCTTAGCAGTTGGGTGTTCTATCCTCTCTCCCCTTTCGCCATTTACCTGCTGATAGCTCCTTGTAGTTCCTGTATGGTTATGAGTGTAACCTGTTTACCATAGGCTAGATCAATTGGCTCCTTGAGCTAATGCTTGTTTATGATATGTTATTTTTTTACAACATTTTTTTTTACTAACAACCTGAAAAATGACAGAACTCCTATCTAAGACAACCAAAGCAGTATAAACACAATATGGAGACACTGACTATACACATAACAAGTAATTTGCCTGGTTTACACTTACAGTACAAGACAAGTCATTGATTTTTACAAACTGTCCATAAATTAACTGACGGTTGGCAACTCTGCCCCAGGTATCTTACACCAATGTTTCTCAAATCCAGTCCCCAGCAGGTCATGTTTTCAGGATTTCCCTCAGATGAAATGTCTGTGGTAATTACTAAGGTAGTAAAACTGATTAAATCAGCTGTGCAAAATATTGGAAAGCCTGAAAACATGACCTGTTGGGTGAACTTGAGGACTGGAGTTGAGAAACATTGTCTTACACATTCTTTCTTTTTGAAATGTGTACTCCTGTCTCACAGTTATTCTGTATCTTCTTGTATACAAATCTAATGGAAAAAGTCAGTTTAAAAAACAAAACTAAAAAAAAAAAAACAAGCAATTCTTCTGCTTTCTCTTTTCTTGGAGAAAACCAACACAGCTTTACAAAAGAATCTATAGAAGGTGGAGATAAACTATGCCAAAGCTGTATAGTACAATTTAGTAGATATCACTGCTAGTGCACTTGTAACCACAGAAACCATATTTGACATATTTCGATTCTCGTTGAATCTCAGAAATAGATCCCATCAGTCACTGATTCCTTTAGTATAAACCAATACTTTTTCTCTACTTCTCAATTCTATTTTTATCTCTTAAAATAAAGAAATATGCCCTTTAAACTGCCTTATCTGCAAACATTATCAAAAAATGTGTGGGAAATGTAGGTTTCCATAGAATCATTACTGTAAAACATTAAAGATAATACAATGTAGCGCTGCTTTCCCTTAATCAAAACCACAATTTTCAAGACAATAAAAAATGATTAGTGGATTATTGTTGCTTAGGGAGAAACCGTGACCAGCTGTCAATTCAGTTTCACAGTTTACAAAAAATTTGCCTTGGTGCCGAGAGGTCTGCTGAAAAGACTTTACTATGCAGTGTTAATGATGTCTGCAATAAATTCACCAGGCAACCTTGGTAAGTCAATCTGACCCTTGTTAACAATATAATGGGCAATGCAAAAGAAGCTGAACAGAATGGCATTTTGTCAACTACTGGCATGGAATTAAATGTGTCAAAATATATATGAATATATACAGTTGTGCTCATAGAATTTATGATTTCTTGGCCATTTTTCAGAGAATATGAATGAGAACACAAAATTTTTTCTTTCACTCATGGTTAGTGTTTGGCTGAAACCATTGATTATCAATCAACTGTGTTTACTCTATTTAAATCATAATGACAACAGAAACTTCCCAAATAGTTTCTATAACCCGATAGAACACCTTTGGGATGAATTAGAGCAGAGGGGGTTTTTGAAAAACGCAAATTCAGGGCAATAACCCATTGAACTGCCCTAAAAAATGTATGTAGTAATCACTTACGGAGGGGAAGAAGTTTTGGGATGGAAGCAAAAAGCAAACACATTTGAGGGGTTAGGTAGATAGGGAAACCTGCAATCAGAACTGTTTTTGTTTTAAATGCCATTTGCTGCCAAAATGGATGTATTTTTTTACAGCTCCAGAAAATGTGTACAAGGAAGCCAAGTTTGGAGCATGCCCTAAAGGAGGTGGGGTAGGAGGGACAGAAGGGTTGAATGCATGTATTCGAGTTGCGGTCAGTAGGTGCAGTTCTTACATCGTCTCTCGGACATACACAGATTTAGTGCTTTTCCAAAGGTTGGCAAACATGTGGAGCCAGTCCTTAGAGGATAGGGGTATTCCCAAATCCGACTTCCAAAGAGGCATAGGGGTTGACTTCTCTAAAAGAGATAGACCATTAATATATTGGTATGGGGTCTGCCATACAGAGCTTTTCAAAAGGGAGTATATGGCTTGGTCGGAAATAAAACATACTGATTAGAGAAAAAGGTTTTGTTTTGGAGATATCTGTATCACTCTGAAGAGAGCAAGGTAAAAAAGTCAAAGGGGACAAAACCTGAACCTGTTTGAAAAGCAAAAGTGTTAGTATATTTTAGATGAATTCAATGATAAAAAAAAAAATCTATACTGAAAGACTAGAGGAAAACCAGGGTCACCTATATAAGAGGCAAGAAGAGGGATAGGGGAGGACAAATGGTAGGTGCTTTCCAACTGTTTATTTTGATATCAACATGCACAAGGTACAGTGTAGACATACAATAGGCCATATCAAAGAATTGTCACCAAGAACATATACATTTTATACAAGTGTATAAAAACTACATACAGTGTCTTTAAAAAATGTTCATACCCCTCGAAATTTTCCATTTTGTCATGTTAAAACCAAAAACATAAATGTATTCTTTTGGGATTTTGTGTGATTGACCAACACAAAGTGGCACATAATTGTGAAGTGGAAGGAAAATGATAAATGGTTTTAATTTTTTTTTTACAAATAAATATGTGAAAACTGTGGCGTGCATTTGTATTTAGCCCCCTTTACTCTGATACCCCTAACTAAGAACCAACTGCCTTCAGAAGTCGCCTAATTAGTAATTAGAGTCCTCCTGTGTAAAAGTTAATCTCAGTATAAATACAGCTGTTCTATGAATCTCTCAGAGGTTTGTTAGAGAACCTTAGTGAACAAGCAGCTTTATGAAGGCCAAGGAACACACCAGACACGTCAGGGATAAAGTTGCGGAGAAGTTTAAAGCAGAGTTAGGTTATAAAAAAATATTCCAAGCTTTGAACATCTCATGGAGCACTGTTCAATCCATCATCCGAAAACGGAAAGACTATGGCACAACTGCAAACCTACCAAGATAGGGCCATCCACCAAAACTGACAGGTCGGGCAAGAAGAGCATTAATCAGAGAAGCAGCCAAGAAGCCCATGGTAACTCTGGAGAGATCCATAGCTCAGGTGGGAGTATTTGTGAGAGAATTAGTACAACTATTAGTCATGCACTCCACAAGTCTGGCCTTTATGGAAGAGTGGGAGGAGAAAGCCATTGAAATAAAGCCATAAGAAGTCTCGCTTGCAGTTTGTGAGAAGCCATGTGGGGGACACAGCAAACATGTGTATTGTATTATAACTGTATTGTCTCCCCTTTTTATATTGTAAAGCGCTGCACAAACTGTTGGCGCTATATAAATCCTGTAATAAATAAAATAAATAAACATGTGGAAAAAGGTGCTCTGGTCAAAGGAGACGAAAATGTAACATTTTGGCCTAAAAGCAAAACCCTATGTGTGGCGGAAAACTGACATTGCACATCACCCTGCACACACCATCCCCACCGTGAAACATGGTGGTGGCAGCATCATGTTGTGGGGATGCTTTTCTCCAGCAGGAACAGCTAAGCTGATCAAAGTTGATGGGAAGATGGATGGAGCCAAATACAGGGCAATCTTACAAGAAAACCTGTTAGAGTCTGCAAAAGACTTGAGACTGGGGTGGAGGTTCACCTTCCAGCAGGATAACGACCATAAACATAAAGCCAGAACTACAATGGAATGGTGTAGATCAAAGCATATTCATGTGTTAGAATGTCCCAAAGCCCAGAGCTAAATCCAATTGAGAATTTGTGGCAACACTTGAAAATTGCTGTTCACAGACACTCTCCATCCAATCTGACAGAGCTTGAGCTATTTTGCAAAGAAGAATGGACAAAAATGTCACTCTATATATGTGCAAAGCTGGAAGAGACATACCCAAAAAGACGTGCAGCTGTAATTGCAGTGAAAGGGGGTTCTACAAAGTATTTAACCAGGGGGCTGAATGCAAATGCACACCACACCACACTTTTCACATTTATTTGTAAAAAATGTTGAAAACTATTTATTATTTTCCTTCCACTTCACAATTATGTGCCACTTTGTGTTGGTCAATCACATAAAATCCCAATAAAATACATTTACGTTTTTGGTAAAATGTCAAGGGGTATGAATACTTTTTCAAGGCACTGTATATGAAAAAAAAAACATAATACAACCAGACAGGACATTATAAAAAAACAACTTGTGTATAAGCATTTTAGTGTTGGCACTGACATTAAGAGTAGCAAAACAAATAAGGCAAAGCAAAAGCATTTGAAAGGATATGAACAATCCTTTCAATTAGCATTATAGCATCTATCCTTTTGATGATGTGTGAAATGAAAATTGAGGGAGACTTCCAATTCAGAGCTATAGCCCAATGAGTAGCTACACATATGGTGTGGGTTCATTTTTCTAAATGACACAAGACATCCAAAATTGGTGGAAATAAAATATAAGCAGACGTAGTTAGCATAACTGGTTGTCCCACAAGCTTAGAGGAGATTTCCAAAATCTTTTGCCAAATGAGTCTCAATATTTCACAACTCCAAAATATATGGAGTAGGGAGCCAGGGGCAGTACAACCAAGAAAACATTTATCAAAAACCTCTGGTAAATGGTAATACTGAGTAAAGTTTATTCAGAGTACAGTACCAGTACTACCTAGTAAATGAAAGTAAAGTGTTAAGGCCAGTCTCCTTAACTACTTGCCGACCAGCTGCCATCATTATATGGCTACAGGTTGGCTCCCCTACGCAAATCGCTGTAGGTGTACGGCGGCTGCTTTAAGGGGCATAGGGGGCACATGCCCACCGTGTGACGTAGGAGCCGATGCACCTGCATGGCAGCCGCAATGTCAGCTGGGCACCCGCGATCGCTCCTGACAGAGACAGAACAGAGAACTGTCAATGTAAACAGACAGATCTCTGTTCTTTCAGGGGAGTAGAGAGTGATCGTCTGTTCCTAGTAATTAGGAACATCGAACGGTCTCCTCCCCGAGTCAGTCCCGTTTTTGGGTGGGAAATTTATGTAGCGCTGGTATTTTTGCCTTCTAATGCTATGTAATGCATTTAATAGGATAATGCTATAAATTGGTATTTTGCTCCCTCTAGTGGTATAAACGTGAAATAGACTATTTATTTTCCATTTCAAGAGCATAGGGAAAGCCTAACAGGAAGTGACTTAATCGTTTTTCTTGAGAAAGGACTCACCTACCCATAATGCCCACTCACTTACCCATGAACACTGAGTGCCTGAACTGCATGCTGGGTAGGTAATAAAAGGCCCAGAACGGCCATCTTCTTTCTCTTCTGGACACGTGGCCTGCCTACAAGGATCTGTGAGGAGGTGTTCCAGAGAGCTGCGGCCTACATTGTGCAGAGTAAAGCAGAAACTACAGAAAGAGCCTCATCACTGTGTGTTGGAGAAGCGGTGTGACCCGACCGGAAGATCCAGAGCATCTGATGGAGCCAGATGGAGGTCCCAGTTATCTTGTGGAGCAGTGCAGCATTGGCAGCAGGACGGAGATTATCTGAGCGGAGGCATCCATCCATCCAGGCCTGATGTGGTGAGAGGGCTGTTGCCCAGAAGTTAAATACTGCATTTCACACAAGTAGTATAGGGTCAGCCTGGGGCAGGGTTAGGAAGGGGTTAATCGAAGAGGGCAGGTACTTCCCCTTCAGACCTGCTTATATTCAGGTGTGCTGAAAATGTCAGAGAGGAGCTGTTTGTGTAGGAGAGAGAGACACAGCAGCACGCTGTGTGGAAGTGTCCATTGCTGGACGGTGTACCTTCTGGGTGAGCTTATAAAAAAACCTCATAAAGACTGTAGCTCTGATTGGAGCCATGAACTGTGAGCTGTACCTATGTGCACATCTGTTTGCTAAGACAAGTCTATCTGGCCTTATGTCTACTTTTTGTTTGCTGTTTTGCTGAATAAAAGACATTTTTATTTTACTGGACTGTCTCTGAGCACGCTCTTCACCCCTGATCCCCTACAGTAGACTAACTTTACAGCATTGCTGGGACCGAGTGACTGCCGCTGGAAGTACATTCCCAGGGAAGGAGTTCACAAATACTTTGCATGATTGAAGTTACTGCTTTATATTATCCTACACTGTTTTACTGATCGGAAATCCTGCGGATTATAAATACTGCAGTATAAATGGCTAGCTGAAGAAGACAAGAGACTATATTCCTTACTGTAAGGCCTTACAGTGTTGCATTTACCTACTACAAACTGTAGGGGGAATATTGAGTTAATTATATTGCAGTATATCATCCTGTTTAAATACTGTGTAGCATATTACAGATCTTATAGTATCTGCACAGTGTGCTGGAAGTGGGAAGGTGTCCAGTGCTGAGGTTGTATTGCCTGAGCATTAGTCCCACTTGGAGAGACGCCTGCAGGAGCAATCCAGGTAGCTCTCTTGTGATAGTCATTCACAACTACTTGCTTCATTACTGTGTCAGAATTGTATACCAATTACGGTTCTTGTGGTTGATGTTTCAACCTGTTCTAGTAAACTTATCTCTTGGTTTAATACAATCTGTCGTGAGGCTTGTTCATTCTTCAAACACGTGTAGCAGTGTATACCCAGGTGACAACACAGGTAAAGTGTATATAATCTGTGCTAATTCAATTGTCTTTTATTATTGGGCTTTGCACCAACACTGTTACACAGCTGTGTCAAGCGGGTTGAGCCAAACCATTGGGGGTGGAAATAGCAGAGTACAGGCCAAATAAATTACCAGCAGCTCCTTTGGGCATAAGTGCTACATTTATTATATATCAAAACTGTCAGACTTTTTTTGTTTATAGCGCAAAAAATAAAAACCGCAGAGGTGATCAAATACCACCAAAAGAAAGCTCTATTTGTGGGGGAAAAAAGGACATACACTTTGTTTGGGTACAGCATCGTACATCCACACAATTGTCAGTTAAAGCGTTGCAGTAAAAAATAGCCTGGTCAGGAAGGGGGCAAATTCTTCCGGGGCTGAAGTGGTTAAAGGAGACTGGCCTTAATTACCTAGTACAGCCTGGTGGTAGTGGGGGTCTGCCGGCAGGGGGCTTATCGGAATCTGGAAGCCCCCTCTAACAAGGGGACCCCCAGATCCCGGCCTCCCCCCTGTGTGAAATAGTAATGGGGTACAAATGTACCCCTACCATTTCACAAAAAAAGGGTCAAAATGTTAAAAAAGACAAGACACAGCTTGGGACAAGTCCTTTATTAAAAAATAAGAAAAATAAAAATGTCCCACGAAGTCCATTCATCTTCTTCTCTCACTCCACCGACGGACCGAAAAAGACAAAAAAAACAAAGCTGCAACCGACCCGTCTCCATGGGAGGCACCCGCCGTATGATCAGTCTTCACTTTGACAGTTCTTATATAACTGAAGGCGGGCCACACAATGTAACTGTTACAATTTCAAACAGGGGGGGCCAGGATCTGGGGGTGCCCTTGTTAAAGGGGGCTTCCAGATTCCGATAACCCCCTGCAGACCCCCACAATCCCCCATGTGGGGATGAGGCCCTTATCCCAACCAACATGGGGACAGGGTGTTTTGGGGGGCTACCCCAAAGCACTCTCCCCATGTTGAGGGCATGTGGCCTGGTACGGTTCAGGAGGGGGGGCTCTCTCGTCCCCCTCTTTTCCTGTGGCCTGTCAGGTTGCGTGCTCGGATCTAGTGTCTGGTATGGATTTTTGAAAGGGACCCCCACGGCATTTTTTTTTATTTTGGCGTGGGGTTCCCCTTAAAATCCATACCAGACCTGAAGGGTCTGGTATGGATTTTGAGGGGGACCCCTACACCATTTTTTATGTTAAATTGGCGCAGGGTTCCCCTTAATATCTATTCCAGACCTGAAGGGCCTGGTATGGAATTTGGGGGGACCCCAAAGCAATTTTTTTTTTTTATTTTGTTTCGGGTTTCCCTTAATATTCATACCAGACCCAAAGGGCCTCGTAATGGACTGGGGGATCCCATGCCTTTTTTTCAATGACTTTTATCTGTATTGCCGGGACCAACAATTCATTATAGCCATGAGAACTTTTAAAATACTTTTTTTCCTTTAGAAATGTCATTTTGTGCAGGGACTGTTCTAAACACTGGAAAAATGCGCCACTTTACAGGTATACTATAGATACAATACAATACACAAGTACTCATACACAGGTACTCACAGCACTCGTGAACTCGGGTACTCACAGCACTTGTGCACCCAGGCACTCACAGCACTCTACATAAGTACTCACAATACTCAGGTACTCACAATACTCATGTACACACAATAACAATACACAGGCATTCACAATACTCAGGTACTCATAATACTCAGGCACTCACAATACTCAGGTACTCACAATACACACAATACTCAGCTTTCATGCCGTTCATGAGATAAAGAAATCAGATATCAGCAGTGACGGATCTCACAGCAGTGACGGATGTGGCGACACAAACTTATCTGTGTGTCATTTTTTATCTTACTACAAAAAGACAAGAGGATTGCTCAGAGCTGGATTAACTCTTTGTGGCAAGACTGGGCACAGATGAATTGACATTCTCTACTGTACCAGGTAGAAGTCTTCATTAAAAACCGATCCAGCGATGTGCATGAGCTCAGCTTATCCAGCTGATTTCGCTCTCCTCATTGGACAGATTGATAGCAGCAGGTGCCATTGGCTCTCACTGCTGTCAATCAAAAGCTGTGACACAGAAATGGGGGGTGGGGCTGAGTCCCGCTGTCTGTGTCAATAGATTCAGCAGCGGGAATTGGGAGCGAGCCCTCGCAGGTGCCCCCAGGGAAAGCAAATTATCCGTGGGGGCACCCAATGAAGAGGGGAGCCCAGAAGAAGAGGATCAGGGCTGCTCTGTGCAAAACAATTGCACAGAGCAGATAAGTATAGGCATGTTTGTTATTTTTTATGAAATAAAATATAAAAATAAAAAAATCTAAGGTTTAGTATCACTTTAATGGTTTGGAGGTAGGCAAATGTATAAATGCTACATTGTCTTGGAGAGGGGAAAGAGTAATAAGCCCATTTGTCCTCCACCAAAAAAAAAAAGGATCCTGAAGAAGTGAATGCAGAGGTGAACCTAGGGTCTCCTAAAAATGAGTTACAGGAAACCGGAAAAACTGGCTAGGTTTGGCAATACCTATATTAATAGAGGTTCAAAATTCAAAGTGATTGAGCTACCAGGGAATTTAAAGGTGCAAACTTGTTATATGAAATGCAGGAAGACCTCAGGGGACTTTAGAGTTTACAATATTTTATTGAGCAAGTTGTGAGAACCTAGCCGCTAGGTAGTATAACCAAAATTGTGGAAGGTCAAGGCCCCCCTAAATTTGAAGCTATAAAGTATCTGTTTGGAAATAATGTGTCTTTTATTCAACCAAATAAATGTAATAATCTTCCTTTGAAGGTTATCTAAAAAAAGATTTGGGAACCATGATAGGTAAAGATCTAAATAGGTAGAGTACCTCAGGGAGAATATTAATCCTAAAAGCTGTCAACCGACCATAAATGAGATTGGATACGATTTATGTGGTTTACATATATTTTCCAAAAAAAAAGCTAATACATTCCCCTAAAAAAGGGAAACTAAATACATACAAGTTTTTAAGGAAGTAAGAAAAAGTCGATCATAAAGACCTACTAAGGCTGGGCGTTAGGATTCAGGATCTGTAAATAATTTTTCTAGCTATTTGGTTGGGTATACCCATGCTAGGGAGGGATTTAACCATGTGCTAGTATATCCATGTGTTGAAATCAATGTGGTGCTAAGGAGGTGATTATCAAACTGCAAGATAGTAAAATCATTTATGTAGACCCAGTCTTAAATGAAGCCATTTTTTGGGGGATTTTTTTCAGTAGTTTGTATCAGTTTCCTTTCCTAGTGATATTTAGGATTGATTTTTGTTCAAAGTTCAGAATCCTAGTGGCCAATCTGCATCACTTTGGTACTTGTGTGAGGCCCACAGGTCCCAGCACCAGTTCCCATTGCTTCTCTTGCCTAGGTTCTTACTTAGACCCAATCAGAGCATGCTCTGCACCAGTAAAAAGTCTTCCTGGACTTTTCTTGTGGTTGTGCCTCATGTAATCTGTGACTGAAGAATACATAAAGAATGAAAATGTCTTCTAGTGGGTGTAGGTAAGTAGATGATATCTATAGGACCATAGGTACACTATGAGAATTGCCACACGATACTACATTACCCCACTGCCAGAACAGCCAAACTGCACAACAGTTCTTTAACTACCAGAACAACCCCTGGCTACTGAATCAACTCTAATATAGAAGTTTTAGCTGACAAACTAATTTAATCATGAATTCCAAATTCTTTCTTAATGTTGCTTCATTATTAAAATACTTACATTCTTTTAAAAAGGTACACTATCAAACATTATCCCATGTGTTATCCCTTTAAAAACACAGCAAGTATTGAAACATGCCTGTTGATCTGCCAGAAATCCAGTTTGCTGACAACTTCCTGTTAGAGCTAATGCACTGCCATTGCTGCACTGAAATCCCAGCTAGCAGTTTCAGCCCTGAAACTGGACTATAGAACTTCCCCTGTCCTCCACCCCTCTCTGTCGCATTTTACAAGCATACATTGATTCCTCTCCCAGCAAAGAAATGTTGCTACCTTGGCTGCCTAGAATCTGCCCACACACTGTTGGTGGGAGGGGACTCTTGGGAGATGTAGCTCTTGGGGTTTACCTACGTCAATAGGAAATGACCTCCAAGTAGCTGCACAGACCGGAATGTTTCAGTCGATGATGTCACGGATAGTAACCAAAGTTGATTCTTGCAACAGGAACCAACTAAATGAAACATGATGTAGAGGGAAAAAGAGGGGTTTGAGAGTAAACTTAATAGTGCTAAGAAAAAAACAAGTAAAGAGGTAAAAAGAGTACAGACCTATGAAAAATGCATAATAAAGAAAGAAGCTGTTAAAAAAATATATACATTTCCTTTAAAGGTAGAGTATCCAGGATACTCTGATACTAGTATATTGACTTTCCTGGTTGTTAAAGCGGTGTTTCACCTTAAAATTTTATTTTTTAAAAGTCAGCAGCTAAAAAAAAAGTCGCTGCTGACTTTTAATAGTACACTTACCCTCTCAGGGCGCCGGCGATGTCGGTCGTGGAGGACGAGATGTCCCTCGGCGATCCGGATCCAGCGCCGCCATCCTCAGTAAGGGAAATGGCTTCCCGTTTCCTGCTGCGCATGCGCGAGTCGGCACACGGCCTACTGCGCATGCGCGAGTCGGCGCGCGCGGCCTACTGCGCATGCGTGAGTGTAATTTGTGAATGGGGAACGCGATGTGTTGTGGGACACAGTTCCCATAACACACCACACCCCATTCACTAGAAAACGGAAGGAGAGAAGATCACCGCGGCGCTGGAAGAGGCAGATTAGGACGATCTGCCTAGCAACAGCCATTTCTGGTAAGTAAAAAAAAAAATTATTTTTTTCATTTTAAATTGTTATTAACATTTTTTTAAATTTTTTTTTTTCAGGTTGTCCCACCACTTTAACATGCAATAGGTACACAGCCAGTGATTAGAAAGTCTGACCCGCTGATTCGTATACATTTTATATGTCAGTAACTCACTAGGTTGTAAACATATTCCTTTTTTCAAAATTTAAAGCAGATTTTGAATGAAAATGCAGGGTCCAAAATTACTTTGTTTTAAACCTGGCCTTTGCCTACTTTCGGGAGGTGACAGTGATGACACTTTGCTTCACCACTGTCCACTGGGAAAATCTGGGTGCTTAAAGTCTTATGAGATCGGACTCTTGTATTACTAATTCTTTCAAGCACCCAGCTTCCTCAGAAGGCAGCGGTTTGCCAAGGTCCAATGTGTGGCTTTGAAAAGCACATTTTCAAAAGTACAATTTTCTTTATGTTCCTTAAATTCATGACATGATCAAGTTTCATATGCAGATTTGGCAATCTGTAGATCAGACAGCCCATCCCCATCCTTGCCAGAGGACTGCAGAAAGAAAATAAATTACCAGGTAAACCATCTAGAAAGTGTATATAGAAAACAGAGTCGTGCTAACAATTACAATTGAACAGAATAAGTAATTAACAGCTTAAAGATAAGAAGACAAAATATGCTCCACATAAAAGAAAATCCAATAACACTTTATTTAAAATAGTAGATTTGCACTTACAATTCAGTAGAATAAAAAGCAGGTTGTAAATCTCGCATAAAAACAAATACCGCACTTTGCGGGACTCGTGGTATGCGATGACGTCAGGGCGTCATCTCCCTACTTATTTAGTCACAGACTGATGTCGTCCTGGGGCACCACTAGTACCGGAAGTGCGGGCATTTGTTTTTATCCTGGCCGGTGAGATTTACAACATGCATTTTATTCCACTGAATTGTAAGTGCAAATCTACTATTTTAAATGAAGTGTTATTGGATTTTACACTATGTGGCACATCTTTTGTCTTTGAGCCTGACAACATGGACACTCCAGTCCGATGACTCCTCCTGTGGCCCAATTAAATTTTGCAGGAACACCGTCTAAAGGCCCTGGCAGGGTAATCAGGCAAAAGTGTTACTTGCCTTTTGTAAAAAAAGAGGTCTAGTACTGCTGATAAGCAGGCATTTTTTCCATCTAATGTGGTGGTGTCTCTTGTGGTCAGCTGCACACAGGGATATATGAAGGCTGCATGATATTCTTATTGGGAATCACATGTGGCGAAGAGTCTCTGAGCTCCTTCCATATCACCCATTGAGAACTCTCACCTATATGATATCTCTTTGAACTTTACACTTGTACCTCTTATTCCTTAAGCCCCATACACACGCTCGGACAATCCGCGGACCAGGTCGGTCGGACTTTGTCCGACGTACTTTGTCCGATGTTGGTGTTGCGTACACACGGTCGGACTACGTTGTCGGAATATCCGGTCCGGAAGAACGTTGTGACGTAAGTCGTCGTCCACGAGATTACAAAAGGGAAGTTCAGCACCACGTCAGGCACCCGTTGGGCTCCTTCTGCTGATCCCGTGTTTTTCGAGAGTTAGTGGAAGTTTGGTGACTTAAGATTCGCGCTTCTCAGTTTTCTGACTCAGATCGTTACTGCTCTTCAGTTTGTGCTTGTCGTGCGTATCTGTTTATTAGTGCGTGTAGTCAGTTCGCATTTGTTGGTCATTGCGGCCTATATCTTGATATAGGACGCTTTGATTTGCACTGCTTATTGTCTGCTCGTTGCTGCTATTCAGTTCGTTCTTTCAGGCCTTGCTGTTTATCGGTGCTTTCTGTTTGTCCGTTCTGACCAGCCGACCTTTTGTGACCTTCTGAGCGATGTTTCCCGTGCGTACTCGTCGCCGAGTTCGTGCTGTACGCGGAATTGGTGTCGGGCTTTTAGCTTTGAGCCAAGACCCGTCCATGAACAGAGTGACGAGGAGTATGTGGACCAAGAATTGGTTGCTTCAGCGTGACCAATTCTCGCACATGCCTTTGCTTCGTGAGATCCGGGAGAATAATCCTGATGATTTCAGGAACTTTCTCAGGATGACGGACCCCGATTTTCACCGTCTTTTGGCTTTGCTGACCCCCTTTATCAGCCGGCAGGATACCTGCATGAGACAAGCCATTACTCCGGAGCAGAGGCTTGTTGCCACGTTGAGGTACTTGGCGACAGGGAGAAGTCTTCAGGATTTGAAGTTCTCTTCAGGTATCTCTCCCCAGGCCCTGGGACTCATTATTCCAGAGACCTGTTCTGCCATCATTCAGGTCCTGCAGGAGGACTATATTAAGGTAACATTTCTCCTTTACTATTCCCTTCTATGTATGCTCTGTTTGCTAATGTCTTCTATTTTTGACCTCCTTCCCTAATTACCATGATTGCAATATGTTCTAATATGCTGTGCCCCTTTTCTCCTTCATGCATTTTTCCCTTCACTTACCTCCCCAGCATGCTCTTCTGCCCCAATAGACACCTATGGCCTAGTCACTTAAGCAATGTCTTTTGTCTGCTGCATAGTATTGTTTGCCCCCAAACACCCCCTAAAATATGCACAAATGTTTGCTGTGTGGTTTACTTCATGTAGAGCCCCCTTTTTTTTTTATTTTGTGGGGGGGGGGGGCAAACTCATTAGGAACCCCCTCCCCCAACTGCTCTGTCAGATGGCACCAATCCTTTATCTGCTGGCTTTCCCAAGGTCCATACACACTATATACCTACCTCTTTATAGTGGGCATCTTTAGGGATGAATTCAGCAAAGCATGTAGTGCAAGGGGCTGCCTCCATACTTTCCATTTCCTATTTTTTTTTGTCTTCTTTCCCTCCTATTAGCTTGCTTGGTAATTTAATAATGTCACACTGTGCCTGCCTTTTTTTGGGGGGGGGGGGGGTTGAAATGTTATTTGATCTTTCCTGTGGCCTGCCAATAGTGTTAAGTACAGAGGGTCTGGGCAAACTAGCCCACATTTTTGAGCCATTTGCCAATCAATGAAGTGCAGAGGGTTACCTGTCCACCACCCCCCCCCAAAACCCTAGTTATTGCCAATGTCCCATCAGAAGTGGGGGGATTGATGGGGGGGTGAGTAATCTGTGAAGGGGAGCCTCTACTTTTCTGTGCAAATACTTTCCAGCCTCCAATTTTATACAATGCTCTTGTTCCAAGATGTTGATTGTCTAATCTGCTTGCAATGTTTAGGTGCAAAGTGACTAATTTTTTTTTCTTGTTTCACTCCACAGTTCCCTTCCACGCCACAGGAATGGCAGACTGTGGCCTCCCACTTTGCCAGCCGTTGGGACTTTCCTAACTGCGGAGGGGCAATTGATGGGAAACACGTCCGCATCGTCCCACCGCCCAACTCGGGGTCCTACTATTATAATTATAAAGGGTTTAATAGTGTAGTGATGTTGGCGGTGGTGTCGGCAACATACGAGTTTATGTATGTGGACGTGGGGATGAACGGCCGGATATCGGATGGTGGGGCCATTACGCACACGGAGTTCTACTGGCGTCTCCAAAGTGGCAGTCTGTGCTTGCCACCTCCAGAGGAGAATGCCGAAGGACTCCCCTTCGTCTTTGTCGCAGATGAAGCGTTTGCGTTGACTCCCCATGTGATGAGGCCATTCCCGATGAGGACCCTCACCCCGGACCAGAGGGTCTTCAACTACAGGCTGTCCAGAGCCAGAAGAGTGGTGGAGAACACTTTTGGCATCCTGGCCAGCCGCTTCCGCCTGTTCCTGACGGCATTTAACTTGGCGGAATACAAACTGAACCACATAGTTCTTGCCTGTTGCATATTGCACAACTTCCTCAAAAGACATAACAGGAACTATGTGGTGCCCGTTGGCCCAGATGTGGAGGGCCCTCCAAATGCGGAACTCACAGCCCTTCGAGTGGCACGTCCAGGCTTGCCCCCTCTAAATGCCCGTGTGGTCCGGGACCAATATATGGAGTACTTTGTGGGTAGGGGGGCCATTGCTCTGCCTGACGATGTGTGAGAGGCATTTTTTAATAAATCAGATATTTTAACCAACCTATGATTTCTTGTCATTTCAGTCTTCTTTTTATCTTATTTTACCTTGACATTTTTTCCCTTTGCCTTCGACAGTGGGAATGCACTTTCTGGGCAAAAGGAGGTAACAGTCTCTTCTTCCCAAAAAGATTATTCTCATGTTGTGTGTTTGCTACCTAATCTTTGGTCTAGAGAAGGTTTGTCCTGCATAACTGACACCCAAAATACTCCTTTTCAGCACCAGGTCTGACATGTGTGTATTCTCAAAAATGCTGTGCTCCGTGTTTTCGTAAAAAGCACTGTGGGTGTCATTTACATAAGTCAAATCCGCTATGCTCGACAAGTGCATTGAAAAAGTTCCCAGGGAAAGAAAATTGGAGTGCAAAGTGGATTTGCCTTTAGTAAATAACACCCATTGCCCCCCATATCCTTTACATTTTACATACATAATGCATTGTGTTTTTTAAATAAAGAAGCCACACATTTAGAAAACTAAAAAAGTTTACTAGGAAAACATTCCCAAGTGCGTTTACAATCTTCACGCCAAAACTGACAACATCTTGTTTATTTACAACAGTGTTTACAAACATTCCGCAATTGGTAAAACCAGGCATGGAGCAAAACAGAACCTATGAACTCGGAAAGTTCAACTTTGTAAAGTGAAGACAAGATCAGACATGACTATATGTCCAAAGTGTGTTTGATCTTGCCTTCATCACATGGGGGGGTCACCCCCGGAAAGTGGAAATTTAGAACATGCACACAATTTGGGTCTGAAAATGGACATTAGATGGTAAAACACATGCCTAGAAGCTTCAAAAGTGCCATTTTCCATCATGGGGATGAATGGAAGTTTTTTGGGGGTGCAACCCCTTCACCACAACCACTTTCGTAGTTCGTAAAGTGTTTGCACCCCCAAAAAAACGTTGGCATTCATCCACCATGATGGGAGCTAGCAAATGTGGACACAATGTGTGCATGTTCCAAATTTCACACAGTTTTTAATTTGCAAATGTGTTCAGAAGCTGGCACAAATGTGTGTTAATTACTTGGTGCGTTTTCATATTTTTCCTAAAACATCAATGATGTTCTTCAATTTTTGTTGAACATCATTGATGTTTTGCTTTATGTAATCTAGATCTCGATTGCAGACCATTATCTCTCCGATGAGTACGTGGGCACTCTCTGTGGTAAAGTGCGATTTTTCTTCCACAACATCCACGTCACCTAAAAACCACAAACAAACAAAAATGGGGTGTTGGAAATGAGGCAGCCATACATGGATTAGCTTACCAGTAGCTGTGTTCTCCCACACTCACCTGTTGTGGTGACAATTTCTCCAAGTTCGATGATCTCTCCTTCCTCCTCCTCCTCCTCCTCTGCTTCTGCTCTTTCCCCTTTTTTGGGAGGTGTTGGTTTGGGGGTTTCCTCAGACGGCCCAAGTTTTCGCTCCCCTATGAGAATGTCCAAAAGGAAGATTTAGCAACACAAGCTATTGAGGGCAGAAATAGGAAATGACAAACATTGCTTGAAAGTGACGGACACTATTTTAGTTTGGCCAGTTACAAATGTCAACTACATGAATGTAGTCACTTTGTAAAGGTGCTAAACTGACTAGCTTTTTGGTAGAAGTTTGTGTGATGGAGACCCCCCTCTAGTATCCACTGGAGCACATGTGTGGAAAAGCATAATAAAAAGGGGGTTTGGGTGTCCCAGCACTAGTGCTCTAGAGTCCAGATGGGTAAACAGCTACTGGGTGACCTCTCCTTTACATTGAATAAATTGGCTTTACATTCTTGATGACATTTCTAGTGAGAACAAACTTCCTTTCCCCCAAAAAAACACCAAACATCGTATTATAAGTGGCCTGACGATCGAGGTTGCGTACGATCGAATGGACACACACACGACCATGACAGTGGCAGAAAGATCGAGGCTGAGTACGATCGAATGCACAGACGAACCTGAAAGTGGCCATTTTGGAATGTACAACTTTGTAAAAATCAAACCACATGGAGCAGTATGCAAGCAAGAAATCAAACACAAAACACAACTACTTACTTTTTAGAAGAATTCGCTTGATCTTTCTGTACTGATCGGCCTCCCTCAGTTTCAGGTCTGACCAGCGTTTCCTCAGTTGCTCCTTGGATCGTTGTACCCCAAAATGATTGTACAGCCTCCTCACAACTTTAGACATGATCTTGGCCTTGCGGACATTGGGGTTGAGGTAAGGCCCATACTTCCCATCATAGTCGCTCCTCTTTAATATGTCCACCATCTCCAACATTTCTCCAAATGACATATTGGAGGCCTTGAATTTCAGGCTCCGGGATCGGGACGTTTCTGCCTCCGGACTTTCCTCGTCCTCCTCCTCGTTGGTGGGATATTTGTGGCGCACCTGCTGTGTCCCCGCCATGTGCTCTCCCCACTGCGCCGTAAAGAGAAGGGGTGGGGAATAGACGAGAAAGATCGTCAGGGGCGGGCGGAGTTTGAAGCATGCGCACTGTATATAAAACGTCACACGCCTGTGTCGTAGCCACGATCTGGGAGACGAGGGGAGAGAAAACTCACACGAGACGATCGCTACAAACGAAGGTACAATTTGACGTTGGTACATAACTAGCCTAGACTGATTTGAACTTGAGGCTTCTTTATGGAGAAGATTAGGAGAGTTTAGCCTGACATAATTTATAGGGTTTTGTGTGGTGTTGTGTCTTGCAGAGATTGATATGAAGGGATTCAACGACATGAGTTTTCTCCCCCTCTTCATTGCCAAATACAGGGATTTTCCCATATTGTGGCAGGGTATACACCCACATTACACCAACAAACCAAAGAGGCACGCAGCCCTGGAGGAACTTGTGGAATTTGTCAAGCCAAGGTTCCCCACGGCAACTGTTGATGATATAAGAAAGAAAATTGGCAGCCTGAGGAGTGCGTATATCAGGGAGCGGAAGAAGGTCGTGAAGTCTGAGGAAACTGCAACTTCAGCAGATGAGGTCTATGTGCCCAAGCTCTGGTACTATCAGAGTCTCCATTTTCTGAAAGACCAGGCTGATGTCACGGAGCCAACCTCAACTCCTCCTTCCACGCTTCCTTGCGCGCAGCCCACCCCTGATGAGGCTTCCGAGGATCAACCTGGGCCTTCCAGTCTGGAAGAGGTGGAGGAGCCCAGCTTGTTCCAGGTATAGTAGTTTTGTTACCATTTATGGGAATAATGAATGATGTTCACTTAATTCAGGATCCCCAATTGCTTAGTTCCTAACGTGTTTGACATATCAACAGACAGTGGTGTGGGAGACATTTGGGGCCAGAATCTAAACTGCAGGGCTGAGAATTGTATGGTTTTCTATTTGTAAACATTTTGCACCAGTCACTAGATGAGAATTGTGTGTGTTTGATGAACAAATAACTGAAACTATGTCCCTTTTTCATACACAGGAAGACCTCAGCCAGGAGGTGGCTGTGGAAGGTGGCAGTCAGGAGGAGGCAGGGGTTAGTGGCAGCCACCAGATGGGTAGTGGCAGCCAAGAGGGGGCTAGGCCGCGGAGCCTGACTGACTCCCAAATCCCTCTCCTCCGCCTTCCCTACAAAAGGGCGAGAATGGGGGATTATGCGGCACAGTCAGCGCTCCGCATGATCAGAGAGGCTTCAGACTCCCTACATGCCACACCCGCCGACGAGGAGACCTTTGGCTCGGTGGTTGTCACAAAAATGATGGGTATGGAGGTGGGGCAACGCAACATGTGTGAGGGGCTCATCCTCCATGTCCTAAATAAGGGTAGGGCTGGGGAGATGACCCCAGTCACACATGTTTGCCATAGTTTCCATGCTCCGCCTCCTCCTCCTCCTCCTCCTTCTGCCACCCCACCAGCACGACAGCCACAGCGTGGAAGGAAGCGTGGAAGGAAGACCTGAGAGTGACGACCTGGAATCAGTCTGGTCTGAGAGAAGATGGAGCCTCTTGTAGTACCAGAGCCTGGGGACCTAGATGGCATCTGCTGCAGTTCCGGATACTTTGGACTTCACGACCAGATTGCACTCCCCTTAATATACGTACTCCTCAGGCCCCCAATTTTCTACGCTTGAACAATGATGGTTGCCGTGGGGGGCCAAGACTTTGCAAATTCCCCAAGTTTCACCATGGCTGCGTTCCTCTTTGGTTTGTTGGTGTGACCTAAATAAAGGTTTTTTTGATTTGAAATAATCATTGACTATTGTGTTTTACTTTGCTACAATGACAGTTTTTCTTTGAGTAAGCAGGTACATTTCACTAATCCTAAAGTAGAATTAACAAGGGGCACCAACAACAAACAACCTACTAGTAAATTTAAGCAAGAAATACAAATGTTAATAATGTGTTTTTGGTAATTTGAGACACACAACCCCCCTCCAAAAAAAAAAAAAAAAAACATTCAAATATGTATTCCCAAAAAAAAAAAAAAAAAAGACAAATCATGGTAAAAAAATAACAAAGATTCTTTTCCGTTCAGAGTAAAAATAAACATGTAGTGTATAAATGCTGCAAAGTAATAAAGAAGTAAGTTTGTGAGAAGTGTGGGTGAATAGGAGCAGCTAAAACATGTCATTCTTGTTGCATTGTAAAGAAAAAGAGAATGCGCTGCATTAAAGACATTTTAACATTGCAGCGTGACGAATGTGCTGTGTCGATTAGGAAAGGTAGTTTTACCTGACCGAGCGCTTCCGTCACAGAATTTCTTCTGAGCATGCGTAGCACTTTGTCCGTCGGACAAGCGTACACACGCTCGGATTTGGTGTGATCGGACCGGGTTGACGGCAAATCTTTCCAGCAGGAGATAAGACTTTGTCCGACGGACAAACCGACGAACACTGTCCGATGGTGCATACACACGGTCTGATTTTTCAACAACCTTGTCCGATCGGACCAAATCCATGAAAAAATCCGACCGTGTGTATGGGGCTTTATTGTGTTCAATTGTAATTGCTAGCGTGAATTTATTTTCTATATATGCTTTTTTACTGTGCTTGCATCACGCAGTGGAGTTGCTGCTTATAACTTTGACGTCTCTATTTGCATTTACCATCTTAAGCGTGTTTTTTTCTCTTGAGAAAACATCTAGAGTGTGTATTTTGTCCTACAAATCATTATACAGTGCTAAGAAAAAAGCACAGCATAAATATGTAACAAGCAGATGTAGCTGGTCACATTTATTTTCACAGTTATGAAATATACATTGAAACTAGACTTTTTGTTACAAAGATCACATTAGAAATTACTTAATGACAAGAAATTCCCTGCAATTGGCAAGTCTGAGGTTAGATATCAGAGTGTGGTTGTACATAGGGTTTATTTGGAACAGTCACTATTTGTGTACCACAATGTTCTGTATTAGGTGTTGGTTTATTTAATTTGTTTGTAAGTAATATATAGCTGTAGATTTGGTCAAGGTATGTCTTTTTACAAGAAGAACAAATGGGGAAGGTGCAAACACCTAGTGCATTACCCAAAAAACGTGTTGCCCGATGCGGTTATGTGAAATTTGCCGGGATAAAGTATAATGAAGTAAGTCTCACCCCAAGTTTCATACTTAAACTCCCCGGGACCATGCAAGTATATTTTGCATCACTGGGAGTTGCCTGTAAGGGGGCTGGCTTAGACTAAGTAACCAATCAGAATTCACGCTAAGCCAGCCAATGAGGCATCAGCCTGGTTTTGGATACTCTCAGAGGAAAGGGGAGAAAATGCTCTTTTCCAGGGAACCAGCCAGCCAGCAGGTAGGATGGGATGTAGCAGGGGAAGGTATGCCCTGCTACTTGTAACTAAACATGCTTGTAGATCACGGTCTGAAGGAATATAATCTATATTCCTTCATATATATATTTTATTTCAACCTAGCAGTTTATGCTATGATGTAAGACCATAGCTAGAGATTTGTGTATTAGCTTGACTTTTAACTACCTGTAATAAATGTTATTATATTTAAAGCCTTTCCTCCTGGTCAATAGAACTCTCATTTAACCCATATCATGTTTTGTGATTAATAAATCAGAAATAGAGATTTTAGAGGTTAACAAACGTATTCAGAAAAAAATATAAAATCAATAGCATGCATACTCCCAAAAGTACAGTGTAAAAATGCATGCAAGCTGGAAGATGCCATATGGTGCAAGGTACAGATGCCCCAACGACCTCCTGTGGACTAGCGAGCTGACGTGTTTTGGAGGTGCACCCCCTTCCTCAGGTCTGTGCTAACCAGCACTATAATATACAAATGCATAAATACAGGCATGCACACATAAAACCGTCCCCCAGACAGGAAGGGTGGGGCCACAGTAAAAAAATAAATAATAATTATATATATATATATATATATATATATATATATATATATATATTACATATACACTGTATATAATAGATATAATAAATGGTGAATGCATGATGCATACTATGTGCCCCAGAAATGTGATGTGGCTGGACTTACCCCTTGGTGCACATCCATATGGCTCTGTCATGTGCCCCAGAAAACATTAAATGACTGCCACCAAGCCATGGAATGCAAGCTGCACAGACCCACGAACCCGGAAGGTATGTCTTTTTACTGATAACACAAAGGTCTGCAATAGGGTTCATATTCTTTTTCCAAAATATTTTTTATTGAAAAGTTTGAAACTTTTACAAAACTTGTAGAAAAAGGAATACACATTATTCAACAAAACAGAGAGGGCATCCGCCAGCCATATGTCATGTGAACACTGCGCAAATATGCATTACACAACAGTCATACCAAGTTTAACTCTTTCATGACTAAGCCTATTTCTGACATTTGGTGTTTACAAGTTAAAATCCCTATTTTTTGCTAGAAAATTACTTATAACCCCAAAACATTATATATATTTTTTTAGCAGAGAATCTAGAGAATAAAATGGCATTAGTTGTAATATTTTATGTCACACGGTATTTGTGCAGAAGTGTTTTAAACAAAAATTTGGGGGACTTTCATGAATTTAAAAAAAACAAAACAGTATAGTTATTCCAATTTTTTTGTATAATGTTAAAGATGATGTTGGGCCAAGTAAATAGATACCAAACATGTCACGCTTTATAATTGCACGCACTCGTGGAATGGCGACAAACTTTGGTACCTAAAAATCTCCATAGGCAACGCTTGAAAAATGGTTACGGTCACATGTGTGAATTGAACACCGTTTACATATGCGGGTGTGACTTCCCTATGCATTTTCTTTGCTGCGCGAGCTCACGGTGATAGGGGCAGTTTGAATTTTTTTTTCTTATTTTTTTTATTTATTTTTATGAAATTGTATTTTTTTTTTTTTATTTGATCATTTTTATTGCTGTCACAAGGAATGTAAACATCCCTTGTGACAGTAATAGGTGGTGACAGGTACTCTTTATGGAGGGATCGGGGGTCTAAAAGATCCCAAATTCCTCCTTTGCACTTCAAAGTATTCAGATCACCGAAAACAGTGTATCTGGATACTGTATATTTTTTACAAACCGGCGCCCGGGAAGAACGGCGGAAGGCGGTGGAAGGGGGGAATTACGTTTTTTATCATCATGCTTTTTGTTGTTTACTAATTGAGCTTTAAACACCTTAAGTAGTATATGTTAACTAATTTTATTTGTCTTTACCACAAGAATATTTTATCTTACAGTCAATACAAGCCTATAGCCCAAATTATCAGATTTAAATAACAGTGGTTACAGTCGGTAAATCTTTTAAGTATCATCTCTGTCTTTATCACATATTTCTGTTGACAAGAATGAGATTTTGTAAGACATATTTATGAGATATACATGGTTTCAAGTCATAAAGAAAGTAGTAGTATTAAAAATATAGTATTCCAACTAGCTAAAATTTACACTCAGTACATTTGACAGCTTCCACAGTTTTTCTAAAGCAGAAAGGAATTAAAGATACTGCATGCCTTAAAGCGGTTCTACACCCATTTCATTTAGTAAATCTCTTTGCCTTCCAAATCAGGCAAAGAGTACTAAATGAAATGTTTTTTTTTTTTTTTTTTTTTTACTTACCTTGTAATTGAAGACTTCCGGTCTTCTCCCTCTGCGGCGGCGGGCGGGGTATTGCGTCGATCGTCGTCACGCCGCACTGTATTTATGAAAAGAAATAATAACTGCGCACGCGCGAGTAACGGCAGTGCATGGTGGGCCATCTAAAGTCCCTGTGGGTGTTTCACATGCCCACAGGCAAGATAATAATAATAATAATAATGATAATACCAACAGTATTTTTTATCATTTGTATGGGTGTGAATATATTTAATAACAGCATGATTTGATTTGACACATTCATTTTTAATTTTAGATATTAGAAGTGTTGTCCAAAAAAAGGACCCGGTGCATATACAATACAGTTAAAGAGGGACCATACATCATTTACATGTATGATTACATACACATTGACTGGATTATGCATACAGCATTAAGGTGCTTTAAGATACCAATGCACAGAAAAAATGCTTATATAGGGCTGACCAGGTATTTCTTCTATGCTCAGAATTTTTTAATATATCATTGTTTTACTGACTTATGGTGCTTTCTGATCTGAACCCCTGCCCTTGGACTCTTGATGCTGATCCAGCCTGTTTGAATTTGGGTGATCCATTGTCCACAAGCACTTCTGCCACTGGCCTACACCTGACATACTTTTCTGACTCTGGTCTGTACTTCAGTTCTACTGAAATCCTTTGACTCTAGAACTATAAAAATGATCAGGTGCTGAAGTTAATCCAATGTGTTAAGGGAACAAAAAAAAATTAAAAACTGTACATCATAACAGAAATAGAAACCGTGCTGCTGTGTAAGTAATGTAAACAAAATAAGTAAAACACATGCAAGTATCCAAAACAACATATGTGCATGTTATAAACATCTGCAATGACTACACAGTACAAAATATCTCACTATAAAGTGCTGCCATTCAAAAGGTGCTTGTGCTCTTATGGACAAAAGGTAAAGCAAAGTGCTCCAGGTGTCCCCACAGGGATAAACACTCACCACAAATTGTTGACCCCTGTCAGAGCATCGCTGAATTAATTAAGAATATGACCCAGGATTTCTGGATTTAATACTGACTGGCCTAAGTTTTGGTTAGGCTGAGATATTAAAAGGTTAATTCCAGGTCTGAAGCCATGAAAGTGTCACAGAGTGTGTACTTTCTTCCCCACCTGGAGCCTAGAAGATGCTGTTTGTATTATTTATTGACTTGTGTAATAGGCCTTGAACCAAATAAACATTGACTAACCTTCCAAGGCAAAATAGAATATAAAGATAAACCCTGGTCCATGTTTTCAAGATTGAAGGACCTCCAACATGCATATGTACACAGACGTTTGCATCCAAAAAGGGTCTGGCGCCCATCACTTCATCTTACACCCACCATGCCTTTTAACCCACTCTACAAAGACGGATGCCAGCTCTCCCTAACTCTGGAGGTCACCATTAGGCCTTTGGAGGTACGAAACCTTGCTACATAAAACTTTAAAAACCTGCAGCAGGGGGTTGTAAGTCGGTGAACATGTAACAAAGTCATTGTTTCCCCCTGTTAGATTAATATCGGTAGTTAATGGGAATATCTTCAACTGTCAGTTTGGATGCTAAAGAAGCTGCTATTCTTTGAACATGAAGCACTTATAAATGACTGTTTTGTTTCTTTTACATTTAGTAGAGTGGCCATTGTACAGCTTTAACACTAAAAGAACTGAAATTCCAATTATAACAGTATGGTCACTGGAGCCTCTGGTTGGCCACCATGTTGGGAAATCATTACATCCCTTTAGTGGTGGGTAGTAGTAATTATCTTTAGGGCTGAATATGCTAAGCTTGCTGCACATGCACATTTACAAATTACGACAATTTGTTGTACAAACCTGCATTGGGCTCAGCTGGCTTTGTAAATGTCTGGGGCCTGTGGAATGCAATATAATTTAAAAGGTATTGCAGTAAAAAAGCCAGAAAGAGAGCAAAATGATATGACCTATCAAAGTCTCACGACCGGCTCTTCTCCATAAACAGAGTTCTCTTTGCTGTGTTAAGCATACCGCATCCCACATTTATAAATGCATGGGCTGTGATAAGGCATAATACTGTAAACTATTTTGACAGCGGATAATGATTTCCATTACCCATTATAAACAAGCCCCTTTCTCATGTCTCAAAAGTTAATAGCTTTCACAAAATGATTTCCCTTGAATCATCCCTCCCTACTTTCAGAGATAGCATGAGGTACAGGTTTTAGTACCAAAATCATTAGGCAAAAGACCCAACTTTACCACACCCCTTAACATGCATCTTTTTTTTTTTTAAATAGGTATGATGACATATATTGATGTGTAAAATTCTAATCTTTATGCATTTACAAAAATCAAAAATCATTGCTGAAATGGAAGTCCAGCCAAATGCTCCCTGTCATCGGGAGCGCTGGTCGCTGTCATGTGACTTGACGCCCATCCCCCCACAGTTAGAATCACTCCCTAGAACACACAACACCCCTTCATCGCCCCCTAGTGGTTAACGCCTTCACTGCCAGTGTCATTTACACAGTAATCAGTGCATTTTTATAGCACTGATCGCTGTATAAATGACAATGGTCCCAAAATAGTGTCAAAAGTGTCTGATGTGTCCGCCATAATGTCGCAGTCCCAATAAAAATCGCAGATCGCCGCCATTACTAATAAAAAAAATAAAAATAAATGCCATACAACTATCCCCTATTTTGTAGCCGCTATACCATTTGCGCAAACCAATCAATATACGCTTATTGTGATTTTTTTTACCAAAAATATGTAGAAGAATACATATCAGCCTAAACTGAGGAAAAATAAAAAAAATTTTTATATATTTTTGGGGGATATTTATTATAGCAAAAAGTTAAAAAATATATATATTTTTTTTTTAAATTGGCGCTCTTTTTTTGTTTATAGCGCAAAAAATAATAACCGCAGAGGGGATCAAATACTACGAAAATAAAGCTCTATTTGTGGGAGAAAAAGGACGTCCATTTTGTTTGGGTGCAGTGTTGCAAGACCGTGCAATTGTCAGTTAAATCAACGCAGTGCCGAATTTCAAAAAGTGCGTGTAAAATCTTCCAGGGCTGAAGCGGTTAAGAAAGTTTAAATCCTTTTAGCATGGCCTAACAGCAGTTAAAATTCCAAAATGTAATAGTAATATAATAATGTTAAAAATAAAATGTATTATTGTTAACCTATCCAAAGGCCCTTTACAGATTGCCCTATCCCAAGCACTCAGCCAGTTGCTAATGCAGGAACTAAGTACTGTATTAAATTTAATGGCTCAACAGACACAGATCAGGGAAGTTTTCTTTTTTTTCACTGTGCCCTACATTTGGACTGAAACAATGATATTGGCAGCCTGTTGAAGGTTTTGCTATGGCAGCATTGCTTCACCATGCCAGTCTACCACCGACTGTTGCTCAATGTACTGTCACAGTGAGGAGGACGCTTTGCAGTCCCTCCATCTATGCAAGAAGATTTTTAGATAACTGTTCATTTAAGTATATGTCATTATTAAATCGGCACATGATTTTATCTCATTGAGCTTTTTGATTGTTTGTCCTTTCAAGACTGTTCTGATCAGCGCTTCCAATTGTGGTTGCCCCTAAATGTTTTTACTTGTATTCACACCCCTCCTGGTGTGCTCACCCACACAGCTGCTTTTTGGGCTCTTGCTGGACATTCATAAGATTCCCAGTGCAACATATGTCCCATTTTTCTGGTGCCAGACTGTTTTTGTAATTTGATTGCCCATGAGAGCTTATAACTGTGCTCATCTATTTAGTCCCATGGTTAGTGAATTTTTCAAGGGCTTTTTTTCACTTTTCACAAACTTGAAAAGAGGAAATTCTAGTTTTCAACGCAGCATGATTTTCTCTGATGTGTTTGTGATTAGTTGAGGAAATTATTCACCCTAAAATAACATCTCCATTTGTAGTTAGTCAGTACATATTATATCACATCTGGAAAAGACATATATGTGGAGAGACTGTGCATTGTAGCATACAGGGGTCATCTGTTAGTTTTGTCTATTGCTTTTGCCTTACTAAGTATATCTTATTATATTGCTATACACACAGATTAAAATATTATTATCTGCACATTGCATCCCTTTGCTTCATTGACTTATAGCCTAACAGAATGGAGGAATTACAGACAGAAACACATTCTTTAATAATACAGTTTAAATGTAAGAAATCATTACAATATTTTGCTAACTTTTATTCCTTAAAGCAGCAGTCGCCAACCTTTTTGGCACCAAGCAACGGTTTCACGGCAGCCAATTTTCCCAGGGACGGGGAGGGCTATTCACGAAGTCTGTCCACAGTGCCCCTTTACAGTGCAGTCCCCTTTACATCACAGTGCCCCTTTTTATTAATGAAATGGGGACTGTTCTGTAAAGGGGGAACTGTAATAAAAAGGGGGCGGTAAAGTAATGGTTAAAGTGCCCCTTTACAGTGCAGTCCCCTTTATATTACAGTGCCCCTAGCAATTACAGCCACCCCCATCTCAGTGCCCCTGCAGTCTACCCCTTCCCCTTTCCTCTATAACACATCTATGTATGCTACTCTGTATGTATGCTATGCTGTCCCCTCTCAACCAGGTAAAAATCTCCCCCAGTAAAAAATGTACAACATTTACCCCTAAAAAAGCAATACCCATCACTTACCTGTGCACCTCTTATCCACTGCTCACCTCTTTTCCAAAACTCACCTCTGCACACTACATTCCACAGTTCACCCCTGTACCCCTCTCTACAGCTCACCACTGTATCCCTCTCCAAAGTTCACCCCTGTACCCTGCCTGCAGTTGCCTGCAGTTCTCCTTTGCACCCCACCAACAGAGAAGAAGAATTTACTTTTATGCTAAAATTAATATTGCGACTTTCACCAGTGCTCACCTCTGCCCTGGTCGCCACTCATCCCCTGCTGTCCGGTCAGCAAGTGGCCATGGACCAGCACCGATCCACGGCCCAGGGGGTTAGGGACCCCTGCCTTAAAGTGTATGTCATAGCAAAATAAATTAATACATAAACACAAAGGGGGAGATTTACCAAAACTGGAGCACTCAGGATTAGGGATGAGTCGAACACCCCCGGGTTCGGTTCGCACCAGAACCTTCGAACGGACCGAAAGTTCGCGCAAATTTTCGAACCCTATTCGTTACAATGGACGCGAACGTTCGAAATCAAAATTGCTAATTACAACGGACAATATGCATGTTAATGTCATAAAACAGGTTTGGGGACCCGGGTCCTGCCCCAGGGGACATATATCAATGCAAAAAGAACTTTTAAAAACTAACGTTTTTTCGGGAGCAGTCATTTTAATGATGCATAAAGTGAAAAAAAAAAAGTGAAATATTCCTTTAAATATGGTACCTGGGGGGTGTCTAAAGTATGCCTGTGAAGTGGCATGTGTTTCCCGTGTTTAGAACTGTCCCTGCACAAAATGACATTTGTAAAGGAAAAAAAGAAGCCATTTAAAACCACATGCGGCTTTAATGTCATGTCTTGTCCTGGCCATATGGCTGAAAATCCTTGAGAAAAATGGCATGGCTACCCCATCAGACCCCCCCCCCACCCCAGCCTCTTTGGGTCTTGTATTAAGGGGGACCCCGCACCCAAAATAAAACCCTATACCTACAAACCTATATACTCTGAACAGCAGTATACAGGCGGTGCAAACAAGACACGGACTGTAGGTTTGTTTTTAAGTAGAATCTGAACAGGTACATTATGAAGTTTAGCTCCATCCAAAAAAAATCTATTTTTAAGCTTTTTGGAGAACATAGGGAGGGGTTATCACCCCTGTAACATGTGCTGTCTTTGCACATCTGTTCAGAACATTTCACCTCACTTTCCGTCCCAATGACAAATGTTTTTGGAAAAGTGGGGTTTTAATTGAAACAAGGATCAGTAGAGAGGAGATACCTTTTTCCCAAATTAAATCTAACAGGATCGAATTTCCCTTCCTAGGGGTAGATTTCCTCTCACTTCCTGTTTTCTCCTTCCGTTTGCAAGTAGGAGTCGTTTGTAAGTTGGATGTTTGAAAGTAGGGGCCTGCCGTATATACTCTGCATAAATTTGCCCCATTAGATGTTGGTGTAGCCACAACACTGTAAGCCCTCACAGTTAAGCCCCATACACACGCGCGGATTATCCGAGGACCAGGTCCGTTGGATCATGTCCGTCGTACTTTGTCCGATGTTGGTTTTGCGTACACACGGTCGGACAAAGTTGTCGGAAAATCCGATCATTCTGAACGTGGTGACGTTTGTTGCCTACGACGGGACTACGTAGAGGCTAGTAGCCAATAGCTTTGGTCTTGTAATGTGATCTGAGCATGCGTAGCACTTTGTCCGTCGGAATTCGCTACACACGATCGGATTTGGTGTGATCGGACTTTGTTGTCAAAAAATCTATCCAGCAGGAGATAGGACTTTGTCCGTCGGACAATCCGATGGAAACTGTCCGATGGTGCCTACACATGGTCGGAATTTCCGACAACATTATCTGATAGGACAGAATCCATCGGAAAATCCAACCGTGTGTATGGGGCTTTACTCTTTTTTTTTTACTTTATATTTTTATTAATCATTTTTCAATTTACAAACAAACAATCCTTACATTAATACATTTGCTGATTTAACAAAGAAAACTGGAAAAATTAAGGACAAAAGGAAGAAAAAAGGGGATAAGACAACCCAGCAAAGAGAGGAGGAAGCGGGAAGGCAAAGTGTTGCCTCTACCCTATTCCTCATCTACAAATTGGCCCCTACATTTTACCATTATTCCTACATTCATTTCCTTCCATTCCTTTCATACCCTAACCATTCACAACACCACTCTACCTTCCTGCATGTCTATTTATTGAATCTAGGTAACTTATAAACTCTACTTTACATATTATTAATACCATCTATATATCTATTTTCTTTTTCTCACACCACATTTTCCAGATCCTTTCAAATTTCATTACACATCCCTGCCTGATAAATAGTGTTCTTTCTTTTAAGATAGTGAGGTTCATATTTTGTTCCCATTCCCTACTAGATGGAGGAGTAGAGGACTGCCATCGCTGGGCAATAAGTTTACGGGCCTGGAATAGGCATCTCAAGATTGCCAACTTTGTACCCTTGGGCTTCCCCTTACCACCCATCCATCCCAATAAACAATTCATGGGTCCCGTCTCTATGGGGACTTCAAAAACCTGTACAATTATTTCCACCACCTCCATCCAATAGCGAAATAGCTTAGGGCATCTCCAAAACATGTGGATCATATCCCCCTCCGTCTTTCCACATCTAGGGCAGAGAGGATCCGATCCCTGTCCAAAAAGGAAAAGTTTCTTTGGAGTGAAATAGGCCCTGTATAAAAGAAACAGGTGTGACATCTTTTGAGATGGGGATATGGAGACCAATGGTGCTAATTCAATAATTCTAGCCCATTGGATATTTGTTATATTTCCAATGTCTATTTCCCATTTGTCCTTAAAAGAGGCAGTGTATTGATCGTCCTGACTGTAAGTATGTAAACTTGAGTATATCCCAGAGGTCAACCCTTTTGTTGAGTCTGTTCGCATTATTTTCAACAATATCGGAATATCGCTCCACTCTATTGGCAGATCTTTAAATTGCACTGTAAGTGCATGCCTGAGCTGCAGATACCGAAAGAAAGATTTCCTCGGAATTGCAAACTCCTCTCTAAGCTCCTGGAACGTTTTAAGTTGCCCATTCGAGTATAACTGGTGGAGGAATTTTATATCTCATACTTCCCATTCCCTAACCTGCCCTATTTTTTTTATCTCCCCCAAATGATTATTTTTCCATAGTGGTGAGTATTCAGTAAAGCCTCTATAGCCCATAATTCCCTTAGCTGCTTCCCATACTTTGACCATCAGTTGTAGGGTAGGAATTCCCCCTATGACGGTCCCTGCCTCCAATACTTCAACCATTTGTCTCTCCAAAAGTGCCTGAAGGAGAGTTCCCCCCACTCCACCATTAGTTATATATTGGAGCTGGGACGCGAGGAAATATTTAAACAGGTGTGGGAGTGCCATTCCCCCTTCAGTATTCAGAAGTTGCAAAATTTTCCAACTAATTCGTGCCACACCTCCCTTCCATACTAATTCTCTAAGTATAGTATCGATTTTAGAGAACCATTTTTTGTAGATCCATGTTGGGGAGTTGGCTAAAATATACAAAACTTGTGGCAAAAGAATCATTTTAACTAGGTTGCATCTACCCGCAATAGATAGGGGAAATCTCCTCCAGACTTTGATCTTCTCTTTAAACCTTGCTAGTAACGGGGCTAAGTTATTCCCTATGTATGTTTTGGGGTCCTTAGTAATAAATACTCCGAGATACTTCATCTGGGTTGCTATTTGCAATCGTGTGGCTTCTTGTGGTAATGGGCTATCAAGAGGGTCAACTGGTAATAGAGTGGATTTTCCCCAATTAATCTTTAAGCCAGAGAGCCCGCCAAATTCTATGATGTGGCGAATTGTCTGCCTCAAAGAATTCTGTACGTCTCCTAGGAATAGAAGCAGGTCGTCTGCAAATATGATTACCTTTTCCTCCTTCATCCCTCTCTTAAAGCCCCTGATCTCTTTACAAGATCTAAGGGCTATAGCAAGGGGTTCAATCGCGAGGGCGAACAGGACAGGGGACAGGGGACACCCCTGTCTCGTCCCCCTTAGCAATTGGAATCTAGATTCACTCTCACTCTCGCCCCTGGAGATCTGTACATCATTTTTACCCATTTGGTAAAGATTGGTCCTATTTGAAACTCCCTCAACACTCTCCACAGGTATCCCCATTCTAGAGTATCAAAAGCCTTAGCGGCATCTAGAGATAGGATGGCTCTATGTCCTTCTTCCTCCGATGGTATTTGTAAATTTAGATAAACCCGTCTAATGTTTATATTAGTAGACCTTCCCGGAATAAATCCCGATTGATCAGGATGAACCAGACCAGCTATCGCCCCGTTCAATCTGGACGCCAAGACCTTCGCCAGGATCTTGGCATCCAGATTAAGCAGAGAGATAGGCCTATATGAAGAGGGGTCCAATGGGTCTTTATTTTCTTTAGGTATGACTATTATAGTAGATTCCCTCATTGATTGAGGGAGTTCTCCATTAGTCAATGCCCAGTTGAAAGTTTTCAAAAGCTCAGGAAGAAGAACTCCTCCAAAATAGCGATAGACCTCCACAGGTAGGCTGTCAGGCCCTGGAGACTTCTGGGTCGCCATTGCCTGTACCGTGTGCTGTATCTCTTCTAATGTAATTGGGCTATCAAGTGTATTCTGATTTTCCTCAGAGAGTTTGGGGATAGACAGATCCCTAAAAAAAGTCTCCATTGTCTCCCTCCGTTCTTCTTGGCTGGAACTATATAAATTTTGGTAATAGTTTTTGAAGCAATCGACAATTTCTGGCGTGTATGTTGTTGTTCTATCTGTAGTTATATTGATCATTGGAACCAACGATGAAGGTGTATTAGATTTTACTAGTTGGGATAACATTCGACCCACACATTCACCTTCCCCAAACTTAACCTGTTTTTGAAAAATATACTTTTTTTCCGCTTTTCCCAGCATTATCAAACGATTAATGCGTTGTGCTTCTATCCATGCCCCTAGATTCCCCACTGATGGGTCTTTGACGTATTGTTCCTCTAGGTGTGTCACTTGTTGTGCCGCCTCTACCTCTTTTTTATTGGAGTCTTTTTTAATTCTTGAGATCTGCTGAATCAGGAGACCACGAAGAAAAGCCTTTAATGTGTCCCAAATAACGCCCTGCGGGGCTGTTCCCGTGTTAAGTTTAATGTATTCTATCAGTGCGGCTGTTACTTCCTGGGGTTCCCCAATAAGTTCCAACCATGCTGGACTAATTTTCCATACACGTGTTTGATTTCCCTCACCTATATCTAAAGATACTATCATCGGTGAGTGGTCAGAGAGGCCCCTTGGTAAGTATCTAACATTGCCTGACATAGTAATCGCCTCGTCATTTCCCAAAATCATATCAATTCGGGACAATGTAGAGTATGTTGTAGACAGGCATGAATAGACTCGAGTCTTTAAGTTCTGCATTCTCCAGATATCCTTTAAACCCATTTCCCCTATTATCTGGACGAGTCGGTTATCTGTTGGAGTTCGCCGTGGAGTCAATTGTGGGAGCCTATCCAGATTATGGTCAATGACCATATTAAAGTCTCCCATCATAAATATTGGGGTGCCTGGTTTGTCCATTACAAACTCTGCTAAGTCATAAAAAATGTCTGTCTTAAACGGGGGTGGTACATATACATTGGCCAATATCACGATTTTGTTCTCTATTTTACAGTGAACGAATACGTATCGCCCTTGCTCATCGGTCCTACTCTGGAGACAATTAAATGATACCCCTTTTTTAACCAGAATGCTAGTGCCCCTTGAATAGGAAGTATGAACCGAATGGAACTGTATTTGAAATTCCCTCCACCCCAACTGGGATATGGAAGTGTTAGTGAAATGTGTCTCCTGTAAACACAGGATAGTAGCCCCGTGCATTTTTACTGTGTTCAAAACTGCCATTCTTTTCCCTAAATCCCCTAGCCCCCTTGTGTTCCAAGAACAAACTGTGATAGTTTTCCTACTTGTCCATGTGGTACTAGTCATTTACGAGATTATATCCAATCTCTGTGACACTGTGAAACCTGTATATATTTAGTGATGCGTTTTTTCCTCTTTTAATTTTTATATCCTGTGGTATATTAGTGGTGTAGTGTAAATAATATTGGTCTCTATTCCTCAAATAAAAGAAATTACTATTAATAACTTCCCTCCACCTGTCATATTTAGTGACGCTCGGATTTCTACGTGTTTTTGTGGACAAATGTACATAGTGCGTTTCTTCCCCCTTTAAGACATGCTTATTCAAATCTTCCCTATTAATCACATACACACATCTTTTTTCCGCCCTCCCCCCTCTCTAATCCAAGCATACCCTCTACCCTCCATCATTCCCTCTCTCACCGCCTTACTTGGCTTACCCAGGGACCTTCTATTGTGACCTATCCATACACACCACATACTCCGTTGAAACTTACCCCACTCCCTATCCCACCCTCCCCGATCCCCTTCACCTCTATCAGCAAACAAGACACAAATACTACATACATAGTCTAAAAACATTTTACCACTCCCCTCAAAAGATAGACACCTGGGGGTATCACATTCTTTTGTTCCCATCCCTGCATATCCCTCGTCCCCCCCTCCTCGTCCCCCCCAACTTCATACTGAAGTATAGTAGCCTACCGTAGTTTTCAATACATGCATAACAAAAATGAAAAAAAAAAAAGGAGGGGGGAGGGAGGGGGGGGAAAGGAGGGGGAAAAAAAAGGATATTCCTCCTCTCTCCCTCCCCCTCCCCCCCCCCACAGGAAAAACACATAATTACTTTTTCCCATTGTGAGCCATCAACCATTGATCTACCCCCTCTGGAGAATCAAAAAATATAGTCCCCTCATTAACCGTTAGTCGCAATCTAGCCGGATATAACAATGCATATATTATGTTTGCTTGGCGTAATTTACGCTTTACTTCGGTAAACTTGGCTCTTTTCCTCTGTAAATCCGGTGAAAAATCCGGATATACAGAAACCCTACTTCCATTATACTGCATGTTCCCCATCTCCCTTACCTTACGTGTAATTGTCAGTTTGTCCTTAAAGTGCGTTAATTTGGCCAATAATGGTCGGGGAGGCGCTCCGGGCTGAGGTGGTCTGGCAGGAACTATGTGCTCGTTCAAATGAAAAGAGCGGTGTAAATGACTCTTGGCCAAATAGATCTCGAAACCATTTTTCCACAGTTACTCTTGGTGGGCACAGAAATGGGCCCTGCTGTGAGTTATTAGATCAAGATTTGTAATTGCATGCACCTGTTGAACAGGGCAGAAAAATTGGGCCTTTGGTGGTGGTGGTGGTGGACGGTGTTGCCACAAGACTGTAACCCCTCACAGTTACTCTTGGTGGGCACAGGAATGGGCCCTGCTGTGAGTTATTAGATCAAGATTTGTAATTGCATGCACCTGTTGAACAGGGCAGAAAAATTGGGCCTTTGTTGGTGGTGGTGGACGGTGTTGCAACAAGACTGTAAGCCCTCACAGTTACTCTTGGTGGGCGCAGGAATGGGCCCTGCTGTGAGTTATTAGATCAAGATTTGTAATTGCATGCACCTGTTGAACAGGGCAGAAAAATTGGGCCTTTGGTGGTGGTGGTGGTGGTGGTGGACGGTGTTGCCACAAGACTGTAAGCCCTCACAGTTACTCTTGGTGGGTGCAGGAATGAGCCCTGCTGTGAACTATTAGATTAAGATTTGTAATTACACGCCCCTGTTAAACAGGGACTGAAAAATTGGGCCTTATGCACTGGTGCTGGTGCCACAACACTGCAACCCATCAAAGATACTGTACTCTGAGCACAGCAATGAGACCTGTTGCAAAGCATTGTCTAAAAATTGTAATTACACGCCCCAACAGGGGCTGAAAAATTGTGCCTTAGGCACTGGTGCTGGTGCCACAACACTGCAACCCCTCACAGATACTGTACTTGGAGTACAGCAGTCAGACCTGTTGCAAAGCATTGCTTAAAAAATTGTAATTACACGCCCCTGTTAAACAGGGGCTGAAAAATTGGGCCTTAGGCACTGGTGCTGGTGCCACAACACTGCAACCCCTCACAGATACTGTACTCTGAGCACAGCAATGAGACCTGTTGCAAAGCATTGCCTAAAAATTGTAATTACACGCCCCAACAGGGGCTGAAAAATTGTGCCTTAGGCACTGGTGCTGGTGCCACAACACTGCAACCCCTCACAGATACTGTACTTGGAGCACAGCAGTCAGACCTGTTGCGAAGCATTGCTTAAAAAATTGTAATTACACGCCCCTGTTAAACAGGGGCTGAAAAATTGGGCCTTAGGCACTGGTGCTGTCAGGGCTCTAGCCGTCCTGGGCACCCTAGCCGGAGGGTGCGCGGGCACCTGGGCAGCCCTGGCCCCTCTGAACGCCGGCGCGCGCGTGCACGCGCCCGCGGGACTCGTGCGCGCGCTCCCGTGCGCGAATAGCGGGCGCGCGCGCCCCCGTGCGCGTGCACGTGCGCGATCGGCGCCGCTTTGGCGCCAGTGGCCTTATTTAAAGGGGACAGCTGCCTGCATGCGGCGCTGTCCGTCTCAGCTCCCACCTGTGACCCCAACCTGAACCTGTCTGAGCTCCCTACCTGTGACCCGGCTTGTTTGTCTCCGCTACTTTCTCCGTTCCTTGACCCCGGCTTGTTTGACCCTGCTCTGGACTGTGTTACCGTTGCTGAACCCCCGGCTTGCCTCCTGACCATCCTCCTGCCTGCCGTCCTTACCTGTCTGCCTTACCTGTTGTGACCCGGCTTGCCTGACCATCCCTGCTCCAGTGTCCCTGCACAGGTCTTCGCTGCTGCCGTCATCTGCTGATCTACTGCCGTTGCTGTCAGCTACTTCAGCCGTCTGCTGCTGCTCCTGTTGTCGGTCTACCTCCTGCCTCCTGGTTTTCTGCCGAACCTTCATCTGCAGACCTACCCGCCGAGCAAGCCCTGCATCTACCCTGCATCAGCCTGCTGCATCCACACGGACACTCCTACCCGCTGAGTTCACGGCTACGCTGTCCCCAATCCAGCAGGCCCTGAACCAGAGTTGTAAGAGAGGTCTCCAACCATCAAGTCAGGCTCAGCACTACCAGGTACCTAACAGTACGGACAGCCAATATGACTGAGCCTGCGGATGGAGCCTCAACCATGCGGGAAATGTGCTCCCACCTGGCAGCCCTCACACAAGCCGTGAAATCCCTGCAGGAGGGATACACCAAGCTGGAAGGCCAAGTTCAACAACTTGCCAGCCCCATGGCTGCTGCACCTCCACCACCAGTGCAACCTGCTTCCCAACCAACAGTGGTGATGCTTCCTCCTGAACCTAGAGTACCTATCCCAGAAAGGTTCTCAGGCGACCGGTCCAAGTTTCAAGCTTTCCGAGATGCCTGCCAGCTTTACTTTGCCCTGCAACCCCGGACCTTCTCCCTGGAAGTCACCAAGGTGGGATTCGTGGTGTCCCTTCTACAAGGAGAACCCCAGTCCTGGGCCCACCGTCTTCTGGGAGCCAACAGTGTCATGACCCAGTCCCTAGCCGCCTTCTTCCAGGCAATGGCACAGTTGTACGACGACCCTCAACGCACGGCTACAGCTGAATCTGCCCTATCCGCGCTCCAGCAAGGCCGCAGGACGGCTGAGGACTATATCACGGACTTTAGGCGCTGGAGCGCGGATACTCAATGGAACAATGCAGCCCTCAGACACCAGTTCCGCATGGGCCTCTCAGAGGGGTTGAAAGACGAACTGGCCCGTGTAGGAGTTCCTGAGGATCTTGAGGACCTTGTCACTCTGACAATCCAATTGGACCGTCGCCTGCGGGAGCGCCGAGCTGAACGCTCTGCTTTGCCCAGTCGCCCAGCTTGGATGGTCGCTAGGGCTCCTGTTCCTGCCACTCGCTACCTACCTGCTCCTTCTACACCTCCCGTGGGACCTGCTTCAGATGGTTCCGAACCGATGCAGATTGGTCTTCTACGTGCCCCCTTGACGCCCGAGGAACGGACCCGACGTCGCCAGTTGAATCTGTGTCTGTACTGTGGGGGCTCTGGACATTTCGTGAATGGTTGCCCTGTCAAGACGCGTAAGTGCTTGTCATCCGTTTCTCCTCTCTCTGCACCCTGCCCAGCCAGTACTATTCACCTTACCCTTCCTCTGTCGTTGCAGTGCCAGGGAAGGACAATCCTCACCAGCGCCATCATTGACTCCGGGGCGTGTAGCTGTTTCGTGGATGCCACCTTCGCCAACATTCACGCCCTGCCGCTCCAGAAGAAGACCCAAGGACTTACTGTGTTTCTGGCGGATGGGTCCCGCATTAAGTCTGGCCAGGTGACTCAAGAGACTCTGCCCTTAACCGCTACAATTTTCCCTCAACATCAGGAGCTTCTGACCATGGACGTGATCTCCTCTCCCCTGTTCCCGGTCATCCTGGGTATGCCATGGCTCCAGGCCCATAACCCGCTGATCCATTGGTCCACCGGGGAGGTAGAATTTCAATCTCGGTACTGCCAGGAACACTGCCTACCTGCAACCCCCGGAACATCCTCTACCTTGCTTTGCCTAGACGCGGATCAAGACCTGCGCCAATCTGTACCCCAACCTTATCATGACTTTCTGGACGTTTTCAGCAAGCGGGGGGCAGACTCCCTTCCGCCCCACCGTCCCTATGATTGCCCCATCGAGCTCCTCCCTGGGGCTGAAATTCCCTTCGGTCGCATTTTTCCTCTCTCCGAGAAAGAACAAGAGGCCCTGAAGACCTACATTGCCGAAAACTTAAAGAAGGGGTTCATCCGCCATTCCACCTCTCCTGCTGGCGCAGGCATCTTCTTCGTCACCAAGAAGGATCAGTCCTTGAGGCCCTGTGTGGACTACCGGGAGCTCAATAAAATAACGGTCAAGAATCGGTACCCCCTGCCCTTAATCCCTGAGCTCTTTCAGAAGCTAAGATCGGCAACGGTTTTCACCAAATTGGACCTCAGGGGTGCATACAATTTGGTCCGCATTCGGGCCGAGGACGAGTGGAAGACGGCTTTCCGGACTCGTTTCGGCCACTATGAGTACTTGGTCATGCCCTTCGGGCTCTGTAATGCCCCGGCCACGTTCCAGCATTTCATCAATGATGTACTCAGAGACTATTTGGACATTTTCGTGATCGTCTATCTGGACGACATCTTGATTTTCTCCCAAACCCTAGAACAACATCGTGGGCATGTGGGCAAGGTACTCCTTCGACTTCGACGGCACGGCCTGTATGCAAAGGCCGAGAAGTGCGAATTTGAGCAGCAGGAAATCCAGTTTTTGGGACTTGAAATCTCCCCGGCAGGCATTAGAATGGACCCTCAGAAGGTGTCCGCCGTTCTTGACTGGCCAGCACCTGTAGATAGAAAAGGAATCCAACGGTTCGTAGGATTTGCAAACTTCTACAGGAAGTTTATTAAGGGGTTCTCTGCTATCATTACCCCCATCACCCAGCTGACCAAGCAGGGCACACGCTTCCACTGGGGCCCGGAAGCTCAAGGGGCCTTTGATCAGCTTAAAAGACTGTTTACCTCCGCCCCTATCCTCAGTCACCCCGACCCTGCCCTCCCTTACATCTTGGAGGTCGATGCATCTGAAGTGGCAGTTGGGGCGGTCGTGTCACAACGACAGGGCAATAAAGACGCCATGCACCCAGTGGGATTTTTCTCTCGGAAACTCTCTCCAGCCGAGAGGAATTATGATGTCGGGGACCGGGAACTCTTGGCTATCAAATCGGCACTAGAGGAATGGAGGTACCTCTTGGAGGGAGCTAATCATCCAGTACTCATCTACACTGACCACAAGAACCTTGAGTACTTACGAACTGCCAAGCGACTCAAGCCCCGACAAGCCCGCTGGGCTCTGTTTTTCTCAAGGTTCTGCTTTCATATTACGTATCGTCCCGGTTCCAAGAATGTGAAACCTGACGCCCTTTCCCGGATGTTTGACAGTCCCAAGGACTCCACCATCCCAGACACCATCCTATCTTCCGGAAACTTTCTACTTTTACAGCCAGATCTGCTATCTCAAATCCGGGAGGCATCCGCCAGTTCCCAGGGACCCCATGGGGTCACCCTAACTTCCAGTGATGGACTTCTCTGGAGGGGAAGTCAAGTCTTCGTCCCCGAATCTGTAAGGGTGAAGGTCCTGACCCTTCTACACGACCACCCACTGGCAGGACACTTCGGGAGCCGTAAAACTGTGGAGCTGGTGCAACGCACCTTTTGGTGGCCCAAACTAAAGGAATTCTGCAAGTCTTATGTTGACTCCTGCCCTGTTTGTAACCGCAGCAAGACGTCTAGGAACCGAGCTTGGGGACTTTTGAAGCCTCTTCCTGCACCTGATCGACCTTGGCGAATGTTGTCCATGGACTTTATAGTCGAGCTTCCGTGCTCAGAGGGGTGCTCTGCTATTTTTGTAGTAGTGGACCGGCTGTCCAAAATGGCCCACTTTTTGCCTTTAAGGGGAACACCATCTGCCACAGAGACTGCCCACCTTTTTATTAAGGAGATAGTCAGGTTACATGGGGTTCCGGCCAATATAGTATCAGATAGGGGGGTCCAGTTCACGTCCCGTTTTTGGAGGGCCCTTTGTGAGATCCTTAAGATTGAGCTGGCCCTTTCTTCTGCATACCACCCCCAAACTAATGGGCAGACGGAACGCACCAACCAGACTTTAGAGCAATACATAAGGTGCTTCACGTCCTTTGTGCAGGACGATTGGGTGTCCCTATTACCCCTAGCTGAATTCTCCTATAATAATGCCAGTCATTCAGCCACAGGACAATCCCCATTTTTTGCCAATTACGGTTTTCATTTGTCTTTTCTCCCTGACTTTCTCCCAGAATCTTCAGTCCCGGCAGTCCAGGATACAGCTTCGTTCCTCAGCCGCAACAACAGGATTCTTCAGGAGGCAATCACCAAGGCACAGGAGGACAGCAAAAGATTCTTTGATCGGAAGAGGAGGGGTGAGCTGAACTTGCAGGTGGGCGACCAGGTATGGCTAGCTACAACTAACCTTAGACTTGCTTGTCCCTCTAAGAAGCTTGCTCCCAAGTTCTTAGGACCTTTCCCTGTGAAGAGGAGGATCAATGAAGTTTCCTATGAGCTGTCCCTGCCCGACTCTATGAGAGTCCACCCAGTCTTCCACGTTTCTCTCCTGAAACCCGCTGTGCCCGATCCCTTCCCTGATAGGGGTACAAACCCACCCGGACCTGTCCTGGTCCAAGGTAATGAGGAGTACGAGGTAGAGGCCATCCTTGATTGCAGGAGACGTAGGGGGGAGAGGCAGTTCCTGATTAAGTGGAAGGGGTATGGGGCCGAGAGTAATTCATGGGACCCGGAGGTTGCCCCTTGTGAGGGGGCAATGTCAGGGCTCTAGCCGTCCTGGGCACCCTAGCCGGAGGGTGCGCGGGCACCTGGGCAGCCCTGGTCCCTCTGAACGCCGGCACGCGCGTCGGCGCGCGCCGCGGGCGCGTGCACGCGCCCGCGGGACTCGTGCGCGCTCCCGTGCGCGAATAGCGGGCGCGCGCGCCCCCGTGCGCGTGCACGTGCGCGATCGGCGCCGCTTTGGCGCCAGTGGCCTTATTTAAAGGGGACAGCTGCCTGCATGCGGCGCTGTCCGTCTCAGCTCCCACCTGTGACCTCAACCTGAACCTGTCTGAGCTCCCTACCTGTGACCCGGCTTGTTTGTCTCCGCTACTTTCTCCGTTCCTTGACCCCGGCTTGTTTGACCCTGCTCTGGACTGTGTTACCGTTGCTGAACCCCCGGCTTGCCTCCTGACCATCCTCCTGCCTGCCGTCCTTACCTGTCTGCCTTACCTGTTGTGACCCGGCTTGCCTGACCATCCCTGCTCCAGTGTCCCTGCACAGGTCTTCGCTGCTGCCGTCATCTGCTGATCTACTGCCGTTGCTGTCAGCTACTTCAGCTGTCTGCTGCTGCTCCTGTTGTCGGTCTACCTCCTGCCTCCTGGTTTTCTGCCGAACCTTCATCTGCAGACCTACCCGCCGAGCAAGCCCTGCATCTACCCTGCATCAGCCTGCTGCATCCACACGGACACTCCTACCCGCTGAGTTCACGGCTACGCTGTCCCCAATCCAGCAGGCCCTGAACCAGAGTTGTAAGAGAGGTCTCCAACCATCAAGTCAGGCTCAGCACTACCAGGTACCTAACAGGTGCTGGTGCCACAACACTGCAACCCTCACAGATACTGTACTCTGAGCACAGCAATGAGACCTGTTGCAAAGCATTGCCTAAAAATTGTAATTACACGCCCCAACAGGGGCTGAAAAATTGTGCCTTAGGCACTGGTGCTGGTGCCACAACACTGCAACCCCTCACAGATACTGTACTTGGAGCACAGCAGTCAGACCTATTGCGAAGCATTGCTTAAAAAATTGTAATTACACGCCCCTGTTAAACAGGGGCTGAAAAATTGGGCCTTAGGCACTGGTGCTGGTGCCACAACACTGCAACCCTTCACAGATACTGTACTTGGAGCACAGAAGTCAGACCTGTTGCAAAGCATTTTTTAAAAAAATTGTAATTACACGCCCCTGTTATACAGGGGCTGAAAAATTGTGCCTTAGGCACTGGTGTGGTGGCACCCAGAAACAAAAATGTTCTTCCAAGCTATCAAGGAATGGATCATTGAGGAGGAGGAAGAGGATAGTCAGTGAACATAACAGGACAGTCACTCAGCATCAGCATAGGCAGTCTTGAAGGGATGTGACATTATAAATTATTCAGTTATATCCGCTTCAGGTGCCTGGTAGCTGGTGGTGATCCAAGACTGATTCATTTTTATGAAGGTCAGTCGATCAACCGAGTCAGTGGACAGGCGCACCCTGTGATCGGTGACAAATCCTCCAGCAGCACTGAATGTGCGTTCGGAAAGAACGCTGGATGCAGGACAGGCCAGTAGCTCAATTGCATACTGTGCAAGCTCTGGCCAGTGATCCATCCTCAAGACCCAGTAAGCCAGAGGATTTTCGGTGGGAAAGGTGTCCAAGTCTGACCTTGCCCCTAGGTATTCCTGCACCATGTATATCAGACGCTGGCGATGGTTGCTGGAACCGATCATACCTTGGGGCTGCGGACTAAAAAATTGTCTGAACGCATCGGTCAGACGTCCACCTTCCCCACCGCTCCTTCTGCTACTGACCGAAGCCTCAGCAACTCGTCGTCCAGGACCAGGAGTTTGTAACCTCCCAGTTTCTGGGAACGCGTTGCACAGACCTTTCTGCAAGGCCTCCCTGAGATGTCTCATCCTCTGCTCCCTCTGCGACGGCAAGATAAGGTCCGCAACCTTACCCTTGTACCATGGATCAAGGAGAGTGGCCAGCCAGTAATGGTCCCTCTCCTTGATCCGAAGAATACGAGGATCCTGCCGCAGGCTTTGAAGGATCAGGGAGGCCATGCAACGTAGGTTAGCTGAGGCATTCGGTCCGGAGTCTTCTGGGTCACTGAGGACGACATGATCGCCAGCCACCTCCTCCCAGCCACGTACAAGTCCACTGGTTTGTTGGGACTGTACATCATCCCTAAAAGACTGCTGCTGCTGATGCTGAGTGCCAGGCTCCACCTCCATGCTCACACAATCCTCCTCCTCCTCCTCCTCCTCATCCTCTTCCTGTGTGATGGGTGGGAAAGAAGGAACACTGTCTGGATAAAGGGGGTGTCAGGGTCCTGGCCGCCCCGAGCCATCCCCGATCCCCCCAGGCATCAGCGCGGGCGTTGGCGCGCGCCGCGGGCGCGTGCACGCGCGCGACCGGTCCGCGGGCGCGCGCCCGTGCGCGTGCACGTGCGCGGCTAACGCTGTTTGGTGCCAGTGTCCCTTTTTAACCACCTCATTACTTTGCACTTAAACCCCCCTCGTGACCAGACCAATTTTCAGCTTTTGGCGCTGACGCACTTGGAATGACAATTGCGCGGTCATACGACACTGTACCCAAATGAAATTGTTATCATTTTTCCCCACAAATAGAGCTTTCTTTTGGTGGTATTTGATCACCTCTGCGTTTTTTATTTTTTGCGCAATAAACAAAAGAAGAGCGACAAATTAAAAAAAAAAACAATATTTTTTACTTTTGCTATAATAAATATCCCCAAAAAATATATAAAAAAAACCTTTTTTTTCCTCAGTTTAGGCCGAAACGTATTCTTCTACATATTTTTGGTAAAAAAAAATCGCAATTAGCGATTATTGATTCGTTTGCGCAAAAGTTATAGCGTTTACAAAATAGGGGATAGTTTTATAGCATTTTTATTAATATTTTTTTTTTTACTAGTAATGGCGGTGATCAGCGATTTTTATTGTGACTGCGACATTATGGTGGACACATCGGACATTTTTGACACATTTTTGGCACCATTGTCATTTATACAGCAATCAATGCTATTTAAATGCATTGATTGCTGTATAAATGACACTGGCATTGAAGGGGTTAACCACTAGGGGGCGGGGAGGGGTTAATTATGTTCCCTGGGAGTGTTTCTTACTGTGGGGGGAGGGGACTCACAAGGGGAGGAGACCGATCGGTGTTTCTCTGTACAGAGAACACACCATCGGCTCCTCTCCTCTGACAGGACCGTTGATCTGTGTGTTTACACACACAGATCCACGGTCCCGCTGTGTTACCGGGCAATCGCGGGTGCCCAGTAGACATTGCGGCCGCTGGGCACGCGCATCGGGTGCCCAGTGACACAGGGAGAGCGCGCGCGCGCGCTCCCTGGAGTGCACAGAAGGGGAGGACGTCATATGACGTAGTCCCGGCACAACAGATCCGCGCTGTAGCCGTCATTTGGCTATAGCGCGGATCTCAGCTAGTTAAGGATCAGAGCTGCAGCCCAGCGGTGCTGTTCGTCTGCAGCTCTGACCTGAGTTCCCCTGTTTACCTGCCTGTATCTGCCTGAAACCCCTGGAACCCGACCCGGCCTGTTTGACCCTGCTGTCTTCTCTGCTCCTTGACCCCGGTTTGCCTGACCCTGTTTATGGACTTGTTACCTGTTGCTGAACCTCTGCCTGCCATTGACCATCCTTCTGCCTGCCGTTTATGCCTGTCTGCCTTACACAGTGACCCGGCCTGTCTGACTACCTCTGCCGTCCGAGTGTGCCTCTCTCCCGCACAGGACCTGCTACTGCTGCTGCTGCTCCAGTGTCTGCCTCTCTCTCTGGTCATCCGATCCCAGCCTGCTGTACCATCTCCTGCAGTTCCTGCTACCTGAGGACCAGCATCAGCATCCATCCTGCACCAGCTGACCCACTGGATGGACACTCCTACTCCGCTGTGCTCACGGGACCACTGTCTCCATTCCAGTGGGCCCTGAACCAGAGCCGTAAGAGAGGTCTCCTTCCGTCAAGCCAGGCTCGCCACCAGGTACCTAACAGGGGGCCTTGAGAGGCAAGGAAGTCCTCCTCTTCCTGCCTCTGTTCTGCCTCAAGTGCCCTGTCCATTATCCCACGCAGCGTATGCTCCAACAGGTGGACAAGAGGTACAGTGTCACTGATGCATGCACTGTCACTGCTCACCATCCTCGTGGCCTCCTCAAATGGTGAGAGGACAGTGCATGCATCCCTGATCATGCTCCACTGGCGTGGGGAAAAAAAGCCAAGCTCTCCTGACCCTGTCCTGGTGCCGTCGTTGCAAAGGTACTCATTGATGGCCCTCTGCTGCGTGTGCAGTCGCTGCAGCATGGCCAACGTTGAGTTCCACCTGGTGGGCATGTCACATATTAGGCGGTTCTTGGGCAGGTTCAACTCTTTTTGCAGCTCAGCCAGCCGAGCACTGGCATTATACGATCGGCGGAAATGCACACAGACTTTCCTGGCCTGCCTCAGGACATCCTGTAAGCCTGGGTACCTGCCCAAGAACCGCTGCACCACCAGGTTGAGGACGTGAGCCATACAGGGCACATGGGTGAGCTGCCCCTGTCGCAGGGCGGAGAGGAGGTTGGTGCCATTGTCAGAAACCACCATTCCTGGCTTAAGCTGGCGTGGCGTCAACCACCTCTCGGCCTGCCCCTGCAGAGCTGCCAGAACCTCTGCCCCAGTGTGGCTCCTGTCCCCCAAACACACCAGCGCAAGCACGGCATGGCATCTTTTTGCCTGCGTACTAGCGTAGCCCCTTGTACGCCTACGGAGCACTGCTGATTCGGAGGACAGAGCACTCGAAGAGGCCATGGAGGAAGAAGAAGAGGAGGGGGTAGAGGAGAGAGGTGTGTCACAACCAGTAGTAGCATTTTGGAGGCGTGGTGGCGGAACAACCTCCAACACTACTGCACCTTGTCCTGCATCCCTCCCAGCTGCCAATAGAGTGACCCAATGGGCCGTGAAAGACAGATAACGTCCCTGTCCATGCCTGCTGGACCATGAGTCTGCGGTAATATGCACCTTACCGCTGACCGCCCTGTCCAGCGAGGCATGGACATTGCCTTCCACATGCTGGTAGAGAGACGGAATCGCCTTCCGTGAAAAAAAGTGGCGTTTGGGAACCTGCCACTGAGGAACCGCACATTGAACAAACTCACGGAAGGGGGCCGAGTCTACCAACTGAAAAGGCAGCAGTTGAAGTGCTAGCAATTTAGCCAAGCTAGCATTCAACCGCTGGGCATGTGGATGGCTGGGAGTATACTTCTTTCGACGGTCCAGCAGCTGGGGCAGGGAAATTTGCCTGCTACAATCGGACGTCGGTGTACTGCAAGTACTCGGTTGTGACACACCTAATTCTACACCTTCAGTCCTCTCAGAGCAGCTTTCAGAGAGGACTGAAGATATAGTGGGGATGGAGATCCCAGCTGATGAGGAGCAAGGAGAGGTCCGCTTTGTTCTTTGGTGTGGGTCTTTAATGTGAGCTTGCCAACAAGCTGCATGGCAGGTCGACATATGTCTGGTCATGCTTGTGGTGCCCAAGCGGCTGATGTTTTGGCCACGCGAGATACGCTTGAGACAAATATTGCAAATAGCAATGGTGCGATCTGATGCACTCGTCTCAAAAAAGGCCCACACCAAAGAACTTTTGTGATAACGTGCAGAGGCAGCGCCCTGCACAGGCGGAGCTCTGAGGTGTGATTCAGTTGGTGTGCTGGCCTCTAGCTGGCCTCCGGAGGGCATCCTGCCTCGTTGGACATGTGCCGCCGCATCCTCCTCCTCCTCTCTCCCTTCAGGCACCCACGTGGAGTCAGTGACCTCATCATCCCCTCCCTCTTCACCACTAGAGCAAACCTGGCAGTAAGCTGCAGCTGGTGGAACATTACTGCCAGATTTCTGTCCTTCAGAATCCCCTCTCTCTGCGTGCACACTACTGCCTTCCTCAAGCTGGGTATCATCATCCAAGCCTTCAAATCGTTGGGCATCCTCCTGGAGCATGTACCCAACACTGTGCTCAAACAGTTTGGGGGACTCCTCAGGAGGACATGGTGGGTCTAGGGAAGGGGTGCCTGATGATGCCATTGAGTATGCGTTGGCAGCTGCTCTGCCAGTACCCTGAGCCTGGGTGAGAGAGGATGAGGAGGATGAGGAGGGCTTGGTCATCCATTCTACCAAGCCTTCGGCATGATGCGGCTCAACATGTCCAGCTGCCGAAAACAAAGACAAGCGTGTCCCATGGCCACCTGCTGATGACGATGCACGACCCCGTCCATGACCAGCACTGTTGTCTCTAGAAACAGAGCCTGCTTGCCCTGTGATCTTGCCTCGGGGCTGTCTGCCTCTCCTTGGCGGTCTTCCAGCCATTGTAGTGGGTAGTGTATATTGTGCTGGAGTAACACAGCACACACACTAACTCCTGCAGATGGATGCCTTAGATGACAGCAACAGGGCCCTATGGCAGATAGAGGCTGCCTTAGATGACAAGAACTGGGCTGACACACACACACACTAGCTCCTATGTGTGCTGACACACACACACACACTAGCTCCTATGTGTGCTGACACAAACACACTATAGCTCCTATGTGTGCTGACAACACACTATAGCTCCTATGTGTGCTGACAAAAAAATAGAGCTCCTATGTGTGCTTACACAAACACACTATAGCTCATTTGTGTGCTGACAACACACTATAGCTCCTATGTGTGCTGACAAAAAAATAGAGCTCCTATGTGTGCTCACAACACACTATATGTCCTATGGGTGCTGACACAAACACACTATAGGTGCTATGTGTGCTGACACCTATAGTAGTGGGTAGTGTATATTGTGCTGGAGTCACACAGCACACACACTAACTCCTGCAGATGGATGCCTTACATGACAGCAACAGGGCCCTATGGCAGATAGAGGCTGCCTTAGATGACAAGAACTGGGCTGACACACACACACACACTAGCTCCTATGTGTGCTGACACACACACTAGCTCCTATGTGTGCTGACACACACACACACTAGCTCCTATGTGTGCTGACACACACACACACACTAGCTCCTATGTGTGCTGACACAAACACACTATAGCTCCTATGTGTGCTGACAACACACTATAGCTCCTATGTGTGCTGACAAAAAAATAGAGCTCCTATGTGTGCTTACACAAACACACTATAGCTCCTTTGTGTGCTGACAACACACTATAGCTCCTATGTGTGCTGACAAAAAAATAGAGCTCCTATGTGTGCTCACAACACACTATATGTCCTATGGGTGCTGACACAAACACACTATAGGTGCAATGTGTGCTGACGAAGAAATAGAGCTCCTATGTGTGCTCACAACACACTATAGGTCCTATGGGTGCTGACACAAACACACTATAGGTACTATGTGTGATGACGAAGAAATAGAGCTCCTATGTGTGCTCACAACACACTATAGGTCCTATGGGTGCTGACACAAACACACTATAGGTACTATGTGTGCTGACGAAGAAATAGAGCTCCTATGTGTGCTCACAACACACTATAGGTCCTATGGGTGCTGACACAAACACACTATAGGTACTATGTGTGCTGACGAAGAAATATAGCTCCTATGTGTGCTCACAACACACTATAGGTCCTATGGGTGCTGACACAAACACACTATAGGTACTATGTGTGCTGACGAAGAAATAGAGCTCCTATGTGTGCTCAAAACACACTATAGGTCCTATGGGTGCTGACACAAACACACTATAGGTACTATGTGTGCTGACGAAGAAATAGAGCTCCTATGTGTGCTCACAACACACTATAGGTCCTATGGGTGCTGACACAAACACACTATAGCTACTATGTGTGCTGACAAAGAAATAGAGCTCCTATGTGTGCTCACAACACACTATAGGTCCTATGGGTGCTGACACAAACACACTATAGGTACTATGTGTGCTGACGAAGAAATAGAGCTCCTATGTGTGCTCACAACACACTATAGGTCCTATGGGTGCTGACACAAACACACTATAGGTCCTATGGGTGCTGACAAAAAAATAGAGCTCCTATGTGTGCTCACAACACACTATAGGTCCTATGGGTGCTGACACAAACACACTATAGGTCCTATGTGTGCTGACAAAGAAATAGAGCTCCTATGTGTGCTCACAACACACTATAGGTCCTATGGGTGCTGACACAAACACACTATAGGTCCTATGTGTGCTGACAAAAAACATATAGGTCCTATGTGTGCTGACAACACACACACTAGCTCCTATGTGTGCTGACACAAACACAATATGGCTCCTATAAATCCCTGCCTGGGATGGGACAGAAGGTTGGGACAGAAGTTGGGGTGAAATGCTGTTCTAACAGCACTGCGATTGGTGCTACTGCAATGCTGTGCTAACAGCACGCACACACCAGACTAATCCCCAGCAGCAGATAATATCACACTCAGTGCAATTAGCAGCAATGATCAGTAATGATTTGAATGACTCAGGAGTCAGCAATGGTTTAGCAAAGTAGAAATCAGCAGACTGCTCTTCTAAAAGCCGGAACACATGTGCCCTGGGCCGACGGCGTGGCGGCCTTTTATAGAGTGGGGCGTGTACTAAAGCCCCTGAGCTTTAATTGGCTACAGGCGTCCTGCCTGTAGCCAATTATTGCTCTCCTAGTTTCCGGCGCTGTGATTGGCCAAGCATGCGGGGTCACAGTGCATGCTTGGCCAATCATCAGCCAGCAATGCACTGCGCCGGCCGCAATGCATTGCGGGCCGCTCACATCACACGAATGTAATGCGAACGGCCCAAATAGTTCTGGGCTCGCCGATCGGGCGAACGCCCGGTGCTCAATTCGAATGCGGGTTTGAATCGAGCACCGGGCCCATCCCTACTCAGGGTCTGGTGCAGCAGTGTATGGTAGCCCTTCTCTGAAATGTATTTACATTTCCCCATACTTTATCCCATGAAAGACCCTGCAAGTACAAACAAATAATTGCTGATCTGCCACAAAAGTACTCAGTACCAACATCCTGTTGTGGTTTCAGCCCTGCCCAGTTGACTTCTGCTAAAGTACTGAAACTCACCCCCTGACTTATTGTCCACAACACAGAGACTAATCATTCTGTAGTCCTAATGCCGGCGGACTGGAATCCGTCGGACAATTCGATTGTGTGTGGGCTCCAGTGGACTTTTTATTCCCAAAAGTTTGACGGACCTAGAAATAAAACATGTTTCAAATCTTTCCGACGGACTCGAGTCCGGTCTAAAAATCCGGTCGTCTGTGTGCTAGTCCAACGGACAAAAAACTATGCTAGGGCAGCTATTGGCTACTGGCTATGAACTTCCTTATTCTAGTTCGGTTGTACGTCATCAAGTTCGAATCTGTCTGACTTTGGGAGTGATCATGTGTGGGCAAGTCCGTTCATTTAAAAGTCCGGCGGACCTCCACTGCAAAGTCCGTCGGATAGTCCGCCGGACCAAGTCCGCCCAAAAGTCCGCCTGTGTGTATGTGGCATTAGATAACAACTAGGAGGGCTAACTAAACTCCTTAAGATAACACAGGATGTATGCACAAGACTGGTATAAACTTCTGACTTGGTCGACTGGTATTTATTTTCACTTTTTAATAGATTGTCACCACTTCATATTTCACCTTTGCCCCTCATCTAGGCACTGTATAGGATCAGGCACAGACCTATCCTCATTCCATATATTACCATCTAAACTTGAAGAAAACCACACGCTTATGATGTCACTGGCCATTGAAAACTTTATTCAAGGTACAGACACAAGAAAAAACATACTGCTGTCCCTGCTTCTGGACCGCAGACCTCCAATGAGTGTCACCCTTATGGGCTTTATCATAGAGATCACTACGATTTAGGGTGACACAATCTAGGATGAAATGTGTCAGAGGTGGGTAATCTGGAGAATAGCTGCATGCTTGTGCTTGTGTCTGTTCCTTGACGAAAAGATTTTACTGGCCAGTGAAGTCATCAGCAGCTTTCTTGCAAGGTTAGATGGTTAGTTTCAGTAGTATATTTCACAGACCAAAAAATAGCACAGGAAGTTCACTCTTAAGGTTTACATACACTTTATTTTCCCTACAATAAAGTCCTATGAATCATGACTTAAAGTAAAACCAAGGCCAAGCTATGAATAGTAACATATTAACTATTCTAAACAATTAGTAAAACAAGCTTTCAGACAAGCTCTCATTGGCCTCTGTTGCTGTACGCACTATGGAGTAATATATCCTCAACTTTCATAGCAAACTTCTGTGTAATCTTAGGAAGTTAGGCTTTTTAAAACCTGTGCAAAGAAACTTGTTATTTTAGATTAAGGCTGGCCATCTGCAGAAAAGTTGATGTTTTGTTCCTGAATGGTTGAATCCAGCTGTTCCCGATCTCTGAGATGCACCTCACAGAATTCCAGGTTATAAAAAAACATACTCTGTGCAGTGATCATACCTTTACCTCCTAGATGCTTAAAGGCATCTCCATTGCCTGAGGAAGAGGACCCTGCATGGCCCTGAAATGTGGCACATTCCTTTTGACATAGTAAAAATTTTGGTGTGCAGACAACATTCCTTCAAAAAGCTCCAATTCACCCAATAGCTAGCTGATGGTAATAGCATCAAGACCACTATTGATGTTAGTGACATCAGGACCGCACATTTATCATAGGTGTACTAGAACAACTATTCAAGGCAGCACTGGAGGAGTTAGGATTTGGGTGGAGGGTAAAAGGAAAAAGAGTAGTATAGATAGTATGTAATCATAAACCTTATGGAAGAATGAGGACATGTTTTTGCTCTGTGCATGAATAATTTTCCATGGATGGTAGTAGAGGGCTGGGCTGGCTGTAGGTGGGTGGAGTCCTGGGTTTCCTGTGAAAATTTACAGTAGATAAGTTTGCTGCCGGTGTAGGCAGTGCTAACATCAGTTTGTCACTAAACTGGGCCAACTTTGACACATCAATTGTATATCAATTGTATATATCAATTGTATATCCTAATGCTGATGTACCTAGTTTTGTAGGTTACCGTGTTTATAGTCCCCATTCCAAGATAAAGCCTATCACTGTGTAACTATTCCCCTTAACACTCCCATATTTTAGCCCCTTTATGACTAATGTTAAATTATTCAAATAATTGCAATTATTTGCTCTAAATAAAACATTGATCTAAATTATATTGGCAGTCATATGTTTCAATATTTTTAGTTGTTGAATGAGGTTTGCGATAGGTTTGACTTAGGGCTATGCTTAGAGCTCAAAATGTAGAGGTAGAAAATGTTTGAGAATAATCGGTCTTAAAGCTCATTTATATGTATTTACTATTTTGCATACATTATTATATATGTATTTATTATAATACATGTATTTGCCCTGATAATGGACACAAATGTGCAGCTATACCCCTACACACTCCTATTTATGGCTCTGCCATTTTCAGCTTGTTACAAAGAGCTTTGAACCATTCACCTGAGATTACTGCCCCTCAAAGGAGCCTTAAATTTGTCACTGCAAATGTCATAATAGAATTCCTCATTCATTTTATTTAGATTTAGATTATATCTAAATGTTTGTTCTTATAACATCCTATTGTTTAAGAAGAAAATTATAAAACAACAAAGAAAGTCTGCACTGATAAAAGCTAAACAACTAGCTTTCAGCAGCTGGCATTTAGGATTTACATCAGCAGTAAATATAATACAGTGATTCAACAATATTGACATAAACAATACTAATATAAACAACATAAAAACGAATTGTACAAAAATAACAAAAGTCCAAATTACTCTAACTTGTCAAGTGAAGTCCACATTTAACACCTGAGTGCTATAACACCATGCACCAGTAATCTTCATGTGTAAATCCAGTAAAAACCTCACTTACAGAGGTATATTGCACACAGCATTTATTAGCCTGGGCCACATCAAGTTACTTCTCCTCTCCCTTTACCTCCAAAGTGGAGGAATAGTGTCTAATGAGCAGATCTCACAAGCACCAGCATATCTTAGTTACGATACCACCCATAAACACAGATAGTCTATGTGGAGAATTTGCTCATGATGTTCAATCTGGATTAATATTTGTTTTTCTTTGGCAAAATTAAAAAAAGGGGCACATTTATTTTTCTCTCATCTGTATCAGACACCCCCAACCTAAAACATATCATAAGGAGCAAGAGAAAACTATCATAGTGTAGTAAATACCAACATTGTTTTGGGTAAAGACAAGCTGGAAAAAAAAGACACTTACATTAAAGCTGCTGCTCACCAGGAGGCAGCAGCCATAGACATCAATGTGCACAACAAAATTTCACCCAACATGTTTCGACCAATAGGACATCTTCAGGGCTTGGACTTCACTAGACAACTTAGAGAAACTTGGACTTTTATTGATTTTTTTTTTTTTTATGTTGTGTATGTTAATATCGTGTCAATATTGTTAAAGCACTGCATTATATTTATTGCTGCTAAGTAGAACATTGTTAAACGTATTTAACATAATAAATCTTAAAATCCCTTTAAAAGTTAAAGCTAACTCCTCCTCATGAAGGAATTTTAGGCTCAAAGAGTTTTCAAAGTTTTCTTATGGTTAAGCTTTTTTGAATTGAGAATTAAAAGAGATGAGCAGCCATAGCTCGTTTGGCTGTACTTCTCCTGTGGATCACAGGAGTGCAGTTCGTTCCGCACACCTGTGACCACTTTTCAGAGGACAGTAGGCAGAAGTCCGCTGTCAGCTGATGTCACAGAGCAGGTCCAGGCTGGGGAAAGATTGCGACCATATGGTCGGGATCCACCCACATGCCTGGACCGGCACCCGGCTCAGCCTCTCAGCAAGCTACTGAGAGCCTGAACCGGCCGCTCCTGTCCCCTCCACAGCCCAGTGATCTAGTAAGCAGGGGAGGGGCAGAGCAGAGAACCGGAGTCCGACAGTCACCAGCTCTCTGCTCATGGAGCTGTTAGGACTGAGCGATCGGCAGTGTTTGATCGCTGAGTTCTCAGTGTTAGAGTCGGCGGGGGGCAGATGCAACATCGGACACACAAAATATGAAAAAAAAACAGAATTGTATTGGTTTGTTCTGCGGTTCTACACTTTAACAAATCTAAACAGTGTCAATGTTCTATGGTGACAGAGTGGCATATAACTGTCCAGTGACACTATTGGAAGACGGACAAGTAAGGTATAAAGTAAACCAATCAGTGTCAAGACTCTGTTGATGAAAATCCACTGGCAAATGATGTCTAAATTTCAATAAAGACGTTGGTGACCTGATAAGGTTCGTGTGCAGACCATTTTCGGATTGTGGATATTTATATATATATATATCTTTGAAGGCAGTGAGCATCTGTGGTCCAGTGACAATATCAGGGTGGACAGTGTATGGAACCCAGGTGGCAACAATGTTTGTATTAAGTAACCTTCATTTCCTGGTTTCACTTTTTTACTAAGACCTTGACTTATTTCTTATTCCCATCCTCCCTTATTAACCACTAAGTTACCCTCTTTATTCAAAGAGATTTTGGAGAGTGTGGGGCTCAGGGCGGACATCAAGAAAGCCAATGCTGCTACGATAGCTTAATTGTGCTTGCATGGTTTAGAACATTTATATATTTCTCTGAATATCTGTATAAACTAAAAACAATCATAACATGTATATGATTTTGTCCACATTACAATTAAACTCTTATCTTTATAAAGGTACAGAAGTCCTGTACCTGCTGTATGATAAACGTTGCCTCAGGGAAAGAGTCAGTGCTAGTCTGAGCCCACAGGAAGAGCATCAAGAATGGAAATAATTAGCTGCAGGGGATAGCTCTACGCTTAAGGTGAGCATTGTTTTTTTATTTAGTATGGGTAATTAAAATATTACTTCATGTAGAATCTTTAAACCGCTGAACTTGATCGGCGATCAGTGTCCTTCGTTGTCTATCTGCACTCTTACTGGAAAGAAAATAGTTATAGCAAAAAGAAAGCTATATTTATTTATGTGAAAACAACAATTTTTCTTGTAAAGCAATTTTACAGCGTGGGATGGTTCTGTACAGAGCATGGACAGATAATAAACATTCGAGCCTCAGATTATGTTGAGCCCACAGTAGCTGTGATTTATTCAAGTCACCATCTCAAATCAGAAATATAGAAAGCTAAAATAACTTTTGGATTTTGAATGTTTTAAATTACACACTGAAACCCTACTCAGTCAGAGAGATTTTGTTTGATAGCAGACAGTATTTTGAAAGCCCTAACACACAAAAGGTAATTTGCCACATAATAAAGGCAAAGTTATCATTGGTAATTCCTCCTTGAGAGGTAAAAAGAAACTGTTAAATCTACCATCTTTAAAAGATATACTAATAAAAATGAATTAATGGATAAAAGATGCACTTTATTCGCAATCCCCTCTGTAACAAAAGCTGGAAACCTACTTACACATTCATAAATTCCTTTCATCACTCTTCTAGATTAGACACTTGTCAGTTACTAGAATTGAACTTTAGCCCAGGGGATAAATGCACTTTGCTTTCAAAAAATGCTAAAAATAAAGGGGCAAAGCAACCTAAGGGTGATTATTTATTTCCTTTAATGTTTAATGAATAACAATTTTAGAATATAACTGTGATAAGGGCCATTTATTTGTACCCAACCATATCGTATAGCTCTAAATAACCACACCATGCCATTAACAGTAAGATAAACTGTATATGGCCAGTGTGTGTTCATGCCCCCTCATTGCATAAGGAGTTCTGAATTAGCAAAAAAAAAAAAAAACTTCTATGAAGTAATAGAAGATTCAACTGTGCTGTAAATTAGCAAATGATTGCTGAAGTAACTTACGCAGACACAGTCAGCTTTATTGAAGAAAAAAATGTTGATGAGTTTAGAAATTAAGAAATGTTGCAATTCAATAACATAATTGGTGACCTTTCCCTGTTAAAGCAATGGCGCTAAACCAGTGCAATTATCAAAATATAATGGCTAAATTATACTATTACTAAAGTATATTTAACCACTAGGCGCCCGCGCTACAGCCAAAAGACGACTACAGCGCAGCGCCCAATTGCCGGGAGGGCATCCCTGGACATCCTCCTGTTTACTTCCCCGATGCACGCCGCCGCAGGTGCGCATCAGGGAAATTCTGTGTTGGCCGTGTCCCTTGGACACAGCCAATCACAGATCGGGCTAAATGGTAGACATGTGCAATTTGTTTAGTTACGAATTAGTTTTCCGTTCAAATTCGTTATATTCGTTCATTCGTTATCGTACGAATGAACGAATGGTTTACTAAAAATTCTAACGAATAACGAACTATCGAAAAGAACGAATATGGAAAAACAACGAAAATACGAAATAATTAAATTAGAAACAACGAAACTACGAAAGAATGAAAATCCGAAAACAGAAACAACGAAAATACCGAACAAAGATTCAAAAACAACGAAAATCAAAATGAACGAAAAAAATCGAAATTACGAATATTCGGAAAAAGGAAATCAAAACAACGAAAATACGAAATAACAAAAATTCTGCTGATCGAGAATTCGAAAGAACGAATATTAGTTCTGATTCTGAAATATTCCATCCAGAGTCCAGATAGGGTGTGGTTGGGTCGGAGGCACTGTTTTGGTGGATTTTTGAGTTAAGTTCTGACTTGTGAGAGAGAAGTTCTTTGTTTCTTAAACATGTAAATAGCATACACATTACATAAAATTATGAATTATGCTCTGATTACGAATCTACGAAAACAATGTTACGAAAGTATGAATAAATCAATCTTACGAAAGTACCAATGTAGCTAAATCTACGAAAATACGAATTTCGAATCAACAAAAATTAGATTAACGGAAATACAAATCTTTTTAAATCAACGAAAATATAGCTCTTCCGAAAATCCGAATGCGTCCGAATACGAAATATAACGAAAATACGAAAATACGAATTTCGAATAAACAAAAATTAGACTAACAGAAAAACTAATCAACGAAAAAATAACTCTTACGAAAATACGAACGAGTCCGAATACGAACACCGACGACTTACGAAATTACGAATCGTTACGAATAAACGGAAACGAACAGAAACTAAATGAAACTAAACAAATTTTTCTATTGTGCACATGTCTACTAAATGGCCAATCACAGCGGCCCTTTAGCACTCGATCTGAGTATCCAATGAGAGATGATCTCATATGTAAACATATGAGATCATCTCTCATCGCCGGCTCTCCCTCCTCACACAGAGACCGCGTGTGAGGAGGGAGAGCGACCTGCAGCTGCAGCGTCAGTGAGTGTACACAAAAAAATATTAAAATACAGTGCCCACAGTACCTGTCAGTGCCATCTGTCCCCAGTACCACCTGTCAGTGCCATCTGTCCCCAGTGCCACTTATCAATGCCAACTGTCCTCAGTGCCACGTATAAGTGTCATCTGTCATCAGTGCCACATCAGTGTCATGTGTCATCAGTGCCACGTATTAGTGCCATCTGTTATCAGTGCCACGTATTAGTGCCATCTGTTATCAGTGCCACGTATTAGTGCCATCTGTCATCAGTGCCACATCAGTGTCACGTGTCATCAGTGCCACATATTAGTGCCATATGTCATCAGTGCCACGTATTAGTGCCATCTGTCATCAGTGTCAGGTGTCATCAGTGCCACGTATCAGTGCTATCTGTCATCAGTGCCACCTGTCAGTGTTATGTGACATCTGTTATCAGTGTCACGTGTCATCAGTGCCATGTATTATTGCCATCTGTCACCAGTGCCACGTATTAGTGCCATCTGTCATCAGTACCCCATATTAGTGCCACCTGTCATTAGTGCCATATATTAGTGCCATCTGAGAAAGCTCTATTTGTATGAAAAAAAGGACAAAAAATGTATTTGGGTACAGTATTACATGACTGAGTAATTGTCATTCAAAGTGTGAGAGCACTGAAAGCTGAAAATTGGTCTGGTCACGAGGGGGGTTTAAATGCCTAGTTGTCAAGTGGTTAAATCCAACCAATAACATTTCATATAGGTTCTAACATGTTCATGTCATTTTCAAAGTCAATTATTTTAAATCTCCTGCCTTCTTTAAAATAATGCCTGCCATGAAGGTCCTTGTTCAGGTACTTCCTGTTTTTATGGTGATAACTCTCTGTCCCCATACTCTAATTGTGCTTTTTCATTGTTAGTCTGTCACATGGTCTCCTGATGGAGGGTACAAATGGCCATTCAATGCACATTATGCAGGCATGGTCTACTGTTGTCACCATCAGGAAACCCACCTTGAAATATGCTATGCACCCACCTGGACTGCATGCATTATTCGGGGAGCGACAAAAAAAGAGTCTACAGGAGATCAGCAGCTCTGAAATGCAACAAAGGATGTTGAAACCATTTGTTTTTTTTTACTTAAATGATCTAGTCTTTCTGTTTTGCATAGAGTGGGTTGAAAGCTTCCTCAAAAATGTAAACTCAAGTAAATATTTGCCGTTTTGAAATATGTAAATAATATAACAGCTACACAGGGACAAGTGCCCAGATAGCATGGATAACTTGCCACAAATTTGTGCCAGTTTTGAATTGTAAGTCTTGTTAACTTGCTGCACATTTCCACTGTATACTTCAGAGAACTTAAAGCACAAGTTCTAGTTGACACTTTTACAATTTGTAGAAAATTTGCGTGGCAAGTCTCTAGCAAAAGCAAAGTTGTAGTGGAGAGTCTACAGCAAGAACTCTGCAAGTCACAGTGACCCCTGTGGTGGGATGACTATTGCACAACATAACTGAACCAGAACTTGCAGCATACTTGCAGAATGTTAGAAAAGAAAGTTGATCTGGAGTCATGCAATGCGAACTTGCTGCAAATATGCAACAAACATGTGAAGCCTGGCAAGTCTAGCAATAGCTTAGCAAGTCATTTTCAAAATGTAATACATAAAATAAATTATAAATGTTTAAAAAATGTAAAGGGTCCGCATTCCCTCGTACTGCACGCATATGTAAATGGTGATTGCGCTACTCATGTGAGTTATCAGGGCTAACTTCAGAGTGAGAGCAATATTGTGCAACATAACAAATGTCAACAACCACAACCATTTTATTCTCCAGGGCCTAAAAAATATATACAGTATAAAGTTTGGAGGTTCTAAGTACATTCCAACAAAACAATGCTGATTTTTACACATATGAAAGAAATGTAAGAATGTACCAAGGCTGGGAGTAGTTAAGTTCATCCTCATAAATGCAGTTATTTCATTTTTTAATATTCACAACTGACAAAGATAATTAACAATTTAAGGATTAATGCCTAACACATTAGACAACTAAATGTTGTATGTTTATGTTTTTTTCACTGCTTTGTTAAATTCTAAAATGATATAATTGTTACAATATGCAGTAGGTGAAATGCCATGAAAAAAAGGAATATTTTATAAATGAGGTTAGATGAAAAATATGTCAGCTGAAAAATAATAATTACATTTGTTTAGCACTTAACATTAAGTGCTAACACACTTTTAACTAATTGACTAAATACAGACTAACACTTTTTTTTCTTTTTAATTAAAAATTCTGACTTTCAGATCCTAAACTATCTTCTCTCACATTATGAGGAAAGGAGGAAAAAAGTGATAATGTATTGCATTTTGTGGTTTACAACGCAAAATCATACTTTTCCACTAGACCAGAGTTCTTCTTGTGATCCTAGTCTTAAAGAAACTGCAGTCTATTCACATAATTTGTAATAAAAACATCTTTGCCATTCTGATGCTTCCCTCCAACCACTTTGCATATTATTTTATATAGACTGTGATTCTGTACTTGCAAAATATGCTGCATAAATCTCCCTCCACTGAGTCTGGCTGCAACCATTTTAACTGTGGGCAGCTGAAGCTGCTGCCTGTTTACTTCCTGGATTCACACAGACACACAGAGGTACACCTCCAGCTCTGCAGTTATCATTGGCTCTCTTTTGACTCATCCCCTCTCTTGCATGATGATAAGCCTAAGCTTTTTACCATACAAAAAACAGGAAGTGGGCTGTATAAGGTATTTACTGCCAGAAAAAAAATGTTTTACTATCCAAAGTTAACCACCTCAATACAGTGCACTTACACCCCCTTCCTGCCCAGACCAATTTTCAGCTTTCAGTGCTCTCACAGTTTGAATGACAATTACTTAGTAGTCATGCAATACTGTACCCATATGAAATTTGCATCCTTTTTTTCACACCAATAGAGCTTTCTTTTGGTGGTATTTAATCACTAGTGGGTTTTTTATTTTTTGTGCTATAAATAAAAAAGTCCGTAAATTTTGTGAAAAAAAAATGCCTTTTTGTTGTTTCTGTCATAAAATTTTGCAAATTAGTAATTTTTCTTCATAAATTTTGGCCAACATTTATACTGGTACATATCTTTGGTAAAAATAACCCAAATAAGTGTACAAACTATGGTGCCAATCACTGAAAATTGATCACATCTGATCACACCAGATGTACTGAAGGCCTATCTCATTTCTTGAGACACTTACAAGTCAGGAAAGTACAAATACCCCCCAAATGACCCCTTTTTAGAAAGAAGACATTCCAAGGTATTAAGTAAGTAGCATTGTGAGTTTTTTTAAGTTGTAATTTTTTCCCACGATTATTTGCAGAATTCATTTTTACAAAATTGTCAGATTAACAGGTTATTTCTCTCACAGAGCATATGCATACAACAAATTACACCCCAAAATACATTCTGCTACTTTTCCCGAGTATGGCAATACCACATGTGTGAGACTTTTACACAGCCTGGTCACATACAGAGGCCTAACATCCAAGTAGCACCATCATAAATGACATATATAATTTCCTGACAACCTATCATTTTTGAAGGCCCTTCATATTTCTAACACATAGCATGTACATACCAAAAATTACAATCCAAAATAAATTCTATTGCGGAAAGGGTAAAAAAAAAGCATTACCTGTGCTTTTAGTAGTCTCCACAGGGGAGCGCACTGGTCCAGGCAGCAAGCAGGGATGTGCTTAGCAACAGCAATAGTAATTATCCAGGAAGCAGGTAGGAAGATTGTCTATAGTCAGCACAAGGATATTGTCAGAGGCAGAGACATCCAGCACAGCCATAATATTGGTCCTGGTACACTGTTACTTGCAGACACTCATTGTACCGCTCTCCAACCCTTCATAAACATACTGCCTCTTGCTACAGCTAATTATTTGCATAGTCCAGGTAGCGTTGTGGTCCATTCAGGCATGATGGCAGTAAGTCAGCAGCAGGCTGAGGGCCACAATCAGGTAAGACCTGTGCACAGGGGCACAGGGGTAGAGGCTTTGACTCACCCAAATCTCTATGAAGCCTCCGGACTCCAGGCCCTAATCTGGAAATTCCGAAACCCGGAGAAAACAAAAAAAAATAGTTTTCTCCATCCGGAAAAACAATTCTGGAGCCCCTCACATATGTGAGACCCCTGTGTACTACAGTAGCAGGGCAACAGATCAGTCCAAGCGGTAGGCAAAAGCATAGTCCATAAAACAGGCCAGGGTCAGTTTAGTGCAAGTAGTTCAAGCAGTAGGCAGTAGCATAGTTGAGAAAACAGGCCAGGGTCAGTTCACATGGAGGCAGTCCAAACGGTAGGCAGAGGCATAGTCACAAAACAGGCCAGGGTCAGTTCACGTGGAAGCAGTCCAAACGGTAGGCAGAGGCATAGTCAAAAAACAGGCCAGGGTCAGTTCACGTGGAAGGCAATGGCATGGTTATTTGGGGAAGCATGGAAAATGGTCAGCACAGATGATGAAATGGGGAAATGGTTAAAAATATGGGCTAATATTTTAGGGATGTATGATAAAGTTGGAAGCATTCACCAATGCAAAGGCCAGGTTGGGAGGGACACTGGGGACAATGGCAGCTGGTATCTTTTCGAAATCCTCTTTTGGTGCACACGCGCCTTTTTTTTTGCCGTCTTTGGCCTGCTTCAGATGGTGGAATGTTGAAGGGGAAGTGGCGCTCATGAAGTCGGCAAACAGCCTCAGAGCCAAGGTCTTCTGGGGGGGGGGGTCTTTGGTGATAGATGAGGGATGTTACAACTTCTTCTATGAATTGTAGGAAGGGGCAGGGCTTTCTGTGGATTTGGTGTAGACTACATAAAAATTATAAGCGGCCAAATGGATGAGATAAATTGCTACCTTCTTGTACCAGAATCGGGACCTCCTTATCAACAAATAGGGCTGAATCATTTGATCATTGAAATCCACCCCCCCCATGTAGAGATTATAATCTTGGACACATACTGGCTTTTTGATGGGACCTCATCTTCTTTGAACCTCAATTGTAGTGTCGTCATGGATGGTGGACATCATGTGCACGTCCCTTTTATCCTTCCACCTCAAGGCCAGCACTTCATTGCATCTATATGCTGCTCTTTCCCCCCTTCGCAGCTTTTTGTTTGCTAGAGATTGTGGGAAGCCCTTCCTATTTTTTCTGGAAGGTCCGCAGGCCAGGGTTTTTGCAAGGTATAAGTGTTTGAAAAGGGGCAGGCTGGTGTAGAAGTTGTCAAGGTATATGTGACATCCTTTGTTCAGAAGTGGGTATGCCAGGTCCCATACGATCTTTGCAGTTGTGCCAATGTAGTCCAGGCACTCAGGGGGTTGGAGCTGGGAATCTCTTCCTTCATATATGCGGAACGCATACAGATATCCCGTGGCTCTCTCACGGAGCTTGTATAATTTTACTTTTGCTTGGAATATATATTGCTTTATTCCTAGCCGGCCTGAAAAGGGTACTAGGGACTCATCGACACATATATTCTGTTCGGGGACATAGAGTTCTGCAAATTGTTGGGAAAAGAAATTTATCAGCGGGCGAAGTTTATATAATTTGTCATAATTTGGATGATTGCGGGGAGGGCACTGGGTGTTGTCACTAAAATTAAGAAAACGCATTAACATTTCGTATCGGCACCTGGCCATTACGGCAGAATAAATGGGCATGCGGTGAATGGGGTTGGTGGACCAATAGGCATGTCTTTCCTTTTTTTTTGTAAGCATGTTTAGGGTGAGGCCCATAAACAATTTGAACTCCTCCAAATTCAGATCAGGGCATATGATGATTGGGGGTTGTTGGCAATATACTGCTGGGCATATACATTTGTCTGGTTCACAATGAATTACAGCAAAATGTCGGGCAAAAACAGATGAAAGCAATCAATCTCTGAGAAATTGGGTGTTGGCCTGCACACCTGGCTGTGCTGTGGCCGAGATACGGGGCCCCAAAATCGGTTCGGAAAACGACTTTGGGGCCCCGTATCTCGGGGCCACTTGGTGATAGGAACCCCATCTTTGGACATGTAGTAGTGATAGTTCCACTGGGTTTGCATACCAAATGGTGTTCCTAGCACTAAGTGGCCCCGAGATCGGTCAACTGTGTCCATCTGCAGCAATGTCATTTCGGGTCCAGAGACCCCAAATTGTCTGCAGCTAGGGGGCATCTAGGAACCCTTAACTACCAAGTTTGAAGTTCGGGGGACTTTCGGCTGCAAATGGGCACAGAGAGGCTGCAAATGGGCATTGTTGACCTTCTTTTCCACTTACAGTAGCTGCGCATTTCTCACCCTAGGATTATACTCGAGTCAACACGTTTTCCCAGTTTTTTGTGGTAAAATTAGGTGCCTCGGCTTATATTCGAGTCGGCTTATACTCGAGTATATACAGTAAATCATCATGTTTTTATTATGTTTTGTCAAATAAATACATTTGTTATACTTTAACCACTCTAATACTTTTTGTATAGATATTAATGCCTTAAAAGTCTGTTTGGGGGTACTATTTTGGTTTATAACTACCACCTCAATCAGCCACAGAACCTGTGCAATCAATACATGCTAATCTCCAAATGGATAAGGTGGCAACCCCATAGACAGTGAATCTTATAACCAGCGAAGCCTGTGTCGAGTGATATCGGACAACGACCGACAGCGGCTCGGAGGCTTTGATCTATGAACGAATCATATGTTTGTGGATGGGATGACAAACAAGTCAGGGGGAATCTACTAATCTACTACTCATGTGCCGAATGATGACGGGACACAACCCACAACAACTCGGAGTCATCTAAGTACGAAAGGGATGCGGGCTAGAAAACATTATAAATCGTAACATTGCATACGATACAACAGGAACAACGCAACAGCGAGCGAGAATAGCCGATGAAGACCACGAACGGAGAAGCCACCACACTCTTGTAATCTAACTCACAGACTTACGAACGCGAAGTGAGAGAGAGTCAGCCTAGAGACATGTAATATTGCGCACTGAAACCGACAAGGAACACAGGTGAGTGGGCTGCTTAAATACCCCCCCGGGCTCCTCCCATAAGTTCAGACCACCATAATGGCCTTCTAATATACCAAAAGAGAGAGGTCTTAAAAGATAATGGTTTTATTTTGACAGTTCCTCAGGAAGATGAGCTTGTGTCTCGTTGAAATAAAACCATTAACATGCGTTCACCTTTTAAGACCCTTGAGTGCTGCTCTCTATTTTGGCTTGTATGCCCTACAGTCTTTGCTGTGCACCAGGACCCATTTTTATCCCTGATATGTGTGCAGTGGTAACCACTGGATAGATAGAATATACATATAGCAGTTATCCCATACTCATTCACATAGGGTGGGGGGCCAGGATCTTGGGGCCCCCTTATTAAAGGGGGCTCCCGGATTCCGATAAGCCCCCCGCCCGCAGACCCCGACAACCAACAGCCAGGGTTGTCAAGAAGAGGCCCTTGTCCTCATCAACATGGGGACAAGGTGCTTTGGGGTGGGGGGGGCACACGGCCCCCCTTTCCCCAGGGCACCCCCCATGTTAAGGGCACGCGGCCTGGTACGGCTCAGGTGGGGGGGGGCACTCGCTCGTTCCCACCCCCTTTTCTGGTCGGCTGGGCTGCGTGCTAGGACAAGGGTATGAGATGGATTTGGGGGGGACCCCCATGCCGTTTTTTCGGGTAGGGATTCCCCTTTAAATCCATACCAGGTGACGGGGTTAGCGCGGCGGCATTCACTGTCTTCACTAGTCCCGTCTACCTGCAATCAATTTCTAAATGAACAAACTTTCCTCCGTGTGTGGGGCAAGTCCGTTCATTTCAAAAGTCCTGTGGACTAGCACACAGACCGCGGGATTGTCCGCCGGACTGCCGAGTCCAGTGGACAATTTTAAGTCTGAACTTAAAACTTAGTCCGCCGGACTTTTGGGAGGAAAAAGTCCGCCGGCGCCCACACACGGGCAGTTTGCCCGGCGGACTCCCGCAGGAAAGTCTGCTCGTGTGTACGCGGCCTTACATGTACTGTGATGGTGTCACAGATAAAACATTCCATAATTCTATTTAAAAGCAAAGAAAAGGAGAGCTGTGTCTCATAGAAAGCTCTTAATAACCCCGCAGAAGTTAATCTTCTCTGTGCTGGAAACAGGATCGAGAAGGCAGAGATGATGGGCTCCAGCCCTCCCAAAAGAAACCTCATGGAGAGGGCAGACAAGAGCACTGAGGCCACAGAGATTGAAAGGGCAGCCTAAAAGTAAAAATAAACATAGAGAGTAATATTAAATGTGCATGCCCTATTAGTTAGGACTAAAAAGTGTAGAACGTACCAGAAAGTTGCTACCTGAGTAATACGTTGGTCCAAGATAGGGACAAAAAGTGTTCCTAATGGTCATGTAAGCTTCCAATATCTATATACTAGACAATGATTAATTGAATAATCATCTACACTCATGTAGCAGCTAAGTGTAATATAGAGTATCCATATAGTAATCAATATATATAGACAGGCGTTTTTTAATTATTGTAATTATGTAATTATTGAAACAATCGTTCAGAAGTTTAATTTACAGTGGTGTGAAAAAGTGTTTGCCCCCTTCCTCATTTCCTGTTCCTTTGCATGTTTGTCACACTTAAGGGTTTCGGAACATCAAACCAATTTAAACAATAGTCAAGGACAACACAAGTAAACACAAAATGCAATTTGTAAATGAAGGTGTTTATTATTAAAGGTGAAAAAAAATCCAAACCATCATGGCCCTGTGTGAAAAAGTGATTGCCCCCTAAACCTAATAACTGGTTGGGCCACCCTTAGCAGCAACAACTGCAACCTAGCGTTTGCGATAACGTGCAATGAGGCTTTTACAGCGTCCTGGAGGAATTTTGGCCCACTCATCTTTGCAGAATTGTCCTAATTCAGTTACATTAGAGGGTTTTCGAGCATGAACGGCCTTTTTAAGGTCATACCACAACATCTCAATAGGATTCAGGTCAGGACTTTGGCTAGGCCACTCCAAAGTCTTCATTTTGTTTTTCTTCAGCCATTCGGTGGTGGACTTGCTGGTGTGTTTAGGATCATTGTCCTGCTGCAGAACCCAAGTTCGTTTCAGCTTGAGTACACGAACAGATGGTCGGACATTCTCCTTCAGGATCTCTTGGTAGACAGCAGAATTCATAGTTCCTTTTATCACGGCAAGTCTTCCAGGTCCTGAAGCAGCAAAACAGCCCCAGACCATCACACTACCACCACCATATTTTACTGTTGGTATAATGTTCTTTTTCTGAAATGCAGTGTTCCTTCTACGCCAGATATACTTGGACACACACCTTCCAAAGAGTTCCACTTTTGTCTCATCGGTCCACAGAATGTTGTCCCAAAAGTCTTGGGGATCATCAAGATGTGTTGTGGAGAAATTGAGACGAGCTTTGATGTTCTTTTTGCTCAGCAGTGGTTTTCTCCTTGGAACTCTGCCATGCAGGCCATTTTTGCCCAGTCTTTTCCTGATGGTGGAGGCATGAACGCTGACCTTAACTGAGGCAAGTGAGGCCTGCAGTTCCTTGGACGTTGTTGTGGGGTCTTTTGTGACCTCTTGGATGAGTCGTCGCTGCGCTCTTGGGGTAATTTTGGGCGGCCGGACACTCCTGGGAAGGTTCACCACTGTTCCATGTCTTCGCCATTTGTGGATAATGGCTCTCACTGTGGTTCGCTGGATTCCCAAAGCTTTGGAAATGGCTTTATAACCCTTTCCAGACTGATAGATCTCAATTACTTTCTTTCTCAATTGTTCCTGAATTTCTTTGGGTCTCGGCATGATGTGTAGCTTTTAAGGATCTTCTGGTGGACCTTACTGTGTCAAGCAGCTCCTATTTAAGTGATGCCTTGATGGTGAACAGGTGTGGCAATAATCAGGCCTGGGTGTGGCTAGAGAAATTGAACTCAGGTGTGGACAACCACAGTTATAGTATGTTTTAACAAGGGGGGCAATCACTTTTTCACACAGGGCCAAGATGGTTTGGATTTTTTTTCACCTTTAATAATAAACACCTTCATTTACAAATTGCATTTTGTGTTTACTTGTGTTGTCCTTGACTATTGTTTAAATTGGTTTGATGTTCCGAAACACTTAAGTGTGACAAACATGCAAAGGAACAGGAAATGAGGAAGGGGGCAAACACTTTTTCACACCACTGTAAATCATTAACTAGAGAGGGATTATGAGAGCACACAGCGTCCTGACATCCAGCTACTATAGAGCGGATGCCATTACTGTGCTGCCGTGTGTGTTATAACTAGTTGATAATTGAGTAATTAGCATAGCCGACTGCTGTCAGCTGCGTCACACTGTGAGGATGCCCTCCCTTGGCCTCCTGAGCTGCCTGTGCTGTCATGTACAGCATCATGTACACATCAAAGTGTATTTAATACAAAAACATGATATCTCTTACAATAATATATTTACTTTTTGAAATAATATTAATTGACATTGTATGTCTTTCATAACATTATAGATGCACATGTATGTTTCCTGAAGAACACCCTTGAAGAAAAAATTTAAATTGAAATGCGTCGAGTGAAGGATCATATTTAATCATGTGCTGTAGCATTGGTGTCTCTATATGCAGATTCATATACATTCAAACAATCTTTTTTCTTACCGTATATACTTGAGTATAAGCCGAGTTTTTCAGCACATTTTTTTGTGCTGAAAATGCCCCCCTCGGCTTATACTTGAGTCAAGCACTTTTCTGCAGCAGAGAATGACATTTTCCGACCCGAATTTGGTGCCCTGTATCTCGGGGCCACTTGATGCTAGGAACCCCATTTGGTATGCAAACCCAGTGGAACTATCACTACAACATATGCAAAGATGGGGTTCCTAGCACCAAGTGGCCCCGAGATGCGGGGCCCCAAAATCGGTTCGGAAAATGTCATTCTCTGCTGCAAAAAAGTGCTTGACATTTTTCAAACCGACTTTGGGGCCCCGTATCTCGGGGCCACTTGGTGATAGGAACCCCATCTTTGGACATGTAGTAGTGATAGTTCCACTGGGTTTGCATACCAAATGGTGTTCCTAGCACTAAGTGGCCCCGAGATCGGTCAACTGTGTCCATCTGCAGCAATGTCATTTCGGGTCCAGAGACCCCAAATTGTCTGCAGCTAGGGGGCATCTAGGAACCCTTAACTACCAAGTTTGAAGTTTGGGGGACTTTCGGCTGCAAATGGGCACAGAGAGGCTGCAAATGGGCATTGTTGACCTTCTTTTCCACTTACAGTAGCTGCGCATTTCTCACCCTAGGATTATACTCGAGTCAATACGTTTTCCCAGTTTTTTGTGGTAAAATTAGGTGCCTCGGCTTATATTCGGGTCGGCTTATACTCGAGTATATACAGTAAATCATCATGTTTTTAATATGTTTTGTCAAATAAATACATTTGTTATACTTTAACCACTCTAATACTTTTTGTATAGATATTAATGCCTTAAAAGTCTGTTTGGGGGTACTATTTTGGTTTATAATTACCACCTCAATCAGCCACAGAACCTGTGCAATCAATACATGCTAATCTCCAAATGGATAAGGTGGCAACCCCATAGACAGTGAATCTTATAACCAGCGAAGCCTGTGTCGAGTGATATCGGACAGCAACCGACAGCGGCTCGGAGGCTTTGATCTATGAACGAATCATATTGGAGATTAGGGACTGTCTATGGTACAAACGCAAAAGAAGCAGTTTCATAAAGATATGATAAAATTGCTTGTTTTATTAACATATAAAAAAGAAAAACAATACAATATTAGACTCCATGTACAACGGTATATGAGTCATAGGGTTCAAAGGTACTACATACAGTTCCTACTAGGACACCTATATTATCATACAATCAAAGTGCATAGGTCATGATACTTGTCCGATCGCTCGACATGTTTCGCCTAAATAGGCTTCATCAGGAGACAAGGATAAAGTATATTTGCAGATGGACGAGGATTTTGGAAATATTTTCGTATTCTATGGTATGTATACAAAACAATATATTGGTTAATGTTATACAGAGCAGTTAATAATCATTAAAACATTATATATGCTGCATAGAGTGTGCGGTGGCAGGAATGTCTAGTGAAGTCAATTTACACATGCATGATTCCCTACCTCCAATATCATAGGGGTCATGAACATGGCCAGGCTTCCAAGGATTGGTGCCGATGGTCTCACTGGAACACCCCCCAGGTAGGGATTTGCACAAGGCTATACCCAGCGGACGCCACCAGAACTCGTGGCTGGGGAGTTGTAGGGGGAGAGAGAAATCCTATTCCTTTTCCAATAAAGTGTTTATAGGGCCTGTGAGGTACAAAGGTACTTATTAACCACAATTATGTTAAAACAAACTCTAATTATTCGTGAAGTAGGAAAGTAATATGACCGTGCCCAATGTCAGTTGTCAGGCTTTACCTACCTCTACGGGAGCTTGTGAAGATTTGTATTTGTGAGAGGCTCGGGTCAAACAACCCCCCAAAAAAGAAAAACGATAATGGGGGGAAGAGAACGGGAACTACTAGGTCTTTGTTTTAGGTGCTTGTCCACCAGACCAAGGCAATTTTCTGAAAGATAACAAAACAAAAAGAAAGAGACCCCAATAAAAGTGCATAGGAACTATATCCAATACATTTTATGGATCCCCAAAAGAAAGGGATTGTAGTCCCCTACCTTATAATGGAATATATATGGCATCAGAACATGTCATATTTAATGGCTGGTCAGCCCATATACTGCCTCTCAACAGGGGCTAGGTATGTCATCCAATGCCTATAAAGAGGGTATTTAGAATAAGTACAATAGTTCCATAAATTCAAAGTTACAGTGGACAAAATGTCCACCATTTAAAAAAGTTAAAAGGGTTAAATTGAATCAGTCTACCTGTTTAGGTCGTTCCCAAAGCGTCCCGAGCCTCACGTCCACCTCAGTCTGACACAGCGTCAGACTGGGTTTAAATAGTCTCCCCCCGTGGCGCCAAAAGCGCACGGCGTGTGACGTCACGCCGTGCTGACGTCACGCGGACGCAGTACAGAGGCCGGCCGGCGCTCGATCCAAACCATGTGACCGGAGTGTTCCTATGAGGAACTCCTTCCGGAGCACAGTTCAGCTGGGATTGCCCAAACACGCCCTGCTGACAGCAGCCGTACTGTTCTGTCAAATGCAGGGCGTGATGGGGTCCCTGCAGATGGAAATTTAGAACTTGGTGGCCGGATCGGTACTGCCGGTCGATCCCTGACCCGGAAGCGTGGCGGGCAGAGGACCACCCTAGGGTGGACATAAACACACGCCACGCATCCGGAGCGGTCCATACAATTCCCCAAAACCCTGGGGCGATCGCCATATAGGGTATTCCCCGTGCATTGTCCCCAGGGGCCTGTGCCAGTGCAAAATCCACCGAGACCAATCAAGACTTGAAAAAGAAGAAAATTAAGAAAAAAGATAAAGGAAAAGAATAGAGAAATGGGGAAGACACCCTGCAAGCACACACTCAATGCAGCACATGCTTGTTATCATTTTTATTAGATCATTATTAAACACATCATTTTTACATCTCAGAATAAGCAATAAAGATATTAGGTAAACAATTTCACCCCCACACAGGGGGGGAATATTACATGAACAACTCGTTTCAGCACACACGAATTAAGGCTAGATCCAGGTCATGTGCGGCCCACGCATCAAACCCAACGATGCTCAAATTCTGGTGCTGACAAAGAGAGGGAGGAAGGATGGGAAGGGAAAAGGCGGGGAAAGGGGGCGGGGAGGAGGGAGGGAAGGAAAAAGGGGTGAAGGGACTACAGCCGCTGAGGAAACGAAAAACTGAAGGTGAGGCATAAGAAACCACACATTATAAGAAAGGTTTGAAACTGATTCCTTCGTTGAGGCCCGGATACCGGGTAGCCTTCAACAAATAGATCCATCTAGTTTCGATCTGTAAGAGTTTCTTGTCTAGGTCACCCCCCCGTTCCTGTTGGGGGAGGTGCTCAAGACTATAGAAACCAATATATTTAAGATCAAAATTGTGATATAGGCCTACATGGCGGCTGATTGGTGTCTCCATTTTGCGTTTACATATTAGTGATACATGATCTCTCATGCGACAAAATAGGGGGCGTTTTGTTTTTCCCACATAGAATGCTCCGCATAGGCATTTCATCAGGTATACTGATCCTACTGATTGGCAGTTAGTGCGATGTTTTGGAGTCCATGTTCTACCATCTGGCAAATCTATATTTTTGCCCTCCAGAATGAAGCGGCAAAATCTACATTTGCCACATTTATATGTACCTGGGACTTGTTTTTTACTGTTCTGATTACTCGAATAGTGACTGCTTACTAAAGTGTCGCGTAATGAACGTGACCTCTTGTATGTAATCTCTGGATATGGTTTAATATATTTGGATATTTTTTCATCAGTAGACAGTAAATACCAGAATTTTTTATATATGTTGCGTACCTTCCTATGTTGTCGGTTGTATTTAGTAACAACTCGTGTACTTTCCTGGGTCTTAACCCGTCTGGGTTTATATAATAAGAGTTGTCTATTCATGTCCACTACCTGATTGTAGGCTTTCCTAAGGCATGTTTTGCTATATCCTCGCAATAGGAGGCGTTCGTGCAAAAGGTTCGCCTCTCGTTGAAAGTCATCGAGATGCGTACAATTTCGCTTTATCCTTAGAAATTGGCTGTAGGGGATGCTTTTAATTAATTTCTCAGGATGAGAGCTGCTGGCATGCAGCATACTATTGCCTGCTGAGGCTTTTCTATAGAGGGTAGAGCACAATGTTCCTTTCTCATCAATAAAGAGTTCAACGTCCAAAAAAGTAATCCTTTTCTGGTCGTAATTAAAAGTAAATTTTAGGTTATATTCATTAATTTGTAATTCGTCCAGAAATACAATAAGGTCCTCCTTCGATCCCGACCATATCATGAGGACGTCATCAATGTAACGGCTCCATGATAAGATTTGACCAATCGACAGGCTTTTACTTTCATCAGAGAATAGGTCTCGCTCCCATCCCCCCAGGTACAGGTTCGCATATGAGGGCGCGCACTTTGCCCCCATAGCGACCCCCTGCACCTGGAGGTAATGGGAGCGTTTAAACACAAATATGTTATGCATCAACACGAAGCTAAGTAGCTCCAATACAAACTCATTGTATTTCCATGAGTCAATATCTCTTTCTGTCAAAAATTCCCCTATCACCTCGATACCCCTTTTGTGTGGGATCGAGTTATAGAGGGCTTCTATGTCAATGGCTACAAGCCATGCATTTGCGGGGATCTGTAATCCATCTGTGCTTTTCAGAAGTTCTATAGTATCTTTTACATATGAGAATAAACATTTTACATGCGGATACAAATACTCATCAACCAATTGGCTGGCTTTTTCTGTCAGAGACCCGCACCCTGAAATTATGGGGCGGCCTGGTGGCGATGTCAGACTCTTATGTACCTTGGGCAAGGCATAAAAGGTAGGAGTGGTAAATGAGGTCATGTCTAAAAAATCATAAGTTTTAGCGTCTATAGTGCCATTTATGCGGGCCTTCATTATTATGTTTCTATATTTATTCATGTAATAATTTACATGTGAGGCTGGTACCGATCTGTACCAAGTTTTATTTGATATTATGTCTAAGCACATTTTTTCATAGTTCTCTGCGTCTAAGATGACCAAATTCCCACCCTTGTCAGATGGTTTGATTATGATATTGCTATTTGTTTTCAAGGTTTTCAATGCCTCTTTGAGTTCCTTCGGCAGGTTGGTTTGAGATCCAGTCTGCCAATTAGTAGATTCTATTTCCTTTGTGACCTGTATGACAAAGGCCCAAATATTGGAATTCCCCTGTAGGACAGGAAATGATTTTGATTTAGGTTTGTACGTTTTAGGGTTGCCAAAGTTTTGAGCACCAGAAGCCGATGGATCCGTAGGGCGTGGGCAAGAGGGAGGAAAAGTCACCCCCTGTTGGATAATGGGGGTAACGGAGGGACCGGTAAATGTCCAGCCCTCCTCCTCCGGGTTGCTCTCGTCCCACAGATCCATCAGGTCCTGTAGTGCCCTTAGGTCCTCAAAAGTGACTCCTTCTATATTGGCGTTATTCTGTTCGCCAATAGGGGCATCAAGTGATGTTTTATCATAGATAACTTTATACATCAGGCGTCGTGCGAAGAGGTGAAGATCTTTCACCAATTCGAACTTGTCTGCATTTTCATCTGGACAGAAAGTAAGACCCAACTGCAATACCTTAGTCTCATTGTCTGAGAGAGGGTAGGAAGACAAATTAATGATATCGAACTTGTCCCGACTCGCCAAAACTGGGGAGCCGGGACACGTTATTTTAAAGGCTGACTAGTTTTTTTCATTGGAGTGGTTAATGGTAAAGTACGTTTACGGTCACTCGTATTACTGGAAAAAATTGGAGCTGTTTTCACCTCCACATGGGGGTCCAGATTTGTCCCTCCACATGCTTGTCCCTGTAATGGGTGACCCACCACCAGGGAAATTGAGTCAACATTCCTGGTGGGGGTAATGGGTGATACAAGAGAATGGTTCAATGTACTGTTTGACAGAGTTGTATTCAATGTAGTATTGTTTTTATTCTGTTGAGAACGTGATTTTTTGTCCTTACTGCTTACTTTGTCTGATCGTGATCGACTCTGCAAGCTAGTTTCACTCTCTTTTTTCCTTTTACGTATCGCTCCTTCATGTTGTAACTTGTCCTTCCGCAGGGCTATAGGGGCAAAGGATGTTGAAGAAGTGGATGATGTATCCAGATTGGGGATTTGTAAATCCTGATTCAAATTGCTTCTTCTCACAGGATATTTGTTTGTTTGGTTCCATTTATACGCCTGTTCATAAGTATACGCTTTTTTATCACGTTGATATTTATTTTCCTTCGTTTTAATTAAGTTTGTTGCATACTTTGTTAGGTGATCCCTAAGATTTTTGTCTTTCTCTAGAAAACAAGTATGGGATCCCAAGTCGGCATGTTCCTCCTGCCATCTAAGGATCTCGAGATCTAATTCCGCAATGTCTTTATCATATTGTTCACTTAGAATTTGCATCATTTGCAAAGAACATGTTTGCAAGTTCTCCTCCCACATGTTTTCCCACACGAGTTGTTACTAAATACAACCGACAACATAGGAAGGTACGCAACATATATAAAAAATTCTGGTATTTACTGTCTACTGATGAAAAAATATCCAAATATATTAAACCATATCCAGAGATTACATACAAGAGGTCACGTTCATTACGCGACACTTTAGTAAGCAGTCACTATTCGAGTAATCAGAACAGTAAAAAACAAGTCCCAGGTACATATAAATGTGGCAAATGTAGATTTTGCCGCTTCATTCTGGAGGGCAAAAATATAGATTTGCCAGATGGTAGAACATGGACTCCAAAACATTGCACTAACTGCCAATCAGTAGGATCAGTATACCTGATGAAATGCGGAGCATTCTATGTGGGAAAAACAAAACGCCCCCTATTTTGTCGCATGAGAGATCATGTATCACTAATATGTAAACGCAAAATGGAGACACCAATCAGCCGCCATGTAGGCCTATATCACAATTTTGATCTTAAATATATTGGTTTCTATAGTCTTGAGCACCTCCCCCAACAGGAACGGGGGGGTGACCTAGACAAGAAACTCTTACAGATCGAAACTAGATGGATCTATTTGTTGAAGGCTACCCGGTATCCGGGCCTCAACGAAGGAATCAGTTTCAAACCTTTCTTATAATGTGTGGTTTCTTATGCCTCACCTTCAGTTTTTAGTTTCCTCAGCGGCTGTAGTCCCTTCACCCCTTTTTCCTTCCCTCCCTCCTCCCCGCCCCCTTTCCCCGCCTTTTCCCTTCCCATCCTTCCTCCCTCTCTTTGTCAGCACCAGAATTTGAGCATCGTTGGGTTTGATGCGTGGGCCGCACATGACCTGGATCTAGCCTTAATTCGTGTGTGCTGAAACGAGTTGTTCATGTAATATTCCCTCCCCTGTGTGGGGGTGAAATTGTTTACCTAATATCTTTATTGCTTATTCTGAGATGTAAAAATTATGTGTTTAATAATGATCTAATAAAAATGATAACAAGCATGTGCTGCATTGAGTGTGTGCTTGCAGGGTGTCTTCCCCATTTCTCTATTCTTTTCCTTTATCTTTTTTCTTAATTTTCTTCTTTTTCAAGTCTTGATTGGTCTCGGTGGATTTTGCACTGGCACAGGCCCCTGGGGACAATGCACGGGGAATACCCTATATGGCGATCGCCCCAGGGTTTTGGGGAATTGTATGGACCGCTCCGGATGCGTGGCGTGTGTTTATGTCCACCCTAGGGTGGTCCTCTGCCCGCCACGCTTCCGGGTCAGGGATCGACCGGCAGTACCGATCCGGCCACCAAGTTCTAAATTTCCATCTGCAGGGACCCCATCACGCCCTGCATTTGACAGAACAGTACGGCTGCTGTCAGCAGGGCGTGTTTGGGCAATCCCAGCTGAACTGTGCTCCGGAAGGAGTTCCTCATAGGAACACTCCGGTCACATGGTTTGGATCGAGCGCCGGCCGGCCTCTGTACTGCGTCCGCGTGACGTCAGCACGGCGTGACGTCACACGCCGTGCGCTTTTGGCGCCACGGGGGGAGACTATTTAAACCCAGTCTGACGCTGTGTCAGACTGAGGTGGACGTGAGGCTCGGGACGCTTTGGGAACGACCTAAACAGGTAGACTGATTCAATTTAACCCTTTTAACTTTTTTAAATGGTGGACATTTTGTCCACTGTAACTTTGAATTTATGGAACTATTGTACTTATTCTAAATACCCTCTTTATAGGCATTGGATGACATACCTAGCCCCTGTTGAGAGGCAGTATATGGGCTGACCAGCCATTAAATATGACATGTTCTGATGCCATATATATTCCATTATAAGGTAGGGGACTACAATCCCTTTCTTTTGGGGATCCATAAAATGTATTGGATATAGTTCCTATGCACTTTTATTGGGGTCTCTTTCTTTTTGTTTTGTTATCTTTCAGAAAATTGCCTTGGTCTGGTGGACAAGCACCTAAAACAAAGACCTAGTAGTTCCCGTTCTCTTCCCCCCATTATCGTTTTTCTTTTTTGGGGGGTTGTTTGACCCGAGCCTCTCACAAATACAAATCTTCACAAGCTCCCGTAGAGGTAGGTAAAGCCTGACAACTGACATTGGGCACGGTCATATTACTTTCCTACTTCACGAATAATTAGAGTTTGTTTTAACATAATTGTGGTTAATAAGTACCTTTGTACCTCACAGGCCCTATAAACACTTTATTGGAAAAGGAATAGGATTTCTCTCTCCCCCTACAACTCCCCAGCCACGAGTTCTGGTGGCGTCCGCTGGGTATAGCCTTGTGCAAATCCCTACCTGGGGGGTGTTCCAGTGAGACCATCGGCACCAATCCTTGGAAGCCTGGCCATGTTCATGACCCCTATGATATTGGAGGTAGGGAATCATGCATGTGTAAATTGACTTCACTAGACATTCCTGCCACCGCACACTCTATGCAGCATATATAATGTTTTAATGATTATTAACTGCTCTGTATAACATTAACCAATATATTGTTTTGTATACATACCATAGAATACGAAAATATTTCCAAAATCCTCGTCCATCTGCAAATATACTTTATCCTTGTCTCCTGATGAAGCCTATTTAGGCGAAACATGTCGAGCGATCGGACAAGTATCATGACCTATGCACTTTGATTGTATGATAATATAGGTGTCCTAGTAGGAACTGTATGTAGTACCTTTGAACCCTATGACTCATATACCGTTGTACATGGAGTCTAATATTGTATTGTTTTTTTCTTTTTTCTTTTTTATATGTTAATAAAACAAGCAATTTTATCATATCTTTATGAAACTGCTTCTTTTGCGTTTGTACCATAGACAGTCCCGAATCTCCAATAAATTTTCTATTGTATACTAAACTGGGATGATAGTACAATATTTATGTAAAAATTTTAGGAGAACATTCCAGCCTAGCGAGCTTTGAAAAAAACTATGAACGAATCATATGTTTGTGGATGGGATGACAAACAAGTCAGGGGGAATCTACGAATCTACTACGCATGTGCCGAATGATGACGGGACACAACCCACAACAACTCGGAGTCATCTAAGTACGAAAGGGATGCGGGCTAGAAAACATTATAAATCATAAAATTGCGTACGATCTAACAGCAACAACGCAACAGCGAGCGAGAATAGCCGATGAAGACCACGAACGGAGAAGCCACCACACTCTTGTAATCTAACTCACAGACTCACGAACGCGAAGTGAGAGAGAGTCAGCCTAGAGACATGTAATATTGCGCACTGAAACCGACAAGGAACACAGGTGAGTGGGCTGCTTAAATACCCCCCCCCGGGCTCCTCCCATAAGTTCAGACCACCATACTGGCCTTCTAATATACCAAAAGAGAGAGCGGCACTCACGGGTCTTAAAAGATAATGGTTTTATTTTGACGGTTCCTCAGGAAGATGAGCTTGTGCCTCGTTGAAATAAAACCATTAACATGCGTTCACCTTTTAAGACCCTTGAGTGCTGCTCTCTATTTTGGTTTGTATGCCCTACAGTCTTTGCTGTGCACCAGGACCCATTTTTATCCCTGACATGTGTGCAGTGGTAACCACTGGATAGATAGATTATACATATAGCAGTTATCAGAGCTCACAAGCTCGTGCACAAATAGTGCATTGTCTTTATTGCCATTTTAAATAACTCCCATTTTCCACTCTGGGGATATAGAAGCACTTATGGGATCAATAACAATTCCATTTTAATCTGTTGTCTGAAACAAGTGAGATTGGATTGTGAGCATGACTCTCACTTGTTAACATTATATTATTTCAAGTATTTCTGTGAATATTGCTGTACATTATAAAAACGGATTGCATTCTAGATGTGTTAAAAAGTTATTTATCTGAAACGGTTGCTGAGCACTCTGTTGTCAATGAAATTACCATAATGTAATAGGTTACACTAACCAAACCTTCATATGACTAGAGAATTAATTGCTAGAACTTCAGAGAACATAAAAAAAGCATTTTTATAAAGAATTTGCTGCAGTCATTCATGCTTCCAATGCAGGTGTTGACTAAAGATTGTTTGTGTTGCCATTCCTAGATTCTAAGGATCTAACATTGTTTTATTACCTTGTTGATTACATGAATTACACATTACTGTACACAGAAAATTACTATTGTATACAGATAATAAGCAATAAAAAAAGTATCAACTGAGATAAGTAACTGTGTGTAATTTGTTTAATACATTCTATAGCATGATTACACAAAGTCCATACATGCATAACCGTAACTGCAGGGCTCAAGTCCTGCGGGAACACATGGGAACGGAGTTCCTGTTCTTTTTCCATAACAGGAACTCAGTTCCCGTTAGCAGCTGTGTCCTGCAAGACTTTGAAGTATGCGAGCTGTGTGGCAGGTGCTACATTAGCAGCTGCCGACACAGCTCGCAATAGTAAGTGCCGCACACCTGACCATTCAGGCATTGCCAGTAGGGGGTCCCATGACAGCTTCCGCTTCGATCTACCTGTCTTGTAGATCAGGTCCCTGCTGCCAAGAGATTGTATTTAGTCAGACCTCTCGCGATGCGATCCTGATTTTCTGTCTCCTCATCTCCCCCCCCCCCAGTCTCCTGCATACTTGCTCTGTGTGTCCCGCTTAATCCCGCCCTCCTCTATCTTCAGTGCCATATGATGAGAGAACCCAGAGGAGGAGTACAGCTATTCTGCTCACAGGACATGCAGGGAGAGAGGTGAGCTGAGGGAGGAACATCAGTTTGGGGTGGTAAGCTGAGCACAATACCTGGCAAAGTTTAATGCCAGGAGGGACCACATAAACACTCTATATACAAAATAAAATTCCCAGATAAAGATCAGAACATGATGTTCACATTTGCATGGAAGCACAATTGAATGAATGCTGATTATTAAGAGATTTACCGTATTTATGTTTTTTGAGGATTGTTTTTTTTTATGTACTAACAGTTAAGCTTCATACACACAATACGAAAATTGGATGAAAAATACCACTTTTGAAGCATTCGTGCATATGAGCGTATCATTTTTTTTTTTTTTGGTGGGCGAGTGGATCTTGGGTGGGAGTTCCCACACTTTTTTCCCCAGGACTTGACCCCTGCATAACTGAGATTGATCCATCAATTTTAAGATGAAGTTGGGTGCATAATTAGTGCAAATAAACTGCATCTCATATAACTAAACATTTTCAGAAATTCTGTGTATCTGCAATCCCTCCACTTGCAATATTTGACAGCCATCTGCAGTAATCTTGCAAACCCTTATGACTTTCAGAGTCATTTTAGTAATTTCTTTAAAATTCACAGACCTGATGAGTGCACCACCCATGCATGCATCCTACAGTTGCAATTTATTTAATTGAAAGACCTATCTGCAAATGTTAGTAGGCTTTCTTGAAAACTGATAGAAATCAAGGCATGCATATTTATTCTTTAATACTGAACTCCTAACAGATATAAAATACAGATATAAAAATCATTAACACATCATTACATGCATTTTTAAATGCAACCAGTGTAAATACCTGAATTTGACTTAGGCTGGCCTTACATGGTCGAATGTTGAAAGAACTTTCTTTTAAAAATCTGAAAATTTGTGTGTTTTGTGATCCGATGGTGCCACCATTGATTTCTATTTCTATGAAATTCACCCAACCAAGCCTTCAATTTCACCTCATGTTCCTACAGAAAATAATTTCCGTGGCTGGGAATCTTCTTTTCTTTCCGGGAATTTTCTTTTCTTGCACATGCGCATTTCTTTTTCGATTACATTTCTCGCACTATTCTGCCATCATTGATTAGAAAATCGTTTGTTTTTCAAAAAATTTCCAACATGTCCGATTTCTCAAATTCGATGACCTCACGAAAATCGGCTGTTGCTGCAGCTCACTAATGGTGCGTAATACGAACGAAAATTCTTAGATACGTTTTTTTTTTTTAAAGAAAATTATTTTGAAATTCTACCAATGTACTCTACCATGTACATGTTTCCTGTACAGCAGAGCTCAGAGATGGGGAGGGCAAAGCAACACAAATAGCCAATCAGGCATGCCGCAGTGCAGAGGGATGATCTCATTAGTGTGATAATTCTCTTTCTACTGTCCAGCCACAGGATAAAGGTGGGGAGAAGACTTGTCAAGCAAGTGCCAGGTAAAACATCTTCCATAAATGTTGTTATATATGTATTCTGTACGTATATTTAGCTATTTGCCTGGAGTTCAGCTTTAAATCTACACAAATTAGGAAATAGTAAGAAATGTGTTATATTTTAGCACAGTGCTACTTCCTGCAGCAGTAGGTGGAATCTATGAAACAAGCTGTGATTCAATACTAAATCTGTTTTATAACCTGTTTCATTGCTTCTGTTTTGTACTGCCTCGCTGTGTGTCAAAATTGATAAATCTCCTTCAGTGAAAGAGATTAATCAAGCAATTTTCCAAAAGAATCAGATGCATAATTAGTGCACATCAGGCAGCTTCTCATTTAGTAAAAGATTTACAACATTTTTATGTGTATTTTCAGTCCCTTTTCTGGCAAACCTGGGCAGCCAACTACAATAGTTTTACAATGATCTGCTATTTCTCTTGCTGCTGAACCTGTTATAAACTTACCTTTAATAACAGTCTTCTATTCAGTTTTCCCCGGGTGTTGCTGTCCCATGCAGAATGCATTTGGTATCGATTGTGACAGGAGCTGGTGCTATACAGGAAGCATCGGCTTATGTGGCTCTGCTCTGCTTCTGCTTGCTTTCTCTCACGCCGGCTTCATTCACAACACTGATGCTCTGGGATGGCGGGTTGGTAATCTGTGATCTGGGCTTGCCAAACCACCATCCCAGAGCAAGAGGGCACGGGCCACATAAGAGGGCTCCACGGGCCACATGTGGCCCCCGGGCCACTGGTTGGGCACCCATGGTTTAAAGGATCCACACACGGACTCATACATATATATTTATTCATCCATTCACCTTGATTTTTATATGAATATCTTTTGACTTTTATATGAACTTCTTCTGGTATTTTATTGCCCAGTTATTCATTTGATTAACTTATTTATTCGCGTATTTATGTTTTTTATTGTATATCATACTTGTTTTATCCACTTTTAGGTGTGTGCTTGACCTTTGCGCAAAATCACTTTACTTTATTTATATTTATTGCTTTGTGTTGTGTGAACACTATTAGTTCTTGCTGCTGGTTTTATTTTCATGGTACTGGATTGGCACTGAAATTGCACTTTATGGTTATTTGCACCTTCTTTATTTATTTGACATTCATCCAATATAACATATAGTAGCGCGAAGGCACCTTTTTACATTTATCAATTAATGAGGTCTCCCCTCTGCTTTCTCATTTCATGTTCGCACCACACTTCATTGGGTCCCAATTATGACATTCTATCTCCCAGTCTGCTGCTGTGCAGAGGATTGCAAGAGGTTGATTTGAATTCATGTATTTACATTAGTTGCATTTTAATTGAAATTTAATGAAAACATTTTTGAAAATGTATTACTGGCAGTCACCTGATCCTGTTCGCCAAAAACAGTTAAATTATGTTCCTATTGTCCATCCATCCAGTGGATCGGATAGGAAGGCATTGGATGGAAATGGACAGGCGATCCATTAGCAGGGAGGAGGGCGGGACTGTGTGCGTGTCTGCTGACCTGTCATCCGCCTGATCAGCAAGGATCAGCGCAGCCATCCCCCGCTGAGCAAGTGTAGCCACTTAGTGGAGGTGTCCATGTGAAAGGGGCCAAACCTTTTTTTACCCTAATGCAATACCCTGCTAACTGTCTCCCCCATCCCTAAACACTTACTTGAGTCTTGTCACCGATCCAGTGGTGTCCTAGCTGCAATGCTGCTCCTCTTACTTCCTGCTTTCAAAGGCGACACTGAGGAAAGTGGGAGCCCGGGGATCAGCAGAGAGATCCCACGCTGAGCAAGTGAATTCCGCTTAGCGGAGGGAGGAGGAGGAACTGTTTACGTGTCTGCTGACCTGTGATCCGCTTGCTCAGCAAGGATCAGCGGAGCGATCCCCCGCTGAGCAAGCATATGCCGCTTAGTGGAGGCACCCATGTGAAAGGGGCCAAACAGTTTTTTACTCTAATACATTCCTTGCATTAAGGTAAAAGGAATGCCCCACTAACTGTCCCCCCATCCCTAAACACTTACCTGAGTCCTGTCACAGATCCAGTGCTATCACAGCTGCAACACTGCTCCTCTTACTTCCTGCTTTCAAAGGCGACACTGAGGGCAGTGGGAGTCATGGGCTCAGTCCAATGCTGCATCTGTCCCCTGGCAACCTCTAAAACTGAGAAAAAAGTGATTGAACACTGCCGATCACTCTGTTCTCACTGCCAGTCAACAGCTCTCTGCTCTCCCAACCTTCCCCTCACTGGAGCACTGGGCTGTGGAAGGGGGGGCGTAGGCTCTTAGCGGCTCGCTGAGAGGCTGAGCAAGGTGCCGGTCAGAGCACCTGTCCAGATCCCGACTTCATTGTCGTGATCTTGTCCGAGCCTGGATCGACTCTGTGATGTCAGCCGACAGTGGGCTTCAGCCCGCTGCCTGCTAAAGGAGGTCACAGGAGTGCAGAACGAACTGTACTCCTGTGATCTGAATCTAAATATGGAGAAACAAATAAATACGAGCAAAAAATAAAGAATTTGTATTTCTGTTCCAGATGGACATTTTCTCAAAAAAGGAATGTCAGTCGTTCTGTTAAAAAGTCCAACATTTTATAGTTAATATTTACTCTGGTATATATTAGTAACTATGATATATTCATTGTGTTCTGAGACTAAATAAAATAAATAATGTTAACCATCATAGTTGCTCTGTACAGTTGACAGAGAACAATTAATGTATTACACATGTGTGTGTGTATTAAAAAGATATTAAAAATGTTGTCTAACATCTCAACAATTGTTTCCTGTTCAGCTACTTGAATGGTTCTTTAAAATTAAGTGGCTTGTTACTGTAAAAATTTACTTTTCATTTTCTCCTACATAATTGAGTTGACAGGTAAATATTGACATCATTACTAAGGGATTGTGATTGTTTTAAATTGGGTCTATAAGTAGACTTGAAATCTAGTTTCTGTATTGTTGGATTTTGTATAGTTATTTTAAGGACTGTTTATTAAATTTAGCTCTGACTGGCTAAATAGTAAAACTTCACCTATCCTGTGATAAAAAATACTATTTTTAGCATTTAGCATCTGCATGCCTAAAACAGTCAAGTTTTTCTGAAATAGTTAAAATAGAACCTTTTCTTTGTGGCTTTCTGTTCCATAGCTAAGTATGTCTGATCCAGGAAATAAGCATCCTAGATCCCCTATTCTTCTATAATTAAGCTGTGCTGTCAATCAGCATGAAATAGCACGGGGTGTGTGTGCACAAGCACAACATTTTTTTTTAGATGCCAACACAGGAATAATAATCACAAGTCTTCTCATTGTAAAGCAATGAGAAATGTAAGGAAAAGTGATAATTTTATATATTTAGTGGCAATTAACTTTGTATAGATTTCAAGTTTAGACAATTGATTTACTCATTTCTATTTATGATTTCAATCACTTATCACATTTGAGTGTGTGAAAGAGAAATAAAAAGTTACAACTGTACTATGCTATATACTCGTTCCCATTTACTTTCCTAACGCAGCCCATTTTCACACATACCTTGTTAAAGAACAGTATAGTTCCTTTGGGAATCAATGACCCCTATATCTTTCATTGTTCCATTTCTTTCTGAGATCAGTTTAGCATGCAAGGAAAAAAATACAAAGCATAGATCTATTTCTCAAGTGTGCATAGGTCCCAAGTGGGAAAACACTAAATGTGCCCAATGATGCCTGTAAATATAAAACAAGGTAATATATTATTTCCATGCATGCATTATAAACTGACATTTATCTTATTTACGACATTAAACAAACATACTTAAAAAACAAACAAATATGATGCTTATTTTAATAATCATTATTTAGAACAGTAGCCTGTTGGGTTTCACAATCAAGATATTTAATGTAGAAATACTAACAGTTGTCCATTTAATACATCAATGGGCTTACACTGCCCAGAGCAAAGTAATGCATAATTCATTTTCTAATGTGTGGTACAGCCATAAATATCAGTCATAAATAGCAGTGTACCATGAAAATGAAAATATATAACTCATAGTAAGGTTTATTAGGACATGTACACCACAGAAAGTCACACAAATAAGGATAATAAAGGGGGGATTGCGTTATTATTTGTTGTTAAACCTGAGTGCTCTTTTCACAGATGCTCTTGACTTAGAAAAAAAACTATCATGTAAATATTTTCTATTGTAACAATTTATGAGGACCAAAGTATATGACCTCTTATTATGTAAGGGAGTTTTTCCTTTATAATATGAGGTTAACAATCACTGAGGACCCCTTTGCATTGTAACATGGAGGGTTGGTAAGGGTTAGTATACTTTGCATATCACAATTGCTGTTTTTACTGTTATACTTAATAAATCACTAACCGTAATTCAGAAAAAATGTGCTTTAGACAAAGCTCAGAGACATGAATAGATTCCATTAAAGGCTAAACAGTGTGGATGGAGGAATCTCCTCTTTCTGCTATTGTATGCTGACAGCCAAACACTTGTGGCTGTAAAAATACACAAATAGTGGCTGCATCTGATGAGAACTTTCAATCAAAGTTTGTCTAGCAGGGTGTTGTCAAGTGTGCTACTCATGAATTTGTCTGATTCAGCAGGAATCGGACACAATTTTAATATTGTATGATTAGCTTAAGGGACTGAAGGTCAGAGTTAGGGATTTGGGATTCATTTTGTCCAAACTTTAGTTCACCCATTTGAACATTCGCACAAAATCTGAACTTTAGGGAAGTTCGTCAGAAATTGCTCTGCAGAACATTTCATAATGCATTGTACACAACTGTCATTGGCCAAAGTCCTGCACCTTTTACTTGTAGTGTTTTAGGATTGCTGTTTTTTGTAAACTTATTTTAATAATACAGTACAGGACAAAAGACTTTCATTCATACAGGTTATATGCAGTTACCTTAAAGTGATTTGACACTGTCAAAAAAAACTTGCTGGGGGCATCCCCAAAGCACAACAAATAACTCTGCCCACTCTATGAGACTCCAGTTTTTTGCTAGTGTCCTTAGGAAATTGACCTATTTATTTTCTTAACATTCAATTTTCTCTCTGAAACAGTCATCCTGAAGATAACTGATAAAACATCAAAGGTACTGCTCCAGATTTCGATTGGTCCTCTCGGTCTGACCATTAGACTGATGAAGAAAAGTAGAGAACAGGTTATCGTAACACCTAACACTCAGCAAAGGCTTTTCCAGAATTTCAAAGTAAACTAAACTCCTCTGTTCAACACTACAGCATCAGAGACTCCATGTAGTTGAAAGAGTTTGCAAACCATCAGTTTCTGCAGTCTTTTAAGCAGTGGGTATCCCGTCAACTGGTATAAAATTAGCCATCTTAGTGAGACCGTCAACAACCAACAAGATAGTGGTCATTTCCTTTGACAGAGGTACATCGACCACAAAGTCCATAGAAATTGATCCCCCTGGTCTTAATGGAACAAGAAGTGGCTGGAGCAATCCCAAAAGAGAAGATCAGGGTCTCTTATCCCGTACACAGGTCAGGAACAGGCCACATAGCTTTTATCATCTTTTTTATGACCAGGCCACCAAAAGGAATGTGCTATAAGCTCTTCTGCCTTAGAAACCTCAAAATGCGGGGGGCGTGGCCAGCAGCCGAGGAGATGGCAGCGTGAGGTGAGAGCTCCCGGTGTATCCAGCCCAATCCAGCTACACGAAGCGACGCCAGAAGGCCCAGTAAGCACCCATCAGCTGCCCGATAGACCGACTACCTGCTGCGGTCAATATGCAGAAAAGAAAAAAGGAGCGAGGCCCGCAAAAGCTGACAGACTTCTTCAGCCCAGGAGCAAGGAAGGCCCAAGATGGCGCCGAGGCCTACACACCACGCCGGAGCCGCGGACGCGGCGGCGGGGATTCGTCCGCTCAACAAGAAGGTAGATACCAGGCCTCATCCCCGGGATACACCAACGGACTATCCCCAGGCTCGTCGCCGGTACAGAGCCCGCAAAAAGCGACGCTGAAGCGATCGGAGGAGCACAAATATCCAGGTGAGCAAGGGGGCCATGACATGTCACAGGACAGTACTAAAGATTTTATTGAACAGATGCATGACTTCCCTACCCTGGATCAGCCATTAACTGACACCCAAATGAAGGATATGCTTGTGTCTCTGAGAGGCTCTCTGCACAGAGACATTTTAGAATGCACAACGCAACTTAAAGCTGACGTGACGGCCATAGGGGAAAGAGTTTCCCACACGGAAGACAAAATGGGGGAATTTACAGTGGCACATAATGAGCTGGTAGATGCATATAATGGGGCAGACGATGAAATTCAGGCGATTAAAAGTAAAATGGCAGATTTGGAGGACCGATCCAGAAGAAACAATATAAAACTGAGGGGGGTGACAGAGGACGTACCACCAGCAGAGCTCAGGAACTATGTACAGGAATTCATCTCTGAATTGCTGCCAGAAATACCAGAGAGGGAGGTGATTGTAGATCGTGCACATAGGCTGCCCAAACCCAAACACCTACCCGAGAAAATACCGAGAGATGTTATAGCAAGAGTGCATTTCTTTCACGTGAAGGAAGATCTGATGAGATTCTCCAGGAAAAATTCCCCCCTACCAGACCCCTATGCTGAAATTTCCGTGTATTCAGACATCTCACAACATACCATGCAGGCACGCAGGAGCCTGGCACCTCTGACTAAGCTGCTGCAATCCCACAAAATCCCATACACATGGGGATTCCCAACAAAGATCCTGATCACAAGGGAAAGTAAAACCTACGCTATCAACAACTTAGATAACGGCCTGAAATTAGCCAGGAAATGGCAGCTTCTGCCTGAAGAAGAATTACCCCACGCCTCAGCACCTGCTCACAAACTACCCCAAGAATGGCAAAAAGTTAAATGACACCTATAATAAAAGGTTATATGCAAAGAAATTAATTTGCTTACTGGACATTAATAACTGGATTGGGGGAGATGCTGGATAGAGGGAGCAAGGGACCCCCTGATGCACAGAAGCGGAAAGTTTCCGCACTTGTTACGTTGTCCTAAATGTTCAACCTGTTTTTTTGTTCACTTTCTTTTTTTAGTTTTTACTTTTCTTTTTGTACCACCAAGCAATGCAGTCCTTCGGAACACCAGTCAAGCAGGAATCAGTCATGTTACCAAGCATCCTTTCTTTGCCAGGAACCATCATCGCCACCTAAAGGTAAAAATCCATATTGCATCACCTTTAAAGCCAATTACCTACTCATACATCAATAACTGCATACACCTACAATGACCATCAAATTGGTTTCTATTAATGCCAATGGTCTCAACAGCCCATTCAAGAGGCGGGCTATGTGGCAAGAAGCTAAAAAACTAAAAGGGGACATCCTATGTGTCCAGGAAACCCATTTTTCAAGACACAACCAGCCCAAATGCACAGACAAGGCATTCCCCTACATTTTTCAAGCCTGCACCACGTCCAAAAAAAGAGGCACACTGATTGCAGTGCACAAAAATGTCGCTTTCACCCAGCATGAGGTTGTAACAGACCCCAAAGGAAGATATATCATCCTAATCTGCGAACTAAATAACCTTCTGTATACAGTAGTTAATCTGTACGCACCCAATTCCGGACAGGCCTCCTTTCTGAAGTCCCTCCACCAAAAAATCCTGAAACATGGTAAAGGAGCCATACTTATGTGCGGGGACTTCAACTGTGTGCTGGACAGGAACATAGACTGTTCATCTAGCAGAGGAACCCACAGGTATGAAATCAAGTCACTCCTACAGGAACTCAATTTGTTTGATGCGTGGAGATGTTTAAATGCATCTGAAAGGGACTATACGCACTTCTCGGCCCCTCATAATTCCTACTCTAGGATTGACTTGATTGTAACTGATATGTCCCTCTTGCAGCGCTCGGTGGAAGCCAAAATCCATGATATTACATGGTCTGATCACGCCCCCGTTTCCATCATATTGGAAGAACAACACTCGCATACTCCGGCTTATTTGTGGAGGAACAACACACAATTACTGGCAAAAGAATCATTTAAGGAACATTTAAGGGCTAAACTTGTAGAATTTTTTCAAATTAACGATAATGCTGATACCAATGTAATGTCACTGTGGTGTGCCCATAAGGCATATAGTAGAGGTTTGTTGATCCAAGCAGCAGCAAGGGAAAAGAGGCAAAAGGCTTCCAAATTAACTACTCTCATTGCTAAAATGAGAGGACTCGAAACACAAAATAAACAGACACCCTCCCCATCCATCACCCAGGAAATATCCAACTATAGATACCAAATAAGGCAAATTCTCCTAGAAGACCACATCACTTCATTGAAAAGATTTAAGGCTAACTACTACGCACATGGAAACAGGGCAGGGAAACTACTAGCCAACTACATCAGGAAACGCCAACAACATTCTAGCCTCTCACATATATTAGATCCACACACAAAAAAAACAGTATACCATCCCACCCATATAGCTAATGCTTTCAAAAAATACTATAGTGATCTATACAACCTAGCGAATGACCCATCAACACTACAACCATCTGCTGATATTATACAATCATTCCTAGACAAAGTGTCACTCCCACAGATATCAAAAGAAGACCTAACTTTTCTAAACTCCCCCATCTTAGAGAAAGAGATCTTGACCACAATACACAAACTCCCCGCGTCCAAATCCCCAGGTAGCGATGGGTTCTCAGCGGAGTACTACAAAGCCTTCGCTCCCACTCTCACACCCTACCTCCAAAAAGTTTTTGATTACGCTGCCAATAATGCCTCTTTTCCCGAAGAAATGCTGCAAGCTACTATTATTGCTCTGCCGAAACCAGGGAAGTGCCCAGATAGTCCACAAAACTTTAGGCCTATTTCATTGCTAAATACAGATTTAAAATTGTATGCAAAAATTATTGCCAACAGGCTGGCCTTAATCACACCTCATTTGATTGGTCTAGACCAGGTGGGCTTCGTGAAAGGGCGACAAGCACCAGACGGCACACGAAGACTGTTTAACCTACTGAAAGTGACCGAGTCCAGAGGAACCCCCACTGTAGTACTGACACTTGACGCCGAAAAGGCATTTGATAGAGTACATTGGGGGTTCCTAGAAGCGACTTTATTAAAATTTGGCATGTCAGGTACAATTCATACAGCTATCATGGCGCTATACACGAAGCCCACCGCAAGAGTCTTCACCTCAAACGTCTTGTCGGATGTCTTCCGCATAACTAATGGCACCCGCCAGGGATGCCCCTTATCGCCTCTAATATTTACCCTAATTATGGAGCCCCTGGCGGAGGCCATTAGATCTTGCAACTCGATTTCTGGTATTAGAGTGGGTGGATACTCACATAAAATAGGACTCTTCGCCGATGACGTGGTTCTCACACTGACTGATCCGATCCCTTCCCTGACTAATCTCAAGAGAATCCTAGATGAATTTGGGGTGGCATCATATTACAAACTAAATTCCAACAAATCTTCTATCCTTCCAATTGGACTCTCGAAGTCCATGAAGATGGCTATTAAGAAATCCTTCCCGTTCCAATGGGCCACAAACACTCTAACTTACCTAGGTGTAAATCTAGCATACCCCACTGCTACCACTTATGACGCTAACTTTGCTAAACTAACCGAAGTGATAAAACAGGACCTCCAGCATGTTTCAAATTTTGAACTATCCTGGATAGGTAAAATAGCGGCCATCAAGATGACTTTGCTACCCAAGATAATATACTACTTTAGAACGATCCCAATAACAATACCTGACAAATTCTTTACGGAAGTAGATAAACTGCTCAGGAAACACCTATGGGGGGGGAAAACAAGTAAAATAGCATACCCCATGCTTTTAAAACACAAAAGAAATGGAGGAGTCAATCTACCAAACATAAAACACTACTATTACGCAGCACGTTTAGATCAAGCTATGGCATGGGCAGAAAAGGGCCCAAAGAAGCTGTGGGTGGAAATCGAGAAGAGCGTGGTGGGGAATAGTGGCCTCCCCGCTCTGCTCTTAGCGACCTTGACGGGGAAAGTGACACCCTGCCAGTACCTTCCTGCTATAGAGGCTACTCTCGTAGCATGGTCATACCTACATCACACAGTACCACTAGACACAATGGACAAGTGTACAGACTTGCCACTGGTAGTATATGCACATACCATACCAAACCTCAAAATCCACCAATGGACAAAGGAAGGCATACAAACTTATAAAGAACTAGCACTTAAATATCCACATCCGGCATCATTCGCTCACATACAAATAAACCATTTCCAAAGGAATAACCCTGACCTATCTTATCCTCTGCATAGGGAATCTTGGTCACGCTTGCGGTCGGATCAGGACAGCACAAAAGGACTGTCTTGGTTCTACGGGAAGCTACAATACAACAAAATATTCCAGAAGTCCACGAATATGCTCAACTGGGAAAAGGAACTGGGAATTACATTTACCCACCAAGAATGGCAACAAGCCTTACAATCATATTACAGATACTCCCATTGCGTAAACCACTGGGAATTAATGCTCAAAGTACTTTACAGGACGTATCTTACCCCCGTAAGACTGGCACAGATTTACCCGCAGTCCCCTCCTGACTGTTGGAGGGAATGCGGGGGGAGAGGCGGCATCCTCCACATTTTGTGGCATTGCAGCTGTCTCAAGGCTTTTTGGAAAGATGTGTCTTCTCTCTTGAGCAAGGTGATTGAGAAAACACTACTGCTCAAGCCCCAACTAGCGATTCTAAATATAGGGACAGGTTCCATCCAGAAACACCGCAGGGCGCTAGCCACTCATATTCTGATAGCAGCAAAACTCACTATAACATCTAAGTGGAAATCTAAGAACATTCCAACTATTGCTGAGGTTATACAGAGGGTTCAAACCCAGTACAGCTACGAAAGATACTTCGCTATAAAACATAATTCATTATACACATTTAACTCCTGCTGGGAATCATGGACCAGACATTACCCTGTTTGACTATAGCCCTTTGGTGGGCCGAAGGGACTTACATAAACAAGTGTCAAAGAAAAGGTACATTTCATTACAAGATGCAATTACCACTAACTGATCCATTTATACCTAAATTCTCTATACTTTCTTTTATGTTTTGAGTTAATTTATTTTATATTATATATCACAACATTACTTGAAGAGATTCAACTTCTGGTATACCCGACAAATCTCAAGGTCAAGGTCACAGGTGAGAAGTGAGCTTGGGGGGGCAAGCGTCGCGGGCACAGTGTGAGCCCAAAAGGGTGCCCGCGGCGCGGCCTCGCCGCCTAGGTGACATGTGGAGATATCTAGCAAGTGACCCAGAGTCAATTTAAGATCTAGAATAAAACCAGAGATATGTGTGAATTGTTTGTAACCTGAACGGCACTAACCCTTACTCTTCTGTATAACAACAAAATGTTTAAGGTCAATGTTTACGGCCTACTTGTTATCTGTTATCTGTTAAAACTTTAATAAAAAACATTTGAAAAGAAACCTCAAAATGCCCAGCAAGTCTGTAGTTATGAACCAACCTGAGGGCTTCAACCCAAGCAGAATTGGGTATATAGAGACAATGTCCTTGAATCCAAAAGCCATTCATATAACTGAGGTTAATGTTCTTAGGAAGATGACTGAGAAGTGGTTCATTTTGAGGCAGGATTATCCATTCAGAGTTGCTTTCCAGGAGAGGCCCAGACAACATCCACGATAAGACATCAGCCTTACCATTCCTTGACCCAGGTCAATATGATATAATAAAACTTAACCTAGAAAAGAGCAGCAAACAACATGCTTGTTTAGAAGACAATCTCTTGGCAGAATTCATGAATTCTAGATTTTTATGATCATTGAGAACAGTTAAAGGATGAATAGCCCCTTTCAGCAGTTGCCTCCATATCCCATAATGCAATTTTATATATAAACAACACAATAACAAGGGATTTTTAGGTTCCAAGAATACAAAGATAGAAAAAATACACATAAAAAACAACATTCGACAGTGTTGTTGAATTTGAAACCATCAAGGAATATCTATGTGGCCTGTACATGTAGTTAATTCCACTCAAAATGTTTTGCCAATCACTAGCTTCTGTCAATGTTTTGCCAATCTTCAATTCTTCAGGAGATTTAAGAGTACTACATAATAATACCACTAAAAGCAAAAGGAACAACAATTACAAATAAGAAAGATAATGCAAAGAAAATATATACATATTCTGTTGTACACATCTCATGCCGCATTAATACATATTTAATACAATTAATAAATCAAATGGAGGGCATTTTACCAGGAATGTTTGAACCGAATCAGCAGGAATCATATGGCAATCAACCTTCACACAATTCAGAACCACTCATGGAGATATTAGTAAACCATAGGAGGAGTACAAACGTATAGGGCTTGCTAAAATGAATCAATGATGGAAATAAAAAGGGGTTAATATCTACCCACACAGGAAGAGCGAGACCCCAAAAAAACACAATATGTATTCACACAACAAGTTGACATACCAATCAAGGATGTTAAATAGACTTCAATGTATACCATCTGGGAGAAGCATCCCCCAAGAGACAAAAAAGGAGACCCCACCAAGAACCAATAAATGGGAGAGTTGCACTCTATAGCACAAACAAAAAGAGGAAAAAATAGGCTTAAGGTATATTCTTATCAAAGAAGTGGGAAATCCCACCAGTGCCCAGCCAAATAAATTGGCAGCTTTCCATAAATGGTCCACACTCACCAATCATATAAGAATTATGTCAGAGTGAAGGGTGCCACATGCTGCAGTGAGAACCTGCCACATGCACCACCCTTTATACTCCTACCACCCAGCTGGTGTCTGACAAAACTGGCACGAAACAGACACGTAGTGACACCATTGCGCATGTGCAAGACTGCCAGCTGGAGGTGACGTTATGCACATGCATAACGGCACCAAAAAATAACATCTTGTAAATTCTAAGTAAAAACTCCTAACCAAAGCCTTGAGTGGGTAGACCACAAGGCATCATCTGGAGGCCCCTAGTGGTAACAATGGGTACCATAATCATGGACATAGTGAAGAGAAGGCCAAAGGTACCTAAAGATGGAGAGCAAGGACACCTAAAGGATCCAGGTGAAGATGGAAAAATTGGCACAAAGAGATTAGCTAAGTAAAAAAAAAAAAAAAAAAACTTTTGCCATACATGCACAGATTGATTTTACACTTTATAAGGAGTGGTCCAGTTCTCAATAAACATTTACAGTTCCTATTTAGGATGTTCCCTCATTTGGTTTATAGGCATTTGAAACCCTCTTACAGCATATATTTGTTCTTGCAGTTCCAGCCCTGCAGCCAGCTATTGCTGCTATGTCAATTTGCTGGACAGGACATACGGACATAGAACAGAAAACATTATCCTTTGAGGACCCTGCTCTCTTAGAGCAATTACAGCTGATGCCATCAGCATTGTTGTTTTGTGTTGACGCTCTAGAAAATATGATTCATTAAGTCTCTAGAATGTCTCTTATAGATGTACACAAGTGCATGATTTTATAACTAAAAGCTTGATCTGCTTAACGTGGTTGTGAAAAACAGCTTCTATGTATGCCCCTCGATGGTGAACTCTATTTTGGTTAATTACCTAATAAACTGATCAAAGAAGTCACTGGGGGAAAGGTGTTTTTCCCCACAAGAAAAAAGCCTAAATCTCCTAGTGAAAAATTCCTTTCCCCAAACATTTACTTATTATTATTATTTAAGGTACTTGTATAGGGCTGTCAATGTACGCAGTGCTTTACATATACATTGTACATTGACATTGGTCCCTACCCTCAAGGAGCTTACAATCTAAGGTCCCTAACTCACATTCATATACTAGGGCCAATTTAGATAGAAGCCAATTCACCTACCAGCATGTCTTTGGAGTGTGGGAGAAAACTGGTATACCCGGAGGACACCCACAAAGGCACATGGAGAACATGGAAACTCACTCCAGGCAGGTAGTGTCATGGGTGGGATTCGAACCAGTGACCCTTTTTACTGCTAGGCAAGAGTGCTACCCACTACACCACTGTACCGATGCTAAACCAAGGCTTAGCATCTCTGTTTGTCATAAGCCCTGGACTTCAATGTTCATCAAGCCTGCCCTAAGTCTTTCCTTACAATAAAAGGCTGCCCCCCCTCTTAGCAGTGGGGGAATATATGTTGGCATTTGCACCAGTCTGCACCAACTTTGGGTACAAGGAGTGGTTGTACCAGTTCTTCTAGAAGAAAAGTTTCAAGGTTGCTATACAAACTTATTCACAGTGCCAAAACCAATTCGAGTACTCACCCAATACTGGACTTAAAAACTCTAAACAGATTTTTTTGTGTACCAAAATTCCAGATGAAATGAAAAAGATTTTTTTGGCATCAGTAGACATATTAAATATCTAACTACATGTTACTATCTTTCCCTCACATCAACACTTTCTGCATTTTGCTTTGGAACACTTTCAATTAGTAGCATTTCTATTCAGGCTTGCCTCTGCACTCTGAGTGTTTACACACGTTCTTTTCCCACTTCTTGCTCTTCATGGGGCATTTATGTCACAGGTTTCCCAGACAACTTTCTACTAAAGAACTGTAAGTCACCTCAAGATAAAGTTGCTTCCCTAAGGTCTCACACAAGGATTCTCGGGTCAAAATAGCACCATGAGGTTTGCTTCTGCATGATGGTTCTGGTCTTGACAGCAGCCTCCTTTGAGGCAGTTCCTTTTGCCCATTTTAACTGCAGACCTCTGCAAACCAACATACTTACCATTTGAAATAAGCAAATCCAGTCATTGGATGGCACAATGCTTCTGTCCAGTCAGATAAAGCTCTACCTGAACTGGTGGATCTTCAATCCTTCCCTAGACTTAGGAAAGTCCTTTCTTCACATGCCCTGGTGACAATGAATTCCAGCCTTACAGGCTTGAACAGCATTTACAACTCCCTGACTGTTCACAGGACCTGGAACCTACAGGAGTCAAAACTTCCTATCAACATCCTAGAAATGAAAGCCTCTCAGTCTCTGAAAAATTGGATCCCCTTTTTGCAAGGTCACCCAGTCCGGGCATAGCCACATAATGCTACAGCAGTGGCCTAAATAAACCATCAGGGGGAACCAGGCTGCCCTAAGAGAAAAAAATCTGATACTCTCCTGGGAAGAAACTCACATTTAATCTCATTTGGCCATCCACATCCCTGAGGCTTATGCATATATTTGCATATGTGTGCAAACAAAACCCTCTGTCTTTAACAAAAACTGTTAGGGTAAATTTAGCTGTTTTTTTTAGATGCTCTTTAAACGGGCTTAAGATGTGTGGTGCAAATACTTATCATTTTTTCCATCTTTAGTCTCCTAAAAAATTTATTTTTTTCTTTCCAGACTGGCTTTCTCCCTCCTTCAGAAATTGTGGCCTATCGAAGAAAGGCCTAAAAGGTGCTCGCTAAAAGGTGTGCTGCAAATTTGTGCATTTTTGTTCTATGAAACTTGAAACAAGTATACGCACTTATTTTTCTTTGCAGATGCACTATGCCCTCTCGATCCCTGAGAAATTGTGGCCTGTCCAAAATGCTTTGTAGCTGTGGTGCTAAACTGTAAAATGCTTTCCCTTTCCCGCTCTGAATTAAGGCACTAATTTTTTATTTCTAGATGTCATAGCATTAAATAATTCACTATGTGAAGATATCTGCATTAAAACGGCCTTCTTCCTCAAGCCGGCACCGCAGGCCAGCCATAGACAAGATGGCGCTGACTCTGCATCAGTGCGCACAGCCCAAGCATACACAGATCTCCCTGATGCTGCACAGAGTGAGTCAGAGCCCCAAATGCTTCCTCTATCCCCCAGGCACTTGGCCAGTGGGTGTCCAGTATCAGGCAGCACAGCTAAAGCCCCCAAAAGGATGGATTCCCTGCAATGACTTGTACAGGAATTGGATCTGGCATTTAACCATTTACAATCAAATTAGGCCTTACACTCCTCTATGGCAGCCTACCCCACCTGAAGGCAGCCAGTGTTGGACATAACATTAAAAGAAATGCTTCTCTCTCTCCAGTCCTCTCTACTGACTGGTCTCTCTTCACTTCTAAACACATTTTCCTCAGAAATACACAACCTGGGTGACAGAGTCTCATACATTAAAAATAAAACGACTTGTTTTAAAACGACGAATGTTAACAACTTAGTGAATGCATACAATAAAGTTAAAGAAGATAAATTCTGGTTCAAAGCCAAGCTGGATGGACCTTGAAGATAGGTCCCGCCGCCACAATGTCAAGCTATGGGGAATTCCTGAATCTATGTCACCTAATAACCTAACTAAATTTGCTCAAGATCTTATGCAGGCTATTTTACCTGACGCCACACTAGGGATGAGCTGAACACCCCCCACGGTTCAGTTCACAGCAGAATATGAGAACAGGAAAATAATTTGTTCGAACACGCAAATACTGTTAAAGTCTATGGAACACGAACGTGAAAAATCAAAAGTGCTAATTTTAAAGGCTTTTATGCAAGTTATTGCCATAAAAGGTATTTGGGGACCCGGGTCCTGCCCCAGGGGACATGTATCAATGCAAAAAAAAGTTTTAAAAGCGTTAGTTTTTTCGGGAGCAGTGATTTTTTAATAATGCTTAAAGTGAAACAATAAAAATGAAATATTCCTTTAAATATCATGCCTGGGGGGTGTCCTTAATATGCCTGTAAAGTAGCATTTTTACAGTGTTTAGAACAATGCCACAGCAAAATTACATTTCCAAAGGAAAAAATGTAATTTAAAACTACTCGCGGCTGTAATGTATTGTCGGGTCCTGGCAATATAGATGAAAATCATTGAAAAAACAGCATGGGTCCCCCCCATTCCATTAACAGGCCCTTTGGGTCTGGTTTGGATATTAAGGGGAACCCCACACCCAAATTAAAAAAAAAATGGCGTGGGGGTCCCCCAGGCCCCCAGGCACTATATACTCTGAACAGCAGTATATATACTATACGGCCTGCCATATATACTCTGTAGAAAATTGGGCCTTAGGTGTTGGTGGTACCATAACACTGTAAGCCCTCACAGTTACTATTGGCGGGTGCAGGAACGGGCCCCGCTGTGAAATATTATATCAAGAATTGTAATTACATGACCCTGTTAAACTTGGCCAGAAAAATTAAGGCCATAAGGGTTGTTGGTGGTGGTATCACAACACTGTAAGCCCTCACAGTTACTCTTGTTTGGCAAACGAATGGGCCCTGCTGTGAAATATTATATCAAGAATTGTAATTACATGCCCCTGTTAACCACTTCAGCCCGGACCAATTGGCAGCCAAAGGACCAGGCCCCTTTTTGCGATTCGGCACTGCGTCGCTTTAACTGACAATTGCACGGTCGTGCAACGTGGCTCCCAAACAAAATTGGCGTCCTTTTTTTACCACAAATAGAGCTTTCTTTTGGTGGTATTTTATCACCCCTGCATTTTTTATTTTTTGCGCTATAAACAAAAATAGAGCGACAATTTTGAAAAAAAATGCAATATTTTTTACTTTTTGCTATAATAAATATCCCCAAAAAATCTATAAAAAAGCATTTTTTTTCCTCAGTTTAGGCCGATACGTATTCTTCTACATATTTTTTGGTAAAAAAAATCGCAATTAGCGATTATTGATTTGTTTGCGCAAAAGTAATAGCGTTTACAAAATAGGGAATAGTTTTATAGCATTTTTATTAATATTTTTGTTTTACTAGTAATGGCGGCCATCAGCGATTTTTATTGTGACTGCGAAATTATGGCGGACACATCAGACATTTTTAACACATTTTTGGGACCTTTGTCATTTATATAGAAATCAGTGCTATTTAAATGCACTGATTCCTATGTAAATGACAGTGGCAGTGAAGGAGTTAACCACTAGGAGGCGGGGAGGGGCCAAGTGTGACGTGTTGTGTTTTTTTACACAGTAGGGGGGCGTGGCTGTACGTCTGACATCATTTATCGGCTTTCCCGATGACAGGGAACAGCCGATCAATGACAGGCAGAGTAGAAACGGCGGGGAGAGGTTTGTTTACACAGACCTCTCCCCATTCTTCAGCTCTGTGACCCGATCGCGGGATACCAGCGGCGATCGGGTCCGCTGGTCCCGCGGCCGTGGTCACGGAGCTCCCGACCGGGTCGCGAGCGCGACCCCACGGCTAGGCAATTAAAGGGGATGTATATATATGTGCCTTTTTCCTAGCCGTGCCATTCTGTAGATGTATATCTACAGTAGGCGGTTGGGAAGCGGTTAAACAAGGGCAGAAAAATTGGGCCTTGGGTGGTGGTTCCACAGCACTGTAACCCCTCACAGATACGTTTGTGGGGTGCAGAAAGGGCCCTGCATTGAAATATTATATCAAACCTGTAATTACATGCCCATGTTAAATAGGGGCAGCAAAATTGGGCCTTGGGTGGTGGTGGTGGTGCCACAACACGGTAACCCCTCACATATACTCTTATTGGGCGCAGGAACGGTCCCTGCTGTAAAATATTATATTAAAAAAAAGGGGTCGAAAAATTGTGCCTTGGGTGGTGGTGGTGGTACCCTAAACCAAAATATTGTTGGAAGCTAGCATCATCAAGATTGAGTAGGAATAGGATAGTCAGCATAGGCAGTCTTCAAGGGATCCCACATCCATAGCAAATTCAATCAGTTACATCAATATCAGGTGCTTGATAGCTGCTGATCCAAGACTGATTCCTTTTTAATAATGTGAGCCTATCAACAGAGTCTGTGGACAGGCACACTCTTTGATCCATTACAAACCCTCCAGCACCACTGAAAGTGCATTTAGAAAGCATGCTGGATGCCGGACAGTCCAGTAGCTCAATTGCATATTGAGCAAGTTCTGGCCAGTGGTCCATCCTCACCCAGTAACCCAGTGGATGCTCTGTTGGAAAGGTCTCCAAGTCTGCTCTTGCCCCTACATATTCTGCACCATATAATGCAGACGCTGGAGATGGTTGCTTGAAGCAATCAGACCTTGACGCTGAGGACTGAAAAATAGATTAAAGGCTTCGGTCAGCCGGCCACCTTTTCCACTGCTCTTTTTTTGACTGAATGAAGCCTCAGCAACACGTTGTCCAGCACCAGGAAATTGTTACCTCCCAGGCTCTGTAAAAGCGTTGCACAAACCTTTCTTCAAGGCCTCCTGAAGATGTTTCATCCTCTTCTCCCTCTGCAAAGGCAGGATGAGTTCTGCAACCTTACCCTTGTAACGTTGATCAAGAAGGGTTGCCAGCCAGTAATGATCCCTCTCCTTGATACCACGAATCCTAGGGTCCTTTCGCAGACTTTGCAGAATCAGGGAGGCCATGCAGCGTAAGTTTGTAGAGGCATTCAATTCTGAGTCCTCTGGGTCACTAAGGATCACATGATCTGTAACTACCTCCTCCCAGTCACATACACACTGTACACACTGTATTAGATACTGTGTACAACGCCTAAACACTTTTAGTAATTTTACTATGGCTGCACTGTATTGTGCACTGTGTACACCCCCAGAAGTGTAGTAGAAACTGTACACACTGTATTAGATACAGTGTACACCGCCTGCACTGTATTAGCAACTGTACTACTGCTGCACTGTATTGTGTACTGTGTACACCACCAGATGTGTACGAGTAGTACAAACTCCAGCTCACACTGTATAATCAGTTATAGCAAACATTTTTTTTCCTTTTGGGATAAAGGTTTTGCATGAATAAATAAAAGTTGATTTCAATCACTGCTGCAAGTGTTAGGTGATTTGTCCCATCCATGAAATTTGAAACATTCTGCTAATGAGCTTGTCCTTTCAACAAACAACAGACTTGCTGGCTGGATCATCAGTTGAAAATAGAAGATATAAAAACTAAAAAGGGAAACTAATACAGCCACATGTAATGCCCCGTACACACGGTCGGATTATCCGATGGAAAATGTCCGATGGGAGCTTGTTGTCGGAAATTCCGACCGTGTGTAGGCTCCATCGGACATTTTCCATCGGAATTTCCATCACACAAAATTTAAGATCTGGATCTCAAATTTTCCGACAACAAAATCCGTAGTCGTAAATTCCGATCGTGTGTACACAATTCCGACGCACAAAGTTCCACACATGCTCGGAATCAAACAGAAGAGCCGCACTGGCTATTGAACTTCATTTTTCTCAGCTTGTCGTACATGTTGTACGTCACTGCATTCTTTCGACAAGATTTGTGTGACCGTGTGTATGCAAGACAAGTTTGAGCCAACATCCGATGGAAAAAATCCATGGATTTTGTTGTCGGAATGTCCGATCAATGTCCGGTCGTGTGTATAGGGCATTAAAATTGGTAAGCTGCAATATAATAAATGTTGCCTTTCATTTTTTTTACTGTTTTAAGCGAAATACTAATTTAAGTGGTGTGCCAATAGAACTTTCTAATTCTAGTCTAGTTTCTAGGAGATTATTTCACTTTTTTTCAGGATTTAAAAAAAATAAAAAAATGCTCAGCTCTTATTTTTTACCTGGCATACATATTTTGCAGATTGAACTGTCTTCATCAAAAGGGTTAGTGAGCAGGCTGAAAAAATATACAAAATGGTGGAACTGTAAAAGTAAAGCATACTCAGGAATCAGTAGATCGATTCAGAACACTTTAAACCAGGGACAAAAATTCCCCATAAAATAGAAATTTTACATTTAGAAAATAAATGTGCCTTTTTTTTCCCTTTTGCCCAAAAAATAAAAAATAAATAATAATCCAGGTTGGACATCATGAGCAAATTGTCCACATTTGTGACTAAAACCCATAGGCTCGGTGTGTTAATATTGGCAGTTGTTTAGTGATGGTGCTCTATATACTGCCAATCTGAATATAAATACCATCACAGGCATATGGCTCAGAAAGCCTGTGGAAAATAAAGATCACATAAATTACTTTCTGGTAAACATTACAATCATAACGCAAATAGGTAATTGACTTAAAATGTACTAAAGCACAGGACAGTGTTATATGAACTGTATATTGAGTAATTCACCCTCTAGTACCGGTATATTGATCTCCTTTTACTCCAAGGTAAATTGAGGTATGCCATATGCCACAATTAAACATTCTACTAAAGTCTGAAATTACCACAGAAACAAAATATTAGCAATATAATTTCCTGTTGCATCATGTCAGCACTCAATGCAGTATTTCTCTGCCCTTTAACACAATAGGACAAGTTGTCTATAAATGCTCACTGTTTTTTCTTTTTTCTGTCCTCACCATGGATGTGTTATTTATCATCCAGCTAAATTTTTCACCTTTACCGGCCAATTTCCTCCAGCTAGCCAGTTTCTGTCCCTATTACTCTAAAGCATCAAGCAGAGAATCCCATTCTCTGTGTCTCTGGACCTCCATCAGATAATACTTAAATATTTTTTATTCTGTGGCAACTCTGTGTTTTTATTTTGCTCTTTGTGTCACTTCTCTTACCCAATCTCTCCTGCTTTCTTGTGGCCACTTCATCGGCAGTAAAGGTTCTTGTCCACATTCAATATAGTGGCTGCGTCACTGGGCTGTATTGGCAATGTGTGGGCAGTTCCAACCCTTGAGGTGACCATGTCCTCTACAGCAAAGTATTTTACGTTCATTCAAGATGGTTGCATATGTGAGCAGTTATATCCCTTGTGGAGACCATCTCCTCTGCAGTGAGGGAATTTACCCTCATACAAGATAGTGGCAGTGCTTGGTGCTAGTGCCCAGAAGTGAGCATCCAGTAGTGGATATAAATTGTGCATAATGGTGGCTGGGGGTTCACCCTAAGGCTGCCCAGTTAGTGTCTGTTCACACTCCTCTATATGGTCCCCTTTCCTTCTCATGCTCTCCTTGCTGTCTATTTCTGTAGCTACTACTGCAGCATCACCTTTTTATTTTACTTTTATACTCCTGGTAAGTAAGTAAATTCTCCTTCTTCTTGTAATACTCCTTTTTCTGTCTACAATCTCTGTTAACAGTCCTTTATCTGTGTATGTCTTCTTTCAGCATTATGCTGATCAGTGTTACCGTAAAACACATTGCCTCTAATAAAAGGTAGGGAGGGTTGAAACGGAGGTGGTGAGGTTGGAGCACCTTCAGGTATGTATGGGTTTTAAGGGGGAAAGAACCTTGTCCTTATCTTGATGAGGACAAGGGCCCTTTCCCCACAAACCTGGCCTGATGATAGGGGGACTATTGGAATATAGAAGCCCCCTTTAACAACAAGGGGACACCCAGATACCATCCCCCGTGTGAATGAGTAGGAGGTACATAGTATCCCTACTCATTCACAAAATAAATCTAAAGGGTAAATACAAACAAAGAAAGATATTTTTGACAAATCTTTTAATAAAAAAATGCCCCATAATGTTCATCTGCCATTAATCACATCACCCAGCAATGTATATCCATCTCCACCATGATGGGTGACGTCTATCAACCAACTGAAAGAAAAAAAATGCTACCTGTAGAAACATGTCTATAACTTCCCTCACACTGAATGATAGGTCCTCACAATGTTCCTTTGTAATGTAAATGGCAAAGCTTTAGAACAGTGCTTCTAGTCCTCAAGTACCACCAACAGGCAATGTTTGCAGGTTTCCTTTATCTTGCACAGGTGCTTTAAATCAGAGTCAATGGTTTGGTATTTTGGACAGCTATTTTCTCTAAGAGAAATTCCAAAAACATGGCCTGTTATGAGTACTTGAGAACTGAGGCTAAGAACCATTGCTTTAGAAAAAGCATTGATCCTGGACAAATTTAATTGTTCACATTTTTTCTTTGATTGATTTATTTTCTGAAGCGCAATGCATGCCCCTCGTGCTATTTTTGACAACCCTTTGCCTATTAGCTCAGAAAATAGATTTGAAAGATTTGGCTACCGTTGATTTGTAAGTTTTCTCCCTTCCTTTGTATGCTACTGTACCTTGATTGGTTGTACATTTCCTTCTATATGGTAAACATTGCTACTTGTTCTGAATATTATAGCCTCTTGCTCACATTAATATACATGGGAATCAGACCATCTGACTTATCCCTTTGCCCCAGTGCCCACCCAGGGAGATCCCTTTCTATGCGTGTGTGTTTTTGCTCAGACAAGGTGAATATAGACCCAGCTGATTATACTGCCTATGAGTTCAATTGGTTATATTTTACATTTGTGATGATATAATGTATGGAAATTCGATGTATGTTTTTGTTTTAATACAGTGAGACCTGTTTTCCTCAAACTACCCCTACGTGTTTCCTGAAGTGAATCGGTGAAACGCGTTAACTCACAGGGGCTCACTGATCTGATATGGTGCAACAACTCACTTTTATAGTGTTTTGTCCACATTTTACACATATGTAAATATATGGTTTCAAGCTCCATGTGTTTGCTTTTTTGCAAATCCTTTTTATTGCATTGTAGAAATAAAGTTTATATTTTTTTTATATTTCATGTGGTCTACTTTGCCTCTAAAGTTCGAACCTTTAAGGTTTTTCCTTTTTCCCCTATCTTTAAATATTACAGATGTGACAATGGAGTGATTTCAATATTTATAAAAAGCTACCATTGATTTCAGTAGGGTTCGGGTTCTGCATCTGAACTTCTTTGAAGTTCAGCGAACCCTTCTAAAACCTAACCCAGGGCAGTTTAGCTTATCCTTAGTTAAGATCTTTCAACCCCCCTTATAAAGTGTTTCCTGATGATCAGCATGTGTTTGTGGTGGCCTAAAGGTGACTCCATCATGGAACCCACAAATATTACCAACCTGCATCTCCTTTTCTTACAGGGGAAGTGAGTAAAAGATTCACAGAAAGTCTAAACAAACCCTGTCTCAACAATACACTTTCAAAGCTATAACTTTTGAACAATAATGAGGCCAAGTACCTAAGTATTCATCCCCTCATTGATGCTTTGGTTATGAGATCGGCTTGTTTCTTTCGTAACCCACATTTTTGAAACAAATGAATTCATTCTAACATCTGTTGTGACAACTATATCTTTTTGAGTGAACATATTGAAGAATTGTTAAAAGCCAATGATCTAGGGCAGGGGTCTTCAAACTACAGCCCTCCAGTTGTTCAAGAACTACAATTCCCATCATGCCTAGTTATGTCTGTGAATGTCAGAGTTCTACAATGCCTCATGGGATGTGTAGTTCCACAACAGCTAGAGGGCCGTAGTTTGAGGATCCCTGAGTTAGGGCAATATGAGCTACAATTATTGCATAAAGGGCTCTAGAGCCTTGGCCAGCTAACTTCTCTAAAACCAACTAATTCAAAATACCATATCAAAGCCTCAATCTCTTCTGAGGTAATTTAGACTTAGCAATCTTGACAGGACAAGTGACTGGTGGTTGCTCTGGATTACTACATCAAGATAGGAAACCTCACTATCAGAGACACTCAACATAGAGGAGAGCTTTCAAGGATGAATACAAAGATGTCTGCTCTTACAAAGCAGGAAGGGAGTGCCATAGAAGTTAGAGCGATACTAAATCTTCCCTCCTTAAAGTATCAAAATAGCATTTGACCTCTACACCAAGCAGTCATTTTGATGGTGCCCATCAACCCTGTAAACTGGGCATTTGTTCAAGTGTGAGTGAAAACTTTTAGGATCCAGGGGTGGTTTACAATATTTCAAAGGTCATTTCTATGCTTACAAATTACAGCCACACTTCCCAAGTCACCGAAGTAATTGATCTTCATCCTAAACAGTATATCCAGATGCTACTTCAGGAAAAGACTATTGTCTAGGTTCTACTCACCTCTGTTCTTAGTAAAAAAAAGAAAACATATGACTTAAGACCAGCTATAAAAAATATTTAAAATGTCTCAACAAATGTATGAGTTCCATCCTTTTGAATTGAGTTACTCCATTGTATGATTCCAATCACTCTCATGGAAGACTAGTTGATATCAGTGGACCTCTTCGACACATATCTACACATCTCTATCAATTCCTAGTTCCAAAAGTTCTCATGGTCTTGGGGTAGAATTTCAATTTGTTTGTCTTTCATTTGGAATTTCTACATATCTGTGGACTTTCACAAAAATGATACTCCCCTCATTGAATTTCTACATATCTGTGGACTTTCACTAGAAAAATGATACTGAACCCCAGCCAGGTACAGTACACTAGCAAAGGGCAGGGAGAAGGCAGCCAATCTGTCTTGAGGCATTTGTAGCAGGTCATTTGTCTCCCATCATAACAATTTCATTAAAATGGAGGGGAAAGGGAGAATCAAAAAACCTCCTCCAAAAAAGTTTGTGTTTTTAGAGGTGTCCCCATGTGTAGGTTGCTCCGGCTTGACGTATCAGGTCTAGCAGTGGGCGGACCATGCGGCGCATGTGGAGAGTGTTGTGAGAGAGGTCTGGGTATAGATGGATAGCAGAAACGTCAAAGTCCACGGGGCCCAATCGCCATGCCTTGCGCATAATTTCTTCTTTTAGGGTGAAATAGTGAACCCTGCAGAGGACATCGCGTGGGCGGTCATTATGTTCCCTCCTGGGCCCCCCCACTCTGTGCACCCGGTCTATTTCAATAGGGGACGAAGTCTCTCTTCCCAGAACTAGATTAAGGATGGCTGTAACAGAAGGTTTCAAGTCTGTACCCGCCGTGGCCTCCGGTATGCCTTGTAGCCGTATATTGTTCCTGCGGCTCCTATTTTCCCCGTCTTCTATGCGTAGTTGATGTTGTCGGATACGGTGCAGGTGTTCCTTGGAGGCCAGCTCGAGAGATGTGATGCGGGTTTCATGGTCAGATTGAATGTCAGTTAGGGCAGATACCGCAGTCTGGTTAGTAGAGACCTGCTGTTGGAGGGCCTGGAGATCCTTGTGGAGTGAGGTCTCCATTTTGGCCGCCCAGGATTCGAACTCCGCTCGGAAGGCCGCCAGAAGGGTCGAGGCTTCAGATCTAGGTGCTATTCCTGAGGCTTGAGGGGCCACAACTCCAGGGCCTGTGTCTGGAAGCGGGACAATAGAGGTGCCAGATCTGGGCGTTACAGTTGGAGGGGCCGAGGGGTCATCAGATTCCTCGCCGCTGTCTGACGCCGGCCGAGCAGGAGGAGGAGGCTTGCCCTTACCTGAATGTCGAGCAGGGGCCATCTTGTCTTTGGGGGTGCGGGGATCTGACTGAGATGTGCGGAGCAGGTATCTCTGGATTGTGCCTTGTTGTGGATCCGCGGACTCAGTAAATCGGGAGCTGTGCATGGACATGCTTTTCAGGGATGTACGATGGCTGAAGTATAGCCTGTCTGCTGCGGGCGGTCACGGAACTCAGCAGCTCATTTCTTTAGCCAGACATCTGTCACGTTTCTCTGCAGGCTTATGCAGACGGGGACCGCGGGTGGGTGCTGACCCTGTAGGGCTATTTATGTGGCTGTGTAGGTAGCAATCCGGGCTCAGAGGGGTATAGGGGCTCAGGAGTATACGTGTTTATAGCAGCTTGGGTGGAGCAAGATGGCCGCCTCTCATGGTTTCTGGGCCATATCTGTAGCTCGCATGCTGATGGGGGAAGAATGCTTGTGGGTATCTCCTTCAGGGGCCACAGTCTGTAAGGCCAGGATGTCTTGGGGGGTGAGTGAGGCTTGGATTAGGCCCAGAGGAGACGGGCAGGGTGCAGCAAGATGGCCGCCACTCTAAGTCTCTGGAGCTAGGGCCGTGGCCGTAAATGATACTCCCCTCATTGTGTTTTTAGAGAAATAGGCTTCTCCCTATTGCCAGGTGGACAGTACAGGGAAAGTGGAGTTTCCTAGTTTCCATTTTGGTATCAAATATACTAGAGATCAGGGCAACCTTTATTGCTCTACAGTCCTTTTGTCATCTACACCAAGGAAGGATAGTCCATCTGTGGACAACAAAACAGTGGTTGCTTACATCCATAAACAGGAAGAGACCCACAACGGGTCTATGTTAAAAGAGCTGGAACCATTCATAACCTGGACAAATCTATGGGATTTGAAAGCAATTTATGTCCTAGTAAAACTCAACAATCTAGTGAATTTCCTCAGTTGCTTCTTGATAAACAATGCAAATGGACCTTTAACACAGAGAAATTCATTCTGTGGGTTTCCACTCTGCTCCACCTCAGCATACAACCAACAGTTCAGTTGATGCAGGATTTTTGATGCTAATTGTACCAAGAACTCTTCCAGCCTGTCACCAAAATGCTCAACCTGATAGTATGGAAATTAAGCAGCAGAAGCTCTCGAGTTTAGTCTTCTTTGAGGTGGTAATCTCTACTCTCAGCAAGGCTAAAAAACATTCAATGCAATCTACCATAGGATATGGGAAAAAAAGTCTTCCACAAGAACAGTTGAACCATCTTTAACAGAGGTCAGCAATGTTGTTATAGTTCAGTTTCACAGAGCATGCCTACAACTACGCCCACAATTTTTTTTTTTTTTACAAAAGTGATACTTGTCCTTAGTACTAACAGTATACTCTTCACTGCACCATCTGGATCCTAGCTCTTAAAACTTTCTAGTAGTCATCAATTGTACTCAACACATTTCAAAGCTTCATGTGTAAGCAGTATCTGAACCATATTGCCCCTTCTTTCCACACATGGGGTCATTAAGAAGTCTTAAACATCTAAGACCTTCCTGAACCAGATGAAGTTAGGGCACACTAAACAAGGAGGGCGGCAGCATTTTCCAAAGTTTTGACTGACACTATCTGCAAGGTCACATCATGGTCTTCAAGGAGCATCTGCATTAATCATTATAGAATATATCTGGCTGTGCTTAGAACAGTGGATTTCTGGAGAAGTGCAATTTCTTCTAGATCAACATAGTTGAATATATTGTCTGTTAGCAGTTCTCTCCCTAGTTGTGTGATAATTTAACCCTTTCCCGCCGAGCATACGCACATCTGCGTACTCAGCTTTTGGGTGTTATACCGGGATGATGCCCACAGCTGCAGGCATCATCCCGGTACCGTTGTTTAGAGAGGGTGATTGGCTATCCAGGTATAACAACAGATGCGGCTAAAAGCCTCTCAACTGTTATACCGGAGGAGCGGGAAGAGACCCGATCGAAAATCTGCCGCTTCCGGTGGCTAGTGACAGACTGGAACCAAGCTGGAAATGGCTTGGTTCCAGTGTCCTGGATGTAAACACGGAAGCGACATCATGACGTCACTTTCTGTTTACTCGGCTGCTAATGGCGCCGGATTTAAAAACATATACGATATTCAGATACACCGTTTTTGGTGATCTGAATACTTTGAAGTGTAAAAGAGGGATTTGGGGTCTTCTAGACCCCCGATCCCTCCATAAAGAGTACCTGTCACCACCTATTACTGTCACAAGGGATGTTTACATTCCTTGTGACAGCAATAAAAGTGATCAAATAAAAAAAAAACACAATTTAATTATCTAAAATTAAATAAAAAAAATAAGAAAAAAATAATAATTTTGAAAGCGCCCCCTTCCCCGCGAGCTCGCGCAGCAAAGAAAAGTTGCGCTTAAAACACTGCTGCATAAATACTGTGTGACATAAAATATTGCAACAATCACCATTTTATTCTCTAGATTCTCTGCTAAAAATATATATAAAATGTTTGGGGGTTCTAAGTAAGTGTGTAGCAAAAAATATGAATTTTAACTTGTAAACACCAAATGTCAGAAATAGGCGTGGTCATGAAAGGGTTAATCCCATTGATATACCAGGAAAATGGAAAATGGTATAATCTCCTGCTGGGATTTTTCTTTCCTGGGATATCTTTATGGCAGTCCAGGTTTCCCTTCCATGTCATAGCTTGTTGATATTATTATCAATATTTATATACATAATAATATCTCTATACAGTATATTATTATATAGGGTGTATATAGCGCCAACAGTTTGCACAGTACTTTATTTACCTGAATGACCAGGTGGCATAGCTGAGGCAAAGTTATAAAAAAACTTATCCTATGGAGTTAAGGGGAAGAGTATTAACCCCTTCTGTGTTGTCACGAAGATGTACCAGAAAAGGAAAATTACGGAAGGCGAGTATACAATTTTAAATTATTTACATAATGGTTAGGTACAATTAGAATGATTTAAATACAATTTGTATGAAGAGGTATAAAATAAGAAGGATTCTTAACACTCCTTTTCAAGTTTTTCACTCCTTTCAAGTTTTCATATGACTCTAAGCTGAGGCAAATGTATCTGTAGAGAGCTTCAGAATCCTCTCTAAATAGGTAACAGAGCTTATGTTTTGTATTTAGCTATTTATAACCTGACATATGCAAATGAATCAGGGATTTGCAAGTCCATGGAAAATTCAGTGTATTAGTAATAGTACAAAGAACTTTTGCAGATCAAAAGAGAAGAAAGAAAATGCATCTGATTTGTGAATTATGCCTATAATTCTGTACTTTATGAATGTGCTGGCACTTTATAATGTCTGGTTTCATTTATTTTGTTTTTCATTATCATTAAATGGCATTGAATTAAATCAGATCAGAATCAATCCTATTAAATCAAAGATAAATACAGTATTCTAAATGTGAAAATGAAAACATACAAAGATGGACCTGCACACTTTTTTACCCATGTATTTAGTCTGCTCAAGTTAAATAAAACTTGTACTGTAGAAGTTGATCCCAAAAATAAATCAGAATCCAGTAGTCTTCTGCCTCGTACACACGGTCGGATTTTCCAACGGAAAATGTTCGATGGGAGCCTTTTGTCGGAAATTCCGACCGTGTGTAGGCTCCATCATACAGTTTTCATCGGAATTTCCATCGCACAAAATTTGATATCTGGTTCTCAAATTTTCTGACAACAAAATCTGTTCGCGTAAATTCCCATCGTGTGTACACAATTCCGACGCATACGCATGCTCAGAATAAATTACGAGACAGAAGCACTCAGTCTGGTAAAACTACCGTTCGTAATGGAGGTAGCACATTTGTCACGCTACAAATTTTAAAATCTTTTAATGCAGCGCATTCTCTTCTTCTTTATAATGCTAGAAGAACTAAGTTGTTTGGCTGCTCATATTCACACAGAGTTCTCACAAACTGATTTCATTATTATTTCTTGTGATCTCATTAATAATATAAATGTATTTTTTGTCAGATCTCCATAATAATGTTATTTTTTTTATAATTTTTTTTATCAAGATCTGCATTTGTTTTCTCTTTTTCTCTTTTGCTCTCCATAATATTATTTCTTGTTTTGTGTGTCACGTCACCACAACACCATTATTATCTTGTATTTTTTTTACCTCAAGCAGATTGGTTGGTTGTATCTGCCTACTCACAAACAAACTGTCCTTTTTGAAGTAAAACACATAGTCAAGTATTTTTGAAAAAGAAATAGCCATGGGTCAGAAACAAATAAAGAGGAAGGCAACGCTGGAGAAACTGGTGAAATTTGCAAAGCCTTTGTACCCCAGGGCACACATCAATTATTTTACAGTCAAAATTGGTGGCCTGAGGAGTCCATATAAAAGTGAGCACAATCCGGTCCAGGACTACAAGAGATCAGGAACAGCAGCAGATGACATATATGTCTCCAGGCTGTGGTCATACAACAGCCTGCATCTTTTGCCAGACCAGACTGATCCCAGGCCATCACTCTCTTGTCTTCCTTACATGCTTCCTTCCAGGCTGTGGCTCTGATGTTGGAGTTGTGGTAGGAGGTGGAGGAGGAGGAGAAGGACCTGGAGGAGGAGGAGGAGGACTATGGTTCAACTCAAAAACGTGGCTTTGGCTTGTGAGTTCCCCCTCAACCCCTTATTTAGGGCTTGCAAGATCACTTCCTCACATAAGAGGCATTGGCCCTCCTCCATTTGCATCATTTTGCATGATGTCATGTAGGCATAGTCCTCTTGAACACTGGGGGAGTTTCTGAGGGCCACAGTAGCCTTCAGAAATAGGCCAATTGCTGCCTCCTTCAGGTTACTCCTCTTCCTGGCACTTTTTTGTGGAAGGCCAAGGGGAGGGACCTGCGATTCGGGCAGGCTACTGGGCCTGGCCACCTTCTGACTGCCACTTTCCACGTTTTTGGTTCATCAATCACACACAATTTTTAGCTCATGACTGTTGCAAATTGAATGTTAATAAATAAAAAAAGACTATCATTCTGACCCCAGCATTTTTTTTGTCCCAATCATTTGTGGCCACTACTGTCTATTGATATGTAAAACACTTTGTGAAATCATAAATTAGTTATCCAAACTAACATATATTTAACATCATTAATTTGACAAACCTGACTCAAGCTGGGCTCCTCCACATGTTGCTGGGTGGAAGGCCCAGGTTGGTTGTCAGAAGCCTCAGCTGGGGGGGAAGGAAGCCTTGAAGGAAGACTGGAGAGTGCTGGCCTGGGTTCAGTCTGGCCTGGCAGAAAATGCAGGATGTCATAGTACCCCAGCCTGGGTACATAAATGTAATCTGCTGCAGCTCCTGATCTCTGGGAATCCCGTACCTTCTTGTGCTCCCTATTATAAGTGCTCCTCATGCCACCAATTAGGGCCTTCAAATAGGGGATGTCTTCAGTGGGGATCACCAGCTTCACAAATTCCAGCAATTGATCCAGTGCTGCCTTCCTCTTTGGTTTATTGTTATAAAAGGGGTGGTTTACCTGCCACAGACAGGGCAGCTCCCTGTACATATCAATGAATATGGGGATAAAGTCCTCATCATTAAATAGATCCATTTTCTCTGCAAGACACAACACAAGACAAACCCTAATGTCAGGCGAAACTCTCCTAATCTTGACCCAATATAGGCCTCAATCTATAAGCAGTATAGGCCACTGATGCACCAACTTAAAATTGTACCTTCTTTATAACGATCGTCGCTTCTGTTACTTCCTCCTCCGCTCACAGATCGTACGTACAATGCACGTATATGTTTCCGCTTTATATACACTGCGCATGCATGAAACTCTACCCGCCCCTGATGTTCTTTCTAGTCTATTCCCTGCCCCTTGTCTTTCAGTGCAGTGGGAGAGCACATGGCGGAGAGACAACAGGTGCAAAGACAAAAGTCCGGAGCCCTGGAGCTCACAATCCCTGGGAGATTGAAGGCCTCAATTATGGCCTTTATAGAGATGGTGGAGATGGTGGAAATCTTCAAGAGGGCCGACTATGATGGGAAGTATGGACCATACCGAAACCCAAATGAGATCATGCCTAAAGTTGTGAAGAGTCTGCACAGGAATTTTGGGGTACAGAGATCCAAGGATCAACTGAGGAAATGATGGTCAGACCTCAAATTGAGGGAGCATGATCAGTACAGAAGAATCAAGAGAGTGCTGCAAAAAAGGAAGTATTTTGTGGTGTGTTCCTATTCTTGTTCTTCACATTCGTGCTGCTCCATGTGCTTTTCTTTACTGTTGTACATTTTAAAATGGCAACGTTCATGTTCATGGGCACAGTAATCGGTCGTAGGAAACATCGTTCGTTTGCCCACTTATAAGATGTTTTTGGCAGATACAGGTTAACTTCATTTGTTCATGCCTATTTGTATTAAAATAAGTTTGTTGTCTAGATGGGTTTGTAACTAGAATGAAATGCAAACTTGATTCAGTGTAAGGAGAGGACACTCAGCAGCTGTTTACACATCTGGACGCAGGAGCACTAGTGTGGGACACCAGAACAAACTTTTTAGGGTGTCCCACACAGGTGCTCCAGTGGATACTATAGGGGTGTCTACATGTGTGATACTTTAACAAAAAAGGTAAGTATTCCAGCTTTAGAAAGGAAATAAAATGTTCTTCAGCTTGGAACTCTGCCAAAACAGACAATTGTATGACGCTTCCAAGCAATATTTCCTATTCCTATTTCTCCCCTTCAATATATGCGTGCTAAGTATACCTATTTTTTATTCACATAGGAGAGAAAAGACTCAAGACATCTGAGGACACCAGGGACCCCCCCACCTCCTAAAGAAGGGGAAATCCCCACACCCCAAACAGAGGATGAGGAGGAAGAGGTTTATGGAGTGGGCGAAATTGACCACAGTTTCAGTTCAGATAACTGTTCCTGCATATTTATAATACATGGTGTGTTTTTTTTTCTTTTAGGCAATGGGGATGTTGTGGAAGAAGAATCTAATTTCACCAGTGAAAGTGTCCAGATCCTCAGCAGGGAGAGAATGGGGTGCAATTGTGATTTAGAAAATATAAAAAAAAACATCAATGATGTTAAAAAAAAAATGAAGAACATCATTGTTGTTTTAGGCAGAATCTAAAACACACACAAATTAGACATTTTTCTTGTGTATTTTTGAATTAAAAAAAACTTTTAAAGTATTTTAAAAGCCAAATTTTGAAGATGCCCATAGTGTGTCAACATGTGTTATCTGCCATCACAGGATATTAATGTACGCGTTTTGTGGGTGCAACCCCTTCCTTCCAACTCAATTAGGTGAGAGGAAGGGGTTGCACCCCCAAAACACGTCCATTGTGGGAGTTAGTACAAGTTGACATTAGACATTGGATCAGGAGGGAAATCCCCAGTTTGAATCCCAATTTGTGTGCATCTTCAAAATTTGGCTTTTACAGGGGTGACATCACCACATCTGATGAAGGCAATATCAACACAGTATTGCCTTCACTTTGTCAAAGTTGAACCTTGTAAGTTCCTGAGTTGTGTATGTTATGCTTTTTCAGTAAAATGTTTTCTACTCAACAATGTGTGGCTTCTTCTTTCAATGCTCAATAGCAATTTTTGTAATAAGTTGTTGTTTACAGTGACAATGGGGGATAGTTACTAAAGGCAAATCCACTTTGCACTACAAGTGCAGTTTCATGTGCACTTTAAAGTTCACTTGGAGTGCAAAGTGGAATTTCCTTTAGTAAATAACACCCCCAGCGCTTTCTAATTTGCCACAGTCAGGCCATTTTCATGACTCCACAAAATTCATTCATAGTGCTGTAAATGATGAATATTTTTGTCAGTAATGCATTACACACATTAACAACAAAAACAAGGTGTGTGTAGCAGACCTACAACATAATAATTGTTAGCTGAAGAAGAGATTGTCACCTCATGTATCAAATAAATTACATTTGCACTATTGAAGAAAATGTCCAAAAAGAAAAGCCCATTGAAAAACCTAGGAGACAGCTAAAAGAAACCCAGGCAGTAAATCAAAGGAAATCCTCTTTCAGTGATAACATGTTTCTTTTCATATAATTATTATTATATATTTTCATGTGACAACACTGAAGAAATTACACTTTGCTACAATGCAAAGCAGTCAGTGTACAGCTTGTACAACAGTGTTAATTTAGCTGTCCCCTCAAAATAACTCAACACACAGCCATTAATGTCTAAACTGCTGGCAACAAAAGTGAGGACCCCCCTAAGTGAAAATGTCCAAATTGAGCCCAAAGTGTCAATATTTTGTGTGGCCACCATTATTTTCCAGCACTGCCTTAACCCTCTTGGGCATGGAGTTCACCAGAGCTTCACAGGTTGCCACTGGAGTCCTCTTCCAATCCTCCATGATGACATCATGGAGCTGGTATATGTTAGAGACCTTGTGCTCCTCCATCTTCCATTTGAAGATGCCCCACAGATGCTCAATAGAGTTTAGGTCTGAAAAAATGCAAACACTCCCACCACCATGCTTGACTGTAGGCAAGACACACTTGTCTTTATACTCCTTAGTCTGCTTGTCTTCAGCAAACTGTTTGCAGGCTTTCTTGTGCATCATCTTTAGAAGAGGCTTCCTTCTGGGACAAAAGCCATGTAAACCAATTTGATGCAGTGTGCGGCATATGGTCTGAGCACTGACAGGCTGACCCCCACCCCTTCAACTTCTGCAGACCTTGCGTTCTTTGTCTTTGGGAAATAGACGTATGAGTGGCAGCACTCATACGTCTATTTCCCAAAGACAACCTCTGGATATGACGCTGAGCACGTGCACTCAACTTCTTTGGTCGACCATGGCGAGGCCTGTTCTAAGTGGAACATGTCCTGTTAAACCGCTTCTAGCGGTTTAGACATTAATGGCTGTGTGTTAAGTTATTTTGAGGGGACAGAAAATTTACACTGTTATACTATTGAGCTTCTATAGGGCATCCTCAAATGGAAGGTGGAAGAGCGCACGGTCTCTAAGATCCATCAGCTCCCTGATGTCATCATGGAGGAGTAGAAAAGGACTCCAGTGGCAACCTGTGAAGCTCTGGTGAACTCCATGCCCAAGAGGGTTAAGGCAGGGCTAGAAAATAATGGTGGCCACACAAAATATTGACACTTTGGGCCCAATTTGGACATTTTCACTTAGGGGTGTACTCACTTTTGTTGCCAGCGGTTTAGACATCAGTGGCTATGTGTTGAGTTATTTTGAGGGGACAGCACATTTACACTGTTATACAAGCTGTACACTGACTACTTTACATTGTTGCAAAGTGTAATTTCTTCAGTGTTGTCACATGAAAAGATATAATAAAATATTTACAAAAATGTGTGTTGTGAGATACTGTATATGAAACCATTGACTGGCATAGTCTTGCACCTAGTGTTAATAGAAGACATTTTTTTGTCATTCTTGTGGGACTTATGGGACTTGCAGAGTACAGATAGATTCAACGCTGTATCCCAGCCTAGGCCGACAAGGCCCAGGCCTAGGGCAGCACTTTGCAGAGGGGCAGCACGGAAAGAGTCCCCGTCGGCTTGTGCTGTTAGTTTAGCGCCAGTCTTATGGGGGGGGACTGGGCTGAGAGGCAAATTAGTCTAGCGTCCCCATAAAGCGGCTGCACTGCTTCTGATGTGAGGGCAGCCAGCATTCCGCAACTGTGGGAAGGGCGCCACTTTTAATTTTGACTGTCCTATCGTCCTGGACCACAAAACTTCCTCACTGTGCTATATGTTTTCTGCTGCACCATTGGCATGATTATATCTTCGTAGTCCTCTCCATAAAATTATCAGAAATTTGTGCAAGTAGAACTATGGGCAACACTTTTTGTTTCATTTTGGAAAGAGTAAGGGAGGGTTATAGCCCCTGTCAGTGTATTTTTTACCATCCCTGTCCCATTGCAGAGATTTCCCTTCACTTCTTGCCCAATAACCAAACAGGAAGTGAGAGGAAATTTATGCAAATTAAGGGAATCCATTGCCCCCCCGGGCCTTCAGGACTTGTATCCCCACTCGAAAATTTCAGGGCGGGTCTTAACCACTTGCCGACCGCTGCACGCCGATATACGTCGGCACAATGGCAGCGGTGGGCAAATGGGCATCCCCTTTAAGAGGCGGGAATAGCAGGCATGCGCCCACCGCATACAGCGTGACCGTGGGACCAGCGGACTCGATGTCCGCCGGTCTCCCGGCTATCGTGCCATGGAGCCTCAGAACAGGGAAGTGCCTATGTAAACAAGGCACGGTTTGTGTCATGACAGAGATCACTGCTCCCTGTCATCGGAAACAGTGATCGCTGTCATGTGACTTGAAGCCCATCCCCCACAGTTAGAATCACTCTCTAGGACACACTTAACCCATTCATCTCCCACTAGAGGTTAACCCCTTCACTGCCAGCACCATTTACACAGTAATTAGTGCATTTTTATAGCACTGATCTCTGTATAAATGGCAATGGTCCCAAAATTGTGTCAAAAGTTTCCGATGTGTCCGCCATAATGTTGCAGTCCTGATAAAAATCACCATTACTAATAAAAACCTTTTTAAAATAAAAATGCCATAAAACTATTCCCCTATTTTGTAGACGCTATAACTTTTGCGCAAACCAATCAATATATGCTTATTGCCATTTTTTTTTACCAAAAATATGTAGAAGAATACATATTGGCATAAACTGAGTAAAAAATGTTTTTCTTATATATTTTTGGGGGATATTTATTATAGCAAAAAGTAAAAAATAATGTTTTTTTTTTTTCAAAATTGTCGCTCTTTTTTTGTTTATAGCGCATAAAATAAAAACCGCAGAGGTGATCAAATACCAACAAAAGAAAGCTCTATAAGTGGGAAAAAAGGACGTCAATTTTGTTTTGGTGCAACGTCGCATGACTGCGCAACTGTCAGTTAAAGCGACGCAGTGCCAATCGCAAAAAGTGCCCTGGTCATGGAAGGGGGTAAAATCTTCCGGGCTGAAGCGGTTAATATTGCCAGCAAGGGTTAAATAGCAAGGGGTGTGGCCTTGTCAGAAAGGGGTGGGTCATATTTAAATTAGGGGGTGCACAAGTTTAGTCAGGCCTAGGGCAGCACAAAACCTAAATACACTACTGGATAGATTGTCCCTTAGAAGGACTAAATCACAAATGTATGTTTAATTTGTATTCCTTTATGTTGTTTAAGTGTTGTATTCATTTTGCATCTCTCCTCTCACTCTGGTCCTTTTAGTACCATTCCTGAGCTTATATTATTGTTGTACGTTGCGTGATATGAATTGTGGCAGATATTTTTGTTTAAAATTTGGAATGTAAGCTAAATTAAGAGGAATGACATTACCAGTGTGTGCCCTCTGCCTTTTGTACAGTGTTCACATGGAGCAGGAATGGGCTTCAGTTACCGACACCTGCAGGATCCACAGTGGAAGACAGTGTTCTTGTTTTTTTACCAATAGGTTTGAACACTTTTTATCATCATTGGGGGAAAATTTTATTTTATATTATATTTCAAATAGGTTATTTTTTACCTCCTAGTCCTTTTAATACTGAGTTCAAGCATTTTTATTGCCAAGCCGATTAGGAATTATGTTATTTTCACGATTGTGGGAAATATTTTTGTCACTTTTTTAGTTCTTCTGACACATGGTTTGAACAATTGTTATTATCAATGTGCAACAATGCTATTTAACATAATAAGTTATATATATTGCGTGGTTTGAATTGTGTAAGATATGTTTACTATATACCGTAATATTTTTATTATTATTATTAATTTTTTTTGTGGAAAATTAATAGTTCTATAGTTCTTGAAATGTATAAAGGATGAGGGATGTCACTAATTGGAATGCAATTTTTCACTTATTGGAACAATATCAGCCTGATAAAATGTGTTTACAAGAGACACATTTTATGCTAGATGAGTTAGGTAGCTATAAAGGTCTAATTTTACTCAGTTATTACTTGTTATTCTTCTTATTTATGTGTTAGTAAATGTATATACCAATTGGTACAGTTACTTTGCAATGGGAAAGAGGTGGATTTTAAAGGTAGATATGTATTTGTATTTTATTCACTATTTAGCATTAAGGGTCTTTTTATTAAAAATTCACTTTGTGAATCTAAAATCAAAAATGTCATGCAAGTGTAAAGAATAATACATGTAATGTTTACAATAGGTGTGTGATAATATCCTTTTTGTATTTCACCCAGCAAATGTAACATTCTCTAACATTCCATCCTAAGAGAAAAATAGCTATGAGAACTAACCCAATACAGAAAATAACGTAACATTATAGGCTAAGAAACATTCAACCAACAGAGGAAATAATATGACTTCTGCACAATGTTCTGTCTATGATCCTGTCCAAATGGGCATACAAATAGGTGCTTTTCTGAACAAACCTCAAGCTGCAATGTGAACCAAAACATTTAGCAGTGGTATTATTACTTGTGACAGCGTCATCTTGGTTGTTAGGGTGAACACAAAAAAAAACTGTGAGCCCCCCCCCCCCCCAAAAAAAAATCATACCAGGCCCTTTAGTACTGTTATGACTTTTAAGGGGGGCCCCATAAACAAATAGACTATGGTGACCCCAAATTTCATATATCAACTCTTTGATTATGGGTTGGACTTTAGGAGGAACCTCATGCAAAAAAAATCAAGAAAAAAAAGTGAGGTCCCCAAAATCCAGACCCTTATCCAAGCATGCAACCAGGGTGGCCAGGAAGGGAGCAGGATTAATGCTAATGAGGACAAGGGTCTCTTCCCTACAACCCTGTCCCAGTGGTTGTGGGGGTTCTGTGGGCAGGGGTTTATCAGAATCTGAAAGCCCCCTTTAAAAATAAGTGGGCCCTCACATACCAACCCCCTCATGAATGAGTAAGGGGTACAGGGTATTCCTACTCATTCACGAACAAATAAGTAAATAGTAAATAAACACACACAAACACATTTTGACAAGTCAGTAAATTAAAAAATAAAATATTCCATGATGTAAATCCTAATGATGCCTTACACCTACCGCCTGTCCTAAGTCATCGCTTGACTCCTGCTGAATGTCATCTCTAGGTCCCTGTTGCCTCAAAATAAGCAAAGGTATGGGGTCTCCCGATGATGTTAATGACAATATATGGACAAGACCATATTTGGTAAATGACATCACAGGAATATATTAATTCTAATGGTCAAATGTTCTTGTAGCTATTTTTCTTACAATAGAACGTTAGGGAATGTTACATTCACTCAGCGAAAGGCAACAAGGACACACATAGTACAAACATTTTGTGCATTATTCATTATGCTTGAATGAATGCTGAGACATTTGCAGTGCAGTGTTTTTATAAATAGACTCCTAAGTGTATAATTGTTATTATTTATATTCTTCTCAAATGTGTTTTAGATAAGCAAGTGTCTTATTGTAGTAGGAGACTTTAAAATAAAGGCATAACAGAGATACATCACTTATTTGGAAATTAAATTCTTATAGGTTAAGATTGTTTAGATGTCAATTATTTTTGTAGAACTTTATGATTTCCCAAATTATAGTTTGGGTTAGGAATGCACCAGTAAAGAGTGGAGACCAGTGGCCGGAAACTTCAGGCTAGGAACAGTTCTTAGTGGAAGAGAAATCAACTAGTCCAGATTATAAAGCACTGAAGCAGTGTTGGGGTCACAAGCCAATGTTAGTGCAGGTAGCAGGGGGTTAGCATCCTGCTCACAAGCCAAGGTCAGTTACAAGTAGCAATAAAGGTAATACAAAACATCAGAAAGGAGTATGCATAGAGCAAAATAATCTGGTAAGGAAACAGGAAGGACTTACAATAAATAGCTTGTCAATCACCCTGATTGGCTGTAAGATCATATGTATACTGTATTGGTTAGACTGCAATTCAGTTCTGCAGAACAATGCCAATTCCAATACCTAAAGCAAAGGCTGCAATGGCAGAACAGATAAGTCATGCTCTAGTCAAAGGAAGACCTGAGTTCTAGACTGAGCAGGCACAGCTCCTGACAGTGGGATGTTTCGGAAGAGTATCCCTAAGGGCTACATCTCAGTTGTTAAATCAAATATAAAGAGGAATCTGATGGTACAAGTGAATAGGGAAGAGGAATATTTTAATAATCCTTCTGTTTTTTCTTTAAAGAACATGAAGCAGCACAGGATCTAGTGAAAAAAATGTATTGAATAAAGTGGAACATAGTTTTTTTTTCAAAGCAGCATTAATTTGAAAAGAGTGATGAAGTTGAGCATTTATAAGCAACTATAACATGGGCTCAGCATCTATATGCATACACGGGGCAATGGAAAATAAACTGGGAATAGTAGTCTCTTCTACCTCTGTCATAGTATATCTAAAATGGCATAATCATATGAACAACTGGCTAACTATTTTGAACAGCTATTATTATCAGCTTTAGAGTTGGGATTTTCCTTTTATTTTGAAAGAGCATTGGAAGTGTTTCCTAATTATAACAGAGAATGGTGTCCTTACAAAGGTATACAAAACTTTCTTATATAACAAATTCTATTGGTATCATTATTAGACACTATTAACACATTTTTTGTTAGCTCAATACATTGCCAGCCTCTGTGCATACTGTGATACTGGTGGCAATACTAAAACTTTGTAAAGATGCACTGTACTCAGATTTTTGCTGTCCGATATCCTTGCACAGAGGAGATGTAAAATGAATAACTGTAATAGCATGGCAATATGTAAAACTGATGGGCACTGATGAGGAGGCACTGATGAGTCTGCACTGATAGGTGGCACCGATAGGCGTCACTGATGGGCACTAATAGGCGGCACTGATGGGCACTGATGAGGAGGCACTGATATGCTGCACTGATGGGCACTGATAGGCTGCACTGATGGGCACTGATTGGCACTGATGGGGCTGCACTGATAATCAGGGTACTGGTGATCAGTGCCCTGATTATCAGTGTAAACAATGTTTTGAAAGGCTTGCTGGTTAACGGCTCTCCTTTTTGCACACAGATACAACGTGGGGGGAAAGGACTGCCGATAACCAGCAAGTCCGTTTACATGTGATCAGCTGTGATTGGACACAGCTGATCAAATGGTAAAGGGTCACTGTAATTGGCTCTTTACTGCGATCTGTGATCAGTGTCCGAAGGATAGGGAGCACGGTAGGCAGGGTTCTGGGAGGACCATCATAATGCTTTAGTTTTGTTTAAAAGCAGTGTTGGGAGTCAATTAACCACTTAAGCCCCGGACCATTTAGCTGCCTAAAGACCAGAGGACTTTTTACAATTTGGCACTGCGCTGCTTTAACTGGTAATTGCACGGTCATGCAATGTTGTGCCCAAACAAAATTTGCGTCCTTTTTTACCACAAAGAGAGCTTTCTTTTGATTGTATTTGATTGCCTCTGCTATTTTATTTTTTTGCGACATAAACGGAAAAAGACAGAATTTAAAAAAAATATATATATTTTCTAATTTTTGTTATAAGAAAAATCCAACAAACTAAATTTTAGTCATACGTTTAGGCCAAAATTTATTCAGCCACATGTCTTTTGTAAAAAAAATGTCAATAAGCGTATATTTATTGGTTTGCGCAAAAGTTATAGCGTCTACAAACTAGGGTACATTTTCTGGAATTTACACAGCTTTTAGTTTATGACTGCCTATCTAATTTATTGAGGTGCGAAAATGGCAGGTCAGTACAACCCCCCCCCAAATGACCCCATTTTGGAAAGTAGACACCCCAAGGAAATTGCTGAGAGGCATGTTGAGCCCATTGAATATACATTTTTGTCCCAAGTGATTGAATAATGACAAAAAAAAAAAAAAAAAAAAAATTACAAAAAGTTGTCACTAAATGATATATTGCTCACATCTGCCATAGTTATATGTGGAATTGCACCCCAAAATACATTTTGCTGCTTCTCCGGAGTACGGGGATACCACATGTGTGGAACTTTTTGGGAGCCTAGCTGCGTACGGGGCCCCGAAAACCAAGCCGAACACCAAGCCTCGCCTTCAGGATTTCTAAGGGCGTACATTTTTGATTTCACTCATCACTACCTATCACAGTTTCGGAGGCCAATATATCATTTAGTGACAGCTTTGTGCAAAAATAAAATATTTGTTTTTTTCCCGCAACTTGTCTCAGTATATAAAATATTCCATGGACTCGACATGCCTCTCAGCAAATAGCTTGGGGTGTCTAGTTTCCAAAATGGGGTCATTTGGGGGGGGGGGGGGGGGGGGGGTTGAACTGTCCTGGCATTTTATGCACAGCATTTAGAAGTTTATGTCACACATCACCCACTCTTCTAACCACTTGAAGAAACTTTTTGTTTACATGAAAAAAAATTTTTTTTTGCAAGAAAATTACTTTGGAACCCCAAACCATATATATTTTTTAAAGCAAAGACCCTACAGAATAAAACGGTGGGTGTTTCATTTTTTTTTCACACAGTTTTTGCGCAGCGATTGTTCAAACGCATTTTTTTTTAAAAACACACTTTTTTCATTTTAATGCACTAAAAACACACTATATTGCCCAAATGTTTGATGAAATAAAAAAGATGATCTTAGGCCGAGTTCATGGATACCAAACACGACATGCTTAAAAATTGCGCACAAACGTGCAGCGGCGACAAACTACATACATTTTTAAAAGCATTTAAAAGCCCTTACAGGTTACCACTTTAGATTTACAGAGGAGGTCTACTGCTAAAATTACTGACCTAGATGTGACCTTCGCGGTGATACCTCACATGCATGGTGCAATTGCTGTTTACATATGACTCCAGACCGACGCTTGCGTTTGCCTTTGCGCGAGAGCAGGGGGGGGGGCAGGGGTGCTTTTTTTTTTATTGTTTATTTTGCTTTTTTATTTTATTTTTAAATTGTTCCTTTCATTTTTATTATTTATTGTTATCTCAGGGAATGTAAATATCCCCTATGATAGCAATAGGTAGTGACAGGTACTATTTTTTTAAAAAATTGGGGTCTCTCCTCTGCCCTCAAAGCATCTGACCACACCAAGATCGGTGAGATAAAATGCTTTCCCAATTTCCCAATGGCGCTGCTTATATCCGGCGAAATCTAAGTCATGAAATGCTCGTAGCTTCTGGTTTCTTAGGCCATAGAGATGATTGGAGCCATTCTGATCAGCTCTATTGTCAGCTGGCGGAACCACCCGCTGCATTCTCAGGTTCTCTGTTGGGACAGGAGAGCCAGAGAAAACCATGGAAGATGGTGGTGGGGGACATTCCCTCCCACTGCTTTTAAAAGCAGTCTAGAGGCTAATTAGCCGCTAAGATTGCTTTTACATGAAAGCCACCTGCTGGCTGAAAAGAATGATACCAAGATGATACCTAAAACCACAGGCATCACTCTGGTATAACCACTCAAAGTCCAGCAACATACCAGTACGTTGCTGGTCTTTGTTGGGCATATATTGTAATCTTTTTTTTCATGCAGCCTGTAGGCTGAACGAAAAAAAGAGATTGACTGGTGGGTATGCCCACCATTAGAATACCTCCCTTCATCCACCCACTTCTAATGATGGGCATACATGCACCATTTTGTTTTTAACTGTGGTGGTGAAATCACCTCCTACAGTGCAGGAGTCATGGCTTTATGTATTGTGGGAGCAAACTCTGTTGCTGCGCTGCAGCTGAATGGCGTACCTGCTAAGCCAATAATGGTTAACAATAAAACAAAGTAACATTACAGTATAACAGTTATGCCCCGTACACACGGTCGGAAATTACGACCACAAAATCCGTCTGACTTTTTCCGACGGATTTTGTCCGACACTGGTGTTGCATACACACGGTCGGCCAAAGTTGTCGGAAAATCCAATCATTTTGAACGTGGTGACGTTTGTTGCGTATGACGGAACTACGTAGAGGCTATTAGCCAATAGGTTTGGTCTCGTAATTTGATCTGAGCATGCGCAGCACTTTGTCCGTCGTAATTCTCTACACGCGATCGGAATAAGTCCGATCGGATTTTGTTGTCGGAAATTTTGAGAGCAGGATCTCAAATTCCAAAGGAAAAAGTCCGATGGAGCCCACACACGGTCAGATTTTCCGACAACATGGACAATTTCCGACCGTGTGTACAGACATACCATACCTGCAAAGCAAATACAAAAAAAACACAGTAAAAAATAAAACATTTTTTTAACGCAACCTGTGCTTAAAATATATATATATATGCCGAAGCATTGGGGCATCCGCCCCAAAAGTTAGGAGCAAATTGCTCCTACACCCTTGCTGCCCCCATGCTTCGGCATATATGCTCTTTTTTTAACTGTGGTGGTGAAATCACCTCCTACAGTGCTGGAGTCACGGCTTTATGTATTGTGGGAGCAAACGCTGTTGCTGTCAAGATAAATAAATCCGCGCTGCAGCTGAATGGTGTACCTGAAAACAAAAAAAATGGTTAACAATAAAACACAATAAAACATTGCAGAATAGAATACAGTAAAAAAGAGCAGAACAATAGAAAGAGAATAGAGAGAGAGAGAACAATAAAATGACAACTATTTTTTATTTTTTTTTATAATTTTTTTTACACTTTTATTTGTAACTGTAACTGTAATGGTTTGGTTCCAGGTTCGGGTCTCTCAAAATGCGATGGCATCTTGGGAGACCATGTGAAAGTGTGTCCTAGTCTGTGCAGTGCTGTACCCTACGCTAAAACTCCACTAGTGCATGGTAGCGTTCAAAACATTCACCAATGCAAAGACCAGGATTGTCAGGACAGGAGGGACAAAAATAGTGGGTGTCAGGCCTATATCGGTGCTTTCTACAGACACAACATTTTCTTTGAGGGGCTCTTTGGGTAGGGGTACTAGGGAGGACATACTGAAAATGCCTCTCCTGCAGCCAGCTTACTGCATTTGGATTGGGAAGGTGAGGTGGAACACCGTCTGTAAACAGAAGGGCTCTGACGATCTCTTCTTGGAATTTAAGGAAGGATCCAGTCCGTCCTGAAGCTCTGTATAGCACATGAGCGTTCAGCAAAGCCAATTGAAATAAGTATGCAGACACTTTTTGTACCAGCGTCTGGCCTTACGGGCAATTAGGTACGGCGCCAACAACTGGTCGTTGAGGTCCACCCCTCCCATATTTTGGTTATATTCGTGGACACAGAGGGGTTTCTTCTTCAATTTGGACTGTCATGTCTGCGTGAAAGGAGGACAGAACAAAAACATTCTTATTATCCCTCCACTTTACAGCGAGCAAATTATTACACTTGAATCAGGCTCTCTCCCCCAGCCTAAGATGGGAATCTACAAGCCTCTGGGGTAAGCCCCGGTGATTAGGTTGCACGGTGCCACATGCGCCAATCTGATGATCAAACAAGTGACTAAAAAGTGGCACACTCGTGTAATAATTGTCCACATACAAATGGGTGACAACAAGTCCCACACAATCTTGCCAGCGCTCCCTATGTAATCTGGGCAGTTCTCCGACTCTACGTGACTATCTCTTCCCTCGTAAACCTTAAAACTATATGTATAGCCTGTGGCCCTGTCGCAGAGCTTATACATCTTGACCCCGTATCTGGCACGCTTGCTGGGAAGATACTGTTTGAAAGACAATCGCTAAGAAAATTTAATCAGGGACTCATCAACGCAGACAACTTGATCGGGAGTAAACAAGGCTGCAAAACGTTTGTTGAAGTGGTTTACGAGGGGCCGAATTTTGTAGAGCCGATCGTATCCAGGGTCTCCACGAGGACGACAGAGTTCATTGTTGTTGAAGTGCATGAACCGCAAGATCTGCTCGTATTGTGCCCTGGCCATGGAGGCAGAGAACAGGAGCACATGGTAAATTGGGTCAGTGGACCAATATGATCGCAACATACTCATTTTAACTATGCCCATGTCGAGGGATAGGCCCAGAAACGTCTTAAATTCAGAAACCGTAATTAGTTTCCAATCTCTGGCAAGGGACAACTGGGGACTAGCGGCGATGAATTGACCAGAATATAAGTTGCTTTGGTCCACAATAGATCTATAGAGATCTTCGGTGAAAAACAGCGAATAAAAATCAAGTGACGTAAAATCAACTGTTTCCATAAATCACTTGCAATGTCCATGGTCAACGCTGCCAAACTCTGCATCCCTGTGCATTGGCGATCAACAGCTACCCCATCAATCAGGGAATGGTTGACAAGAATATCTAAGATAGAGGAGATGGAGGAGCTGATTCACACTTCCCAAGAGTGATTACAAAAAGTCACTACTACCTGGGCTTGCTGGACACATTTCAAATCTACTGAAAGCTACAGGGGCTACTTTCCCACTCCGCATACAAACGGCTGAATTTATTCAATCTACCCCCAGGCATTCCCCCGTCTGTCTTGGGGGACTGGCTGGATCTGGAAGTGGTCCCCAATCCCCTCCTCCTCTCCCCCCCCGTTTTTTTTCCTTTCTTTCAGTCTATTCCCTTTCTTCCATATCTCATTAACCCTGAAGAATTAGGTACCCTTTCACTAGTAATCGGGGATCCTCTGACTAATCGGTGGATAAAATGAATGAAAAGAACATCAGCCATAGTTAGACCTGATGATATTGGTCTCAATGGCACTGCGTATACCAATAGAATTCTTTGACCCATAATAGACACTGTTACTAAACTTTATACTTTATTGAATGTTCATACAATAAATACATCTCCTTACAAACGTTATAGTTTTAAATGGTTTTGGATCGTATTGTAACTGTTATGCTGTACGTATTGTAAGCATTACTTATGTATATTCAATAAAAACTTTTTGTGAAAAAAAATCAACTGTTTCCACCTGAATTCTGGGTTGGCCAGTGAATGGGGGGTGCTGCAGAAGTGGTGGGCTCCCAATTAGGAATGGTGAATTCTGCAGGAAAGACACTATGGGCACGACGGGCCTGTCTTTGTCTTCTTGTGCTTGCCACCTCGCCAGCTTGAACTGCACTTATGGGACTCGCCATGTTACCACGTGATACTGCAGTGCTAGATGTACGACCAGGGTGTACTAGGCCGCTGGTGCTTGTCAATTCACCAGAAGGATGAGCAACACTAGTACTTCTCTGCTACATATGAGAGCCCTGCAGTTCTTGCACTTCAACAACAGCAAAAGAAGATCGGGGTCTGGTACGCCTGACCTTGGTAGGGACCACAACTCCGTCGCCAGAACTATCTGTCATGAAGCCGCTGTCGTCTACAGGATCGTATTCTGAGCCTGAATCTGACAGATGAGTGACTTCCTCTTCACTATCTGTCATGCTCAGAAATGTGTAGGCCTCTTCACTAGTGTACCTTTGATTTACCATTTTGGGTTAAATTTACTTGTACACTAGTGAGACTCACAGGAAAAAAAGCTCCTAGGCTGTCAGCACTGCACTGCAATCGGTGACACTGTGACTGGGGATGCAGGGGGTGATCGGGTGTTGATTGGGTGGTGATTTGTGTGCCTATGTGTACTGGTGATAGTGTGCTGTTGGTGCAACTCGCTTTTCTCATCCTCTCTCCACGGCTCCCGAATGAAAAAGGAAGCACGAAGAGAGATGACATCACTTCCTATGACCTGTGTTTACAGTTCACAGGCAGAGGGAGCTTCCCATTCATCAGGAGCGATCACGAGGGGGTGGCCATGAATCGGTGGCCTCCCCCTCAACACGCATCGCTCCTGGAATGAAGCCGACCGCCGCAGGCACCGGGGGGCAGAAAAACCTAGACAGCCTTGAATAACTTGAATAACCTGAGACCTGAATATCCACCTGGTAACATTTTATGAATGCACGGATGGAAAGCCAGGTGGCAGATTGGAAAATCTGGGAAACGGGCGTCTGATCAAGTAGAGTGTTCCTTGAT